>CM038671.1:75631392-76231392 GCA_021605145.1 Aegilops bicornis | reverse complement strand
CGGTGGGGGTAGATAGGATAGTAAGTAGTGCTACGCAAAAAGGGACGGGAATATGCATGGTGATGGAGACAAAGTATTTTCAAAGGACTTTTCGAAAACCCCGTCAGGTGCCACTTATGCCCGAGGGAGATGATCAGATGGGTAACCACTTGATGACGAAGTGGTGTATCGAGGCAAGTGTGTGTTGTTTTCGAAAACGGATTAGATTTAAGATTTGTCGACTGTCCCAACCTTACATGCGCAACCACTCTACCCTTGTATGGGAAAGGGCATTATTGATTACCTAGGCCGATACTAGCCTGGAGCCCGCATTTCTAGTGACGGGGGAGAGTTGGTGCTCTCTCTCGGGACGAGGTCGTGCCAGGTAGGGCGGCCATGACTGTTTTCACAGGTCACCGGATACACCGTTGTGTCCCCTCTCGGATGTTACGATCTCGAGTGAGTCTCGTATGATGTACATCGTGAGGATACTGAGCAATGAGTGGACTCCTTGTTAGTGTCGTCTAGGGAAAGATAGTGATCGGGTGCTTATCCCGGTACTTGAGGTATCGCGGTCGTGGATGACACGGAAGTTCCCGGATCTTGTGGGGTAAAGTGTGCAACCTCTGCAGAGTGTAAAACTATTCAATAGCCGTATCCACGGTCGAGGGCCGATTAGGCGGTGCTGCTTAAACTACGTCCAGAGCTTCACAAACCAGTGTCTGTGTTTGGATAAGTGGGAAGATCTACTTGGGTCAAGTCAAAAGACTTGACATGATTGAGTTGGGTTGATGCCCACTCTATTTATGTTGATATCTGTAACATGTCCTCATGGTTACCTGAATTCTCATGATGCATGTCTTACAAGTTGTTGAACATGTCATTGCACTCAAAACTAGCTTTCTGCAAAAATTCGCCTATATCATGCATTGTTGTACCTTGTTCTCAAACACGGGTTGCTTGCGAGTACATTCAAAGTACTCATTGGCTTGCCACTGGTTATTTTATTGACCAGGCTTGAAAGAACAGGATATGATGAAGAATACTTCGGCGACGAACATGCGAACTAGGACGCTTTCCCAGTAAGAATGCTTGTAGGGTTAAGGCAGATGGCATGGGTCCAAGTTATCGACGAAGATTTGCGCTGCGAAGTTATACTCAAGACTTGACCATAATGGTCATAATATATGTAAGACGGTATGTATGGATGTAAGACTCTTGTTATTCAGCTTCTGTGTGTTCAGTGAGCATTGATCTCTGGGATCACTGTACACGTGCAATCGGTGATCATGACTTATGAGTCAGGGTCCCCACATAGCTGGTATCAGAGCCATCCTGACTGTAGGAAGCCTTAGTTAGCAAGGTCTTTAGTTAGGGTAAAAACTATTTCCAAAACTATTGCTAGTTTTCAAAACTATCTATACTTCTCTTCCCCTTCAAAACCTTTGGTCGCTGGAACCCTTATGCTCCTGACCACTGGATTCCTTGTAATCCTTGTGGATGATCTAGGAGGAAGATGTCTTGCCAGACATTCACCCACATCTCCTAAAAACAAGATTGGCGACACCACAACAAGACGACACCAACAGAAGATACATCCTCGAGGAATGAGGACATGAAGACCCAGGAGATGGTGACACCCTTGACACTACCCCAAGATGATGCAACCTTAGCCTACGACGATCAGGGCATAGGATACGCAAGATCATGATATACATTGTTAATAGGGTAACCCTGTCACTACCGTTGTTGTATCGGCAACCACCGGTGGATGAGAACCTAGCCATTTGGTCCGCCTCACTATAGTGAGCAGGAAAACGGTTCTCTTCATCCCCCGCTCTCGGTGACGATATTGTCAACAATGTGTCCGACGGATTGGACCTCTATTATGCCTTGTTAATGTCATTGCATAAAGGATGGCCACCTGGAACTGCCGACACCTTAAAAAAGACAAGAGAAGACCAAGTCAATGCCAGCTACGAGGAGCCACATTCACCCCATCATCTCATCGGGCAAGAAGTTGTTGAAGATTCTTCAGGCCAACCCGGATCATTTCATCGAACAACTAGAAAAGACGTAGAGACACCTGAGGAAAAATCCAAAAGACTGCATGAGGCACGAAGTAAAGCACGACTACTTAGTCCGAGAACCCCTAGGGTAGGATGAGTCGTGTACCCCCTATGCGCAGTCAAGTCTGTATGATGGTTCGAATAGAACCATGACTATGTTTTGCTTGTTTTTATTTGCTTGTGTTTTGATACCAGTCGCCCTTTTTGCCCTAGGCAACAAGTACGCAACTATATCACCTTCCTTACCTTGTTTCTTTTGTTTGGCCCTTTCGGCACTTGTTTATTTGCACTTGCACTATAGAACCCCCTTTAGGCATCCCCCTCCTCTATGGTAATTTTCCCTCTCATCTCTTTCCTCAACTGAAGACCAGCAAGACAAGCTACACCAAGGATTCTGCCTTGGCAACCAACAAGCAATGAAGACTTCTGCTAAAATCTCCACGACCAATTGCAACCCCGTAGAATTATGTTTAACCCTCAAGATTAGAAACCCATTCCTAGACCCTTCGAGACTTCACGAGATACCCCAGCTTGAAACCTTAACCCTGAGCTTAACCTATGGAATCACAAGAGAACAAGTTAAGCTACAGTAAGCCTTGCTTATCACTTGGTTCATTATGGAACTAGTGGACGTAGTGAACAAGCACATTACCATCCTAAGGTAGCACCAGAACTAACGATGCCATGGGGAAGACCAATTTGGGGATATATGAACAGAGGACAAATGACTTGATGAGTTTATATCAGTAACCCTGAGGAATTATCTGAGACTCTTTGGTGGATTATAAGGCTTTAATGTTGGTAGATGAACTTGGTGGGATCATGATTATAGAGTAGCATAGCTTTCATTACCCCTGAGTAAATTGGATTTAATAGGACAATTATGATCGCAAGCGGAAACTCCTGGAAGTGCAAGGATTTGACTTGATCAGATGATATTGATAGGAGATAGTTGATATTACGATAATGACTTGGGGGAAAGTGTGGAAATTCTCGTTGGACACAAGATTTGGATTTAAATAGGTGATCCTAGTTGAGTATAGATGTTGAGTAAGTCTACATGGTTCGGAGTAAATTGGAATTATACCGATAATCTTGATCGTGATACCATGTTTCTCAGTGGACAATAGACTAGGAGATTGGATTAATTGTCGGAGTTGATATAAACTTGACCTTGGAGGTTACTTGACCATGATAATGGAAATTGGTGGACTGACTATAGTAGAGATAGCCTTTTCAAGTATTTGGGGATTATAAGTACTTTAGAAGATCATGTGGAACACCATAAACATTGGATTTGTAGAATTAATGGATTGTGTAGTGATTGATGGTAGTTAATGGGCTCTTTGGAGTTGATTCATAGGAAGGAAACAAGATCTTGGAGTGGCTTACGACGTGTTTCCTTAGGATAGAGGTGCTTTATCTTAGACCTTGGAAGAATAGGCTGAGCACTTGGATTGTCACGTTCAAGCTTAGTAGCTTATATATTCTACCCGTGGATTTTTAGGGGTAGACATACATATGAGTTTGGGGATTGTAGACATATATGATTTTTTTAGACCTCCTCTCGAGAGTCATAAGGATATGAATCACATGAGTGATGATTGGAGTTGACCTATACGAAATGATGCTATCAGTGATATGATGTGATTTGTTTAAAGGACTAGATAGCACAATTGGCATCTCAAGAATTGTGCTCAAGGATAAGATGATAAATGTTCACTCGCACACTAGAATCCTTGAAACCCTTACGCCCTACCAAGCCACAACATGGTCGGATCCTAACCTTGGGCTTTGGCTCTAGATCGATAAGACCTTGGCCGATACTCAACCGTGACCACCACCAATGCCTCAGCCCACTTTACGTACCCCATAACTTCATGGAGTGCTTGGACAAGTTAGTTGTCATCTTTCTTTGATGACATACTTGTCTACCCGAAGACGGAAGAAGAATCATTGAGCTGGTGAAGGAACATATGAAGATCGTCATGTCTAGAAGGAAGAACTATATCAACCACCGTCCTCAAGAAGTAAACCTCCGCGTTGAAGACCAGGTGTATCTGCAAGCCACTCCTCTCTAACGAACCAAGCATTTCCATGACAAGGAGACCCACACCAAGATTCATCGGCCCCCTTCGAGATCACTCCAAGATTTAACAACCCCTCCGAGATCACTACGAGACGAAGAGAAGACAGCTACCACCGAGTTGCCACCTGAGTTACCTGATGTGCACAATGTTTTCCATGCATCACAACCCCGGAAGTGTTTCCAACTTCCTAACTTGCCCGATCTCTACGAGGGCATTAACCACCGAGCCATCGACCCCTAACCCAATCTAACCTACCGCGAGCTACCCATTAGCAACCTGGATCAAGAGGAGCGTCATACAAGAAGCCACACCATCAAGTACTTCAAGCTCAATGGGGCACTACACGGAAGCAAAAGCAACATGAGGACTTGAAGACTACCCAGATCCAAGTTTCTCTATCCCATTCCGCGCCTAGTTTGGGAATCTCGGGGACGAGATTCTTGTAAGGGGGGTAGGTCTATCACACCCTGATTTTCATGCCACTACAATTAAGCTAACAATCATGATAAAATGTGGTTTGACAAAACTTTTGAGTGTTTTGGACCTTGCCTTGATTGGTTTGTTTGCTGTTTGCAAGTGCTCTAAAAATCAAATAAATCATCCAACTCCTATACTTCATCTCCTTGCTCCAAACTCTTGAACTAATGATCACGCCATGTGTATAGGACATAAAAATAATTTATTACAAAAATAATTTGGCCAGATAGTATTTTTAAAAAATAAGTTTTCCAAAACCCCCTGAATTGAGGTTTGCACTGCAAGTACTTAATTAAGGGCAGTAAATATCTTTCCAAAAATATATTTGACTCCTATTAGATATAGGATACCCAGAAACCACAAAAATATAATTTTAAAAGTTATTTACCTAATTTATTTAAATGCTTTTTCTTTAGGCCAGAAATGGTCTTTAATAGGTTAAAAATATTTTTATGCTTTAAAAATATTTGGTAAAACCTAGGGAAACTCAGTGGACATATATTTTCCATCTATAAGAGTTTCAACACATGGTCATGTTCAAATATTGGTTAAATCCCTCAAAAACCCTTTCTGGATATTTCAAGCTTTTGAAATATTTACAAAGGAAATATTCTCCAAAAATTCCAAGAAAATTCTAGCATGTCACATATGACATGTTTGATGATCTTGACAAGTATCATGTCATGGAGAATAGTATAACCCCATGAAATCCCCTCAAAACCATTTCTGTCCATTTTGAAGTTTGAGCAACTTTACATTTCCAAACATGTCCAAATGTTCTCAAACCTTGTGAACATGCTCAAATGGTCTAATCATTCATCTAGACCAAATGGCACAAGTTGGAGAAAATGTTATATTGATCAAAGTGCCCCAAAACCCTTCCTGTCCAGAACCAAATTTGAACAACTCTACATTGCCAAGTGTGTCCTTTTGATCTGAATTTTTGTGTACATGTTCAAATCCCCAAATGATGACACTACACCAAGTGGTGAATCAAGCAGAATGGTTTTGCATGACTAGATCTTGGAAAACCCATTTCTGTTGATTTCTAGGGTTTACAAAAGTTGCACTGTCAACTTTGCCCAAATGAGCTTAAATTTCGTAGAACACACTATTTCTAAGTACCATTCCATCCTGTTAATTATCATGGCAAGTGGAATTAATTTTCTTGCCCAAACCTACAACAAACACCTTCTGCCATTTTTCCAAAATCATCATTTTGACCTCTTCCACTAATGTCAATGAGCCTAAGTTTTTACCACAGCTGAACCTGATCACCAAAGAACCTCCGGTAGCTCCCCTCTTCCAAAGCTCCATGATTGATGGGGTAAAACCCCATTTCCCCCTCTGGACAGCCACTGATCACCTCTCTCTCCACCTCCCCTCTCATCTAGTGGCTCTCTAGGGCATCCAATGCCACTCCTACCTTGTTTACTCTCCCCCAAAACCCCCAGACACTATAAGACATGCCCATGGAACTATTAAAATGCCATGGCATGCCATGGACGCAGCTCAGAGCACGCCATGCTGCACTCCGCACTATAGCTTGCCCATTCCGAGGCACTCGACGACCTTGGGCGCCGGGTCCGTGTCTCCCGAGGTCGCCTAGACGTCCACGACACGCTTAGCTGTCGGCCCCCTCCTCTGCCGCTCTCCTCTTCCCCCTGTCGAGCCCACCCGAGCGCCGCTCGAGCTCACCAGTCGATGCACTCGTGCGGGCCCTCCTCGAGCTCGCTCTGCTCCTCCTCTACCTTCCCAGAACCCTGGGCTACGCCCACGATCACCGCAGAGGGCTGTATCCCCCCTCCCTCGACTGCCACGACAATTCCTATGGGCACCAGTGAGCTTTGAAAACGGTGCGCCACGACCCCGCCATACAAGGCCACCCCCCCCCCCCCCCCGGCCTCTCCAGCGTCACCTACCACACCACGCGCCTCCCCTAGACCCCCCTGACTAACTCACTTCCTCTCCTGCGTCCCCCCTGGCCGGAGCTTTCCAGCCGACCATCGCTCGAATTCGAGCGCGTCGACCCCTCTCTCTCTTCCCCCTAGCTACTCCAGAACCCTCTCACAACCACCGCCGACCCACCCCGGCTTCATTTCCTCCGATATCTCGCTGTCCTGTCGGGCCCATCCTCGCCGTCTCCAGTGTCTGCCATGGCCGACGCTCTGCCCGACTCTGGCGCTCCCCGCATCCAGCGCGACCACCTCTTGGCGCAGCGTGGAACGGGGCATCCGGCCAGACCACCAGCCTGGCTCGGGCGCAGCGGAGCGTCCGGAATCGCCGCCGGCGCGTGCGCCCTCTGTCCCCTGCCTCTACCTGTCGGGAGGAAGAAGGGGGAGGCGGGAGGAGAGAGAGAGTTGGCGTGGGACCCACACGTCAGCGGGCCCCGGGCCCGCCCGGTTTAAGTGGACACGGCATCAAGGATACCGCGTCCCGGCACTAAAAGCGCAACAGGCTAATACGCCTTCGACGTCGCCTGGTTAGCCCATGATCGGTATTTGGGCGGCCCAGTGTGTTCTTGATTGCTAAAGCTGGCTATGCACAGTTTAGGTATAACCCAAATATTCTTTCTTTTCTTTTCCAGTGAACTTAAAAAATCCATAAACTATTCAAATATTGTCCAAATTTGATGAATAAAATTTCTTCTGACTCCATAAATCAAATTCTATTTAATGGACCACAGTGGACATTTTTGTTGTTCTTGGTTTTCACTAGACCCTTTAAAAAGGTCATTTATCCACATAAGTCCACTTCAAAAATCCATATTATATTCGTTGCAACTCCAAATCCAGTGAAACCAATTTCTAAAAGTTTCTAAAATCATGCCTGATTTAATGGGTAGTTTTACTCATTTTTATAAAAAGGCATTCTGTAGACAACTTGCACATCCATTAAATCCCTTGTTCCATCATATCGAAATGTTTAGATATATCCATTGATCCACTTCCAATGAAATCACCTTGGTCATTCTTCATATGACCAGAGGCATCCTAGAAAAGTCCAACTCACATTTTTAGATTACTTTTATTTTTGCTTGGTCGTGTTGCTTATTATGGTTGTTTTCGACGATAGTTGACGAAGTAGACGAAATGCTCGGAGTTGGACCAGAGATATTTGAAAACCTCGAAGACTTTGTTAAAACAGGCAAGCAGCCCTTTGACCATTTCTATGAATCCCTTTTTATGCATGTCATATAGCACCATATTGTTGTTGCAACAGAATCATGATGAGGTGGTAACCACTTTTGATGGTTAGCCACCGTACTTCCTTGTCGATACTTGCATTGTGCATGACCCTACCTTCTTATGAGGGTTATGCCAGTGGGGGTAGATAGGATACTAAGTAGTGCTACGCAAAAAGGGACGGGAATATGCATGGTGATGGAGACAAAGTATTTTCAAAGGACTTTTCGAAAACCCCGTCGGGTGCAACTTAGGCCCGAGGGAGATGATGAGATGGGTAACCACTTGATGACGAAGTGGTGTATCGAGGCAAGTGTGTGTTGTTTTCGAAAACGGATTAGATTTAAGATTTGTCGACTGTCCCAACCTTACATGCGCAACCACTCTACCCTGTATGGGAAAGGGCATTATTGATTACCTAGGCCGATACTAGCTTGGAGCCTACATTACTAGTGACGGGGGAGAGTTGGTGCTCTCTCTCGGGACGGGGTCATGCCAGGTAGGGCGGCCATGACTGTTTTCACAGGTCACCGGATACACCATTGTGCCCCCTCTCGGATGTTATGATCTCGAGTGAGTCTTGTATGATGTACATCGTGAGGATACGGAACAACGAGTGAACTCCTTGTTAGTGTCGTCTAGGGAAAGATAGTGATCGGGTACTTACCCCGGGTACTTGAGGTATCGCGGGTCGTGGATGACACGGAAGTTCCCCGGATCTTGTGGGTAAAGTGTGCAACCTCTGCAGAGTGTAAAACTATTCGAATAACTGTGTCCACGGTCAAGGACAATTGGGCGGTGCTGCTTAAACTACGTCCAGAGCTTCACAAACCAGTGTGTGTGTTTGGATAAGTGGGAAGATCTACTTGGGTCAAGTCAAAAGACTTGACATGATTGAGTTGGGTTGATGCCCACTCTATTTATGTTGATATCTGTAACCTGTCCTCATGGTTACGTGAATTCTCATGATGCATGTCTTACAAGTTGTTGAACATGTCATTGCACTCAAAACTAGCTTTCCGCAAAAATTCGCCTATATCATGCATTGTTGTACATTGTTCTCAAAACACGGGTTGCTTGCGAGTACATTCAAAGTACTCATTGACTAGTTATTTTATTGACCAGGCTTGAAAGAACAGGATATGATGAAGAATACTTCGGCGATGAACATGCGAACTAGGACGCTTTCCCAGTCAGAATGCCTGTAGGGTTAAGGCAGATGGCATGGGTCCAAGTTATCGACGAAGATTTCCGTTGCGAAGTTATACTCAAGACTTGACCATAATGGTCATAATTTATGTAAGACGATATGTATGGATGTAAGACTCTTGTTATTCAGCTTCTGTGTGTTCAGTGAGCATTGATCTCTGGGATCACTGTACACGTGCAATCGGTGATCACGACTTATGAGTCGGGGTACCCACAACGCATCCATGGATGATGAAGGGGAACCATGTGTTTGGTAAGCAAACCTAACTAGATCGGTAGATCAATTGTTGGTTGTCGGAGGAAGGGAGAGAAACAACTAATGAGGTAGATCGATCGACGCATGGGTAAAAATGAGTTATAAGGACCTAGCTAGCTATATGTATAGCGAGAGATCGGTCGGTGTACGTCCATTTCTTAGAGGCAAATAAGGCCCAGCGAGACGGATAGACAGAGAGAATTGAGCTAGGAGGTGGTGCGAGAGGCCCAGCTACTAGCTAGATAGGGGGAGGAGTGTGCAGTTGTGAGATCGATGAAAAGAGGGCGAGAGTTTACACGTGTGTGTGTGACCGTATGAGAGACACGAGGCAAGGACACATAAAGGAGGAGATTGAAGGTGTGTGTGTGTGTGTGTGTGTGTGTGTATGTTGTAGGCAGGCAGCGCTGGAGAGGTTTATTGATCGGTGTGTGTCAGAAAGGAGTTGTGGAGACTCTGTGAGAATGACCTAAAGAAAAAAATGAATGTGCCCGGTGGATAGAATGACGAGGAAGGGGGAGGGCGAGGAGGGTGTGTGCATGCACGAGAGAAAGTTAGTGGTAGCTACAAAGGTTAGAGGATTGTGTGGGTGTAAGAGACTAATAAAGATCATAATTTGATATGAAAGCAGATTCATATATTTGAATAGGAGATCATAGTGTTTTAAACATTGCATGCATGAATATAGCGGTGGTACATGTGTTGTGCACATGTTATACCATAATGTGATAATGCATGGCATTTGCAACTCATAGCTAAATGCCGAACAATCTAAACCATACTATACATCAAACAATCTCACATTTTATTTGAATTTGTGATAATGTGTAGCGTTTGCAGCTTACAACTAAATATCGAACAATCTAAACAATACTATATATCAAACATTCTCACATTTTATTTGAATTTGTGGTAATGTGTGGTGTTTGCAACTCACATCTAAATACTTGTAGGCGTGGGGCGGGGCACCATACATAATGTGATAAACACATTATACATATGAGACATGGTTTAGATTATGAAGATCTAGCTAGAGCTAGAAATGTAATGTGGTTTGAAATCAAAATAAAGTGGATTTAAAAAAACGACTTCGAGTTCATATAGTACACATAGTTCATATGTAACTCGAGACTAATCATGTGGTGTGTTGTGAAGATAATACACAAACGATGGTTTAACTTGACAATAATGATGATTGTAGATCTTATTAAAACAGAGAAACGAATTCAAATGCTTTGACTTCACAACAATCATTACTGTAGATCTTATTCAAATAGAGAATCCAAATTTAGTTCATATTGAAGCGGTAGTATATACGTTTAGAATGCACTAAAATGTTCATTTGAGTAGTAGGTTGCATGCATTATACACGTAGCGAAATATTTTATTTGAACATAACATGAATTCAGAGTTTTGAATGACATTTGTAGTGCGCATTGATTTGGTACAGTACACGTTAGGCTTGTCCGGAAATTTTAACCCGCGCCTTGTTAGCCTGAAATATTTAAGACATATCTTTGTCTCGTCGTGCTCCGACAACTCCCTCCATCTCAACCCGCGCCTTGCTATTCCAAAATTACAACACGCGTGAAAACTCCCACCTCCTGTGAAATCCCGACACGCAAAATGCCTGTGGTACCCCTGAACCGAAAGAACCGCCTCAAATCGGTGGGGGTATTTTCGTAACTTACCCCACATTTCGGACAAGCGCGTCCCTAAGCCATGGTTCCCCACACCGTCCCATCCGCCCACCCATTCGTACACCGAGGCCGTGAAAACCCGCGACGAAACCCCACACCCTGCTCCGTCGTCTTTCGCGCTGCCGCCGGTTCAACCACCCTATCCTCCACCTCCAAGGAGCTGCCCCGACATTCCCCTCGTCTTTCGCGCCACCTCCATTCCCACACCGCCATCTTCACCTGCACCACCGAAAGAGCATAATCATCACTGTTTCGTCAGATGAAGCTGCGGCCTAATCGGCGCCACCAAAAAGGTTGTACACTAATCGCTGCATTTTCTTCTTGATTCGATCTCACGGTGCTGCCGGCGCTCGGTCCCGAGCCGACACGGCGCGGCTCCATCCACGGCGGCATCACCGGCCACTTCCTCCATGGCTTCGCTCCCTCGGCGGCGACGTCCACATCAGTAGGAGCTGCTGCTGCTTTAGCTCTCGCTCGCGTTGCTGCTCTGTTCTTGCTCTCGGTCCCCTGCCTGGTCTGCTCTTACTCGCGTTGCTGCTCTCGCTCTTGCTCTTGCTTGCGATGTTGCCCCGATTTAGCTACACTTCAGTAGACTGAATCGACTTTTGGGTCAGTCAATTTTCAGGGGGTGGGGGGGCCTCGCCGGGTGAAGGAAGAACCAGCCGCAGCGGGAGGGGGGCTCGCCGGCGGTGGTCACCGGCGGTGGCGAAGCGATGGCGTGGGGATCGCCGGAGAAAAGCTTCGGCACGGGGGCCTAGAGGGATGGCCGGGCGGCGCGGACCGGCGGTGGGGAGTGTTTTCGGGCGGCGGGCGGCGCCGCCGCATGCGGCGAAGTGCTGTTGTTTGGCCGGTGGTGGCTAGCGGCTCAGAGGGGTGGAGGTTGAAGATGAACCGCAAGCCCTTGATTTCGTATCCAACGGCTGCAAAATCAACTGACCATAGATGAAAAAGTCAGTCGACCGACGTGTAGCCTCACCTTGCTAGTGCGTTAAGTTTCGACAGCAAAATTCAGTTTCGACAACAAAATTCAGTTTTGACAGTTAAGTTCAGTTTCGACAGTTAAGTTCAGTTTCGATAGTTAAATTCATTTTCGACAGTTAAGTTCAGAGATGACCGGCTGGTGTATTTTACATCTAGCACTTTGTGGTTATGTATTTTACGTCATGTATTGGAGATGCTATTAGAATTCCACTCAGGTTAACGTTGTTCATTGTCTCTCTTGTCCTGCTTCAGCCTCGGCATCATACAACTCACCGGAGCTGCTCCAACGACGAAACCCTCCATCACAATGAGCAAAGGCCTCGGCTCCATCTCCGGACACCTAAGATCTTCTTCCTCCTCCGACAAAGAAAGTCAGCCGGAGCATCCTCACCAGCCAACCCAATCACGCTGAGATCGACATGGCTTCGCCAAAGAGGTTGTACACTTGTTGCATCTCTTTTTACTCTACATGTTATATATATTGTCCATCGAAAGGCATTTGATTTTTTCCTTTAGTGTCTCCTTGAAAGAAAAAACGTAGGAATTTTAATTTTCACTTGTCCTCCTTTTCAAATTCCTATTCATGAAGCACAAGACTAAGAGATAGTAGCATAATAGCATTATAACCGTACATTTTCTTGTGGTTTGACTTAATCTCACCATGCTTCTTTGCATCCTGTGATCTTCCAGTTGTTGTGAATCAAACACCCAGATTGGCAGAAATAATGTGTTTTTAAATTCTCTGTTTTGCACGTGCATTCCCATCCTATTCCTGTCAATTTCCTATCCCTACATTGTTGGAATCCTCCAATTCAAATTAGCCCTTACAAAATTACTTCTCTTACAGATAGTTGTCAAAAAAAACCTTGCGTGGTTTGTCCCGCTCCTGCTGCACCGTCGTCCACCCAGCTCAGCCGCTCCAACGATGTAAGGGTCCAAGACAGCGAGGATCCGCCTCCGCATCTTTTCGCCACCTCGGATCTTCTTCCCCGCCGGCAGCCATGAAAACTGCATTACCATCATCAACCGAGCAGATGACCTCGAGGACTACACGGGTCGACAAGAGAGGTCGCACTCTTCGTGTCTTCTTCGTTATGCATCGCTTAATATTACATGCTACTTTATCGTCATGTTCATCGATTAGACTACGAGTCAGCTCCAAACTCATGGTCAAACTTGAGTTTTTAAATGGTTGTGGGGTACATATCGGGGCTGCTATCAATAGTATCTATCTACTATCTGGTTAATCTCCGTTCTCTACTATGAGTTTCATGTTGGGTGGGAAACAAATAGTAAAGAAGCCATTATCTGTATTTTTAACTGAAGTCATTATCTGCCTGCTATTATTGGTTTTGGGTCTATCCACAGGTTGCTACCATCACTCTGGATTTCTGCATGCACTCCTTACATAATCTCACTATGTTTTATTCCTATGCATGACAGTTATTGTAAACAATGGAACCGAACATGTAGAGCAAAAGAGACGAGCCTTGCGTGGCAATAAAATTTCATGCAGACGTCGCTCCATGGTAGGCGCAAAGGTAGCCCCCCTCCACGCATTTCGGATTGTAATCGAGAGGAAGATATCTGTTCTGAGGGGGATTCAGAAGGACAAGACAACTTCTATTTACCCCCTGAGGTCTTCGCTCTAACTTGGCATGCTGATGTTGGTTATATCATGCATATGGTGTCTTGCATTGCTTACTTTATACATCAAATATGGCATCTGCTTAGACATCCTTTGTGCGAATGACATCTGAGTTTATTCATCGTTTATGTGAATTATGCAACGCCGTCTTGTTTAGCCAGGCATCATATATGTGAATTTTGCAATGCCATCCTGCTTAGCCAGTCATCTTATATGTAAATTATATTGGGCCATCCTTTTTTTGTTACATATTACATTTGTCAACAATGTTAGTACATTCAACTAATCTTTGTGTGCATCAGCCATTTGACACGGTGATGGCAAATTTTGGAGTGAAAACAAGGTCTTCAGAGCAGACTATGCTATCTGACGAAGCGCATATCTCGCTGGTTACGGATAGCTCCTCAGAGGAGGATTCAGAGACAGATGACCAGTCCTGTTCCCCCCCGAGGTGTATGCTCTAACTTGGCAGGGTTATGTTGCTCATATCGTGCATTGGTGTCTCGCATTGCTATGTCATTTGATTAGTTTAGACATGCTTTTTGTGAATGCCACCTGTTCAGTGTCTAATTACCATATATGTGAATTATGCATTGCCATCTTGTTGCAAGACATTATATATGTGAATTATACAATGCTATCTTGTTGCAAAGGCATTATATATGTGAATTATTCAATGCCATGCTGTTTAGCCAATCATCATGTATGTGAATTATATCATGCTATCATTTTTTGTATTACGTGTTCCATTTGTCGACAACGCTTGTATATTCAACTACTCTTCCTGTGCATCAGCCATTTGAAGCGGTGATGGAAGTATCTGGAGGGAAAACAAGGTATTCAGAGCAGACAATGCTACTGCTCAAGCGTACATGTTGCTGGTTACAGAGAGCTCCTCGTGAGGAGGATTCGTAGACCGATGACCAGCCCTATTTCCCCCACGAGGTCTATGCTCAAACTTGGCGGTGGTTATATTACCCATGTCATGCATGTTGTCTTGCATTGCTTAGTTTTTACATCATATATGGATTGCCATCTTCTTACTTGCTTACTATATAAATCATATATTTGAATTATATCATGCCATCATGTTTACATAGTACATACACATCATCTATCTGAATTATGGCATGGCAACCCATTTAATAAAGACATCATATAGTTATATCATCTCATCCTGTTTAGTGTTTACAAATCATCATATTTTGAATTATGGCATTCTATCCATGAATGTATGTGAATTATGGCATGCCAACCTATTTAATAAACACATTATATAGTTATGTCATGTCATCCTGTTTACGTAGTCTCATATTTTGAACTATGCCTTTCCATCTTTTTTAGTTAGCCATCATAATGTGAAATTATGTCATGCTATCCTGTTTAGTTAGCCATCATATATGTGAAATTGTGTCATGCTATCTTGTTTGGTTAGACAACATAAATATGAATTATTTCATGCCCTCTTTTATTCCCCACTATCCATTGCACCTGTCTATCATACAATGTCTATACTTTCAATTACTTTTCTTGTTTATCGCCATTTGAATTGGAGAGCGTGATGGCAGTATCTAAGGGAGTAACAACACAGTCTTCAGAAAAGATAGTGCTACCAGTTGATGCAGATAGCACCACGATTGTACTTGCCCAAGGACCAGATCCACCACACATAACCCAGACTCTCGCAGATTGTACCCCTACCCAGTTGGATAGAGAACCAGCTACAACCCTTCTAACCCCAACCCCAGCACATAGTAACCCAGTTCCAGTTGACACAAAGACCGTCTCCACCATACAAAGACCCAAACACGAAAGCAGTTAGTAAGGGAACTGCAGTGACCAAAGCACGAGGACCACCACTCCGAATCCCAACTCATCGCTTAAAGGAGAAGAAGATTTGTTCTCAGGTCAGGTTCTGTAGCTATGGTTCATACTCCTTTGCTCTTGCATCACTGTATTTACTCATACCAACTATTTTCAAATTTGAAGTATGAAATTGAAACTCCAATGGCGCAACAGGTATGTTTTAAACCTGTTTCTTTAACTGGTTTGCTGTTGTAACCTGCTCTATGTTGATTTCAGTTTCAATTGAATAAACAATTATGTTCTCATGTCATGCACATTACAAGTGTTGTTATTGCTCTATAGTTTCCCACAGTTCTATTCTATTTATTCTGCTTTGTCTTGAACAAATATTATTTGAACTGTGTCTCTATCTTGATTTGGCAACAAAAACTAGAATGATATAGACCATAAAGTGACCATGGTACATAGATATATGTTTGTATCATGCTGTTATCATGTCCACTTTACTACTGGACTCCTTTACCAAAATGAGTTTCATATTCAACATGGTAAACATGTGATGCGTCTGCTTGTTTCTCTTTTAGAATGCGGACAAAATATTGGAGAACAGAACCATGTTATCCAATGGTAAAGGAAGTAATGCAGATAAGGTTCAAGATAGTGAGACATCCATGTTGGTCTCCAAGAAAGCTGATAAAAACTATCTTGACGACAGTGAGAGAACCCAAAAGTCATGTCTTGATGTAGTGTTCGAGTTACTGGCCACTACTGTTGGCACAAGCTCTTTGAACTCGCTGCCTGAATCAGTTTGTCTTCTTGAGTCTCAACTTCAAGTTGAAATACATCGATCAGATGTCTTTGACAGAAGTCAAGGATCGAGGAAGTCCTGCAGAATTCAGATGCATATTTCTGGTGCAACAACAAGCTACCGGAGGATTTAAGCGCCAAACAAGAGAAAGTTAATAAGCTTGCTAAGCATCTTGCCAGCATTATGGGTACCGGATATTGTTTCTTGAGATCTTCAAGTGGTTTTAGTTCGGATTTGTTTTGTCATGCGACGTTTATTTGCACCGGTCGCCAACCTTGACAACCGTGTATATGATATGTCGCTTTGTTCCCTATATTTGCACCGTGGCGAACTTTGATGCCCAGTGGATGTAATATGTGTAATAGCCGTGATAGCCTAGCGTTAGTTTCTTGCTTATTTATTTCCTTGTTGTCTTGTTTATTTGTTTGCTTGTAGTCATTGTAGTTCTTTTTCCGCGGTTTGCTAGTGGCTGCAATAACCTATTTTTTAAAACTAGGCCACAATAACCATGGGCTAATATTTACTGTAGTGACACTGGGCCTCCTACGGGCCGTAGAAACAGTGGGCCTTCTACAAGCCGTAGAAACAATGGGCCTTCTACGAGCCGTAGAAAAAATGGGCCTTCTGCGGGCCGTATCATCAATGGGCCTTATACGGGCCGTATGATCGATTGGCCAAACATGGGCCAAACAGACCGCATTATGGCCGTAAACGGGCTAGAGTTGGAATCTTCCGTTCATGGGCCGACCATAACGGGCCATCGTTAATAGGCCGTATTTGATGACGCTATGAAAACGGCCCAACGTATTAACGGACCACAAACGGGCCGATCGTAACCATGGGCTGAATTTGGCCCACAAGCGTAAAAATGACAAGAATTGTAAGTAAACGAATGCTGGAAATGAGCCCAAGAATAAATGGGCTCTGAGAAGGCCGAAAGATAACATGGGCTAGAAACGGCCCAACGGAATAACGGGCCGTTAATGGGTATAAGGTGATACACTATTCATTACGGGCCAGTTTCACCACGGGCCGTTAATAGGTGTAAAGTGATACACTGTTCATTACGGGCCAGTTTCACCACGGGCCGTTAATAGGCCAAGAGTTACAAAGGGCCTCATATGGGCCGAAAGACATCATGGGCCATACATGGGCCAGAAGTGAAAACGGGCTAGAATCATATTGGATGGCCCAGATGACGCTACTGGGCCTAATTCGGATAGGGCGTAACGGGCCTAGGGTTAGGGGGTTGTAAATGGGCTATATGCGAATAGGCCATTAACAGGCTTTCCATGGGCCGGCCCGCCACCTTTTGACCAAGTCAAACGGGCCGGCCTTTTCACAGGAATGGGCCTCTGTTGGCCGTTCCACGTGTCGACGTATCATAGCCGCCTTCTGTCCAATGAGTGGATGACATCTGTCCCAACAATGAGCCGACACGTGTTTCCTCCAGCCAATGATGATTTTACACGTGGAAAATCCCCATTGGTCGGGGCTATTAATGGGTTATCGGATCCAAAACCCGACCCGATAGCTTAACGGTGTTCCGTTACGGTGGATGCCACGTGTCGGTCACCCTTGACGAAAGCACTTCTGTGACGCGCGATGTATCGTCATGGAAGTGGACACTTCCGTGATGATAATTTTGGTAATGTCATGGAACACTTCTACGACTGCACAAGTATGACTATCTTGATTCTGACATAAAATCGTCATGCATGTACATGCATGACAAAAAAACGTGACCTACTGTGACAAACATGTATCATCACGGAAGTGTTTTTTTTGTAGTGGGGGCGTGCCCCGGTGGGTTGTGCCCACCCAGGTGCCCCTCTCCGGTAGGTCTTGGCTCCAGAAATTCTTATGTATTATATAAAAATTCCTCGCAAAGTTTTGTTCCATTCCGAGAACTTTTATTTTTGCACAAAAACAACACCATGGTAGTTCTGCTGAAAACAGCGTCAGTCCGAGGTTAGTTTCATTCAAATCATGCAAATTAGAGTCCAAAATAAGAGGAAAAGTGTTAGGCAAAGTAGATACGTTGGAGACGTATCAACTCCCCCAAGCTTAAACCTTTGCTTGTCCTCAAGCAATTCAGTTGATAAACTGAAAGTGAAAAAGAAAAACTTTTACGAACTCTTTTGCTCTTGTTTGCATAAATAAGCTTAAACAACACCTAGGTTTTCAGCCAACATTATAACTAACCATGCCGACAATAACTCCTAAAGATTATATTAACTCATATCAATGGCATAATCACCTAGCGAGCAATAATAAAATATCTCAAACAGCAACACGTTGTCAAAACAACCATGATATAATATGACAATAGTGGTATCTCGCTAGCCCTTTCTGAGACCGCAAACCATAAATGCAGAGCACCTCCAAAGTTCAAGCAGTGACTAAACATTGTAATTCATGATAGAAAAGATCCAGTCACGATGCAACTGCTACCTCTTGAGCATGCGTTGGTTTTCCCTTGAAGAGGAAAGGGTGATGCAGCAAAGTAGCATAAGTATTTCCCTCAGTTTTTGAGAACCAAGGTATCAATCCAGTAGGGGACAACATGCAAGTCACCTAGTACCTGCACAAACAATCAAGAACCTTGCAACCAACGTGATAAAGGGGTTGACAATCCCTTCACGGCCACTCACAAAAGTGAGACCTGATAAAGATAATAAGATAAATATTTTTGGTATTTTTGTTGTATAGATTGAAAAGTAAAGATTGCAAAATAGTAAACGAGATGCGATGTAAATAA
Source organism: Aegilops bicornis (assembly GCA_021605145.1). Lineage (NCBI taxonomy): Eukaryota > Viridiplantae > Streptophyta > Magnoliopsida > Poales > Poaceae > Aegilops > Aegilops bicornis. The sequence continues at coordinate 76,212,426 of CM038671.1, read as the reverse complement.
ATGAGATGCAATATAATAAGAAAGAGACCCGGGGGCCACAGGTTTCACTAGTGGCTTCTCTCAAGATAGCATGTATTACAGTGGCTGAACAAATTACCACCGAGCAATTGATAGAAAAGCGCATAGTTATGAAGCCATCTAAGGCAATGATCATGAATATAGGCATCACGTCCGTGTCAAGTAGACCGAAACGATTCTGCATCTACTACTATTACTCCACACATCGACCGCTATCTAGCATGCATCTAGAGTATTGAGTTCATAAGAACGGAGTAACGCATTAAGCAAGATGACATGATATAGAGGGATAAACTCAAGCAATATGATATAAACCCCATCTTTTTATCCTCGATGGAAACAATACAATACGTGCCTTGCTGCCCCCTCATCCTTTGAGGAAAGGACACGGCAAGATTGAATCCAAAGCTAAGCACTTCTCCCATTGCAAGAAAGATCAATCTAGTAGGCCAAACTGAAGCGATAATTCGAAGAGACTTACAAAGATATCAAATCATGCATATAAGAATTCAGAGAAGAACCAAATAATATTCATAGACAATCAAGTTCATAAATCCACAATTCATCAGATCTCGGCAAACACACCGCAAAAGAGTATTACATTGAATAGATCTCCAAGAACATCCAGGAGAACTTTGTATTGAGAACCAAAGACAGAGAAGAAGCCATCTAGCTAATAACTATGGACCCGAAGGTCTGTGGTAAACTACTCACACATCATCAGAGAGGCTATGGTGTTGATGTACAAGCCCTCCATTACCGATTCCCCCTCCGGCAGATCGCCGAAAAAGGACCCAAGATGGGATCTCACGGGTACAGAAGGTTGCGGCGGTGGAAAAGTGGTTTCGTGCCCCCCCCTGATGGATTTAGGGTATAAGAGTATATATAGGCGAAAGAAATAGGTCGGTGGAGCTCCGTGGGTCCCATGAGGGTGGGGGGCGCGCCTACCCCCTGGGCGCGCCCTCCTGCCTCGTGGCTGCCTCTCGGAGTTCCAGACTTCAACTCCAAGTCTTCTGGATTGCGTTTGTTCCAAGAAAGATCATCACGAAGGTTCCATTCCGTTTGGGTTCCGTTTGGTATTCCTTTTCTGCAAAACACAGAAACAGGCAAAAAAACAGAAACTGGCACTGGGCCTACGGTTAATAGGTTAGTCCCAAAAATAATATAAAAGAGCATATTAAAGCCCATTTAACATCCAAAATAGATAATATAATAGCATGGAATAATAAAAAAATATAAATACGTTGGAGACGTATCAAGCATCCACAAACTTAACTCCTGCTCGTCCTCGAGTAGGTAAATGATAAAAACAGAATTTTTGATGTGGAATGCTACCTAGCATATTTATTAATTTAATTCTCTTTATTGTGGCATGAATGTTCAGATCCATAAGATTCAAAACATAAGTTTAATATTGAAATAAAAACAATAATACTTCAAGCATACTAATAAAGCAATCATGTCTTCTCAAAATAACATGGCCAAAGAAAGTTATCCCTACAAAATAATATAGTCTGGCTATGCTCTATCTTCATTTAAATCATGCACAACCCTGATGACAAGCCAAACAATTGTTTCATACTTTTGATGTTCTCAAACTTTTTCAATTTTCACACAATACATGAGTGTGAGCCATGGACATAGCACTATAGGTGGAATAGAATGGTGGTTGTGGAGAAGACAAAAAGGAGAAGATAGTCTCACATGAACTAGGCGTATCAATGGGCTATGGAGATGCCCATCAATAGATATCAATGTGAGTGAGTAGGCATTGCCATGCAACAGATGCACTAGAGCTATAAGTGTATGAAATCTCAGCAAGAAACTAAGTGGGTGTGCATCCAACTCGCTTGCTCACGAAGGCCTAGGGCAATTTGAGGAAGCCCATCATTGGAATACACAAGACAAGTTCTTATAATGAAAAATTCCCACTAGTATATGAAAGTGACAACATAGGAGACCCTCTATCATGAAGATCATGGTGCTACTTTGAAGCACAAGTATGGTAAAAGGATAGTAGCATTGTCCCTTCTCTCTTTTTCTCTCATTTTTTTATTTGGGCCTTCTCTCTTTCTTTTATGGCCTCTTTTTTCTCTTTTTTTATTTTTCATATGGAGTCTCATCCCGACTTGTGGGGGAATCATAGTCTCCATCATCCTTTCCTCACTGGGACAATGCTCTAATAATGATGATCATCACACTTTTATTTACTTACAACTCAAGAATTACAACTCGATACTTAGAACAAAATATGACTCTATGTGAATGCCTCGTGGTGTATCGGGATGTGCAATGAATCAAGAGTGACATGTATGAAAGAATTATGAAGGTGGCTTTGCCACAAATACGATGTCAACTACATGATCATGCAAAGCAATATGACAATGATGAAGCGTGTCATAATAAACGGAACGGTGGAAAGTTGCATGGCAATATATCTCGGAATGGCTATGGAAATGCCATAATAGGTAGGTATGGTGGCTGTTTTGAGGAAGGTATATGGTGGGTGTATGATACCGGCGAAAGGTGCGCGGTATTAGAGAGGCTAGCAATGGTGGAAGGGTGAGAGTGCGTATAATCCATGGACTCAACATTAGTCATAAAGAACTCGCATACTTATTGCAAAAAACTATTAGTTATTGAAATGAAGTACTACGCACATGATTCTAGGGGGATATATTGGTAGGAAAAGACCATCGCTCGTCCCCGACCGCCACTCATAAGGAAGACAATCAAAAAATAAATCATGCTCTGACTTCATCACATAACGGTTCAGCATACGTGCATGCTACGGGAATCATAAACTTTAACACAATTATCTCTCAAATTCACAACTACTCTACTAGCATGACTCTAATATCACCATCTTCATATCTCAAAACAATCATAAAGAACCAAACTTCTCATAGTATTCAATGCACTTTATATGATAGTTTTTATTATACCCATCTTGGATGCCCATCATATTAGGACTAATTTTATAACCAAAGCAAATTACCATGCTGTTCTAAATGACTCTCAAAATAATATAAGTGAAGCATGAGAGATCAATAATTTCTATAAAATAAAACCACCACCGTGCTCTAAAACGATATAAGTGAAGCACTAGAGCAAAATTATTTAGCTCAAAAGATATAAGTGAAGCACATAGAGTATTCTAATAAATTCTGATTCATGCGTGTCTCTCCAAAAGGTGTGTACAACAAGGATGATTGTGATAAACTAAAAAGCAAAGACTCAAATCATACAAGACGCTCCAAGCAAAACACATATCATGTGGTGAATAAAAATATAGCCTCAAGTAAAGTTACCGATAGATGAAGATTTAAAGAGGGATGCCTTCCGGCATCCCCAAGCTTAAACTTTTGGTTGTCCTTGAATTTTACCTTGGGGTGCCTTGGGCATCCCCAAGCTTAGTCTCTTGCCACTCCTTATTCCAAAATCCATCAAATCTTTACCCAAAAACTTGAAAACTTCACAACACAAAACTTAAACAGAAAATCTCATGAGCTCCGTTAGTATAAGAAAATAAATCACCACTTTAAGGTACTGTAATGAACTAATTATTTATTTATATTGGTTTAAACCTACTGTATTACAACTTCTCTATGGTTCATACCCCCGATACTACTCATAGATTCATCAAAATAAGCAAACAACACACGAAAAACAGAATCTGTCAAAAACAGAACAGTCTGTAGCAATCTGTATCAAACGCATACTTCCGTAACTCCAAAAATTCTGAAATAAATTGGTGGACATGAGGAAGAATTTTTCTATTAATCATCTGCAAAAAGAATCAACCTATAGCACTCTCCAGTAAAAAATGGCAGCTATTATCGTGAGCGCAAAGTTTCTGTTTTTACAGCAAGATCGCAAAGACTTCACCCAAGTCTTCCCAAAGGTTCTACTTGGCACAAACACTAATTAAAACATAAAACCACATCTAAACATAATCTAGATTAATTAATTATTACTAATCAGGAACAAAAAGTAAATAACAAAAATAAAATTGGGTTGCCTCCCAACAAGCGCTATCGTTTAACGCCCCTAGCTAGGCATAAAAACAAGAATAGATCTAGGTATTTCCACCTTCTCCCTTTTGATGATAAAGAGAGAACTTATTATCTAAAGCATTTATCTTTATATTTTGTGAGAGTATGTGTCCATTAATGTCAGAAGAAAGATTAAGGACGCTATGAAAATTTGAATCTAAGCTAGCCTTCATTTCTTTGATAATTTCATTCTGATAAAAACACAAAAGAGAGGTGGATTCAACCTTTTCACTCATGGGGTGACCAAATATAGATTTCATCTTTTCATAGGTATCGATGGCATCCCCTTCAATAAAACCTTCTTCAAAAATAGAATCTAAAACTTGCTTGAAAGAAAAAGGTAAGCCAACATAAAAACTTTGCAAGTAAATTTCAATTTGATATTGGGGCACATAGCTGGCTCGCATCCTTAATAGCCTATCCCAAGCATCTTTCAAAGATTCATCAAGCAAATAACAAAAAATTATGGGATCATCTTCATCAAAATTATTCAAACTCTCATTGATAATTCCGGTAGGTCTTTCCATAGCATCATTATTTATGAGCTTAGAAAGGACAGAGGGACAATCCAAAGTAAAACCCGGGAGAGAGCCCTTAGCCCCTTTGGATTCGGCCATGGCGAGAGAAAGGCAAAGGTTTTCAAAAATCATTTTAGAAGTGGGGGAGAGGAAAACGAGAGGCGAATGGCAAATAATGTAATGCGAGGGAGAAGAGTTTATGATGGGTACTTGGTATGTCTTGACGTGAGCGTAGATCTCCCCGGCAACGGCGCCAGAAATCCTTCTTGCTACCTCTTGAGCATGCGTTGGTTTTCCCTTGAAGAGGAAAGGGTGATCCAGCAAAGTAGCATAAGTATTTCCCTCAGTTTTTGATAACCAAGGTATCAATCCAGTAGGAGACAACACGCAAGTCACCTAGTACCTGCACAAACAATCAAGAACCTTGCGACCAACGCGATAAAGGGGTTGTCAATCCCTTCACGGCCAGTCGGAAAGTGAGATCTGATAAAGATAATAAGATAAATATTTTTGGTATTTTTGTTGTATAGATTGAAAAGTAAAGATTGCAAAATAGTAAACGAGATGCGATGTAAATAAAATAGATGCAATATAATAAGAAAGAGACCCGGGGGCCATAGATTTCACTAGTGGCTTCTCTCAAGATAGCATGTATTACGGTGGATGAACAAATTACTGCCGAGCAATTGATAGAAAAGCGCATAGTTATGAAGACATCTAAGGCAATGATCATGAATATAGGCATCACGTCCGTGTCAAGTAGACCAAAACGATTCTGCATCTACTACTATTACTCCACACATCAACCGGTATCCAGCATGCATCTAGAGTATTAAGTTCATAAGAACGGAGTAATGCATTAAGCAAGATGACATGATGTAGAGGGATAAACTCAAGCAATATGATATAAAACCCCATCTTTTTATCCTCGATGGCAACAATAGAATACGTGCCTTGTTGCCCCTGTTGTCACTGGGAAAGGACATCGCAAGATTGAACCCAAAGCTAAGCACTTCTCCCATTGCAAGAAAGATCAATCTAGTAGGCCAAACAAAACCGATAATTCGAAAAGACTTGCAAAGATATTAAATCAGGCATATAAGAATTCAGAGAAGAACCAAATAATATTCATAGGTAATCAAGTTCATAAATCCACAATTCATCGGATCTCGGCAAACACATTGCAAAAGAGTATTACATCGAATAGATCTCCAAGAATATCAAGGAGAAGTTTGTATTGAGAACCAAATAGAGAGAAGAAGCCATCTAGCTAATAACTATGGACCCGAAGGTCTGTGGTAAACTACTCACACATCATCGGAGAGGCTATGGTGTTGATGTAGAAACCCTCCGTGATCGATTCCCCCTCCGGTAGATCGTCGGAAAAGGCCCCAAGATGGGATCTCACGGGTACAGAAGGTTGCGGCAGTGGAAAAGTGGCTTCGTGGCTCCCCCTGATGGTTTTAGGGTATAAGAGTACATATAGGCGAAAGAAATAGGTCAGTGGAGCTCCGTGGGGCCCACGAGGGTGGGGGCGCGCCTACCCCCCTTGGCGTGCCCTCCTGCCTTGTGGATGCCTGGCGGCGTTCCAGACTTCAACTCCAAGTCTTCTGGATTGCGTTTGTTCCAAGAAAGATCATCGCTAAGGTTTCATGCCGTTTGGGTTCCGTTTGGTATTCCTTTTCTGCAAAACACTGAAATAGGCAAAAAACAGAAAGTGGCACTAGGCCTCCGGTTAATAGGTTAGTCCCAAAATAAAAGAGCATATTAAAGCCCATTAAACATCCAAAACAGATAATATAATAGCATGGAACAATAAAAAATTATAGATACGTTGGAGACGTAGAGGTAAAAGATATTTTGAGACATGCACCCTTCTCATTTACTTCACGACCATCAGTTATCAATATCTTCCATGCTAAGCGTGCTAGTGGCGGTTCCCAAGCGATAAAAGTAAAGGCTTACTCCCCCTCTACCATCAATCACACTCCACGGCTTGTCCGAAACAACGGGTGCCGTCCATACCAACAACAGTCCCGTGGGAGTTTTGTTTAATTATTTGCATTTTTTAGTTCGGGACTGGGAATCCCTATTACCGCCCTTTTCTCATGCAATGGCGAGTGAATAAACACTCGACCTGAGAATAACCCGCTTAGCATGGAAGATACCGACCACCTCCTATGGTTCCATGAATGATCCATGCACACAAAAAGGATATTTATTTGAAGTTTTTAGAGGTGGCACATGCAAATTTACTTAGGACGGCAGAGTAATACCGCATATAGGTAGGTATGGTGGACTCATGTGAAATAACTTTGGGTTCAAGGTTTTTGATGTACAAGCAGAATTCCCACTTAGTGCAGGCGAAGGCTAGCAAATAGATTGAGAGCGGCCAGCTAGAGAGCAACAACGGTCATAAACATGCATTATGCATAAGTAACATTGGACACTAGCATGGGTAGGATATGAACACCATGAACATAAATACCATAGAGGCTATGTTGGTTTTGATTCAACTACATGCATGAACATGTGCCAAGTCAAGCCACTCGAACATTCGTGAGGAGGATACCATATCATCATACTACATCACAATCATTTTAACGCAATGTTGATATCCAAGATAAATCATTATCCACTCCTAGCTACTTATGCATGGCATGAGAAACTATAATCTCTAATTGTCATTGCAAACATGTTTAATCATAATGGGCTGAATCATGGATACTAGGTTAAACATATTTACACAAACAGAACAAGTCGAGTTCATACCCGTTTCTCTCTGCCACGGCCAGTTCATCGAATATCGTCATTATTGCCTTTCACTTGCACGACCGAACGATGTGAAAATAATAATAGTGCAGGAGTGCTGTGGACTAAGCTGGAATCTGCAAACATTTTATTGAACAGGAGAAGACAAGGTAAAATGGGCTCTTTATTAGATTAACATTTATTCATATGAGAGCTGATACGTCCATTTTGCATCATGCTTTTATATCGATATTTATTGCATTATGGTTTGTTATTACACATTATGTCACAATATTTATGCCTATTCTCTCTTATTTTACAAGGTTTACATGAAGAGGGAGAATGCCGGCAGCTGGAATTCTGGGCTAGAAAAGGAGCAAATATTAGAGACCTATTCTGCACAACTCCAAAAGTCTTGAAACTCCACGAAAGTCAGTTTTGGAATATATTAAAAATATTGGGGGACGGAAGCACCAGAGGGGACCTACACCCTGTACACAAGGGTGGGGGCGCTTCCTACCCCCCCTAGGCGCGCCCCCTGCCTCGTGGGCCCCCTGGCAGGCCTCCGGTGCCCATCTTTTGCTATATGAAGTCTTTTAACCTGGAAAAAATGGGAAGGAAGCTTTTGGGACGAAGCGCCGCCGTCTCGAGGCGGAACCTGGCGAAACCAATCTAGGGCTCCGGCGGAGCTGTTCTGCCGGGGAAACATCCCTCCGGGAGGGGGAAATCATCACCATCGATCCTCTCATCGGGAGAGGGTCAATCTCCATCAACATCTTCACCAGCACCATCTCCTCTCAAACTCTAGTTCATATCTTGTATCCAATCTTTCTCTCAAAACCTCAGATTGGTACTTGTAGGTTGCTAGTAGTGTGAACACACAAGAAGAAAGCAAGAAAATAAATTTTTAACATGGATGATACAATGAAGAAGTGTGAACACCGTCAACTAGAATGATATGTGTGAACATGAATGTAATGTCGGTGAGAAACACGTACTCCCCCAAGTTTAGGCTTTTGGCCTAACTTGGTAATGATCAGTAGCCTGGATAGTAGTCGGCGTGGTAGCTCATGGAGGCTCTCGGTGCGGATGCCTCGGCCAGTCTTGCTGCCTCCACTGCTGCGTTGTGATCTCGGGCCTCACTCTCAAGAACAAAATATCTTCCTTTGCTGTGATACTCAAAAAGAGCAAGCACAGGCAAATATGTGTGCACAACAGATGTTTGGTTAAACAACAGATTGTAATTGAAATCATGAATTTTTCCTTTGAGGATCTTATGACTTTTCAAAGCATCAAAGTCTAAATACTGCGTGGGTAGGATAGGGTCAAAGGGCAAAGGTGAAACACCCAGCCCTCGTGCTAAACGCGTGGCATATATTCCACCATAGAAATAACCACTTTTAGCATTATGCTGAAGTCTGCATGCAACAACCGCTCCAAGGTTATAATTACTTTCACCAGTGAGAGTGGTGTGTATGAGGCTCAAGTATGGAGCACAAAGCGTACTACAGTCTTGCTTGCCTACTATACATTTCCCATTAAATAATGCAAAGTACTGAATTGCGGGAAAATGAATGCTCTTTATTCTACCTTGTGTCACTCCCCTCCTTTCACCGTAACAAAGACTAGTCAAGAATGTTTCGAACTCAGCCTTTGGTGGTTCGTCAAGCGAACCCCAAAATGGAAGTGTGCAATGGTAAGAAAAATTCTCTAGTGAGATGGTAAATGGAGTATCATAAAGCATAAAAGACACCCTAGACTCACGAGGATGGAATTTAAATCCTTTGACAAATGATTCAGTGAGAATATGGCATTGTTCATACTTATCTGAAATGTAGGGACCAAGACTGGCATTGTGAACATATTGCTCAAATTCCTCCTTAATGCCCACATGCATCATATAGTCATCGCAAGGCCATAAGCATGTTTTGGTGGCGGCATCTCATGTGGAATTTTCACTTGATTCAACATAAGACTGGCGGGCGGAACTGTCACTAGAAGATGCCCCAAGGATTGCCTCCTCGAAGAACTCCTTCCAAAAAGGTTCATCGTGTCTGCGTACAATTTTCTGAAAATTTTTAGGTGACAAAAATTTGTCAACAAAACTTAATTAAATTGATAGCAACTACTCATAGGGATACATAGAGGCCATAGCAAGCATTCAAACTACTTAGAACTCTAAGAATTCAACATTCAAGCTCATCTACAGCAGCACCAAGATGAGCTAATTATTCAAAATATAAACCACTAAAACAAAAACTAATTGGACAAACGGTGGAGTCACATACAAGGCAACAATCTCTCGAAACAGTTTCGGAAACGGAGCTTCAAGCAAAGAGATCAAAATCCGCGGGTTTGAGAGCAAGAACACGGGAGAGAGAGCAATGGAGATTTTTTCTGGAGGTGAGTGATGATGTGGGTTGAAGAGGTAAGTGAGGGGGGCCATGTGGGGACCACAACCCACCAGGGCGCGCCTGGGGGTCCTGGCGCGCCCAGGTGGGTTGTGCCCACCTGGTGCACCTCCCTCTGATATTATTTGCACCAGAAATTCAGAAATATTCAGAAAAAATCGTATTAAATTTTCAGAGCATTCTGAGAACTTTTATTTTGGGACATTTTTTTAATTGCACGGGAAATTCAGAAAACAGACAAAACATGGCACTTTATTTTATTTAACTAATAAAAAGTAAAACAAATGGTAGGGACTCAAGGTAGTGCTTACAAAATTCATCAACTTCATACCACTAAAAATGATCCGTTAATAAGGTTGATCAGGTCTTATTAACAACCACTTTTGATTAGCATGAAACCGAAGAACTTCCTTAAATCACTAAGTTACCTCAATGGGGATATGAATGTCCCCAACAATAATCATTTCATATTTCTTTTTGATAGTAGGTAGAGGTATTTGAAAACTTCCAATAGCGATTGTCGGAGATTTTTCAATAACATTAATACCATTCACTTGAAATTGTTTCTGCGGAAAGTGCATCGTATGCTCATTACCATTAATATGAAAAGTGACCTTGCTTTTATTGCAATCAATAACAACCCGTGCAGTATTCAAGAAGGGTCTACCAAGGATAATCGACATGTTGTCGTCCTCGGGCATCTCAAGTATAACAAAGTCAGTCAAGATAGTAACATTAGCAACAACAACGGGCACATCCTCACAACCATTTGCAAAGATATCAGTAGGTGTGAGTTTATTCAAATCAAGTCTTTTATATAATGAGAAAGGCATAACACTAACACCAGCTCCTAAATCACATAAAGCAGTTTTCACATAATTCTTTTTGATGGAGCAAGGTATAGTTGCTATCCCCGTATCTCCAAGTTTTTTAGGTATTCCATCTTTGAAAGTATAATTAGCAGGTGATAAACGTATCTATAATTTTTGATTGTTCCATGCTATTATATTATCTGTTTTGGATGTTTAATGGGCTTTATTATACACTTTTATATTATTTTGGGACTAACCTATTAACCCAAGGCCCAGTGCAAATTGTTGTTTTTTGCCTATTTCAGTGTTTCGCAGAAAAGGAATATCAAACGGAGTCCAAACAGAATGAAACCTTCGGGAGAGTTATTTTTGGAACAAATGCAATCCAGGAGACTTGGAGTGGACGTCAAGCAACAAACGTGGAGGCCACGAGGCAGGGAGGCACGCCCAGGGGGTAGGCGCGCCCCCACCCTCGTGGCTCTTCTGACCTACTTCTTTCGCCTATATATTCTCATATACCCCGAAAACACCCGAGAGCACCACGAAACCCTATTTCCACCGCCGCAACCTTCTGTACCAGTGAGATCCCATCTTGGAGCCTTTTTTGGTGCTCCGCCGGAGGGGGAATCGATCATGGAGGGCTTCTACATCAACACCATAGCCTCTTCAATGATGTGTGAGTAGTTTACTGCTACGTCATGAGCTTGCGTTGGTTTTCCCCGAAGAGGAGAGGATGATGCAGCAGAGTAGCGTAAGTATTTCCCTCAGTTTTTGAGAACCAAGGTATCAATCCAGTAGGAGGCCATGCACAAGTCCCTCGTACCTACACAAAACAAATAGCTCCTCGCAACCAACGCGAATAGGGGTTGTCAATCCCTTCACGGTCACTTACGAGAGTGAGATCTGATAGAGATGATAGATAATATTTTTGGTATTTTGGGTATAAAGATGCAAAGTAAAATAAAAAGGCAAAGTAAAAAAGCAAAGCAATAATAAAGCGTAGGAAGATTAATATGATGAAAATAGACCCGGGGGCCATAGATTTCACTAGTGGCTTCTCTCAAGAGCATAGGTATTTTACGGTGGGTGAACGAATTACTGTAGACCAATTGACAGAATTGAGCATAGTTATGAGAATATCTAGGTATTCTCATGTATATAGGCATCACATCCGAGACAAGTAGACCGACTCGTGCCTGCATCTACTACTATTACTCCACTCATCGACCGCTATCCAGCATGCATCTAGAGTATTAAGTTAATGAAAACAGAGTAACGCCTTAAGTAAGATGACATGATGTAGAGGAATAAATTCATGCAATATGATAAATACCCCATCTTGTTATCCTCGATGGCAACAATACAATACGTGCCAAGATTGAACCCAAAGCTAAACACTTCTCCCATTGCAAGAACTACCAATCTAGTTGGCCAAACCAAACGGATAATTCTAAGAGACTTGCAAAGATAACTCAATCATACATAAAAGAATTCAGAAAAGATTCAAATATTGCTCATAGATAATCTTGTTCATAAACCTACAATTCATCGGTCTCAACAAACACACCGCAAAAAGAAGATTACATCGAATAGATCTCCACAAGAGAGGGGGAGAACATTGTATTGAGATCCAAAAAGAGAGAAGAAGCCATCTAGCTATTAACTATGGACCCAAAGGTCTGAGGTCAACTACTCACACTTCATCGGAGAGGCTATGATGTTGATGTAGAAGCCCTCCATGGTGGAATCCCCTTCCGGCGGAGCTCCGAAACAGGCCCCAATATGGGATCTCGTGGATACAGAAAGTTGCGGCGGTGGAATTAGGTTTTGGCTCCGTGTCGATCCGACGGGGTGTGAGGTATATATAGGAGGAAGAAGTACGTCGGTGGAGCCTCGAGGGACCCATGAGGTTGGGGGGCGCGCCCTAGGGGGGGCGCCCTCCACCCTCGTGACCGCCTTGGAGCTTTCTTGACGGAGGGTCCAAGTCTCCTGGGTCTTATCCGATGAGAAAATCTCGTTCCCGAAGATTTCATTCCGTTTGGAATTCGTTTGATATTTCGTTTTTTCGAAACACTGAAATAGGCAAAAAACAGCAATTCTGGGCTGGGCCTCCGGTTAATAGGTTAGTCCCAAAAGTAATATAAAAGTGGAAAATAAAGCCCAATATAGTCCAAAACAATAGATAATATAGCATGGAGCAATCAAAATTATAGATACGTTGGAGACGTATCGTGCATCCCCAAGCTTAATTCCTGCTCGTCCTCGAGTAGGTAAATGATAAAAAGAGAAATTTTGATGCGGAGTGCTACTTGGCATAATTTCAATGTAACTCTTCTTAATTGTGGTATGAATATTCAGATCCGAAAGATTCAAGACAAAAGTTCGTATTGACATAAAAATAATAACACTTTAAGCATACTAACTCAGCAATTATGTCCTTTCAAAATTTACATGGCCAAAGAAAGTTTATCCCTACAAAATCATATAGTTTAGTCATGCTCCATTTTCGTCACACAAGAATGCTCTCATCATGCACAACCCCGATGACAAGCCAAGCAATTGTTTTATACTCTAGTAATCTCAAACTTATAAACTTTCACGCAATACATGAGCGCGAGCCTTGGATATAGCACTATGGGTGGAATAGAATATAATGATGGGGGTTATGTGGAGAAGACAAAAAGGAGAAGGTCCCACATCAACGAGGCTAATCAACGGGCTATGGAGATGCCCATCAATTGATGTTAATGCAAGGAGTAGGGATTTCCATGCAACGGATGCACTAGAGCTATAAATGTATGAAAGCTCAACAAAAGAAACTAAGTGGGTGTGCATCAAACTTGCTTGCTCACGAAGACCTAGGGCATTTGAGGAAGCCCATCGTTGGAATATACAAGCCAAGTTCTATAATGAAAAATTCCCACTAGTATATGCAAGTGACAACATATGAAACTCTCTGTATGAAAAACATGGTGCTACTTTGAAGCACAATATATGAGACTCGCTATATGAAGAACATGGTGCTACTTTGAAGCACAATATATGAGACTCGCTATATGAAGAACATGGTGCTACTTCGAAGCACAAGTGTGGAAAAAGAGATAGTAACATTGCCCCTTTTTATTTCCTTTTTTTTGGGACTTTTTTTTCTTTGGCCTTTTTTTTGGACAATGCTCTACAAAATGATGATCATCACACTTCTATTTATTTAGAACTCAATGATTACAACTCGATACTAGAACAAAATATGACTCTATATGAATGCCTCCGGCGGTGTACCGGGATATGCAATGAACCAAGAGTGACATGTATGAAAGAATTATGAACGGTGGCTTTGCCACAAATACTATGTGAACTACATGATCATGCTAAGCAGTATGACAATGATGTATGTGTCATGAAGAACGGTATGGTGGAAAGTTGCATGGCAATATATCTCGGAATGGCTATGGAAATGCCATAATAGGTAGGTATGGTGGCTGTTTTGAGGAAGATATAAGGAGGTTTATGTGTGAAAGAGCGTATCATATCACGGGGTTTGGATGCACCGACGAAGTTTGCACCAACTCTCAATGTGAGAAAGGGCAATGCACGGTACCGATGAGGCTAGCAATGATGGAAGGGTAAGAGTGCGTATAATCCATGGACTCAACATTAGTCATAAAGAACTCACATACTTATTGCAAAAATCTACAAGCCATCAAAAACCAAAGCACTACGCGCATGCTGCTAGGGGATAGATTGGTAGGAAAAGACCATCGCTCGTCCCCGACCGCCACTCATAAGGAGGACAATCAAATAACACCTCATGTTTCAAATTTGTTAGATAACCTTTACCATACGTGCATGCTACGGGACTTGCAAACTTCAACACAAGCATTTCTCAAATTCACAACTACTCAACTAGCATGACTCTAATATTACTACCTCCATATCTCAAAACAATTATCAAGCATCAAACTTCTCTTAGTATTCAACGCACTCAAAAGAAAGTTTTACAAATCTTGAATACCAAGCATATTATTATTAAGCAAATTACCATGCTATTTAAGACTCTCAAAATAATCTAAGTGAATCATGAGAGATCAATACTTTCTTTAAAACAAATCCACCACCGTGCTCTAAAATATATAAGTGAAGTAGTAGAGCAAAACTATCAAGCTCAAAAAGATATAAGTGAAGCACATAGAGCAAAACTATCAAGCTCAAAAGATATAAGTGATCACATAGAGTATTCTAACAAATTCCAATTCATGTGTGGCTCTCTCAAAAGGTGTGTACAGAAAGGATTATTGTGGTAAACTAACAAGCAAAGACACAAATAATACAAGACGCTCCAAGCAGAACACATATCATGTGGTGAATAAAAATATAGCTCCAAGTAAAGTTACCGATGGAAGTGGATTTAAAGAGGGATGCCTTCCGGGCATCCCCAAGCTTTGACTTTTTGGTGTCCTTGGATTATCTTGGTGGTGCCATGGGCATCCCCAAGCTTAGGCTCTTGCCACTCCTTGTTCCATAATCCATCAAAAAAATTCACCCAAAACTTGAAAACTTCACAACACAAAACTCAACAGAAATCTCGTGAGCTCCGTTAGCGAAAGAAAACAAAATACCACTTCAAGGTATTGTAATGAACTCATTATTTATTTATATTTGTGTTAAACCTACTGTATTCCAACTTCTCTATGGATCAAAAACTATTTTACTAGCCATAGATTCATCAAAATAAGCAAACAACACACGAAAAACAGAATCTGTCAAAAACAGAACAGTCTGTAGTAATCTGTAACTAACGCAAACTTCTGGAACTCCAACAATTCAGCAAAAATAGGAAGACCTAGGAAATTTGTTTATTGATCAGAAGCAATTGGAATCACTATTTTATCACGTTCTGGTGATTTTTAACAATTGTATTCGTGAACCGAAAGTTTCTGGAAATTACAGGAAGATCAAATAACTATTATCCAAGAAGATCCTATAGGTTTAACTTGGCACAAACACTAATTAAAACATAAAACCACATCTAAACAGAAGGTAGATGTATCATTTATTCCTAAATAGAAATAAAAACAAAAAATAAAAATAAAATTGGGTTGCCTCCCAACAAGCGCTATCGTTTAACGCCCCTAGCTAGGCATAAAAGCAAGGATAGATCTAGGTATTGCCATCTTTGGTGGGCAATTCTTCAATCAGACATCTACCTTCCTTAGAAATTTCTTTCTTTCTATTAATTATCAAGCTTTTAGGCAAGAGATCAAAAAATTCATTCGTGGCAAATGGTTCCTTGATGATAGCAAAAAGATTGGGATGAATACTTATAGATTTAAGATCCGCGGTTTCCTTACTAGAGGGTTCACCCTTATTCTTAGGAACATACATGAACTTGGGAAATTTAGTAGGAGGACTTGGAGTATTTTTTAAGGAAGAAAAAGCGGTTCCCAAGTTGGTAATAACACCCTCAAGTTTATCAATTCTAGAGGAATCTTGATTTATTTTCTCATTAACTATGCCTTCTCCTTAATATTTTTCAAAGTTACTCCTACCTAAGATCCGTATTGGGTAATTTGATTGTGGATCTTTTGATCTAGATTTTCAATTAGCTCAACGGTAGCAACTTTATTTTCAATAATTTCAAGTCTTTTCATTTCATGCTCCAAAGTTAACATTGTCCCATTAACCAAAAGAGGTGGTGAGCCAAATAAATCTATCATAGCATTATAAGAATCAAAAGTATGGCTACCCAAGAAATTCCCTCCGATAATGGCATCGAGGATATATCTATTCCAAGGATTAGGTCCATAGTTATTAGCTAGATGGCTTCTTCTCTCTCTTTGGATCTCAATACAAAGTTCTCCTCGATTCTCTTGGAGATCTATTCGATGTAATTCTTTTTGCGGTATGTTTGTCGAGATCCGATGAATTGTGGGTTTATGATCAAGATTGTCTATGAACAATATTTGGTTCTTCTCTGAATTCTTATATGTATGATTTGTTATCTTTGCAAGCCTCTCCGAATTATTGGTTTAGTTTGGCCTACTAGATTGATCTTTCTTGCAATGGGAGAAGTGCTTAGCTTTGGGTTCAATCTTGCGGTGTCCTTTCCCAGTGATAGCAGGGGCAGCAAGGCACGTATTGTATTGTTGCCATCGAGGATAAAAGATGGGGTTTATATCATATTGCTTGAGTTTATCCCTCTACATCATGTCATCTTGCCTACTGCATTACTCTGTTCTTATGAACTTAATACTCTAGATGCATGCTGGATAGCGGTCGACGTGTGGAGTAATAGTAGTAGATGCAGAATCGCTTCGATCTACTTGTCGCGGATGTGATGCCTATATACATGATGATGCCTAGTTATTCTCATAATTATTCGCTTTTCTATCAATTGCTCGACAGTAATTTGTTCACCCACCGTAAATTATGCTATCTTGAGAGAAGCCCCTAGTGAAACCTATGGCCCCCGGGTCTATCTTACATCATATTTCTTTCTTATTAATTTACTATATTTGCTTCCTTTTATTTTGCAATCTTTACTTTCCAATCTATATCATAAAAATACCAAAAATATTTATCTTATTATCTCTATCTGATCTCACTTTTGCAAGTGGCCGTGAAGGGATTGACAACCTTTTTATCGCGTTGGTTGCAAGGTTCTTATTTGTTTGTGTAGGTACGAGGCGATTTGCGTGTGACCTCCTACCCTTGGTTCCCAAAACTGAGGGAAATACTTACGCTACTTTGCTGCATCACCCTTTCCTCTTCAAGGGAAAAAACAACGCATGCTCAAGAGGTAGCAGCAGGCATGGTGGAGATTTCAGCTTCCGGTATTTTTCTCTTATTAGTGACGATGTCTTTCATATACTTTGCATAAGGAAACATTTTCAAGATATCAGTCAAGCAAGTACGCAAAAAGACTGGCCTCGGCATTTCAACAAAGCGTTCAAATTCTTCATCATCTTTCTTTTTAGGTGACTTGGGTGGAAAAGGCATAGGTTTTTTAACCCACGGCTCTCTTTCTTTACCGAGTTTCCTAGCCACAAAGTCTCTTTTATCATATCTTTTATTCTTAGGTTGTGGGTTATCAAGATCAACAGGTGGTTCTATCTCAACATCATTATCTGGTTCTTTTTCATTATTTGGTTGAATATCTTCATAAACATCAACATTATCTTTTTCATTATCACTAGGTGGATGTTCGTTACCAAACTGAGTTTCAGCATCAGAGATAGAAGTTTCATTATCATTATCAGGAGGTTTCTCTACTTCAGGTTCACTAGAAGCATGTAAAGTCCTATCATTTTTCTTCTTCTTTTTCTTTCTAGAAGGACTAGGTGCACTAGTGTTATTTCTTTGTGAGTCTTGTTCAATTATTTTTGGGTGTCCCTCAGGATTAAGTGGTTCCTGAGTCATTTTACCTCCTCTAGTTGCAACTCTAACAGCAAAGTCATGTATATTATTATTCATTTCATCAAGCAATTCTCTTTGAGATTTAGCAACTTGTTCTAATTGAGTTTGTACCATAGAAGCATGTTTTCCAACACCTCTAACATCATTTGAGATTCTAAATAACAAGTCACTCAAGCAAGCAATCATATCAGAATTGTATTTCAATTATTTCATAACATTTGCATTGAAGTAATCTTGTTTTCTAATGTAGTTTTCAAACTCATAAAGGCATTGGCTAGGGTGCATATTGTGACGATTTTCATTATCACTGAAATTCATTAGAGAATTTACCTCTACCACCTTAGGCAGTGGTGGTGTATTAAGCCCATGTATTTCTTCAATAGGAGGTAAATTTTTAACATCCTCTGCTTTAATACCTTTTTCCTTCATAGATTTCTTTGCCTCTTGCATATCTTGGATCGAGATATAATATACCCCTCTTCTTCGGAGTGGGTTTAGCAGGTGGTTCAGGAAGAGTCCAATCATCATAATTTTTCATTATGTTATTCAATAATTCTTCAGCTTGCCCTACAGTTTGTTCCCTGAAAACACAACCAACAAAATTATCTAGGAACTCCCTAGAAGCATCGGTTAGTCCATTATAGAAGATATCAAGTATTTCATTTTTCTTAAGAGGATGATCAGGCAAAGCATTAAGTAACTGGCAAAGCCTCCCCCAAGCTTGTGGGAGACTCTCTTCTTTAGTTTGAACAAAGTTAAATATTTCCTGCAAGGCAGCTTGTTTCTTATGAGCAGGAAAATATTTTTCAGAGAAGTAATAAATCATATCCTGGGGACTACGCACACAACCAGGAGCAAGAGTATTGTACCAAGCTTTAGCATCACCCTTTAATGAGGATGGAAATAATTTGAGAATAAAGTAATAGTGAGTTTTCTCATCATGAGTAAAAAGGGTGGCTATGTCATTCAACTTAGTAAGGTGTGCCACAATAGTTTCAGTTTCATAATCATGGAAAGGATCAGATTCAACCAAAGTAATTAACTCTGGGTCGACAGAGAATTCATAATCCTTATCATCAATAAAGATCGGTGAAGTAGCAAACTTAGATCATATTTCATTCTAGCATTCAAAGATTTTTCTTTATACTTGCATAGTAATTTCTCTAGATCATCTCTATCCTTACAAGCAAGAATATCTCTAGTTGTCTCCTCATTCATAACATAACCTTCTGGTACCTTAGGAAATTCATATCTAGGAAGGCTAGTTCTAGCAGGTGTTTCAAGAGTTTATTTTTCAAGCTCATCATCAGATTCAACAACATCATGTTGTATTACTCTAGCAATTTGTTCATCAAGAAATTCACCAAGTGGCACATCATTATCAAGCAAGGTACTAGCATCATCATAAGCATTATCCATAGCAGAAGTAGCATCATCAATAACTTGCGAAATATTAGAATTGATAGCATGTGGTGGTGTTGCAAGTTTACTTATAACAGAAGGTGAATCTGAAGAAGAACTGGATGGCAGTTCCTTACCTCCCCTCGTATTTGAGGAAAAAATAGTAGTCTTAGCATCCTTCAAATTCTTCATAGTGATAAATTGATAATAATCCCAAGTGACTCAACAAATATAGCTATGCTCCTCGGCAACGGTGCCAGAAAAAGGTCTTGATAACCCACAAGTAATGGGGATCGCAACAATTTCCGAGGGTAGAGTATTCAACCCAAGTTTATAGATTCGACACAAGGGGGCCAAAGAATATTTGAAGGTATTAGCAGCTGAGTTGTTAATTCAACCACACCTGGAGATTAATTATCTGCTGCAAAGTGATCAGTAGCAAAGTAGTATGATAGTTTTGATAGTGGTAACAGCAGCAACGGTAACCGTAATAGTGATAGAAGTATTAACTTGGTAAGAACTATATAAGATAAATTCGTAGGAATTTGATCGGTGACTTGTTGGATGATATTCATCATGAGACAGTTATAACCTAGGGCGATACGACACTAGCTCCAGTTCATCAATATAATGTAGGCATGTATTCCGTAAATAGTCATACATGCTTATGGAAAGAACTTGCATGACATCTTTTGTCCTACCCTCCCGTGGTAGCGGGGTCCATATTGGAAACTAAGGGATATTAAGGCCTCCTTTAATAGAGAACCGGAATAAAGCGTTAACACATAGTGAAGCATGAACTCCTCAAACTACGGTCATCACCGGGAGTGGTCCCGACTATTGCCACTCCGGGGTTGCCGGATCATAACACGTAGTAGGTGACTATAACTTGCAAGATCAGATCTAAAACATTGATATAATTGTGGTAACATAAACGCTTCAGATCTGAGTTCATGGCACCCGGGCCCAAAGTGACAAGCATTAAGCATATCAAAGTCATAGTAACATCAATCTTAGAACATAGTGGATATTAGGGATCAAGCCCTAACAAAACTAACTCAACTACATGATGAATCTCATGAAACTCCTCACCGACCAGCGAGCCTACGAAGGTATTACTCACTCCCGGTGGGGAGCATCATGGAATTGGCGATGGAGAAGGGTTGGTGATGACGAAGAACAAAGATTCCCCTCTCCGGAGCCCCAAACGGACTCCGGATCTAGCCTCTCGATGAAGAACAGGAGGTGACGGCGGCTCCGTCTCGTGGATCGTGATAATTCTTTCTCCCTGATTTTTTCTACAAAAATAGGATTTTATAGCGTTGGTTTCAGGGTCTGCGGGGCCACCAGGTGGGGACAACCCACCTGGGCGCTCCAAGCGAGGGGGGCGCGCCTTGGTGGGTTGTGCCCACCCAGGTGCCCCTCTCCGGTAGGTCTTGGCTCCAAAAATTCTTATTTATTATATAAAAATTCCTCGCAAAGTTTCGTTCCATTCCGAGAACTTTCATTTCTGCACAAAAACAACACCATGGTAGTTCTGCTGAAAACAGCGTCAGTCTGGGGTTAGTTTCATTCAAATCATGCAAATTAGAGTCCAAAACAAGAGGAAAAGTGTTAGGAAAAGTAGATACGGTTGAGATGCATCAGTGGTATTTGCGTCAATGTCATCACGACACCGCTCCATTTCACAGACTCGCCATTGTCAACACTAGGAAGATGCACTAGAGGTTTAGATCGCATCGTTGCCAACTCAAGTTGCAGCGGAAGAATGGTTGGTGTAGATTGTTGATTAAGTCCCTCGAACCGTTCAAGAACGATCCCTCGAATCAAAGACCGAAAGCACGACCTCTCTATGGATTACACGCATTCGGGCTTTCTGATCCGACAACGCTTCACTGTCCAGATCTAATCACTGTTGCATAATTAAAAGAGGGAGAAGAGAACATGGGGCTTGTCTATTATGAGGATTAGAGGGAACTAGAACTATCACTAATCTAGATCAAGTCTAAATTAGAACTAGATCAACTAGAGGGAACTAGAGAGGAAACTTGTATATGCAAAGGCCCAGAACCTCTAGGTCTTCGATGGACGGGGGCGTGTAGTGCCCGCACATGCCCTGGGCGCCGTGGCAGGCGGTCGCCATCAGCACTGCCATGGGTGTCATGGTGCGGGAGCCAAGCGAGTGCCCCACAAAGATGAGTTGTGTACCCCGCGAGGACGAGCTGAGTGCCCTTAGAAGACGAGCTTGCAGTCGCACACTTGCTGGCCTAGCAGGTCCTGCAACGTCATCCTCGTTGTCCATGACCTCAACCTCTACGCATGAGCAGCCGCAGTCCATGGCCGCCACGCTCGCAAACGGGAAGCTGCAGATGCAGAGCGCCACGAATGTGGTTAGCCCATCCTGAGCGGCCACGCACTGGTCTCTGTGTTGTCCCCGTTACACACGTCACAGATGATGGTGGCTTACAAGTCGCCGGAGTGCCCTACTGAGAAAAAAAAAGCATATGAATTCCAGCGCGCCTGAGGTCTGCACAGATTCCATCATATCAATCAATGAGGCCAAGATCGGTTAAGTTGGTAACTGATACGTCTCCATTGTATCTGTAATTTTTGATTGTTCCATGCTATTATATTATCATTCTTGGATGTTTTATAATCATTTTATAGTCATTTTATATCATTTTTGGGTACTAACCTATTGACATAGTGCCAAGTGCCAGTTGCTGTTTTCTACATGTTTTTTACATCGTAGGAAATCAATATCGAATGGATTCCAAACGCAGCGAAAGTTTTTGTGGGTTATTTTGGACCAGAAGACATCCAGTGGGTCAGAGAAGCGCGACGGGGTGCTCCGAGGGGAGCACAACCCACCAGGGCTTGCCCTGGTGGGTTGTGCCCACCTCGGGTGCCCCCTGAACCGACTCTTTGCTCTATAAATACCCCAATATTCCAAAGACCCTAGGGGAGTTGACGAAAATCAAATCCAACCGCCGCAGAGTCCAGAACCACCAGATCCAATCTAGACACCATCACGGAGGGGTTCACCACTTCCATTGGTGCTTCTCCGATGATGCGTGAGTAGTTCTTTGTAGACCTACGGGTCCGTAGTTAATAGCTAGATGGCTTCCTCTCTCTATTTTGATTATCAATACAATGGTCTCTTGGAGATCCATATGATGTAACTCTTTTTGCGGTGTGTTTGTTGGGATCGGATGAACTTTGAGTTTATGATCAGATCTATCTTTTTATCCATGGAAGTTATTTGAGTCTTCGTTGATCTCTTATATGCATGCTTATAGCCTCGTATTTCTTCTCCTATATTTGGGTCTTGTTTGGCCAACTTGATCTATTTATCTTGCAATGGGAAGAGGTGCTTTGTAGTGGGTTCGATCTTACGGTGCTTGATCCCAGTGACAGAAGGGGAACTGACACGTATGTATCGTTGCTACTAAGGATAAAACGATGGGGGTCTATTTCTAGATAAATAGATCTTGTCTACATCATGTCATCGTTCTTATTGCATTACTCCATTTTTTCATGAACTTAGTACACTAGATGCATGCTGGATAGTGGTCGATGTGTGGAGTAATAGTAGTAGATGTAGGCAGGAGTCGGTCTGCTAATCTATGACGTGATGCCTATATAATGATCATTACCTTGATATCGTCATGATTATTTGAAGTTCTACCAATTGCCCAACAGTAATTTGTTCACCCATTGTTTGCTATTTGCTTGAGAGAAGCCACTAGTGAAACCTATGGCCCCCGAGTCTCTTTCTCATATTGTTTGTCTTTGAGATGTATTTTATTTGCCTTTTATTTTGATATCTATTAAACAAAAGATACAAAAATACCTTGCTGCAATTTATTTTATTTGGCGTTCGATCTATCAATATTTACAACTCTCTCACGTCCATTTGCCTATCTCTAGGCGCCGTTACCCGAAAGGGATTGACAACCCCTTTTACACGTCAGGTTGCGAGTATTCGTTATTTGTGTGCAGGTGTTGTTTACATTGTGTTGCTTGGTTCTCCAACTGGTTCGATAACCTTGGTTTCATCATTGAGGGAAATACCTTCTACGTCTTGAGCTTGCGTTGGTTTTCCCCGAAGAGGAGAGGATGATGCAGCAGAGTAGCGTAAGTATTTCCCTCAGTTTTTGAGAACCAAGGTATCAATCTAGTAGGAGGCCACTCGCAAGTCCCTCGTACCTACACAAAGCAAATAACTCCTCGCAACCAACACGAATAGGGGTTGTCAATCCCTTCACGGTCACTTACGAGAGTGAGATCTGATAGAGATGATAGATAATATTTTTGGTATTTTTGGTATAATGATGCAAAGTAAAATAAAAGGCAAAGTAAAAAAGCAAAGCAACAATAAAGTGATGGAAGATTAATATGATGAGAATAGACCCGGGGGCCATAGATTTCACTAGTGGCTTCTCTCAAGAGCATAAGTATTTTACGGTGGGTGAACGAATTATTGTTGAGCAATTGACAGAATTGAGCATAGTTATGAGAGTATCTAGGTATGACCGTGTATATAGGCATCACGTCTGAGACAAGTAGACCGACTCCTGACTGCATTTACTACTATTACTCCACTCATCGACTGCTATCCAGCATGCATCTAGAGTATTAAGTTAATGAAAACAAAGTAACGCCTTAAGCAAGATGACATGATGTAGAGGGATAAATTCATGCAATATGATTAAAAAAAATCCATCTTGTTATCCTTGATGGCAACAATACAATACGTGCCTTGCTGCCCCTACTGTCACTTGGAAAGGACACTACAAGATTGAACACAAAGCTAAGCACTTCTCCCATTGGAAGAACTACCAATCTAGTTGGCCAAACCGAACGGATAGTTCGAAGAGACTTTCAAAGATAACCAATCATACATAAAAGAATTCAGAGAAGATTCAAATATTGCTCATAGATAATCTTGATCATAAACCCACAATTCATCGGTCTCAACAAACACACCGCAAAAAGAAGATTACATCAAATAGATCTCCACGAGAGAGGGAGAACATTGTATTGAGATCCAAAAGAGAGAAGAAGCCATCTAGCTACTAACTATGGACCGAAGGTCTGAAGTAAACTACTCACACTTCATTGGAGAGGCTATGATGATGATGTAGAAGCCCTCCGTGGTGGACTACCCTTCCCGTGAGCTCGAACAGGCCCGAAGATGGGATCTCGTGGATCTGAGAAAGTCATGGCGGTGGAATTAGGTTTTTGGCTCCGTGTCTGATCTGTTGAGAAGTGCGTGAGGTATATATAGGAGGAAGGAGTACGTCGGTGGAGCTTCAGGGGGCCCACGAGGCAGGGGGCGCCCTGCACCCTCGTGGCTGCCTCCCTCCTTTCTTAACCGAGGGTCCAAGTCTCATGGATCTTATCTGATGAGAAAATCATGTTCCCGAAGATTTCATTCCGTTTGGACTCCGTTTGATATTCCGTTTCTTCGAAACACTGAAATAGGCAAAAACAGCAAATCTGGGCTGGGCCTCCGGTTAATAGGTTAGTCCCAAAAGTAATATAAAAGTGGAAAATAAAGCCCAATATGGTCCAAAATAGTAGATAATATAGCATGGAGCAATCAAATATTATAGATACGTTGGAGACGTATCAAGCATCCCCAAGCTTAATTCTTGCTCGTCCTCGAGTAGGTAAATGATAAAAAGAGAATTTTTGATGCGGAGTGCTACTTGTCATAATTTCAATGTAACTCTTGTTAATTGTGGTATGAATATTCAGATCCGAAAGATTCAAGACAAAAGTTCATATTGACATAAAAATAATAATACTTCAAGCATACTTACTAAGCAATTATGTCTTCTCAAAATAACATGGCCAAAGTAAGTTCATCCCTACAAAATCATATAGTTTAGTCATGCTCCATTTTGTCACACAAGAATGCTCTCATCATGCACAACACCGATGAAAAGCCAAGCAATTGTTTCATACTTTAGTAATCTCAAACCTATAAACTTTCACGCAATATATGAGCGCGAGCCATGGACATAGCACTATGGGTGGAATAGAATATGATGATGGGGGTTATGTGGAGAAGACAAAATAAGGAGAAGGTCTTACATCAACGAGACTAATCAACGGGCTATGGAGATGCCCATCAATTGATGTTAATGCAAGGAGTAGGGATTGCCATGCAACGGATGCACTAGAGCTATAAATGTATGAAAGCTCAACAAAAGAAACTAAGTGGGTGTGCATCCAACTTGCTTTCTCACGAAGACCTAGGGCATTTGAGGAAGCCCATCGTTGGAATATACAAGCCAAGTTTTATAATGAAAAATTCCCACTAGTATATGAAAGTGACAACATATGGAACTCTCTATATGAAAAACATGGTGCTACTTTGAAGCACAATATATGAGACTCGCTATATGAAGAACATGGTGCTACTTTGAAGCACAAGTGTGGAAAAAGAGATAGTAACATTGCAAAAAAAAATTATCTTTTTTGGGCCTTCTTTTTTTTCTTTGGCCTTTCTCTTTTTTTGGGACAATGCTCTATTAAATGATGATCATCACACTTGTATTTATTTACAACTCAATGATTACAACTCGATACTAGAACAAAGTATGACTCTATATGAATGCATCCGGCGGTATACCGGGATATGCAATGAATCAAGAGTGACATGTATGAAAGAATTATGAACGGTGGCGTTGCCACAAATACTATGTCAACTACATGTACATGCTAAGCAATATGACAATGATGAATGTGTCATGAAGAACAGTATGGTGGAAAGTTGCATGGCAATATATCTCGGAATGGCTATGGAAATGCCATAATAGGTAGGTATGGTGGCTGTTTTGAGGAAGATATAAGGAGGTTTATGTGTGAAAGAGCGTATCATATCACGGGGTTTTGATGCACCGGCGAAGTTTGCACCAACTCTCAATGTGAGAAAGGGCAATGCACGGTACCGAAGAGGCTAGCAATGATGGAAGGGTGAGAGTGCGTATAATCCATGGACTCAACATTAGTCATAAAGAACTCACTTACTTATTGCAAAAATCTACAAGCCATCAAAAAACCAAAGCACTACGCGCATGCTCCTAGGGGGATAGATTGGTAGGAAAAGACCATCGCTCGTCCCCGACCGCCACTCATAAGGAGGACAATCAAATAACACCTCATGTTTCAAATTTGTTACACAAAGTTTACCATACGTACATGCTACGGGACTTGCAAACTTCAACACAAGCATTTCTCAAATTCACAACTACTCAACTAGCACGACTTTGATATTATCACCTCCATATCTCAAAACAATTATCAAGCATCAAACTTTTCTTAGTATTCAACACACTCATAAGAAAGTTTTTACTATTTTTGTATACCTAGCATATTAAGATTATTTAAACAAATTACCATGCTATTTAAGACTCTCAAAATAATCTAAGTGAAGCATGAGAGATCAACAGTTTCTTTAAAACAAATCCACCACTGTGCTCTAAAAGATATAAGTGAAGCACTAGAGCAAAACTATATAGCACAAAAGATATAAGTGAAGCACTAGAGTATTCTATAAAATTCCAATTCATGTATGGCTCTCTCAAAAGGTGTGTACAGCAAGGATGATTGTGGTAAACTAACAAGCAAAGACGCAAATAATACAAGACACTCCAAGCAAAACACATATCATGTAGTGAATAAAAATATAGCTCCAAGTAAAGTTACCGATGGAAGTGGATAAAGAGGATGCCTTCCGGGCATCCCCAAGCTTTGACTTTTGGTGTCCTTGGATTATCTTGGGGGTGCCGTGGGCATCCCCAAGATTAGTCTCTTGCCACTCCTTGTTCCATAATCCATCAAAAGATTCCACCCAAAACTTGAAAACTTCACAACACAAAACTCAACAAAAATCTCGTGAGCTCCGTTAGCGAAAGAAAACAAAACACCAATTCAAGGTACTGTAATAAACTCATTCTTTATTTATATTGGTGTTAAACCTACTGTATTCCAACTTCTCTATGGATTATAAACTATTTTACTAGCCATAGATTCACCAAAATAAGCAAACAACACACGAAAAACAGAATCTGTCAAAAACAGAACAGTCTGTAGTAATCTGTAACTAACGCAAACTTCTGGAACTCCAAAAATTCAGCAAAAATAGAAAGACCTAGTAAATATTTTTATTGATCAGTAGCAATTGGAATCACTATTTTATCACGTTCTGGTGATTTTTAACAATTGTTTTCGTGAACCGAAACTTTCTGGAAATTACAGCAAGATCAAATAACTATTATCCAAGAAGATCCTATAGGTTTAACTTGGCACAAACACTAATTAAAACATAAAACCACATATAAACAGAAGGTAGATGGATTATTTATTCCTAAACAGAAACAAAAACAAGAAAACTAAAAGAAAATTGGGTTGCCTCCCAACAAGCGCTATTGTTTAACGCCCTAGCTAGGCATAAAAGCAAGGATAGATCTAGGTATTGCCATCTTTGGTAGGCAATCCATAAGTGGCTCTCATAATAGATTCATATGGTAATTTTATCTTCTTCCTAGGGAAGTGTTCCATGCCTTTCTTTAATGGGAATTGGAATCTAATATTCCCTTCCTTCATATCAATGATTGCACCAATCGTTCTAAGGAAAGGTCTACCAAGAATAATAGGACATGAAGGATTGCAATCTATATCAAGAACGATAAAATCTATGGGCACATAATTCCTATTTGCAACAATAAGAACATCATTAATTCTTCCCATAGGTTACTTAATAGTGGAATTCGCAAGGTGCAAGTTTAAAGAGCAATCATCAAAATCACGGAAATCTAGCAAATCACACAAAGTTTTGGGAATAGTGGAAACACTAGCACCCAAATCACATAAAGCATAAAATTCATGATCCTTAATCTTAATTTTAATGGTTGGTTCCCACTCATCATAAAGTTTTCTGGGGATAGAGACTTCCAACTCAAGTTTTTCCTCATAAGATTGCATCAAGGCATCAACAATATGTTTGGTAAACGCTTTATTTTGACTATAAGCATGCGGAGAATTTAGCACGGATTGCAACAACGAAATAAAATCAATTAATGAGCAATTTTCATAATTAAATTCCTTGAAATCCAAAATAGTGGGTTTAGCAACATATAGGGTTTTACTTTCTTCAATCCCACTTTTAGCAATTTTAGTATCAAGATCTAAAAACTCCGAATTTTTGGAACGCCTTCTAGGTAAAGGTGAACCATATTTAGTCTCATCATTATCAAGATTCATATTGCATAACAAAGATTTGATAGGGGACACATCAATAACTTTTAGATCTTCATCTTTATTTTCATGGAAATCAGGTTTAGCAGCCATCTTATTAACCAAGGTAGCTTGCTTATCAGATATTTCAGTAGTCAACTTCTCAAGACGAGAAATTTGGGATCTTAAACCTTCAAATTCTTTAGACATATCATCGAGCTCTTTATTCATATAATTCATAAAACTTTTTTGTTCCTTAAGCTCGTTTCTGAAGGAATTATTATGCTCAAATTGCAAAACCATAGAACTCCTGATGTTGCTTTCGATCTCTTCCAACCTTTTATGGTGAAGATCACCAAATCTAGGTAGAGCCATTGCGACAAGCAAGCAAACTAACACACGAGCAAAAAGCGAACGAGAAAAAGGCAAACGGGAAAGAGAGAGCGAATAAAACGGCAAGGGTGAAGTGGGGGAGAGGAAAATGAGAGGCAAATGACAAATAATGTAATGCGGGAGATAAGGGATTGTGATGGGTACTTGGTATGTTGACTTTTGCGTAGACTCCCCGGCAACGGCGCCAGAAATCCTTCTTGCTACGTCTTGAGCTTGTGTTGGTTTTCCCCGAAGAGGAGAGGATGATGCGGCAGAGTAGCGTAAGTATTTTCCTTCGGTTTTTGAGAACCAAGGTATCAATCCACTAGGAGGACACGCACAAGTCCCTTGTACCTACACAAAGCAAATAACTCCTCGCAACCAACGCGAATAGGGGTTGTCAATCCCTTCACGGTCACTTACGAGAGTGAGATCTGATAGAGATGATAGATAATATTTTTGGTATTTTTGGTATAAAGATGCAAAGTAAAATAAAAGGCAAAGTAAAAAAGCAAAGCAATAATAAAGTGATGGAAGATAAATATGATGAGAATAGACCCGGGGCCATAGATTTCACTAGTGGCTTCTCTCAAGAGCATAAGTATTTTACGGTGGGTGAACGAATTATTGTTGAGCAATTGACAGAATTGATCATAGTTATGAGAGTATCTAGTTATGATCATGTATATAGTCATCACGTCCGAGACAAGTAGACCGACTCCTTACTTCATTTACTACTATTACTCCACTCATCGACTGCTATCCAGCATGCATCTAGAGTATTAAGTTAATGAAAACATAGTAACGCCTTAAGCAAGATGACATGATGTAGAGGGATAAACTCAAGCAATATGATATAAAACCCCATCTTTTTATCCTCGATGGCAACAATAGAATACGTGCCTTGCTGCCCCTGTTGTCACTGGGAAAGGACACCGCAAGATTGAACCCAAAGCTAAGCACTTCTCCCATTGCAAGAACTACCAATCTAGTTGGCCAAACCAAACGGATAATTCAAAGAGACTTGCAAAGATAACCAATCATACATAAAATAATTCAGAGAAGATTCAAATATTGCTCATAGATAATCTTGATCATAAACCCACAATTCATCGATCTCAACAAACACACCGCAAAAGGAAGATTACATCAAATAGATCTCCACGAGAGAGGGGGAGAACATTGTATTGAGATCCAAAAAGAGAGAAGAAGCCATCTAGCTACTAACTATGGACCCGAAGGTCTGAAGTAAACTACTCACACTTTGTCGGAGAGGCTATGATGATGATTTAGAAGCCCTCCGTGGTGGATTCCCCTTTCGGCGGAGCTCCGGAACAGGCCCCAAGATGGGATCTCGTGGATACAGAAAGTTGCGGCGGTGGAATTAGGTTTTGGCTCCGTGTCTGATCTGTTGAAGTGCGTGGGGTATATATAGGAGGAAGGAGTATGTCGGTGGAGCTTCGAGGGGCCCACGAGGCAGGGGGCGCGCCCTAGGGGGGCGCCCTCCACCCTCGTGGCCGCCTCCCTCCTTTCTTGACCGAGGGTCCAAGTCTCATGGATCTTATCTGATGAGAAAATCACGTTCCCAAAGATTTCATTCCGTTTGGACTCCGTTTGATATTCCGTTTCTTCGAAACAGGAAATAGGCAAAAAACAAAGCAAATCTGGGCTGGGCCTCCGGTTAATAGGTTAGTCCCAAAAGTAATATAAAAGTGGAAAATAAAGCCCAATATGGTCCAAAACAGTAGATAATATAGCATGGAGCAATCAAAAATTATAGATACGTTGGAGACGTATCAATGCCTACCGCTGATGTGTTGCATCATCCCTTCCTCTTTGGGGAAATACCGACGTAGTCCTAGCAGACATCAAAAGGAATTTCTAGCGCCGTTGCCGGGGAGGATCAAGTCAAGATAGTCTCCCGGCCACACACCAATTTCTGGCGCCATTGCCTGGGAGACATCATCAACTTCTACCAGGTTCCTAATCACAAATCTCATCTCCTTGTAATTTACATTATTTGCCATTTGCCTCTCATTTTCCTCTCCCCCACTTCACAAAGTTTGCCGTTTTATTTGCCCTCTTTTTCGTCTGCCTTTTTCTCGTTAGATCTCTTGTTTCCTATCTCTACTTGTGTCATCATGTGCCTTCTATTTGCTCGCATCTTTGCTTGCTAAAAATCTATTGATATGGGTCCTCACCCACTTGCTAATATTTTTAAGAGATCCAATTATCATGAACCAATTTCTGGTGATTTGAGTGTGCTAGATTATCTCTATGAAGTTTTGCTTGAGATTCGTGAATCTGAAAATTGTGATGAAGAAATTTGTAAAGTGATTCATGATAGCTCCTTGAATGAAAAGCATGATTGCAATGATTTCACTTTAAATTATATTAATGTCAATTGTGTTAATAATGTGCAAAACCCCGAGCTTGGGGATGCTAATATTGCTATGTCCGCTACTTATTGCAATGATCATGATTGGGGTGATAATGATTCTTATGATCTTAAAATTTTATTTAAACCTCATGATGAATATGCTTGCGATAATATTAAAATTGGGTTTGGAAGAGAGTCAACTTTAGGTAAAAACCACATATTTGGAGAGTGTTCAATCTTATGAATATTTTGATGAAAGTGGGCTTGGAGAGGTCATGACTTTATTTGATGATAATCCCACTAATTTGGAAGAGTGTCAACTTTGCATGCATGTGGATCATGAAGAAAATATTTTATGTGATAGTTATATTGTTGAATTTGATTATGATCCTATATGCAATTATTATAGGAGAGGAAAATATGGTCATAGAAATTTTCATGTTACTAAATTACCTCTCGTTATATTGAGATCGTTATTGTTTCTTTCTTCTTCCATGCATATGCTAGGTATATCTTGTTTTGATGATTTGTTTGCTTATAAAATTCCTATGCATAGGAAGTATGTTAGACTTAAATGTGTTTGTCATATGTTTTATGATGCTCTCTTTGTGTTCCAATTATTATCTTTCATGTGAGCATCATTGAAATCTAAAAGCCTATCTTGATGGCTATAAAGAAAGAGCTTGTTGGGAGGCAACCCAATGAATAAAATTTATTTTTGTTTTTTTTGCTTTCTGTTCTTGAGTGTTAGCACAATTATGCTACTGTTATGATTGTGTTTTTTGTATTTAGTTAGTGTTTGTTCCAAGCAAAGCCTTTAGGATCTTCTTGGGTGATAGTAGATTTGATCTTGCTGAAAAATAGAAACTTTGCACGCCAGTTGCCGAATTGTTAAAAATCACATAAGCGTGATAAAATACCCACTCTTTTTGAACAAGATTAATATACAAATTTCTCACGTGGTCCTAATTTTTTCAGAATTTTTGGAGTTACAGAAGTATTCGGAATCTTCATATTGCTACAGACTGTTCTGTTTTTGACATATTCTGTTTTCTTTGCATTGTGTGCTTGTTTTGATGATTCTATAGTTTTCTTTAATGAGTTTTTGCCTTAGAAAAGTTGGAATACAGTAGATATAATGCAAAAATAAAATATGGATTGGTTTGCTACAGTACTTATGGTAGTGATTTGTTTTCTTATACTAACGGATCTCACGAAGGTTTTGTTGAGTTTCGTGTGATTGAAATTTTCAAGTTTTGGGTTATCTTACAATGGATGAAGGAATAAAGAGTAAGAACAGCCTAAGCTTGGGGATGCCCATGGAACCCCAAGTTATTATCCAAAGAGAAGCAAGCAACTAAGCTTGGGGATGCCCCGAGTGGCATCCCCTCTTTCTTCTAACGACCATCGGTATTTTACTCAAAGCTATATTTTTATTCGTCACATACTATGAGTTTTGCTTGGAGCGTCTTGTATGATACGAGTCTTTGCTTGTTTTGTTTTGATTTTGAAGTCTTGAATCCTTGCTGGACACACCTATTTGAGAGAGCCAAAATTATGCCATGACTTGTTCGAATTGCTCTCTATGCTTCACTTAAATTTTTTATGAGCTATGGATTTGCTCTAGTGCTTCACTTATATCTTTTTGAGCACGGTGTTCTTTAATATTTTTGAAGAAATACTCTCTTGCTTCACTTAGATCTATTTGAGAGTTAGTATGTTTTTAAGAAATTCTCTCTTGCTTCACTTAAATTAATTTGAGATAAAGAAATATTATGCTCATGATCTTCACTTATATTTGTTTGAGCTTATCAAAAGCAACACATGAAAATTAGTTCCAAAGTGATAGATATCCAATAAGGATATAATAAAAACTTTCATGAAGATCATTGGACAAAGTAAACTTGATTCCTTATAATAGTTTTGAGATATGATGATGTGATATGTGAGTCATGTTGATGAGTAATTGTGCTTTAGTAAGAATATTGGTGTTAAGGTTTGTGATTCCCTATGCAAGCACGAAAGCCAATAGTCATGCAATGAAATTACATCCTACTTGTGGTGCATTTTCAGTGTTAATTATGCTTAATGCTCGCTTATGAGATTATACCTTTCTTGGTTGGTCACTTCTCAATCTTTTGCTAGCCTTCATTTTGCATCAAGTATGATCACTACTTGTGCATCCAAAAACCTTTAAACCAGTTTTGCCACATGAGTCCACTATATCTACCTATATGCGGTATTCTTTTGCCATTCTAAGCAAATTTGTATGTGCCATCTCTAATTTTCAAAATAAACTTCTCTTTTGTGTGTTCGTACCGCTCACGAGGTGGTGAGGGGTGGCTAATATTTTCCATGCTAGATGTGTTATTCTCACGATGAGTGTTTATTCACTTTTCATTGCATGAGAGTAAGGCAAAGGTATTAGGGATGCCCAGTCCCGAAATAAAAAATGAATTTACTTTATGTTCTCAAATAATAAATTCCTTGGAAAGTGTTGGTATGGAGGGCACCCGTTGATACGGTTAGCCATGGAAAGTAAAAGTATGGTGGAAAAAGAAATAAACTTTATTTTCTGTTTAGGAACCGTCTATGATATATCTAGCATGGAAAGTGTTGGGAACTCTAAGTCGTTTTCGTTGGTGGGAAAGGCACACCTCCCAAAATGTTTTTATCTCTATATTTTTTGCTTTGAGCTTTGGCACCTCTACAAATCCCTACTTCCCTCTGCGAAGGGCCTTTCTTTTACTTTATGCAATTTTTATTTTCAATTTGAGTCTCCATCTTCTCTTATAAAAGCACCAACTAGGAGGAAATACGATCGTACTTGAGTATTGGGTGTGTTAATATGCGAGTGTGTTTCATGAATGGATCAATGATTGAGCATGATGGGCTAGGGATAACTTATTTTAGCGTTGATATTTTGAAAGACATGGTTGCTTGTTGATATGCTTGAGTATTTAAGTTATCATGTCAAAACTAGACTATTGCTTTGAACCATATAAAAGTCCAAATGTCCATGCTATAAACAAAAGAATATGAGATGACATGTCAGGCAGCATTCCACATCAAAAATCTGTTTTTATCATTTACCTACTCGAGGACGAGCATGAATTAAGCTTGGGGATGCTGATACGTCTCCAACGTATCTATAATTTTTTATCGTTGCATCCTATTATATTATCATTCTTGGATGTTTTATAATCATTTCATAGTCATTTTATATCATTTTTGGCACTAACCTATTGACACAGTGCCAAGTGCCAGTTGTTATTTTCTGCATGTTTTTTACATCACAGGAAATCAATATCAAACGGAGTCCAAACGCGGTGAAACTTTTTGTGAATTATTTTGGACCAGAAGACATCCAGTGAGCCGGAGAAGCGCCTGGGGGGTGCTCCGAGGGGAGCACAACCCACCAGGGCGCGCCAGGAGGCCCAGGCGCGCCCTGGTGGGTTGTGCCCACCTCGGATGCCCCCTGAACCGACTCTTTGCTCTATAAATACCCCAATATTCCATAAACCCTAGGGGAGTCGACGAAAATCAATTCCAGCCGCCGCAGAGTCCAGAACCACCATATCCAATCTAGACATCATCACGGAGGGGTTCACCACTTCCATTAGTGCCTCTACGATGATGCGTGAGTAGTTCTTTGTAGACCTACGGGTCCGTAGTCAGTAGCTAGATGGCTTCCTTTCTCTCTTTTGATTACCAATACAATGGTCTCTTGGAGATCCATATGATGTAACTCTTTTTGCGGTGTGTTTGTTGGGAACGGATGAACTTTGAATTTATGATCAGATCTATCTTTTTATCCATGAAAGTTATTTGAGTCTTCTTTGATCTCTTATATGCATTATTGCTTATAGCCTCGTATTTATTCTTCGATATTTGGTTTTTTTGGCCAACTTGATCTATTTATCTTGCAATGGGAAGAGGTGCTTTGTAGTGAGTCCGATCTTACGGTGCTTGATCCCAGTGACAGAAGGGGAACCTGATACCTCTCCAACGTGTCTATAATTTTTGATTGTTCCATGCTATTATATTATGTGTTTTGGATGTTTATGGGCTTTATTATCCACTTTTATATTACTTTTGGGACTAACCTATTGACCCAGAGCCTAGTGCCAGTTCCTGTTTTCCCCTTGTTTCAGTGTTTCGAAGAAAAGGAATATCAAACGGAGTCGAAACGGAATGAAATCAACTGGAGAAGTTATTTTTGGAAGGAAAGCAATCCGGGAGACTTGGAGTCCACGTCAAGGAAGAAACGAGGGAGGCACGAGGTAAGGGGGCACACCCACCCCCCTAGGGCGCGCCCTCCACCCTCGTGGGCCCCTCGTGGCTCCCCTGACGTATTTCTTCCGCCTATATATACCAATATACCCTAAAAACTTCGGGGAACAGAATAGATCGGGAGTTCCACCGCCGCAAGCCTCTGTAGCCACCAAAAGTCAATCGGGGCCCTGTTCCGGCACCCTGCCGGAGGGGGGAACCGTCACCGGTGACCATCTTCATCATCCCAGCGCTCTCCATGACGAGGAGGGAGTAGTTCACCCTCGGGGCTGAGGGTATGTACCAGTAGCTATGTGTTTGATCTCTCTCTCTCTCTCGTGTTCTTGATTTGGCACGATCTTGATGTATCGCGAGCTTTGCTATTATAGTTGGATCTTATATTTCTTCTCCCCCTCTACTCTCTTGTAATGGATTGAGTTCTCCCTTTGAAGTAATCTTATCGGATTGAGTCTTTAATGACTTGAGAACACTTGATGTATATCTTGCCGTGCGTATCTGTGGTGACAATGGGATATCACATGATTCACTTGATGTATGTTTTGGTGATCAACTTGCGGGTTCCGCCCATGAACCTATGCATAGGGGTTGGCACACGTTTTCGTCTTGATTCTACGGTAGAAACTTTGGGGCACTCTTTGATGTTCTATGTGTTGGTTGAATAGATGAATCTGTGATTGTGTGATGCATATCGTATAATCATACCCACGGATACTTGAGGTGACATTGGAGTATCTAGGTGACATTAGGGTTTTGGTTGATTTGTGTCTTAAGGTGTTATTCTAGTACGAACTCTAGGGCTGTTTGTGACACTTATAGGAATAGCCCAACGGATTGATTGGAAAGAATAACTTTGAGGTGGTTTCGTACCCTACCATAATCTCTTCGTTTGTTCTCCGCTATTAGTGTCTTTGGAGTGACTCTTTGTTGCATGTTGAGGGATAGTTATATGATCCAACTATGTTATTATTGTTGAGAGAACTTGCACTAGTGAAAGTATGAACCCTAGGCCTTGTTTCAACGCATTGCAATACCGTTTACGCTCACTTTTACCATTAGTTACCTTACTGTTTTTTATATTTTCAGATTACAAAAACCTATATCTACTATCCATATTGCACTTGTATCACCATCTCTTCGCCGAACTAGTGCACCTATACAATTTACCATTGTATTGGGTGTATTGGGGACACAAGAGACTCTTTGTTATTTGGTTGCAGGATTGCTTGAGAGAGACCATCTTCATCCTACGCCTCCCATGGATTGATAAACCTTAGGTCATCCACTTGAGGGAAATTTGCTATTGTCCTACAAACCTCTGCACTTGGAGGCCCAACAACGTCTACAAGGAGAAGGTTGCGTAGTAGACATCAAGCAGTTTCTGGCGCCGTTGCCGGGGAGCTGAGTGCTTGAAGGTATATATTTAGATCTTGCAATCAAATCTTTTTGTTTCTTGTTTTATCACTAGTTTAGTTTATAAAAGGAAACTAAAAAAATGGAATTGAGTTTGTCTCATACGCTTCATCTTTTTAATATCTTTCATGAGTATGATGGAAAGGAAAATTGTGCCAAAGTGTTAGAAGAAGAATGCATTAAAATATTTGGCACTAAATATTTGAATGATGAGCATCATTGCAATGTTGTTAGTATGAATTCCTTGAATATCCATGATGCTAATGATATGCAAAGCCACATGCTTGGGGAAGCTATGTTTGATGAAGATGATATTTTTTGTCCCCCAAGCCTTGATGAGAAAATTTACTATGATGAAAGCATGCCTCCTATCTATGATGATTATTGTGATGACACGTATGCTATAAAGAATAATGATAACCATGAAACTTGTTATCTTGATCTTAATTTTCAATCACATGATAGTTATTTTGTTGAGTTTGCTCCCACTACTATTGATGAGAATAAATTTGCTTACATGGAGAGTAATAAAAATTCTATGCAAGTAGATCATGAAAAGAATGCCTTAGGTGCTGGTTATTGTTGGGGAACGTAGTAATTTCAAAATTTTCCTACGCACACGCAAGATCATGGTGATGCATAGCAACAAGAGGGGAGAGTATTGTCTACGTACCCTCGTAGACCAAAGCGGAAGCGATCACAACGTAGAGGAAGTAGTCGTACGTTCTCCTCGCGATCCAGCCGATCCCAACGCCGTTACTCCGGCGCCTCCGAGTCGATCACAACGTAGAGGAAGTAGTCGTACGTTCTCCTCGCGATCCAGCCGATCCCAGCGCCGTTACTCCGGCGCCTCCGAGTTCTTGGCACACGTTCAGCTCGATGGCGCTCCTCGGGCTCCGATCCGGCAAAGCTCGGGAGAGGGAGTTCCACAAGACGACGGCGTGGTGACGATCTTGATGTTCTACCGACGCAGGCTTCGCCTAAGCACTGCTATGATATGACCGAGGTGGAATATGGTGGAGGGGCACCGCACGGCTAAGGAACGATCTCAAGGATCAACTTGTGTGTTCTAGGGTGCCCCCTACCCCGTGATATAAAGGAGGGAGGGAGGAGGTGGCCGGCCTCAAGGGGGGGCGCCATGATAGGGAGGGAAACCTACTCCAAGTAGGTTTCCCTCTCTTTCCTTATCTTATTTGGAGGGAAGGAAGGAGTACTAGTATTAGGAAGTAGTACTAGTAGTAGGAATAGGAAGAGGGGAAGGAAGGAGTACTAGTATTAGGAAGTAGTACTAGTAGTAGGAATAGGAAGAGGGAAGGAGAAAGGAAAGGGGGCGGCCCCCCTCCCCAGTCGGATTGGGCTTGGGCGCGCCCCCTCCCTTGTTCCTTCTCCTTCCTCCTACATGGGCCCAATAAGGCCCATATACCTCCGGGGGTTCCGGTAACCTCCGGAGCTCCAAACTTCTCCGAACCTTTCCGGTGTCCAAATATATCCGTCCAATATATTAATCTTTATGTCTCGACCATTTCGAGACTCCTCGTCATGTCCGTGATCATATCCGGGACTTCGAACAACCTTCGGTACATCAAAATACATAAACTCATAATATAACTGTCATCGAAACCTTAAGCGTGCGGACCCTACGGTTCGAGAATAATGTAGACATGACCGAGACATGTCTCGGTCAATAACCAATAGCGGGACCTGGATGCCCATATTGGTTCCTACATTTTCACGAAGATCTTTATCGGTCGAGACCGCATAACAACATCGTTGTTCCCTTTGTCATCGGTATGTTACTTACCCGAGATTCGATCGTCGGTATCCAATACCTAGTTCAATCTAGATTCTTGGTAAGTCTCTTTACTCGTTCCGTAATACATCATCTCACAACTAACTCATTAGTTGTAATGCTTGCAAGGCTTATGTGATGTGTATTACCGAGAAGGCCCAGAGATACCTCTCCGACAATCGGAGTGACAAAACCTAATCTCGAAATACGCCAACCCAACAAGTACCTTTGGAGACACCTGTAGTACTCCTTTATAATCACCCAGTTACGTTGTGACGTTTGGTAGTACCAAAGTGTTCCTCCGTAAACGGGAGTTGCATAATCTCATAGTTATAGGAACATGTATAAGTCATGAAGAAAGCAATAGCAATATACTAAACGATCAAGTGCTAAGCTAACGGAATGGGTCATGTCAATCACATCATTCTTCTAATGAGTTGATCCCATTAATCAAATGACAACACATGTCTATGGTTAGGAAACATAACCATCTTTGATTAATGAGCTAGTCTAGTAGAGGCTTACTAGTGACTATCTGTTTGTCTATGTATTCACACATGTATTATGTTTCCGGTTAATACAATTCTAGCATGAATAATAAACATTTATCATGATATAAGGAAATAAATAATAATTTTATTATTGCCTCTAGGGCATATTTCCTTCAGTCTCCCACTTGCACTAGAGTCAATAATCTAGATCACACAAGAATGATTCTAACACCCATGGAGTCTTGGTGCTGATCATGTTTTGCTCGTGGAAGAGGCTTAGTCAACGGGTCTGCAACATTCAGATCCGTATGTATTTTGCAAATCTCTATGTCTCCCACTTGGACTTGGTCCCGAATGGAATTGAAGCGTCTCTTGATATGCTTGGTCCTCTTGTGAAATCTGGATTCCTTTGCCAAGGCAATTGCACCAAAGATTGTCACGTAAGATCTTCATTGGTCCCGATGCACTAGGTATGACACCTAGATCGAAATGAACTCTTTCATCCGCACTCCTTCATTTATCGCTTCAAGCAGCTATGTACTCCGCTTCACATGTAGATCCCGCCACGACGCTTTGTTTAGAACTGCACCAACCGACAGCTCCACCGTTTAACAAAAACACGTATCCGGTTTGCGATTTAGAATCGTCCGGATCGGTGTCAAAGCTTACATCGACGTAACCATTTACGACTAGCTCTTTGTCACCTCCATATACGAGAAACATATCCTTAGTCCTTTTCGTGTATTTCAGGATGTTCTTGACCGCTGTCGATGATCCACTCTGGATTACTTTGGTACCTTCCTGCCAAGCTTACAGCTAAGCATACGTCGGTCAGTACCACAGCATTGCATACATGATAGAGCCTATGGCTGAAGCATAGGGAACATCTTTCATTTTCTCTCTATCTTCTGCTGTGGTCGGGCATTGAGTCCGACTCAATCTTACACCTTGTAATACAGGTAAAAACCTTTCTTTGCACGATCCATTTTGAACTTCTTCAAAACTTTATCAAGGTATTTGCTTTGTGAAAGTCCAATTAGGCATCTTGATCTATCTCTATAGATCTTGATGCCCAATATGTAAGCAGCTTCACCGAGGTCTTTCATTGAAAAACTTTTGTTCAAGTATCCTTTTATGCTATCCAGAAATTCTATATCATTTCCAATCAATAATATGTCGTCTACATATAATATCGTAAATGCTACAGAGCTCCCACTCACTTTCTTGTAAATACAGGCTTCTCCAAAAGTCTCAGATAAAACCATATGCTTTGATCACACTATCAAAACGTTTATTCCAACTCCGAGAGGCTTGCACCGGACCATAAATTGATCGCTGGAGCTTGCACACTTTGTTAGCACCTTTTGGATCAGCAAAACCTTCTGGTTGCATCATATACAACTCTTCTTCTAGAAATCCATTCAAGAATGCAGTTTTTACATCCATTTGCCAAATTTCATAATCATAAAATGCGGCAATTGCTAACATGATTCGGACAGACTTAAGCATCGCTACGGGTGAGAAAGTCTCATCATAGTCAACCCCTTGAACTTGTCGAAAACCTTTTGCAACAAGTCGAGCTTTGTAGACAGTTATATTACCATCAGTCGGTCTTCTTCTTAAAGATCCATTTATTCTCAATGGCTTGCCGATCATTGGGCAAGTCAACCAAAGTCCATACTTTGTTCTCATACATGGATCCCATCTCAGATTTCATGGCTTCCAGCCATTTCGCGGAATCTGGGCTCACCATCGCTTCTTCATAGTTTGTAGGTTCGCCATGGTCAAGTAACATGACTTCCGTAATAGGATTACCGTACCACTACGGGTGCGTATTTTATTCTCGCTTGACGTCTGAAGTTCAGTAGCAACTTGATCTGAAGTTTCATGATCAACATCATTAGTTTCCTCACCAATTGGTGTAGTTGTCACAGAACCGCTTTCTTGCAATGAACTACTTTCCAATAAGGGAGCAGATACAGATTATCTCATCAAGTTCTACTTTCCTCCCACTCACTTCTTTCGAGAGAAACTCCTTCTCTAGAAAGGATCCGAATTTAGCAACGAAAATCTTGCCTTCAGATCTGTGATAGAAGGTGTACCCAACAGTCTCCTTTGGGTATCCTATGAAGACACATTTCTCCGATTTGGGTTCGAGCTTATCTGGTTGAAGTTTCTTTACATAAGCATCGCAGCCCCAAATTTTAAGAAACGACAACTTTGGTTTCTTGCCAAACCACAGTTCATATGGTGTCGTCTCAACGGATTTAGATGGTGCCCTATTTAACGTGAATGCGGCCGTCTCTAAAGCATATCCCCAAAACGATAGCGGTAAATCAAGAAGAGACATCATAGATCGCACCATATCAAGTAAAGTACGACACGACGTTCGGACACACCATTTCTCTGTGGTGTTCCGGGTGGCGTGAGTTGCGGAACTATTCCACATTGTTTCAAATGTAAACCAAACTCGTAACTCAAATATTCTCCTCCACGATCAGATGGTAGAAACTTTATTTTCTTGTTACGATGATTTTCCACTTCACTCTGAAATTCTTTGAACTTTTCAAATGTTTCAGATTTGTGTTTCATTAAGTAGATATGCCCATATCTGCTCAAATCATCTGTGAAGGTGAGAAAATAACTTGATACCCGCCACAAGTGCCTCAATATTCATTGGACCACAAACATCGGTATGTATGATTTCCAACAAATCAGTTGCTCGCTCCATAGTTCCGGAGAACGGCGTTTTGGTCATCTTGCCCATGAGGCACGGTTCGCAAGTACCAAGTGATTCATAATCAAGTGATTCCGAAGCCCATCAAGATGGAGTTTCTTCATGCGTTTTACACCGATATGACCTAAACGGCGGTGCCACAAATAAGTTGCATTATCATTATCAACTCTGCATCTTTTGGTTTCAACATTATGAATATGTGTATTACTACTATCGAGATTCAATAAAAATAGACCATTCTTCAAGGGTGCGTGACCATAAAAGATATTACTCATATAAATAGAACAACCATTATTCTCTGATTTAAATGAATAACCGTCTCGCATCAAACAAGATCCAGATATAATGTTCATGCTCAACGCTGGCACCAAATAACAATTATTTAGGTCTAAAACTAATCCCGAAGGTAGATGTAGAGGTAGCGTGCCGACCGCGATCACATTGACCTTGGAACCGCTTTCCCACGCGCATCGTCACCTCGTCCTTTGCCGGTGCTCGTTTATTCTCAGTAGTCCCTGTTTTGAGTTGCAAATATTAGCAACATAACCAGATCAAATACCCAGTGCTACTACGAGCTCTAGTAAGGTACACATCAATAACATGTATATCACATATACCTTTGTTCACCTTGCCATCCTTCTTATCCGCCAAATACTTGGGGCAGTTCCGCTTCCGGTGTCCAATGCTTGCAGTAAAAACACTCGATTTCAGGCTTAGGTCCAGACTTGGGTTTCTTCTCTTGAGCAGCAACTTTCTTGTTGTTCTTTTGAAGTTTCCCTTCTTCTTTCCTTTGCCCTTTTCTTGAAACTAGTGGTCTTGTTGACCATCAACACTTGATGCTCTTTCTTGATTTCTACCTCCGCTGACTTTCAAGATTGCGAAGAGCTCGGGAATTGTTTTGGTCATCCCTTGCATATTATAGTTCATCACGAAGCTCTTGTAGCTTGGTGGCGATGATTGGAGAATTTCATCAATGACACTATCATCCGGAAGAGTAACTCCCAGTTGAATCAAGTGATTATTATACCCGGACATTTTGAGTATATGTTCACCGACGTAACTATTCTCCTCCATCTTGCAGCTATAGAACTTATTGGAGACTTCATATCTCTCAATCCGGGCATTTGCTTGAAATATTAACTTCAACTCCTGGAACATCTCATATGCTCCATGACGTTCAAAACGTCGTTGAAGACCCGGTTCTAAGCCGTAAAGCATGGCACATCGAACTATCGAGTAGTCATCAGCTTTGCTCGACAGACGTTCACAACTTCGGCGCAGCTCTGCAGCAGGCTGGCACCCAGCGGTGCTTCCGGGGCGTAATTCTTCCGTGCAGCAATGAGGATAATCCTCAAGTTACGGACCCAGTCCGTGTAATTGCTACCATCATCTTTCAACTTTGCTTTCTCAAGGAACGCATTAAAATTCAACGGAACAACAGCCACGAGCCATCTATCTACAAGAAACATAGACAAGCAAAAATACTATCAGTACTAAGTTCATGATAAATTTAAGTTCAATTAATCATATTAAAACTCCCACTTAGACAGACATCTCTCTAGTCATCCAAGTGATTACGTGATCCAAATCAACTAAACCATGTCCGATCATCACGTGAGATGGAGTAGTTTCAATGGTGAACATCACTATGTTGATCATATCTACTATATGATTCACGCCGACCTTTCGGTCTCCGTGTTCCGAGGCCATATCTGTTATATGCTAGGCTCGTCAAGTTTAACTGAGTATTCTGCGTGTGCAACTGTTTTGCACCCGTTGTAGATGGACGTAGAACTTATCACACCCGATCATCACGTGGTGTCCGGGTACTACGAACTTTGGCAACGGTGCATACTCGTGGAGAACACTTCTTGATAATTTTTAGTGAGAGATCATCTTATAATGCTACCGTCAATCAAAGCAAGATAAGATGCATAAAGGATAAACATCACATGCAATCAATATAAGTGATATGATATGGCCATCATCATCTTGTGCTTGTGATCTCCATCTCCGAAGCACCGTCGTGATCACCATCGTCACCGGCGCGACACCTTGATCTCCATCGTAGCATCGTTGTCAGTACGCCATCTGTTGCTTCTCGACTATCGCTACCGCTTAGTGATAAAGTAAAGCAATTACAGGGCGTTTTGCATTTCATACAATAAAGCGACAACCATATGGCTCCTGCCAGTTGCCGATAACTTCGGTTACAAAACATGATCATCTCATACAATAAAATATAGCATCACGTCTTGACCATATCACATCACAACATGCCCTGCAAAAACAAGTTAGACGTCTTCTACTTTGTTGTTGCAAGTTTTACGTGGCTGCTACGGGCTGAGCAAGAACCGTTCTTACCTACGCATCAAAACCACAACGATACTTCGTCAAATAGACTCCGTTTAACCT
Source organism: Aegilops bicornis (assembly GCA_021605145.1). Lineage (NCBI taxonomy): Eukaryota > Viridiplantae > Streptophyta > Magnoliopsida > Poales > Poaceae > Aegilops > Aegilops bicornis. The sequence goes on along the minus strand of CM038671.1, from coordinate 76,167,911 downwards.
TCTCAAGGACCGGGCATAGCCACACTCGGTTCAACTAAAGTGAGAGAGACAGACACCCGCCAGCCACCTTTAAGCACGAGTGCTCGTAGCGGTGAAACCAGTCTCGCGTAAGCGTCTGGCGTAATGTCGGTCCGGGCCGCTTCATCTCACAATACCGCTGAACCAAAGTATGACATGCCGGTAGGCAGTATGACTTGTATCGCCCACAACTCACTTGTGTTCTACTCGTGCATATGACATCAACGCATAAAACCAGGCTCGGATGCCACCGCTGGGGAACGTAGTAATTTCAAAATTTTCCTACGCACACGCAAGATCATGGTGATGCATAGCAACGAGAGGGGAGAGTATTGTCTACGTACCCTCGTAGACCAAAGCGGAAGCGATCACAACGTAGAGGAAGTAGTCGTACGTTCTCCTCGCGATCCAGCCGATTCCAACGCCGTTACTCCGGCGCCTCCGAGTCGATTACAACATAGAGGAAGTAGTCGTACGTTCTCCTCGCGATCCAGCCGATCCCAGCGCCGTTACTCCGGCGCCTCCGAGTTCTTGGCACACGTTCAGCTCGATGACGCTCCTCGGGCTCCGATCCGGCAAAGCTCGGGAGAGGGAGTTCACAAGACGACGGCGTGGTGACGATCTTGATGTTCTACCGACGCAGGACTTCGCCTAAGCACTGCTATGATATGACCGAGGTGGAATATGGTGGAGGGGCACCGCACACGGCTAAGGAACGATCTCAAGGATCAACTTGTGTGTTCTAGGGTGCCCCCTACCCCGTATATAAAGGAGGGAGGGAGGAGGTGGCCGGCCTCAAGGGGGCGCGCCATAGGGAGGGAAACCTACTCCAAGTAGGTTTCCTCTCTTTTCCTTATCTTATTTGGAGGGAAGGAAGGAGTACTAGTATTAGGAAGTAGTACTAGTAGTAGGAATAGGAAGAGGGGAAGGAGAAAGGAAGGGGCCCGCCTCCCAATTCGGATTGGGCTTGGGGGCGCGCCTCCCTTGTTCCTTCTCCTTCCTCCTACATGGGCCCAATAAGGCCCATATACCTCCCGGGGGTTCCAGTAACCTCCGGAGCTCCAAACTTCTCCGGAACCTTTCCGTGTCCAAATATATCCGTCCAATATATTAATCTTTATGTCTCGACCATTTCGAGACTCCTCGTCATGTCCGTGATCATATCCGGACTCAATAACCTTCGGTACATCAAAATACATAAACTCATAATATAACTGTCATCGAAACCTTAAGCGTGCGGACCCTACGGTTCGAGAATAATGTAGACATGACCGAGACATGTCTCCGGTCAATAACCAATAGCGGGACCTGGATGCCCATATTGGTTCCTACATTTTCTACGAAGATCTTTATCGGTCGAACCGCATAACAACATACGTTGTTCCCTTTGTCATCGGTATGTTACTTACCCGAGATTCGATCGTCGGTATCCAATACCTAGTTCAATGTCAGCATCGGTAAGTCTCTTTACTCGTTCCGTAATACATCATCTCACAACTAACTCATTAGTTGTAATGCTTGCAAGGCTTATGTGATGTGTATTACCGAGAAGGCCCAGAGATACCTCTCCGACAATCGGAGTGACAAAACCTAATCTTGAAATACGCCAACCCAACAAGTACCTTTGGAGACACCTGTAGTACTCCTTTATAATCACCCGATTACGTTGTGACGTTTGGTAGTACCCAAAGTGTTCCTCCGTAAACGGAGTTGCATAATCTCATAGTTATAGGAACATGTATAAGTCATGAAGAAAGCAATAGCAATATACTAAACGATCAAGTGCTAAGCTAACGGAATGGGTCATGTCAATCACATCATTCTTCTAATGAGGTGATCCCATTAATCAAATGACAACACATGTCTATGGTTAGGAAACATAACCATCTTTGATTAATGAGCTAGTCTAGTAGAGGCTTACTAGTGACTATCTGTTTGTCTATGTATTCACACATGTATTATGTTTCCGGTTAATACAATTCTAGCATGAATAATAAACATTTATCATGATATAAGGAAATAAATAATAATTTTATTATTGCCTCTAGGGCATATTTCCTTCAGTTATATTGTTGAATTCATTCATGATGATACTGAAAATTATTATGAGGGGGGAATATATGCTTGTAGGAATTGCAATAATATCAAGTCTCCTCTGTATGTGCTTAAAGTTTCGAAGTTATGCTTGTTTTGCCTTCCTATGCTAGTTGATTGTTGTTCCCATAAGTTGTTTTCTCACAAAATCCCTATGCATAAGAAGTGGGTTAGACTTAAATGTGCTAGTCATATTCTTCATGATGCTCTCTTTATGTTTCAGTTCTTATCTTTTATGTGAGCATCATTGAAATCATCATGCCTAGCTAGGGGCGTTAAACGATAGCGCTTGTTGGGAGGCAACCCAATATTATTTTAGTTTCTTGCTTTTTAGTTCTGTTTATGAATAAATAATCCATCTATCTCCTGTTTAGATGTGGTTTTGTGTGTTAATTAGTGTTTGTGCCAAGTAGAACCTTTGGGAAGACTTGGGTGAAGTCTTTATGATCATGCTGTAAAAAACAGAAACTTTAGCGCTCACGAGATTAGCTTCAACTTTTTACCGGAGAGTGATATTACTAGACAAATTCCTCAGGTCCACCAATTTATTTTAGAATTTTTGGAGTTCCAGAAGTTTGCGTTAGTTACAGATTACTACAAACTATTCTGTTTTTGACAGATTCTGTTTTTCGTGTGTTGTTTGCTTATTTTGATGAATCTATGGCTAGTAAAATAGTTTATAAACCATAGATAAGTTGGAATAAAGTAGATATTACACCAATATAAATAAATAATGAGTTCATTACAATACCTTGAAGTGGTGTTTTGTTTTCTTTCGCTAACAGAGCTCACGAGATTTTTTGTTAAGTTTTGTGTTGTGAAGTTTTCAAGTTTTGGGTAAAGATTCGATGGACTATGGAATAAGGAGTGGCAAGAGCCTAAGCTTGGGGATGCCCAAGTCACCCCAAGGTAATATTCAAGGATAACCAAGAACCTAAGCTTGGGGATGCCCCGGAAGGCATCCCCTCTTTCGTCTTCGTTCATCGGTAATTTTACTTGGAGCTATATTTTTATTCACCACATGATATGTGTTTAGCTTGGAGCGTCAATTTATTTTGCTAGTATTTGCTTTATGTTATTTATATTAATGTTTTTCATCTTTATTTTCAATAAAAATGTCAAGGATAGCCTTTACTATGCTTATTTTGCAAGTATACATGTTGCTGTTTGAAGACAGAAAGTTTACCGCTGTTGCGAAAATTCCTTAGAAAAGTCAGAATGTGATAAAATGTTGAAACCTTTTGCATAATAAGCTCTGATAAATTTACTACAGTGGGAATTTTCTTTCATAATTTTTGGAGTTAGGGAAGTATGATGAATCTTGCATTCTTTACAGACTGTACTGTTTTGGAAGATTGCTGTTATGTTTGCATTGTTTGCATATGTTTGCTTGTTTAATGACTCTATTTGAGGATAGGACTATTAAATATGCAGGGAAATTTAGTATGAAATTTTGAATAATAATTTTAGTTATTTGCTACAGTAGAGTATGATAAGGTTTTTGCATGGGTTTATACTAACTTATCTCACGAGTTCTTGTTGAGTTTGGTGTGGATGAAGCTTTTGAGATTTAGGAAACCGTGATATGAGATGAATTAAGGAGACACAAAAGCTCAATCTTGGGGATGCCCAAGGCACCCCAAGATAATATTTCAAGAAGTCTCAAGCATCTGAGCTTGGGGATGCCCCGGTAGGCATTCCACCTTTCTTCTTCAACAATTATCGGTTAGTATCGGTTGAACCTAAGTTTTTGCTTCTTGACATGATGTGTGCTATCCTTGAAATGTCATTTTATTTTGTTTTGTTTGCTGCTTGAATAAAATAAAATAGATCTGAAATTCTTAAATTAGAGAGAGAGTTTTCACATAGCTACATAATTATTTAACTACTCATTGATCTTCACCTATATCTTTTTGGAGTAGTTTGTCATTTGCTCTAGTACTTCACTTATATCTTTTAGAGCACGGTGGTGGATCTGTTTTATAGAAACTATTGATCTCTCATGCTTCACTTATATTATTTTGAGAGTCTTAAATAGCATGGTAATTTGCTTAAATAATCCTAATATGCTAGGTATACAAAAATAGTAAAAACTTTCGTATGAGTGTGTTGAATGCTAAGAGAAGTTTGATGCTTGACGATTGTTTTGAGATATGGAGGTAATAATATTAAAGTCGTTCTAGTTGAGTAGTTGTGAATTTGAGAAATACTTGTGTTGAAGTTTGCAAGTCCCGTAGCATGCACATATGGTAAACGTTATGTAACAAATTTGAAACATGAGGTGTTCTTTGATTGTCCTCCTTATGAGTGGCGGTCGGGGACGGCGATGGTCTTTCCCTACCAATCTATCCCCTAGGAGCATGCGCGTAGTGCTTTCGTTTTTGATGGCTTGTAGATTTTTGCAATAAGTATGTGAGTTCTTTATGACTAATGTTGAGTCCATGGATTATACGCACTCTCACCCTTCCATCATTGCTAGCCTCTTGGTACCATGCATTGCCCTTTCTCACATTGAGAGTTGGTGCAAACTTCACGGTGCATCCAAACCCCGTGATATGATACACTCTTTCACACATAAACTTCCTTATATCTTCCTCAAAACAGCCACCATACCTACCTATTATGGCATTTCCATAGCCATTCCGAGATATATTGCCATGCAACTTTCCACCATTCCGTTTATCATGACACATTCATCATTGTCATATTGCTTAGCATGATCATGTAGTTGACATAGTATTTGTGGCAAAGCCACCGTTCATAATTCTTTCATACATGTCACTCATGAGTCATTGCACATCCCGGTACACCGCTGGAGGCATTCATATAGAGTCATACTTTGTTCTAGTATCGAGTTGTGATCATTGAGTTGTAAATAAATAGAAGTGTGATGATCATAATTTTCTAGAGTATTGTCCCAAGTGAGGAATAAAAGAAAGAGAGAAAGGCCATAAAAAAGGGAGAAGGCCCAAAAAATGATGAGAGAAAAAAGAGAGAAGGGACAAGGTTACTATCCTTTGCCACACTTGTGCTTCAAAGTAGCACCATAATCTTCATGATAGAGAGTCTCTTGTTTTGTCACTTTCATATACTATTGGGAACTTTTCATTACAGATCTTGGCTTGTATATTCCAACGATGGGCCTCCTCAAGTGCCCTAGGTCTTCGTGAGCAAGCAAGTTGGATACACACCCACTAGTTTCTTTTGTTGAGCTTTCATACATTTATAGCTCTAGTGCATCCGATGCATGACAATCCCTACTCCTCGCATTAACATCAATCGATGGGCATCTCCATAGCTCATTGATTAGCCTCGTTGATGTGAGACTTTCTCCTTTTTTGTCTTCTCCACATAACCCCCATCATTATACTCTATTCCACCCATAGTGCTATATCCATGGCTCGCGCTCATGTATTGCGTGAAGGTTTATAAGTTTGAGATCACTAAAGTATGAAACGATTGCTTGGCTTGTCATCGGGGTTGTGCATGATGCGAGCATTCTTGTGTGACGAAAATGTAGCATGACTAAACTATATGATTTTTTAGGGATGAACTTTCTTTGGCCATGTTATTTTGAGAGGACATAATTGCTTAGTTAGTATGCTTGAAGTATTATTATATGTATGTCAATATGAACTTTTATCTTGAATCTTTCGGATCTGAATATTCATACCACAAGTAAGAAGAATTACATTGAAACTATGCCAAGTAGCATTCCACATCAAAAATTCTGTTTTTATCATTTACCTACTCGAGGACGAGCAGGAATTAAGCTTGGGGATGCTGATACTTCTCCAACGTATCTATAATTTTTGATTGTTCCATGCTATTATATTATGTGTTTTGGATGTTTATGGGCTTTATTATCCACTTCTATATTACCTTTGGGACTAACCTATTGACCCAGAGCCCAGTGCCAGTTCCTGTTTTTTCCCTTGTTTCAGTGTTTCGAAGAAAAGGAATATCAAACGGAGTCGAAACGGAATGAAATCAACTAGAGAAGTTATTTTTGGAAGGAAAGCAACCTGGGAGACTTGGAGTCCACGTCAAGGAAGAAACGAGGGAGGCACGAGGTAGGGGGCGCGCCCACCCCCCTAGGGCGCGCCCTCCACCCTCGTGGGCCCCTCGTGGCTCCCCTGACGTATTTCTTCCGCCTATATATACCAATATACCCTAAAAACTTCGGGGAACAGAATAGATCGGGAGTTTCGCTGCCGCAAACCTCTGTAGCCACCAAAAGTCAATCGGGACCTGTTAGGCACCTGCGGGAGGGGGAACCCTCACCGTGGCCATCTTCATCATACCGGCGCTCTCCATGACGAGGAGGGAGTAGTTCACCCTCGGGGCTGAGGGTATGTACCAGTAGCTATGTGTTTGATCTCTCTCTCTCTCGTGTTCTTGATTTTGCACGATCTTGATGTATCGCGAGCTTCGCTATTATAGTTGGATCTTATATTTCTTCTCCCCCTCTACTCTCTTGTAATGGATTGAGTTTTCCTTTGAAGCAATCTTATCGGATTGAGTCTTTAATGACTTGAGAACACTTGATGTATGTCTTGCCGGGCGTATCTGTGGTGACAATGGGATATCACGTGATTCACTTGATGTATGTTTTGGTGATCAACTTGCGGGTTCCGCCCATGAACCTATGCATAGGGGTTGGCACACATTTTCGCCTTGATTCTCCCAGAGAAACTTTGAGGCACTCTTTGAGGTTCTATGTGTTGGTTGAATAGATGAATCTGAGATTATGTGATGCATATCGTATAATCATACCCACGGATACTTGAGGTGACATTGGAGTATCTAGGTGACATTAGGGTTTTGGTTGATTTGTGTCTTATGGTGTTATTCTAGTACGAACTCTAGGGCTGTTTGTGACACTTATAGGAATAGCCCAACGGATTGATTGGACATAATAAGTTTGAGGCGGTTTCGTACCCTACCATAATCTCTTCGTTTGTTCTCCGCTATTAGTGTCTTTGGAGTGACCCTTTGTTGCATGTTGAGGGATAGTTATATGATCCAACTATGTTATTATTGTTGAGAGAACTTGCACTAGTGAAAGTATGAACCCTAGGCCTTGTTTCAACGCATTGCAATACCGTTTACGCTCACTTTTATCATTAGTTACCTTGCTGTTTTTATATTTTCAGATTACAAAAACCTATATCTACTATCCATATTGCACTTGTATCACCATCTCTTCGCCGAACTAGTGCACCTATACAATTTACCATTGTATTGGGTGTGTTGGGGACACAAGAGACTCTTTGTTATTTGGTTGCAGGGTTGCTTGAGAGAGACCATCTTCATCCTACGCCTCCCACGGATTGCTAAACCTTAGGTCATTCACTTGAGGGAAATTTGCTACTGTCCTACAAACCTCTGCACTTGGAGGCCCAACAACGTCTACAAGGAGAAGGTTGCGTATTAGACATCAGAACCGACACGTATGTATCATTGCTACTAAGGATAAAACAATGGGGGTCTATTTCTACATAAATAGATCTTGTCTACATCATGTCATCGTTCTTATTGCATTACTCCATTTTTCCATGAACTTAATACACTAGATGCATGCTGGATAGCGGTCGATGTGTGGAGTAATAGTAGTAGATGCAGGCAGGAGCCGGTCTACTAATCTTGGACGTGATGCCTATATAATGATCATTGCCTGGATATCGTCATGATTACTTGAAGTTCTATCAATTTCCCAACAGTAATTTGTTCACCCACCGTTTGCTATTTGCTCGAGAGAAGCCACTAGTGAAACCTACGGCCCCTAGGTCTCTTTCTCATATTGTTTGCCTTTGCGATCTATTTTATTTGCCTTTTATTTTCAGATCTATTAAACCAAAAATACAAAAATACCTTGTTGCAATTTATTTTATTTGGCATTCAATCTATCAATATTTACAACTCTCTCACGTATGTTTGCCTATCTCTAGGCACCGTTACCCGAAAGGGATTGACAACCCCTTTTACACGTTGGGTTGCGAGTATTTGTTATTTGTGTGCAGGTGTTGTTTACGTTGTGTTGCTTGGTTCTCCTACTGGTTTGATAACCTTGGTTTCATCATTTAGGGAAATACCTACCGCTGATGTGCTGCATCATCCCTTCCTCTTTGGGGAAATACCGACGTAGTCCTAGCAGACATCAGTAACCACGTGCATGAGTGTTTGGTGCGAGATCGTTTAGCTACTACTTATCCAGGCGCATCGGGCAGACACAATCAACCGACCGGAGCAGTTGAGCCGCCGGCCGACGTGCGCGTGTTCGCGTTAGAGCTTGTCCTCCGCATTATCTACTACGGCCAGCCGCGAGGCGCTGAGGGCCTTGTCTCAACCGCGGTGGCTCAATGGGCAGATGCGCGCGGCATGACCTGTAGCTAGCCTGTCACGATACTCGAAGACATAGCTGCCGCAGTTTCTCGGGAGAGAGAGAGATTGGGGATGGATATGACATGTGGGTCCATGCAGCCTGTGAGATTAGAGTGCGATCCCGACCGGTATAGCTGGTGTCCCAGCGTGCCAAACTGGTCTAGAATGGTTTGGGTTTAAGATTGACCGGGATCATGACTACATGGTACATACTTCAGGGGTTTAGAGGTGAGGGTTCATTCGTGACCAGCTCTACGACCTCAAGGTTTAAAATAGACTTCACTCTTAGCTAGATCTCTCTCTCTCTCTCTCATTCGTTATGATCTTCAATACAATGTTCTCTTCGGAGATCAATATGATGTAACTCTTTTGTGCAGTGAGTTTGTTGGGATCCGATGAATTGTGGGTTCATGATCTGATTATTCATTGAAAGTAACTGAGTCTTTTCTGATCTTTATTATGTATGATTCTTATAGCTATGTAATGTTTCCATATCTATGAGTTGTCTTTCACCAAGTTAATGAGTAGATCTTTAGTGGAAGTGGTGCACAGTAGTAGGTTCAATCTTGCGGTGTCCTCACCTCGTGACAGAAGGGGTAGCGAGGCACGTATTTGTATTGTTGCTACTATGAATAAAATGATGGGGTTAGGTCATATTAGTTGATCTTATTTTGTCTATATTATGCCATCATACTGCATACATTACTCTATTTGTTATGAACTTAATACGTAGAGAGGCAAGCATAGAAGCGCTCTCAAAGTGGAGTAATAGTAGTATGCATAATCGTTTCGGTCTACTTGTGACGGACGTAATGCTTGTATACATGATCATGCCATGAATAACATCATAACTATGTGCTTCTCTATTAATTGCCCAACAACAATTTATTTACCCACCCTATGCTATCTTAATGAGAGAGATGCCTCTAGTGAAAACTATGGCCCCCGGGGCTATTTTAATCATATTAAAAAAACCGAAAATATTTTGCTGCAATTTATTTACTTTTATTTTACTTTGTTATTTATCCACCGCCTACTATCAGATTTGATCCTTGTAATTGTCGAGTATAAGGGGATTGGCAACCCTCTTGCCTGCTGTCACCGTTCATGCACATGCTACCTAGACGAAGCAATACTAGCCTCCCTACATCTACGTCGCCAAGCAGCTCGGCCGGAAGTCCCCAACCTCCGCCATTGGGGGCATGCGCGGTATTTGCGTCAACGTCATCATGACACCGCTCCATTTTGCAGACTCGCCATTGTCAACACTAGGAAGATGCACTAGAGATTTAGATCGCATCGTTACCAACTTCGAGTTGCAGTGGAAGAATGGTTGGTGTATGTTGTTGATTAAGTCCCTCGAACCGTTCAAGAACGATTCCTCGAATCAAAGACCGAAAGCACGACCTTTCTACGGATTACAAGCGTTCGGGCTTTCCGATCCGACAACTTTTTGTTGTCCAGATCTAATCGTTGTTGCATAATTAGAGGAGGGAGAAGAGAACCTCATGGGGCTTGTCTATTATGAGGATTAGAGGGAACTAGAACTTGAACTAATCTAGATCTAGTCTAAATTAGAACTAGATCAACTAGAGGGAACTAGAGAGAAAAGTTGTATATGCAAAGGCCCAAAACCTCTAGTATATATAGGTGTAAGGGAGAGGGGGAGAGTGGCCTACTTGGGGAAGGGGCACCCCTCCTCCTGCGCCGGCCAAGGAAGGAGGCAGAGTTCAACTCCACCTCCCAATTCGGCCTCCCGTAGGGCTGTAAATGTTTTGCTTTATTTTGTTCACTATACAGAAATCATAAAAATGTCATGCCAATGAAAGAAATGCCATGCCAGAAAAGTATAATTGTTATCTTCTTAATAATAAAACCGCCATCCTGTTCAAAATAAAAATGCCTTGCCAATAATAATAATAATTTCATGATCTCAATAATAAACTGCCATCATATTAATAATAAAATTGCCACCATCCTAATAATTAAATGCCATGTTATTAAAAGAAAAATGCCATGCTCTTAATCATAAAATTGTCATCCTCTTTGTGATAAAATACTGTCATGTTACTAATAAAAAAATGCCATGCTCTTAATAATAAAACTTTCATCCTCTTAATAATAAAAATGACATGTACTGATTATAAAAATCCCATGCTCTAAAAAACACTGCCACGTGAGAAATTTTAAAAAATATAGAAATTTCCATGCTACATATAAGATGCACATAGCAAGTAGGAAAAAACCCTCTAAAAATAAGGATTCTTGTTCTTTTAAAATTGAAAAATCAACGTTTTTGAAGAAAATAAATAATAATAATCAAAATCAAAATCAGAAAAAAAATCTTTAAATACACGTAGAAGTATAGTGGTAAGTGCGCCTTCCCTCTCTACGAGAGGTGGTGAGTTCGAACCCCATCTAGCACACCTTCATCATGGAATTTTTGGAGAAGAAACACCTTTGGCCAGGAAGCAGCTGATAGGTAACAACTCTACCAATAATATGTGGCGTCGGCTCTGCGCCGAGATTCGTGCGGAGGTAGGGAAGCCGTTCACTAGGGTTGTCCTCTTTGCGAACATTTTTGAATACATGGTCAACAATTTTCTAAACATTTTTTAAATGGTTGATTCACATTTTTCAGTTACTTATCCACTATTTTTCAAATGCTTGATTACATTTTTCAAATGCATGATTATATTTTTCAAAGACACCAATTTTTGAAAAACTGAACATGATTGAAACACTAACTTTTTTTCAAAATTCTGAATATTTTACGAAGACATAACGATTTTTGAATAAAATTACGAATTTTGTATTGAAATGTCAAACATTTTTGGACAATTTTTACATTCCACATATTTTTTTTTAATTGTGAACAATTTTTGAAAAACACAAAAAATGGAACTGTGAACAAAATTTCAAATTCTAAACATTACTTGAAAATTGTGAAAACAAATTAAATAATAACAATGTTTTGTTAATTTTATTTAGAAAACACATAAAAACTTAAATTCCAAAACTCAATGTAAAATCTGAATTTAATATGGAAAATACCAACATTTTCAGAAAACAGGAACATTTTTTCTTAAATCTGAAACATTTTTCAAAAAGTCAATTTAAAAAAAAAGACACGAAAATAAGAAAGACATGGATAAAACAAAAAACAAAACCCGCTAAAACCTAGTGAAAAAAATTAGAAAATAAAAAAGAACAACTGCTCGGGACCCTTCGACAGAGTTGACAGTTCACAAAACCGGATAAAAATTGTGTCCAGCAGTGAGTTCTGTTTGCAGTTCCGTCCATTAGCACAATTATAAACAAATGGAGTAGAGATAAAGGGACCGTGCGGGAGTTGTTCGTAGGACCTCATGGTTATAGCGCAGTGGTACTATATCTACTATATCTAAATAGCTAGCCCCACTATTAAGAATTCTCTCGCTTCTCCTTAAGCCACATCACTCAAATTAATTTAGCCGTTAGATATACTAGATCAGTCTATTATAGCCATTGGATCTATACAATGAGAGCCACTCCACCACCCACATGTAGTAACCGATGCCTGCATGCGTGAGATGCATGAGAGCCACTCCACCACCCACATGTAGTAATTGATGCATGCATGCAAATGTATGTAGTAGCAGGCCTAAAAGGTGTTTTATAATCAAGAAAAACAGGACGCATGCATGCAGCTCATACTCCAGTGTTGCATGAAAGAAAGTGCTGCATACATGCATATTTTGTTTTATTTTCGTCCAATTTTAAACTTATACATAGATATGTATATTCATTTATTTATTTAAAAAATATTTATGAACAAATTATCTTGCTACAAGAGAAACCATAAAGACACTAACTAGGTTGATTAGTTCCACGCAGTTTTTATTTCATACAAACTTCCGTAGCAATGCGCGGGGCATTCATCTAGTTATTCTAATAGGGGGCAACCAACGTGAACAAAAAGACCTGGGTTTTCACATGCTTTCTAGGGCTTCTTGTTTTTCTCCAGCTTTTCTTTGTTTCTTCCTCCCCTTTTACTGGTTTCTTTCTTTCTTTCTTGGGTTTCAATAGCTTTTTATTTTATTTCATTTTCTGCTTATTTTTCTTCGGCTTTGTTTGTTTCTTTTTTGTTTTTATCTGGCTTTCTTCCCCCCCCCCCCCACCCTTGGTTTTTATCATTTTTCTACACATTTTTGGTACATATGTAATACATTTTTCTAATAAATGTTTAACATTTTTTAATACCTAGTCAATATTATTTGAATACATGGTCAATATTTTTTCATACACATTTAACATTTTTTAAATACTTGATTAACATTTTTTAATATTTTTTCAACATTTTTCTCAAATGCTGGATTAACAATTTTATGTACATGATAAAAAATTATTAGTTTTTAATACATGGTCAATATTTTTTGTATACACATTCATCATTTTTCACCTTGCATTTTTTCAAATGCTTGATTAACATTTTAAATAGCTGCTTCACATTTTTTTCAAATGCTTGATTAACATTTTTATATACATGATCAAGTTCTTTAATACATGGTCAAATATTTTCATATACACATTTAACATTTTTTAAATGCTTGATTATATTTTTTGAAATACTATTCCACATATTCTCAAATTATTGATTAACATTTTTGAATACATTATTAAAAAATCATCATTTTTTAGTACATGGTCAAAAAATTTATAAACATTTTTTTTTTAAAAAGCTTGATTAACATTTTTCGATTACTTATTCAACATTTTTCAAATGCTTGATTACATTTTTCAAAGACAAGTTTATTTTTTCTCTCAATACATGATCAACATTTCTTGTATAGACATTCAGTTTGTTTCAAGTACAAGTTAATATTTTGAATACATGGTCAAATTTTTTATTTACACATTTAACAATTTTAAATACATGTTTATCATTTTCTGAGCACTTGTTCAACATTTTCTTTAAATGCTTGGATTAACATCTTTTAAATACATGGTCTACAGTTTTTTGATACACATTTAACATTGTATTTTTTCTATGCATGAGAAACATTTTTTCTATACACATTAGACATCTTTTAAATGTTTCATTAACATGTTTTGAAATGTTTGTAAAGTATTTTTTGTAATATAGAATATCTAGAAATATAAATAATGTAAACAGGAAAAAAAACGTAAAAAATAAGAATATGGCATGTGGCCTGTGAATAGCGGCGCGATGGGCCGGCCCAATATGGAGCTCGCCTTCAGCGAGACTTCCTCTCATCTCGCTGTAGGCGAGACATATCAGCGCCCAGGATTCACCCCATGCCTTATGACTTGGACTCGTACATTGATGGGTTGCTTGTACGAGAGTCTCATCTATTCCGCGTTCCTCCTATGAACAGATATTAGACCAAATCAAACCCAACAAGGCAACAAAGGAGATGAGGAGAAATCGATCGGCATGGTTTCGACAGCACGGAGAATACAATTCCCTTGTACTTGGGAAACACAGTAGAAAACAAAAAAAATGTCATACAATCATGATCCCAGGAATACTATAAAGATGCATTAGAGGTTTAGAACAAATCGTTACCAACTTTGAGTTGCAGCGGAAGAATAGTTAGTGTAGATTGTTGATGAAGTCCCTCAAACCGTTCACGGTCCCTCCAATCAAGACCAAAAGCACAACCTCTCTATGGATTACACGCGTTTAGGTTGTCCGATCCGGCGGCGCTTCGCCGTTCAAAGCTAATCGTCATTGCATAATTAGAGGAGGGAGAAGTGAACCTCATGGGACTTCTCTATTATGAGGATTAGAGAAAACTAGAACTTGCACTAATCTAGATCAAGTCTAAATTAGAACTATATTAATTAGAGAGAAAACTTGTATTTGCAAAGGCCAAAAACCTCTAGTATAGCTGTAAGGGAGAGGGGGAGGGGTGACCGAATTGCGGAAGGGGCACCCCTCCTCGAGCGTCGGCCAGGGGAGGAGGTGGTGTCCAACTCCACATCCCAATCCGGCCTTCCCTAAGGCTGTGAATGTTTTGCTTTATTTGGTCCACTATGCAAAAATTCATAAAAATGTCATGTCAATGGAAAAAAATACCATGCCAAAAAGTAAAATTGCTATCCTCTTAATAATAAAATCACCATCCTGTTCAAAATTAAAATGTCTTGCCAATAATAATAAAAATTCCACGATCTCAGTAATAAACCTCCATCATATTAATAATAAAACGGCCACCCTCCTAATAATAAAAAGCCATGTTACTAAAAGAAAATTGCCATGCTCTTAACCGTAAAATTGTCATACTCTTAGTAATAGAAAATGTCATGTTACTAATAAAAAAATGCCTTGCTCTTAATAATAAAACTCTCATCCTCTTCATAATAAAAATGCCATATACTGATTATAAAAATTCCATGCTCTAAAAATAAAACTGCCATTGAGAAAATAAAAAAATCTAGAAATTGCCAGGCTACATATAATAAAAATGCACATATCAAGTAGGGAAACCCCCCTCTAAAATAAGGATTTGTTCTTTTAAAAATGAAAAAACGAGATTTTTGAAGGAAATAAATCAATAATAATAGTAGTAGTAATAATAATAATAATAATAATAATAATAATAATAATAATAATAATAATAATAATAATAATAATAATAATAATAATATTAAGCAGAACAAAACTATTCTTTAAGTAGATATAGAAGTTTGATCGCACTTGTTCACAACCATATCCACCTTTTTTTGACCTGGAACACCTTGCATTCCAATTACTCAGGACCAACCAAATCGGCGGTCACAGCACGCAATACATCAGGCGGGAGCTCCGATTCCCAGACCATGTGGGCATTCGTGAAACCCCGGCAATCAAGAGCGGCCAGCACATGCGCTGGTTTGTTACAGCCTCTAGGACAGTACACGACCCTATACTCTATGAATTCCAGGTTCAATTGGTACTTTGCTTCCGGGAAGAGGATGCCCAGTTGGCCCCGATCCATGGTGGTTGACACCAGCGCTTGTTGAAGTTGCAGGAAGTCCGTTTCAAATATAACCCTGCCCATGCCAGATTGTATAGCCACTCCGATAGCCTTCAGAAGCACCATAGCCTCTGCGTGAAGGGCGTAGCTCACCTGTCGGCCTTCACCAGCCCACAACGACATCGCCGTCAAAATCCCTGGCTATTGTACCCCAACCACCATGGGAAGAGTTGGCATGGAAAGAGGCATCCAGGTTGATCTTGACAAAGTCCATTGGGGGCGGCTGCCATTGTTGTGCTTGCACGGGACTCAGATTTTTTTGCTTCGGCCCCTGGTACTCCTGCCACTCCATTGTGAAGTGCCCAACCTGCCCTGCGAAAGCCTCGGCTGTGAGCCGCTTGGTCCCATGATTTGCTTTGTTCCTTTCAGCCCAGCACAACCACAGCAGGCACACCCTGTGCATACGGGACACCAACGAGAGCTTCAGAATGGCCCTGACCATCTCCTTCGCTGACGAGCAAGCTAGCAGGGCCTGGCGTGTCCACTCCAGTTGGCATGAGCTCCATCACTTCTTCACCTCCTTACAGTGGAGGTAGAGATGGCCCCCGTCCTCCGGCAGATGCTTACAGACCACACACCTATTATCAAGCTGCACTCCCAGTCGTTCCACGTTCCTCCGAGTCGGATGACTATCATGCGCAAGCCGCCACATGAAGTGTTGCACTTTGGCCGGGCAATCCAGCTTCCAAATCTCCTTCCACATGCATTCATCCGGGTACCCGCCCGAGCTTTCTCCCCTGCTTATGATTTGCTGGTGTGCGAGCAGATTGGTATAGACTCTGTAGGCCGATAGGACCAAAAATAAGCCCTTATTGTCAAAGTGCCAAGCCACAAATCATCATACTGCTCACAGATAGGAATGGCCAGGATCGTCACCGCATTCGCCGCATCAAAGGTCTGGTGCACAAGCTGTGGATCCCAATTGTTGGTGGTCGGGTCGATCAGCTCATCCACTGTGGTAAGCAGGCTCCTGCCTGGTAGCGTTCTCAGTCTCCTAGTATCGTTTGACGGTATCCACGGGTCCGCCCAGATCCGGACATGAGAGCCCGAGCCAATTCGCCAGATCATTCCAGCCCTGACAACCTCCACACTCTGCAGGATGCTCCGCCACACGTAGCTCATCCCCGGCTGAGGTTCTGCTGTCAGTATATCTCCACTAGTGAAATAGCGAGCTCTCGGAGCTTGGGCACAGAGAGAGTCCGGCGCCTGTAGCAGCCTCCAAACCTGCCAGGCCAACATTGCCACATTGAACACATGCGGATCTCTGAAGCCCAGGCCGCCTTGCTCCTTTGGTAGCATCATTTGATCCCAACTGACCCATTCATGTTTCTTATCATCTTCCTGACTCGCCCCCCAGAATTTTGCCACCATCTTGCTTATGCTCTCACAAAGTTACTTCGTCAAATCAAAGCATGCCATGGCGTAAGAGGGAATGGCCTGAATGACCGCTTTGATGAGGATTTCCTTCGCTGCCTTCGATAATAGCTTGATTTTCCAGCCCTTCAGAATTTCCCAAATCCCGTCCCTTAGGTACTCAAAGCACTTCTGACGCGATTGTCCAACATAACTAGGAAGGCCAAGGTACTTCCCCTGAAGGTTCTCGGACCGCAGCCCAAGGAGAGCAAGAAGCTCCAGTTTCCTTGAATTGGGAGTGTTTCTAATGAAGAGGACAACCGAGTTATCCCTGTTAATTACCTGCCCCGAGCCAAGTTCATACACCTTCAAAATGTTATTCACCACCGCTATGTTCTCTGGTGTGGCCTCCATAAGCAGAAGGGAGTCATCTGCGAATAGTAGGCGACTAATCGAGGGCATCGCCAGTGCGATTTGGATCCCTCTTAACTGACCCATTTCTTCAGCATGCTGGAGCATGGCCGATAGTCCTTCACCGCAGATGAGGAACAGGTAGGGCGATATGGGGTCCCCCTGGCGTAGGCCATGGCCCGGTAACACCTGATCTGTGCACGTCACATTCACCTTGAAACGGGACTTGACTATGCGGATGCACTTGTTGACGAGGCTCACAAATTCTTGTGCAAAACCCAGCTGCACCATCAGCTTCTCTAGGAAACCCCATTAGACACGGTCGTACGCTTTGCTCATATCCAGCTTCAATGCTGCATAGTTAACCCTCCCAGTCCTCTTCCTCTTTAGGAAATGTGTCATCTCATACGCAAGAATGGTGTTGTCCGAAATTAGTCGGCCGGGCACAAAAGCACTCTGATTTGGGGATATCACCTCGCCAAGGATGTTCTTCAGCCGGTTGGCAAGCACCTTGGAGACAAGCTTGTACAAAATGTTACAGAGGCTAATAGGGCAAAGATCCTTCACAGTTTCTGGATTCTGCACCTTTGGGAATAGCACTACTAGAGTGTTGTTCCATCCCTCAGGCATACTGCCGCCTCGCAACACATGCAACACCTCATCTACGATAGAGTCACCAATTAAGTGCCAATAATGTTTATAAAACACAACTGGAAGCCCATCCATGCCGGGAGCCTTCAAATCACCAATGCTGTCAAGAGCCGCTTTGACTTCCTCAGCGGTGAATTCAGCAGTGAGCTCCTCATTCATCTGGTTGGTTACCTTCGGGTTTATATGCTGCAGAATATTGCCCACGCACTGGTACGCGTCGGTCCTAAACAAATGGTTTTTAACCCCTTTCTGCGACGACATTTGGAACCGTCGCCAAGTGAGAGTGTGCGACAGGGTGTCCTTCCCACACGACCCAGAAATCGTCGGGGATAGGCCCTCCTGGGACCCAGGCTGGGGCCGTGTGCGATCGGGCGAGGCATCAAAACCCAATCATTTCCGTAGGTATGTGCATCTCACACGGTAATCCGAGAAAATCATTTCCGTAGGTATGTACATACCACACGGTGAATCCCAGAAAAACATTTCCGTTCGTATGTATATCACACACAGTCAATCTAGGGAATACGTTTCCGTTCTTATGTACACCCCACACAGTCAATCCAGGGAAAACGTTTCCGTTCAGATGTACATCCCACACGGTTTTATGTACACGCTCATGTGTGAAAGGTGTAACTATCCCATACGCTCTGCCTTGGTCAACTGTTTGCTTTCATTAACTACATCACACACGATTAGATGTAGAAAACCGTGTGGCATTGGGCTATCCATCACAAGCGCTTTTACTGTCAGAACCGTTTGCAATGTTCCATGACCGTCTGTTCTCTTTTTATTTTTGCCAGTAATTTATTATTCTAATTGGAAATTTTGAAATACGAAACGTGCAACTCAATTTCTCATCACAATGGTTCAAGAACGAATCCATAAATAAAACTGCCAGTACAATATGTTCAGTAATTACAGGATTAGGCAGCAATTAACTATGATGAACCACAATATTTAAAGGCAGTAAAGGTGAAGAGACAAGTGTAAATCATTTTGACTGCCGACGGTGTTGAAGAAGCGAAATGCCCATAATGCGCCTTCCTGCATGCCGTAGGCACGAACCACTTTTGTCCAACCCCTTGTGACGATCCCCCACCATCCTTCACCGCCTTCAGAAGACTTCTAGAGCATTATCATGGTAGCATGAATTATATACTTTAACTTTACTTGCCTCCACTCCGGTCATGTAGTTTGCAAGGTAATCATCGGTAAATAGCTTCGAAACCACCGAAAAGAGAAAAATATCGACATCGAGGTCTAATAGAGTAAGTTGTTGTGGGCAGGGGGAAAAGGCAACACATTACTTACCATCCTAAAGTTCACTGTTGTCTTCGACAAAGTCTAAATAAAGAGCTTAATTCCAATCACTCTTTTCTTTCGCCTAACAATCTTTCTTAGTTTCCTCACTTAATGCTTGTTCATGAATATCTCATTGCCCCGTACGCAAAAGGGATCGAAGCATGTATCAATACCCCTCATATATGTACCTACAAGCAACCAGTAAATGTTAGAAGCTAAAATAAGATTGCACAAATGATGTAAAATACAACTACGTATGTTCCTAAGTACAAGTATTTTTTTTAAGATTTCAATATGAACTACATACGGATGTATATAGAATTATAGATATAGTTTAGATTAGAATCTAGATTCACTCATTTTGCTCCTTATGTAGTCTATATTGGAATCTCTAGAAATACTTATCCTATATACCTAAGAAGTTCATCCCCACTACATGATTTATCTTAACATGCAAGGTGTCCATGTCAGCATGGTGCCACCTCAGTGCTTAGTTTCCAAACAGCAACCGATTGGTCAACTCCCGCACGACATACCATCGTTTTGTTTTCAGTCATGAAAAAGGTATTATCTCTTCTGCCGCTTTGTTAGTCCCACTTCGTTGGATGTTTCTTTCATCTTCCCTTCGTTAATAAATTTGCACGATCGTCATAAATCTCCACTCTTGTCTTCCTAATCCTTCTCCTTCCCTCTTTATAAGTTCTACTATCTATATTGCGCCTCCGCCAGTCAAGCCTTTTAGGTCGTCACCGCCAGAGACCTAAGTACCAACTCCGGTGTGGAGCCCCAATGCCCCATGGTCGCTGCCAGCGACGACTTTGTTGGCCCAGGTCTTACCCGCCATTGTCGATCCGATCGACCTCTCGATGAACTGTGCGGGCCACCGTCGATGTTCTCTGAAAACAACTAATTTTCCAGTGGTGGGCGCTTCTCCTTCCTCTTATCTATTCAGATCTGAATTTTTTATCTTCCTTGGGTGGAAGCGTTGATTCTCAATCGTAGTAGATGAGAACCGTATGCTCACTTTGCAGCACATATGTTAGTTCCTCGCACCGTGTGGACATGTGGTCGCGCCAGCAGGGGCGCCGGCGTCTTGCAGCAACATGTGGTCGCTTGACACTGGAGCATCGCCGTCGCCTGCTCTGTCTTGTAGTAACGTGAGTCGTCTTTTCAGGAACGACACTGCAGTGCCGCATGGTTGGTGAGGGAGTCCTGGATTAGGGGGTGTCCGGATAGCCGAACTATCACCGTTGGCCGGACTCCTGGACTATGAGGATACAAGATTGAAGACTTCGTCCCGTGTCCGCATGGGACTTTCCTTGGCGTGGAAGGAAAGCTTGGCGATACGGATATGTAGATCTCCTACCATTGTAACCGACTCTGTGTAACCCTAACCCTATCCGGTGTCTATATAAACCGGAGGGTTCTAGTCCATAGGATGAACAACAATCATACCATACGCTAGCTTCTAGGGTTTAGCCTCCTTAATCTCGTGGTAGATCCACTCTTGTACTACCCATATCATCAATATCAATCAAGCAGGAGTAGGGTTTTACCTCCATCGAGAGGGCCCGAACCTGGGTAAAAACATCATGTCCCTTGTCTCCTGTTACCATCCGCCTAGACGCATAGTTCGGGACCCCCTACCCGAGATCCGCCGGTTTTGACACCGACATTGGTGCTTTCATTGAGAGTTCCTCTGTGTCATCATCCTTAGGCCCGATGGCTCCTTCGATCATCAACGACGGCGCGGTCCAGGGTGAGACTTTTCTCCCCGGACAAATCTTCATATTCGGTGGCTTCGCACTGCGGGCCAACTCGCTTGGCCATCTGGAGCAGATTGAAAGCTACGCCCCTGGCCATCAGGTCAGATTTGGGAGTTTGAACTACACGGCCGACATCCGCGGAGACTTGATCTTCGACGGATTCGAGCCACAGCCAAGCGCGCCGCACTGTCTCGACAGGCACGATCTAGCTCTGCTGCCGAACAGTGCCCTGGAGGCCGCACCAGCGTCCGCTCCGACCCTTAGCTCGGAGCCGACTCCCCGATCGAGGACGAGTGGTTGGACACCGCCTCGGGGGCTACGATCTCTACGGCGATTGAGCCGAACTCCATCCCTATCCTTTGCGAAGACCGTGACTCCAAGGTGCCGGACTCCTCTCCGGACTCCGAACCCTCCGCGCCCCTGCCAATCGAATCCGATTGGGCGCCGGTTATGGAGTTCACTGCCGCGGACGTCTTTCAGCACTCGCCCTTTGGCGACATCCTGAATTCACTAAAGTCTCTCTCTTTATCTGGAGAGCCACTGGCGGACTACGGTCGGGAAGGTTGGGATGCGGACGACGAAGAAATTCAACGCCCACCCACCGCCCACTTTGTAGCCACCGCCGATGATTTAACCGACATGCTCGACTTCGACTCGAAGACATCGACGGTATGGACGGCGATGCTGGAGACGATCAAGAACCAGCGCCTACAGGGCACTGGAAGGCCACCTTGTCATACGACATATACATGGTGGACATCCCAAAAGATGGGAACGGCGAGGGAACAACGGAGGATGACCCCTCCAAGAAGCAGCCCAAGCGCCGGCGTCTACGGCGCCGCTCTAAATCCCGCCACAGAAAAAACGGTGATTCCAGCACGGGATATAATAACACCCCGGATAGTGCCGAAGACAACCCCCTCCAGCAGGATTCAGCACAGGAGGAGGGAGAAGCCAGCCCTCATGATGGAGCGGCAGACAGGGAGGTGGAGGACGATAATTATATGCCTCCCTCCGAAAATGAGGCAAGCCTCGACGATGACGAATTTGTCGTGCCTGATGACCCCGCCGAACAGGAGCGTTTCAAACGCAGGCTTATGGCCACGGCATGCAGCCTCAAGAAAAAGCAGCAGCAGCTTAGAGCTGACCAAGACTTGCTAGCTGACAGATGGACTGAAGTCCTCGCAGCCGAAGAGTACGAACTCGAACGCCCCTCCAAAAGATACCCAAAACGCAGGCTGCTACCCCAATTAGAGGAAGCAGCACCCAAACCTACATCACCAGCGCATGATGCGGCCGACCGGCCACCCCGTGGTCGCGACAGAGAGGCCTCTAGACCCTCCATCCAAACCGTACCCCAGCGTCGCTCGAAAAGTACCAAGGCACGGGGAAACACGCCAGACCTGCGAGACATATTGGAGGACAAGGCAAGGCAAACAAGATCGATCTACGGATCGCGTGGGCGCCTCACGACACATGATGATAACCGTCACGCTGGATACAGCAATTCCGGCCGGGCCGAACACAGTAGACAAAGCTCGTTTGAGCTGCGTCGTGATATAGCCCAATACAGAGGCGCCACACACCCACTATACTTCACAGACGAAGTAATGGATCATCAAATCCCCGAGGGTTTCAAACCCGTAAACATCGAATCATACGATGGCACAACAGATCCTGCGGTTTGGATCGAGGACTACCTCCTCCATATCCACATGGCCCGCGGTGATGATCTACACGCCATCAAATGCCTCCCACTCAAGCTTAAAGGACCAGCTCGACATTGGCTCAACAGCTTGCCAGCAGAATCAATTGGTTGTTGGGAGGACCTGGAAGCCGCATTCCTTGATAACTTCCGGGGCACATATGTGCGACCACCAGACGCCGATGACCTCAGCCATATAATTCAGCAACCAGAAGAATCGGCTAGACAATTCGGACACGGTTCCTAACCAAGAAAAATCAAATCGTTGATCGTCCGGATGCAGAGGCCCTTGCAGCCTTCAAACATAACATCCATGACGAATGGCTTGCCCGACACCTAGGATAGGAAAAGCCGAAATCCATGGCAGCCCTCACAATGCTCATGACCCGCTTTTGCGCTGGAGAGGACAGCTGGCTAGCTCGAAGTAACAACCTGACCAAAAACCCTGGTAGTTCGGATACCAAGGACAGCAATGGCAGGTCGCGTCGCAACAAGCACAAGCGCCGCATTAACGGCGACAATGCTGAAGACACGACAGTCAATGCCGGATTCAGAGGCTCTAAACCCGGTCAGCGGAAGAAGCCGTTCAAAAGAAATACTCAGGGCCCGTCCAATCTGGACCGAATACTCGATCGCTCATGCCAAATACATGGCACCCGAAAAACCAGCCAACCATACCAACAGGATTGCTGGATCTTCAAACAGCGAGGCAAGTTAAATGCCGAACTCAATGACAAGGGGCTGCATAGCGATGACGAGGAGGAGCCCCGGCTGCCGAACAATAGAGGACAGAAGGGCTTCCCCCCACAAGTGCGGACGGTGAACATGATATACGCAACCCACATACCCAAAAGGGAGCGGAAGCGTGCACTAAGGGACGTATATGCGATGGAGCCAGTCACCCCGAAGTTCAACCCATGGTCCTCCTGCCCGATCACCTTTGATCGAAGGGACCACCCCACTAGCATCCGTCACGGCAGATTCACCGCATTGGTTCTTGGCCCAATCATCGACGGATTTCACCTCACTAGAGTCCTGATGGACGGCGGTAGCAGCCTGAACCTACTTTATCAGGATACAGTGCGCAAAATGGGCATAGACCCCTCAAGGATTAAACCCACAAAGACGACCTTTAAAGGCGTCATACCAGGTGTAGAGGCCAATTGTACAGGCTCAGTTACACTCAAAGTGGTCTTCGGATCCCCGGATAACTTCCGAAGCAAAGAGTTAATCTTCGACATAGTCCCGTTCCGGATTTCACCGTTCACGCACTGCTTGGACGAACCACATTTGCAAAGTTCAATGCGGTGCCGCACTACGCATACCTCAAGCTCAAGATGCCAGGCCCTCAAGGAGTAATCACGGTCAATGGAAACACCGAACGCTCTCTCCGAAAGGAGGGGCACATGGCGGCCCTCGCGGCGGAGGTGCAAAGCAGCCTCTCACAACAATTCTCGAGCCCGGCTATTAAACGTCCGGCCACTGTCAAGCACGCCCGGAGTAACCTACAACAAGACCGCCTAGCACGATCCGAGCACGCGTAGCAATCCGGCCCCAACCCCAGCCCTCGCGAAACTGCGAAGCCAGTACTACGCGTACATAACTACGCTCTAGAGATACCATGGGCATAAGGGGAGGGGCACGACCACGGCACGCCTGCACGCGGCTCAACCGCACTGTGGGCTCCCGATTGTGTCATTCTTTTTATTTCTTCTTTTTCTTACTTTCAGGACTCCGTTTTCAGAAGTCCTGTCCGGCACTAGAATTGCCGAACTCGAGGATGCAACAGCCAGGGAAGCGTAAAGCTACGCCGAGTGTCCGTGTGGTCTCTACTACGAGCATTATACCTGTTTTACATACCATCCCGCAGCTTACCCCTGGAGGGGGACATGTTAAATAGTCCCATCCCTTGCTTATCGCACTATTTGTATCGTTCTGCTTCCATTGCAATACCTTTTTGAATAAACAATACATAGCTTTTGCCTATTATTGCACTCCTTTCTTTACCTATATATATGTTCATTTCATGACATGTTGCACCCGTACACTTTGGTACGGCCAATACACCAGGGGCTTAAGTACCCCAAAAGTATGGTGTGATAAGTCCAAACACTTTCACAAGTGCGGCACCCCGAACTTATAGCATTATATGCATCGACTCCGAATCATGTCTTGGGTCAATAGTTGGGTTTGCCCGGCTCCCATGTTTTGGTACCTTACGTTCCGTTATATCGGCTAAGGTAGCGCTGGGAGAAGCACTGCGATTGTGCCCCGGTTGAGCTGGGTTGAGCACCTCAGTGGAGAAAGCTAAAACTGACCGTCATGATAGGGCGAGAGCCGGTCGCTGTTCGAGAGGTTTTTTCGGGTCCCTAAAGACTCATGCCGCTTAGAGCGAGGAGTCGGCATTGTCCGGCCAAGGCATGGATAAGCGCCCGAACTCGGTCTTACGAATACTAGGGCTTCACCGAAATTTAAAATTATAGAATTCTATGGCTAAGTGAGAGTGTTCAAGCACTATAAGTCCGGTTGCCTTGTTCGTTGCGTTGAGCGCCTCCCTCGAAGGACCCAAGAATAGGAACAAGAGCGCTCAAGTCTATCCCGAACACCCCAGCACTCATGGCATGGGGGCTGAAGCCAACGACTTGCCATCTCTCAAATTTGATAAACGGCCGCACATAAGGTAATATTTTAAATCCATAAGCGTTGCTTAACGCATATGAACAAGTTTTCAGCGTACAGGATAACAAATGCGAGTCTATTAAAAAATTACATCTTTGGAGCATTCACCCGCTATACGGCGGGCACCCTTCAGGACGCCCTCATAGTACATTTCGGGCTTGCGATGCTCCTTGCCCTTCGGTGGCCCGTCCGTCACAAGCTTCTCCGCATCCAGCTTGCCCAGTGCACTTCAGCACGGGCAAGGGCCCGACGGGCACCTTCAACACAGACGGAGCGCTTGATGACTTCAATCCATGGACAGGCGTCCACCAGCCCCTGCACTAGCCCGAAGTAGCTCCCAGGCATGGCTTCCAATGGCCACAGCTGAACTATGAGGCCCTTCATGGCCTGTTCGGCGACCTTGTGGAGCTCGACCAGCTGCTTCAGCTGGTCGCTCAGGGGCACCGGACGTTCGGCCTCAGCATACTGAGACCAAAACACCTTCTCTGTCTAGCTCCCCTCCTTGGCACGGTAGAACGCAGCAAAGATCGCATACACCACGGGCAGATCTGCGAATGCTCCTGGAAAGCTCTGGATTCGGGCAAGTAATAGGTAATTCACTTTCACATGCTTGCTTTGCATAAAGAATGCCTTACCCACCACTATCTTCTTTAATGATTCAATCTCTTGGAGGGATTTTTGGGCTTCGGCCTTAGCGGCTTTGGCACTCTCAAGAGCCGAGGCGAGCTCGGACTCTCGAGTCTTCGAGTTACGCTCCAAACTCTCGTGTTTTTCCATGAGAGCCTGGAGCTCTTGCCGCACCTCCGCCACCCGCGCCTCCTGCTTCTCTCGCTCGGTGCGCTCCGCGGCCGCTTTGCTTTCGGCCGCGGACACCGCTTCCTTCAGGGTCGCCACCTCGTTCGTGGCCCCTACAATACCCACGTTACTCCTGTCATTTTTGCAACCAAATCCTTTCTATAAGGTATTTCTTTAATAAGGTATTACTTACCTTCCTTGTCCTCGAGCTGCTTCTTGGCACGGCCGGGCTCGTTCTCGGACCGCTCGAGGCTCTACTTCAATGCATTGACCTCCGCGATCGGTCTGGCAGAGGTCAAGGCCTTTGCATTCCCATATTGACATACTTATGTTAGACTCCTGCGGATATCTTTTTAGATCCTTAGTCCGGCTTTTCTTTCCGAACACCGAACTAAGCATCAGGGGCTACTGTCTATGCGGTAATATTTTTACATATTCTAAACTTACCTCAAAGCCTATTAGAAGGCTGGTACAGGCTTCAGTCAGCCCGCTTTTGGCGGACTGAACTTTCTGGATCATCACACTCATAACAGTGCGGTGCTCCTCGTCGATGGAGGAGCCTTTAAGCGCCTCCAGCAAGCTATCCGGTGCCTCCGGATGGACGGAGGTCACCAGCGTCGTAGTCTTACCCTTCTTACGAAGGGGCCGCTTGCCGGACTTCGGAACCACTGAAGGTTCCGGTACGGAGTCCGGCACAGGGCCAGACTTAGAGCCCTCTGGGGTCTCGCCCCCTTCGCGCCCGGAGTCCGGGAGGTCGCCTCGCGGCGCCTCCAGGATCACCTCCTCCTGGCTGGGCCCCTTTTGGGACTCCACCGCGGTGTCGTCGGCGACACGAGGAGAGGAGGCGGTCGGAAGTGAAGTACTATTCACATCCGACGAAGCCCAGGAGCCGCTCGAAGAAGCGGCAAGCTGCCGTCCTTGGGCGGGCTAGATGGTCATATTCGGTGTTAGAAGACACTATGCGACAAATAAAAGTCATGAACTATTCCGAGTCCGGACACTTACGATATCGCCAGCGGCTTGGCCCTTGGTGGCCACTCCTCCTCGTCGTTGTCGGCGTTGGTGGAGAAGTCCGGAGGAAGGGTCCTTCCTTTCTTGGACCCTCCGGCCTCCCCAGTCGGGGCGGCCTTCCTTTTATTCTCTCCCCACGCTGGGGGAGAGGCTTCTTTCTCCTCCTCCTTGTCCTCAGAGGAGGAGTCCGCCTCGGAGTCGCCGGACGACGTGTCCGACAACACCTGGCGTCGGGCACTCCTTCGAGTCCCCGTGGCCTTCTTCTTGGCCTTCTTCTCCGGCACCACGTGAGGTGCCGGAGCCAGCAGCCCCGTCAATCGGGCGTCCGCTGGGTCTTCTGGCAAGGGGGCCGGACAGTTAATCTGTCCGGACGTCTTCAGCCAGTCCTGTCAAAGGTTAGGGAGTTTTAGATCCCGCATAGAGTCAAACTATGAAAAAAGAGTCCCATAAAGGGTAAAAGAACTTACCTCGCTGGCTTGACGCTGCGAGCTGAATCCGCGATCTTCGGTAGCGGATGTGGGAGCCTCGGCGCCCTTGAACATCACCCTCTAGGCGTCTTCGTACGTAGTGTCGAAGAGCCTTTTCAGAGTTGGGTGCTGTGCCGGATCGAACCAATTTGAAGGCCCGTTGTTGGCATGGGAGAATTCGGCGGATGAGCATCACCTGGATTACGTTGACAAGCCTGAGATTCTTGTCCACCAGGTTTCGGACGCACGTTTGGAGTCCGGACAGCTCGTCCGAATCCCCCCACGTCAGGCTCGTCTCTTTCCATGATGTGAGCCGTGTGGGGAAGCCAGATCGGAATTCGGGGGCCGCCGCCCATTGAGAGTCATGGCCTTGGTGATGTAGAACCACCCGATTGCCACCCCTTTATGGTCTCCACAAAGGAGCCCTCGAGCCATAGGACTTTGGCCATCTTGCCAGCCATGGCGCCTCAAGACTCCGGCTTAGCGGCCGCCCACTACCTTGACTTGACATTGAAGATCTTCAGCCATAAGCCGAAGTGTGGCTGGATGCAGAGGAAGGCCTCACACACGACGATAAACACTGAGATGTTGAGGATGAAGTTCGGGGCCAGATCGTGGAAATCCAGGCCGTAGTAGAACATGAGCCCCCGGACAAATGGGTGAAGTGGAAAACCTAGTCTGCGGAGGAAGTGGGTGAGGAACACCACCCTCTCATGGGGCCTGGGGGTGGGAATGAGCTTCCCCTCGTCGGGTAGCCGGTGCGCTATGTCGCTGGACAAGTATCCGGCCTTCCGCAGCTTTTTGATGTGCCCCTCCTTGACGGAGGAGGCCATCCCCTTGCCTCCCGCTCCGGACATAGTTGGAGAAGGTTGAGGTGGGATGTGTGGACTTGGGCGCTGGAGCTCGAGTGCGTGGAAATGGATGAGCAAAGGAGGAAGAAGGCGTAGGTGAAAAGGTGGATCCTTATCCCCTTATATGGACGGACAAAGCTATGCGTCCCCCGCCAGCCTGGTAAAACTCGCTTATCTCCCAAGCGCCGTAATCAATGGCGCGGTTGGGTTACCCACGTCCGTATTGATGGGAATCCCGGAATAAGGGGGCACGATCTCCGCCCTGATAAGGCGTGCCAAGGAAACCGCCTCGCTAAACGCGCTGAGGTGGAACTGTAAAACGATTCGAGTAAAGGCTTGGCCATGGTGTGATGTCACTTATTTGCGGGATCGTCGATGAATCTGTGCAAAAATTATTCTCTCTGCGGTAGTATGTGGAACTTGTTTTGCGAGCGGACACTATCCTTGTGTTCAAAATCTTCTATGAAGTATTCGGAGAAGGAACCCGCCTTGCAATGCCGAAGACAATATGCGCGCGGACTCATCGTCATTGAAGCCTGGTTCAGGGCTACCGAGGAGTCTGGATTAGGGGTGTCCGGATAGCGAACTATCACCGTTGGCGGACGCTGGACTATGAAGATACAAGATTGAAGACTTGTCCCGTGTCCGGATGGGACTTTCCTTGGCGTGGAAGGCAAGCTTGGCGATACGGATATGTAGATCTCCTACCATTGTAACCGACTACATGTAACCCTAACCCTATCCGGTGTCTATATAAACCAGAGGGTTCTAGTCCATAGGACGAACAACAATCATACCATAGGCTAGCTTCTAGGGTTTAGCCTCCTTGATCTCGTGGTAGATCCACTCTTGTACTACCGATATCATCAATATTAATCAAGCAGGAGTAGGGTTTTACCTCCATCGAGAGGGCCCGAACCTGGGTAAAAACATCGTGTCCCTTGTCTCCTGTTACCATCCGCCTAGACGCACAGTTCGGGACCCCCTACCCGAGATCCGCCGGTTTTGACACCGATAGTTGGCTTGCGGGTGCGGAAGATAACCTTCAAGCACCATGCACCTGACGTTGCAGCAGCGCACGGCCAATCTCGCTCTGTCTCCAGCGAGCCTATTGCAGCCGTGCTTACACCCCTCCACCCCTTACAATAGCTCAAGATAGACATGGGCAGCAACGGGATGGACTTAGAAAAGCATGCACGGCGAGCGTGAGGCTGTAGAGGGGGCGACATCGCCCGGGATAGCAAATAACGGCGGAGCATAACGGATTTGGGGGAAGTTACGAGAGCTGCGGGAAAGAACATGGAGAGTGAACTGTTCAATGTTCACATCCATCGCGAGGGATGTGCCCAGCTGAAGGGCCGCAGGCTGTCCAACGGCACCACGCGTGGCTGATGAAGCGTTATGATCAGCAAGCTGAAAAACATCTTTGCCTTTTTAGGGAAAAAAGAGATGCACATGTGTTGTCCATGAAAAAAGATGCATATGCGTGCACGCTCTGTTTCATTTTTTAGCAATTGGTATCTTTTTGGTGGGTCATGTACAAATTCAGATGTGCGAAAGTAATTCTACTGGAGTTTTTTTATTGCTTAGGCTTTTGAAGGGCGTATGTTCACTACAAAAAAAAGACACATCCGTGACATTTTGGGCCGAACGAATTTTTTTCCTGTCATACATATGACACTTCTATGATGATAATTGTGACAAAACCCGGTATCATCATAGATGTGGTGGGTCTACTTCTATGACAAAAAATCATGACAGAAAATGGGCTTTTCGTCTGGGCAGGCCGGAGACGCAGCTGCATGACATTCTTTGGGCCATCCATGACGGAAAAACCGTGGTAGAAGCGAGGAGGAAAATTTCGGGAGTTCCGATTACCGTGGGAGGTCGGGGCCGGCGATGCGCGTTTCTCTCAGACACGCGGCGCTACTGTGTGCGAGGCATTGGCAATCGAACCCGAGTGAGGCGTTGGTCTCTAATCGAACCCGGCGATTGCACCGCAGGCTACGTTCACTGAACCCGGCGATTGATCGATGGCTGTTAATCAACCCGATCGGCGATTCTTCGCTCTGCTGCTAATCAAGCCGATCGATGCTGCCTGGGATGAACAGTGAGCATTCTTGCGGCGGGGGGTTGGATGAGCGATTGGCGGTGGCGTTTGCCTCTGGATGAACAGGACCCGTGGTGTGGTGGAGGGCTGGATGAGCGATGAAGCGGTGGAGGGTGCCCGTGGAGGGGTGGTTGAACAGGACCCCGTGGTGTGGAGGGCTGGATGAACAGTAGACGATGGAGGGGTGCCCGTGGAGGGGTGGTTGAACAGGACCCCGTGGTGTGGAGGGCTGGATGAACAGTAGATGGTGGAGGGGTGGTTGAACAGTAGCCGGTGGAGTAGTGCGCGGTGGAGGCTGGATGAACAGGAGCCCGTGGAGGCTGGAGGAGGTCGACAGTACCCCGTGGAGGCTGGAGGAGGTCGACGGTGGAGATGAACAGTATCCCGTGGAGTCCTGTTTTGTGGTACGCCACACCCCTCCCGATGAACAGGACCCCCGCTTCGACCGTAGCGCTCCAACACAAGTCTGTTTCGTCCGTTTTGCGGTATGCCATAGCCCTCCCGATCAACATGACCCCCGTTTTGACCGTAGGAGGTCCGTTTCCTCCGTTTTGCGGTACGCCACACCCCTCCCGATCAACAGGACCCCCGTTTCGACCGTAGGAGGTCCGTTTCCTCCGTTTTGTGGCACGCCACACCCCTCCCGATCAACAGGATCCCGTTCCGAACGTAGGAGGTCTATTTCCTCCGTTGTGCGGTACGCCAGGCCTCATTTCCATCGCCTGTTCCGTCCAAGCCCTCCCGATGAACACGACCACACATTCCGTTCCGACCCAGCCGGTTGGCTCCCCATGAACATGGCAACGACGCTGTTTCTCCGTTCCGACCCAGCCATGTATGTATGCACGAGTAGGCGTTCGAGACCCCGCCCATATGTACACATACGTGGCCGTATTTTATTTATTGCACCCTGGCCGCTGTACGTACGTGTACATGCTACGTGCGCGCCTCTACTCCGACACGTGCACGCCTCTACATCGACTAGTATATATGTACGTACATGTTCGCGACCAGAATGACAACGCTACATACGCTTCGACCAGGTGGGTCCCTACTGTCAGACACTTCCTTGCCTGCGAAGATGTAGCTGATGGGTCCCAGCAGTCAGGGGGGCGAATCGTTTTTTTGCCCGGACACACTTCCTTGCGTGCGAAGATGTAGCTGGTGGGTCCCAGCAGTCAGGGGGGAAACATTTTTTTCGCGAATATGGTGGCCCGTCCGGTGGGTCCCTCTTTGTCGGTGGAGGAATAATTATTTTATGGCGTAATAAGGAGGCACTTCCTTGCGGCGCCGTGGACCCAGTATCGACCTCTCCATGCAAAGTACTCTTCCGATGGAAGTCGATTCGTTGACCACATTGACCACGCCCTTGCAAGAGCACCACGACGGTGGACGACGGCGAGGCCTAGGAAGGGGACGACGCGGAGCCGGGGAAGATGCAGCAGTAGATGCCCATGCGAAGAGGAGTACGAGGGTGAGGCTGCCGTCGCCGCAGAATGACAGGGGGTGTGGGTGAGTAGAGGGATGGCCTGGCCAGCGGTGGGAGTAGTAGGGGGCGGTGAGGCCTCCGCCGCGCATCGCAACCCGGCCACGGGAGGCTGGAGCACGAGGCACGACCGGCGCTGGTTTGGGCAGCTGGAGCAAGAAGACCAGAGGTTGAAGAAGCACTACGGCCATTGGATGGACATTGTACGGTCACTGGAGCTAGAATCATGCATATTGACTAAGTTGACAAATCCCTCCGTCCCCGTCAACTTAGTAGGCCCTAAGTCAGCCTGCCACTATCTTTGGGTCCTAGCTAACAGGCGGAGTATTCATTTTTTTTGTGCGTAATAAGGAGGCACTTCCTTGCGTGCGAAGATATAGCTGGTCGGTCCGAGCTATCAGCGGCGGTAACGTTTTTTTCATGAAACACAGAGGCCCTTTCGGTGGGTCCCTAATGTCAGGTGGAGGAATAATTATTTTGCATGTAATAAGGAGACATTTCCTTGCGTGCGGTCGTGGACCAAGCTGTGGGCCTCTCCACGTACAGTCCACTTCAGATGCATGTCGGTCGTTGACCACGTTGACCAGGCCGCGCCGAGAGCACCAGGGCGGTGGACGACGGCGAGGCCTAGGAAGGGAACGACATGGAGGCAGGGAAGACTTCGCAGTTGTTTCCCACGCTAAGGGAGAATAGATCTACGAGGTTTCTTGGTTAAATCTGCCATCGCCGGAGAATAACAACAGGTGTGGGTGAGTAGAGGGATGGCTAGGCCAGCGATGGGAGTACGGTGGGGCGGTGAGGCCTACGTGGCAGCAAAGCCGGTCGCGGGTAGGAGGGAGTAGGCAGTCCCGCTGCCGCTTGTTTGAGCGGCTGGAGCAGGAAGAGCAGAGATTGAAGAAACACGACGGCCGTTGGATGGCCATCCAACTGTCACTGCTTGTGCATCAACCTTTTTTTAGGAAAGCCTCAAATCTGTGGAAAACAGCATACAACCCATCTGCCATTATTTCTAGTAATTTACAGCCCATTTGCTAATTCTTAAGGTTTTTTTGGAGCCCATATTATTTTTGTTAGCATTACAGCCCATATTGTGGCCACGGTTAAAAAATTATCTGAAATTTTTCATATTTGAATGCGGTCCGAACTGTTTTTAATCACGATTTTTCGTCTCACATTCAAACTGATTTTAAAAATAAATGTATATAAATATAAAATCCAACAAATTCTCCACGCATAAAAATTTATGTAATTTAAAATCTCGAAATGAAAAAAGATATTTGAAACTAATTGCGGTTTGATGTGTTTTAAAAATGTACATCCCATTTCTCATTCTTGATGGGCCATTTTCTTGGCAGCCAAATGAAAGCTCTCCTCGTCTTGAAAGATTTGCATTAGCGGGCACGACAAGCGACTTACTTGGCAAATCACAAAAAAACTGGGCTGTGGCCATGGACCCAGTATCGGCCTCTCCACGTCTGATACTCTTCCGATGGAAGTCGTTCCTTGACCACGTTGACCATGCAGCGGAGAGCACCACGGCTGGACGACGGCGAGGCCTAGGAAGGGGCGACACGGAGCCGGGGAAGACGCAGCAGTGGAAGCCAGCGTGGAGAGGAGTATGAGGTTCATTGGTTCGGCTGCGGTGTGAGGTTGCCGTCGCCCGCGAGAACTGGCCAGCCGGTGGGAATAGTAGGGGCGGTGAGGCCTCAGCGGCAAGACCCGACCACGGGTGGCGAGGAGCATGAGGCACGACCGGCGCTGGTTTGGGAGGCTGGAGCAAGAAGACCGAGAGGTTGAAGAAGCACTACGGCCGTTGGATGGACATCATACAGTCCTTTGGAGCTAGAATCGTTCATATTGACTAAGTTGACAAAGCCCTTCGTCCCGTCAACTTAGTAGGCCCTAAGTCAGCCTCCCACCAAGGTGGGTCCCAGCTAGCGAGGGAGTATTCATTTTTGTGCGTAATAAGGAGGCACTTCCGGTGGGTCCGAGCTGACAAATGGGAGAACGTTTTTCACAAAATCGGTGGCCCGTCGGTGGGTCCCAATGATCGAAGCAAATGTTTTTTCGCAAAATACGGTGGCCCGTCCAATGGGTCCCTATTTGTCGATTGGATGAATCATTATTTTCCGCGTAATAAGGAGGCACTTACTTGCTACGGCCGTGGACCCAGCTGAGACTCTCCACGTACAGTATACTTCCGATGGAAGTCATTCCTTGACCACGTTAACCTTGCCGCGTTCCGTTGCATGTATGCATCCATGGGCATGGTGCGTCCCCACTGTCAGCCTCTCACGTACAGTCATCTTCCGATGACTCTCGGTAGTTGACCATGTTGACCACACCGTGCCGACGCACCCAGTGGAACGACCGGAGATGGGGAAGGCAGGCGGTGGAGTCGCAGATGGAGAGGAGTGAGGAAACTTCAACTGGTTCGGGTCTTGTGGCGGCACAGCCAGTGTCGCCCACGGGAGACAGGAGCAAACGAGAGGTTGAAGAAGGGCGCGCTGTTGGATTAAATCCAATGGTCCATTGCTAGAATCATTTGTTGATTAAGTTGACAAACCCGTGCGTACCGCGTCCGCTTAGTAGGCCCACAAGTCGGTCACCAAATCTGACGGGTCCCGGTATCAGCAGGATGAATAATTTTTCGCCAAAACAAGGAGGCACTTCCTTCCGTATGCGAAGATACACCCATGGTCCCGGTGTCGGTGGAGAAACATTTTTTTCCAGCTTAATAAGTAGGAACTTTCCTTGCGTGCGACCATGGACCTCGTGGGTTCCAGCCGTCAGGCTCTCCATGTACAGTCCTCTTCCGATGACTCTCGTTTGTTGACCATGCCGCACCGAACACAGCGAGGCGGTGGACGACGTCGAGGCCCCGGACGGGAATGACTCGGAGATGGGAAAACGCGGCAGTGGAGTCGTAGATTGAGAGGAGGAGAAGGGTTATAACTGGTTTTGTTGCGGCGTGGGGCTGTAGTCTGTGGAGAATAACAGGAGGTGTCGAGGGGTGGAGGGATAGCACGGCGGCGGTGGGGTAGCGCTTAGCGATGATGCGTGCTAAGCAGAGCCGCTAGCCGCCGGAGGCCGGACCAGGCGGTCCCGGCGACGCTGGAGGAAGAAGACGAGAGATTGAAGGTGCATGCCGACCGTTGGATATAAATCCAATGGCTGTGGAGGACACAATCATTTGTTGACCAAGTTGACAATGCCCTGCGTAGGTGTCGGTGTCAAAACCGGCGGATCTCGGGTAGTGGGTCCCGAACTGTGCGTCTAGGCGGATGGTAACAGGAGACAAGGGACACGATGTTTTTACCCAGGTTCGGGCCCTCTCGATGGAGGTAAAACCCTACTCCTGCTTGATTAATATTGATGATATGGGTAGTACAAGAGTGGATCTACCACGAGATCAAGGAGGCTAAACCCTAGAAGCTAGCGTATGGTATGATTGTTGTTCGTCCTATGGACTAGAACCCTCCGGTTTATATAGACACCTGCTAGGGTTAGGGTTACACAGAGTCGGTTAAAATGGTAGGAGATCTACATATCCGTATCGCCAAGCTTGCCTTCCACGCCAAGGAAAGTCCCATCCGGACACGGGACAAATTCTTCAATCTTGTATCTTCATAGTCCAGGAGTCCGGCCAACGGTGATAGTTCGGCTATCCGGACACCCCCTAATCCAGGACTCCCTCAGTAGCCCCCGAACCAGGCTTCAATGGCGATGAGTCCGGTAGCGTAGATTGTCTTGACATTGCAAGGCGGGTTCTTCTCCAAATTCCATATACTTGTTGAATAGTGTCCGACTTCTGATAAATGCTGTGCTCCTTGGCTTCCACGCCCAATAATGGCCATCTTCCACGTGTTTGAATGAATGCGAAAAGCCAGGGTATTTTTACACTTACCCCCTAGCTGCGCAAATGAGCCACCTATAAAAGGGACGAGGATCTAGATCTGAGTCACACCATCCCCTCCATAAGCCTTCATCAGGCGCTTTTGAAAAAATCCATTCCATCATGGACAGTTGACGCGGCTCCTCCTCGCGCTCCTAGCCCTCGGCTGAAATTGGGAGAGATGCTCGGTCCCGCATAGCGAGCTAGTTATACTTCAAACCAAGGGATTTCTTCCCCGGCCTTCATGGTTCGGTTTGAGCGGACTTGCCACCTACAAGGGCGGAAAGCAAGCGGAGAGTGTCCCGATCCCTCTAAAGGAGAGCGGGTATGCTTTATCTCTTATCTAGTAAGAGGACTCAGATTTCCAGTTCATCCGTTTCTCCGGGGGCTCTTGGAGTTCTACGGCCTCCAGTTGCACCACCTTACGCCTGCCTCCATTTTACATATCGCGGGCTTCGTGGCCCTTCTTGAACTGTTCTTGGCGTCGAGGCTCATTTTGCGCTGTAGAAGAGATTATTCTGCCTTGTACCCCGTTCTCATGAGGGGTCAATATATCAAGTGGGCGGAGCGAGCTATGGCGTATCGCGGGACGGATATCTATCCGGAACCCAGGCGTCGAAGACTAGCCTTGAATGGTTTTGTATAGAAGGCGTCCGCTGCGGATCCTGTTCGGATCGGTCTCCCGGAGTTCAGTAATGCTCCTTTGAAGAAACGCCTGAGTTGGCGCCCGCGGAGCTCCCAGAGGGAAGACGACAGAGACGTTCTTTATCTGATGAGCCGAATAAGATTGTTAGCTCATTTCAGACTGACCATGGTCGGTGTCATGGCCACATGCATTATGTGGGGGGTGCAGCCGCTCCAGTATAGGGGCCACCCCATGTGGGATTTCAACGGGGAGGATGATGCCACCCTCATGGCCGTAAGGGGCCGGGATCGGTCGCTGATCTGGTGAAGATTTTGTCCGTGATGTACAAGGGACAAAAGGAAGTTTTCCTCCGCGTCAGTCCATTGAACGGATTTTCCATGAACAATCCCCGTAGCTGGGTAAGCGGGCATTTCCTTTTTGCAAATCCGGTTCGTATTCCCATGGTTAGGTATCTCATTTTGTGATTTTGACGCAGGAACTGCGCCAGGCCGTAAAAGACATAAACAGCCCGCCTCCACAACCCGAGGATCCGGAAAGGTTCCTCGATCCGACCTCCCAAGAGGATCCGGACATATTGGTGGAGCTGATCGATGGGGTATATCACCAACTGAGCATCGATAATGCTTTGGTTGCCATTATGGCCGATTACCCCGGAATACTTCCAGCCTCACAGGTAACTAAGACCGAGGTCCCAATACTCTGATAATGACCCATCCGTGCTTATTTTTGATCATCGTATAACTATGGTTTTTCGCAGGGGGTGCCTTCGAGGCAGGAGGCCGAGCCCGCGGCGGCTAGCCAACAGGCGATCTGACGCCCAAGAGTCTAAAAAGAAGTGCGGTCCGGATCGAAACTCCGCCCATAGCGGTATGGCGTGTCACCATATTCCAGGATTGATTCACGGAAGGCGTACTAACGCTGGTGCTCTTTTCAGAAAAAGAGCGCTCGCCGGATCGAGTCCGGAGAGGTTATAATCGAACCTCCGCCACGGGCTCCAAAGCCGGGTCGAAGCGGAGGCGAGCACGGCGCAAGGCGTCGGATACTCCTCCGACAGAGGATGCCGACAGATTGTCCGCCACCAACTCCGAGGTGGAGAGCGCCATGAATCACAGGCGCCACGGACAGTTCTTCGTGGCGCATGTTTTTCCCAAGAGGCCTTGAATGCCTTCAATTCGGGAGATGCGCACCTCCGTGCCGCTCAAGATGGTCTAGCCGAGCCACGGAGCGGTATGTAAAGGACATACGGGTGAGGAAATTTGATGATTATATATGCCAAGTAGCCCCGAGACTTAAAATAGTTAGAATAACTGATTTAAGGATCATTTGTTATGTAGGATCTTACAAAAGGAATACCCGACTGTCCTGTGAGCTTGAAGAATGCAAGGCCCAACTTGAGGCCGCACTAGCCGCTCTGAGGGAGCCACAGAGACCCCTCCGTAATATATGCTTCAAAAGATAAATAGTTTGTGAAGTGCGGCGTGTGTGTAAATCTGACAATAATATTGCAGATGACGCCGGACTAGATCCGGACAAGCAACAACTCTTGCGCCGGTTGAAGGCCGGCGAGAATGTGCTTACAAGGGTGAGGCAGGAGAAAAATAATCTCCAAGATGCCAACACCCAGCTGGGTGAGGAACTAAAGGATGTTCGTGCCCGGTATGCGACTCCGTGAAGGAGAATCGGCGACTTCGTCGCGGCATTTATAGTAAGTGCTTGAGCGAACTTTGAAAAAGAGTTCGGCAAGGAAGTCAATTAATGAGTTATGTCTCAGAGGTATGCTCATGGGTCGTCCTGAAGAGGAAATGCCCGGTTCTACAGGTGACCTTCTTCCCGAGCTATTGCAACTGCACGAACGAGTTCGGCAGGTGATGAAAGGCGTCGCCCAAGCCTTGTGGCCATCTATCTCCCTGCCCGAAGGCCTTGGAGAGCTTGCAGAGAAGCTTCAGGGAGCACGGCGGCGCTTCCATTGTGGAAGACATCGGCTGTCGTCAAAGGCGCCAGGAGGCACAGGCCATGGTGAAGACGCGGTACACGAAGGCGGATCCAAACCACATGGCCGAGGT
Source organism: Aegilops bicornis (assembly GCA_021605145.1). Lineage (NCBI taxonomy): Eukaryota > Viridiplantae > Streptophyta > Magnoliopsida > Poales > Poaceae > Aegilops > Aegilops bicornis. The sequence goes on along the minus strand of CM038671.1, from coordinate 76,129,202 downwards.
CGGACCTGTGGGGCCCGACGGGAAGGAGATCCCTGTGAGCTTAGTGTACGGCCAAGTAGAGTTGGCCGCAAAGTATTCCTAGCAGGACTATAAACTAGACAGCCTATTAGACGGCATTGAAGAGGAATACAATCAGTCAATTTGACTATGTAATTTAAAATGACATGTAAAATGCCTTCTAGCCGGATTGTAGATCATTTGTCGCAGCGGACCTTTTCGCTTCAACCTCGGGACCAAATAGTCCGGAGTGTGTCCAAATACCCTCGCGGTTATGTAAAAACCGGGGCATGCGTGGAGACCAGGCGCAGGGTTCATGAGTGCTTTATCAGACAAGTGCCCATGTTATATTACATGGTTAGTAAGAAACATCTTCCAGGGAGAATAGTTCCGTTAGGGGTTCCTTTCCCTGGGAGGCATGCCCTAAAGTGCATGTCCGGACTGCGAAAAAAGCAGAAAAGCATCTGGGGGCACAGATAAATGAAAAATAAGAAATCTTCTTTTAGTTCACCGACCGAATATTCCCTTAAGAACACTAGCTTTCGGCTTCACCCAGTCTGAGGTACACGTCCGGCTGACCCGGCGGTAACTATCGGAGAGGTGCTCCCTTTACCACCTAGCCGAACAATCAGGACGTAGGGGTAAGCACAGGAGCCAGGCACCTAGCTTGGACAAAACTTAAGTCATATTGATGCATATAATGGTGAATAAAAGGTACATGCGTAAGTGTGACACATGTGTTGGGCATAAAGCCCGTATAAATAAGCTTACATTAAAGAAGCCCCCAGGTATAATGAGCGCGGATAGCGCATCAAGTGTGTGCGAACAATGCGCAAACGAGCCTTTAACGGCTTCGGAAAAAGGGAGGAAGAAGGAGAGAAATAAAAGACATCTTAAAGTATAAAATGTAGACGGAGGAAGGAGACGAACTCAGAATCCGGCGCTAGGCGTAGAATCTTCGGAGACGGGCTGCGTTCCATGGGTTTGGCTCGAGTCGGTTATCCGATGCGTGCGTTTAGCAGGCAGTGCAGCTCGCCGGTCAGGACTTGGTCGATGATGAAGGGACCCTCCCATTTGGGCTTGAGTTTGTCCCTTTTCTTGTCCAGCAGGCGTAGAACTAGTTCGCCAACATTGTAGGCTTTGGCCGGTACTTCCCTGCTTTGATATCTTCGAGCCTGCTGTTGATAGAATGCGGAACGAGCTTTTGCCACGTCGCGCTCCTCCTCCAAGGCGTCCAAACTGTCCTGCCGATAGAGCTCGGCTTCTCTTTCTTCGTACATGCGCACTCGAGGTGAGTCATGAATTATGTCGCAGGGTAAAACTGCCTCTGCGCCGTATACCATAAAAAATGGTGTGAATCCGGTAGTGCGATTCGGCGTGGTCCGCAGCCCCCAGAGTACGGAGTCGAGCTCCTCTACCCAGTGCGTGTTAGATTCCTTGAGGGACCGCACTAGTCTGGGTTTAATGCCGCTCATGATTAGCTTGTTTGCTCGCTCGACTTGACCGTTAGTTTGGGGGTGATAGACTGAAGCGTAGTCGAGCTTGATGCCCATGTTTTTGCACCAGAGTTTGACCTTGTCGGCTGTGAAGTTCGTGCCATTATCAGTGATGATGCTATGGGGGACGCCGTAACGGTGTACTACCCCTGATATGAAGTCTATCACCGGTTCGGATTCGGTCGTCTTTACAGGCTTGGCCTCTATCCATTTGGTGAATTTATCCACCATGACCAATAAGTATTTTTGCTTGTGGGTTCCTCCTTTAAGGGTTCCAACCATGTCAAGCCCCCAGACCGCGAAGGGCCAGGTGATGAGTATAGTTTTGAGGGCGGTGGGTGGCATGTGGCTTTGATTAGCAAAGAGCTAGCAGCTGACGCATCGTTGGACTAAGTCCTGAGCATCTGCCCGGGCCGTCGGCCAATAAAATCCTGTACGGAAGGCCTTGCCTACAAGGGCCCGAGCGGCGGCATGGTGCCCACCAAGTCCGGCGTGAATTTCAGCCAGGAGATTCCGCCCTTCCTCTTAGCAGATACACCTTTGAAGGACTCCGGTTGTGCTTTTCTTATAAAGCTCTCCCTCATGGACCTTATAGGCTTTAGACCGCCGCACTATGCAGCGGGCCTCGTTTAGTCCTTGGGAAGTTCCTGCCTAGTTAGGTAGGCTAGGAATGGTTCTGTCCACGGGTAATGACTGCCATTATTACGTAATGACGGTGTTATTTCGTTGGCGGGACCACCAACTATGTCGGAATGCTCGGTATGGGGCAGTGCGGTTGGGTCCGGGTTGTTATTTCCGGACTCTCCCTCCCATAGTACGGATGGCTTTAAAAGCCTCTCTAGGAAAATGTTGGGGGGGGACGGCATCGCGTTTTGCGCCAATGCGTGCCAACACATCTGCTGCCTGGGTGTTATCCCGGGCTATATGGTGAAATTCGAGCCCCTCAAACCGAGCTGACATTTTTAGGACGACATTGCGATAAGCTACCATTTTCGGATCCTTGGCATCAAAATCCCCATTTATTTGGGATATCGCAAGGTTCGAATCCCCGCGCACCTCTAGGCGTTGAATGCCCATGGAGACTACCATCCGGAGGCCATGTAGAAGGGCCTCGTATTCGGCTGCGTTGTTGGAGTCCGTGTACATTATTTGAAGTACGTATTGGACTGTATCTCCGGTTGGGGGCGTCGAGCAGCGCCAGCCCCCAGGCCGGCCAACATTTTGGAGCCGTCAAACTGCATGATCCAGTTGGAATATTCGCCGTACTCTTTAGGGAGTTCGGCTTCAGTCCATTCGGCGATGAAATCAGCCAAAACTTGTGACTTAATAGCTCGCCGTGGCTTGTAGGTTATGTCGAACGGGAGGAGCTCAATGGCCCATTTAGCAATCTGGCCTGTTGCATTGCGGTTGTTTATAATGTCATTAAGAGGTACTTCGGAGGCTGCTGTTATCGAACACTCTTGGAAGTTGTGTCGCAGCTTCCGGGGTGCCATGAACACTGCGTATGCTATCTTTTGATAATGCGGGTACCGTGACTTGCATGGAGTTAGGACAGTGGACACGTAGTAAACTGGTTTTTGGAGAGGGAACTTGTGTCCGTCCGTTTCTCGTTCGACAACGAGCACCGCACTTACAACTTGATGGGTTGCTACGATGTATAATAGCATTGGTTCGCCCATGTTGGGCGTGGCCAGGACCGGATTTGTTGCCAATATGGCTTTGATTTCTTCGAGTCCAGCCGTGGCGACATCCGTCCACTCGAAGTGTTCGGTCTTGGGAGGAGGCGATAAAGGGTAATGCCTTTTCTCCTAAGCGGGAGATAAAGCGGTGAGAGCATACGCATCCGATCAACTTTTGTATTTGTTTGAGGTCTTTGGGGATATCCAATTGTGACAGATCTCGGATCTTGGCTGGGTTTGCTTCAATTCCTCTACGGATACAATGAAGCCCAAGAGCTTTCCGGTATGCGCCGAAAACACATTTTTCCGGGTTGAGCTTGATGTCATACGTTCGGAGATTATCGAATGTGAGCCTCAAGTCGTCGACTAGGGTTTCGACATGCTTGGATTTGGCGACCACATCGCTCTCGTATGCCTCCACTGTTTTGCCGATCTGGTTTGCGGACATGTACGAATCATACTGATATGTTGCTTGGCGTTTTGAGCCCAAAGGGCATTGTGTTGAAGCGAATGGGCCGTATGGAGTGATGAATGCAGATGCGGCTTGGTCTGGCTCTGCCATCTTAATTTGGTGGTAGCAGGAGTATGCGTCGAGGAAACACAATGAATCGTGTCCTGCGGTAGTGTCGATGATTTGATCGATGCGGGGGAGGGGGAAGGGATCCTTTGGGTAAGCCTTGTTAAGGTCCTTAAAATCGACACATAGGCGCCGGGATTTGTCCTTCTTTGGTACCATTACCAAGTTTGCTAGCCAGTCCGGATGTTTAATGTCTCTGATGAATCCGGCTTCCAATAGTTCGGCTAGCTCTTCTCCCATGGCCTGTCTCTTGGGTTCGGAGAAACGCCGAAGAGCTTGTTTGACTAGCTTGAATCCTTTTAGGATATTTAGGCTGTGCTCTGGCAGCCGGCGTGGGATTCCTGGCATGTCTGAAGGGTGCCAGGCAAAAATGTCCCAATTTTCGCGTAGGAATTCTCATAATGCGACGTCCACATCAGGGTTTAATTGTGCCCCGATGAAGGCCGTCTTTGTAGGGTCCGTTGGATGGACTTGGAATTTGACTATTTAAATGCGCGGTTTAAAAGAGGTGGACTTGGATCTCTTATCGAGTATCACATCGTCTCTGTCCACCGTGGAGCGCAGCGCAGTGAGTTCCTCTGCCGCTAGGGCTTCGGATAGTGCCTCAAGGGCAAGTGCGGCTGTTTTATTTTCGGCGCGGAGCGCTATGTCCGGGTCACTAGCGAGAGTGATAATTCCGTTGGGTCCGGGCATTTTGAGCTTCATGTACCCGTAATGGGTTATAGCTTGAAAAATTGTGAATGCCTCTCGCCCTAATAGAGCATGGTATCCGCTGCTGAACGGGGCCACTTGGAATGTGACCTCCTCGGACCTATAATTGTCCGGCGTGCCGAACACCACATCTAGTGTGATCTTTCCCTGTCTGACATGCTTCCCGACCGGGATTATTCCTCTAAAGGTTGTGCTGCTTCGCTCAATGCGGCTCCAGTCTATTTCCATTTTTCAAGAGTTTCCTCGTAGATGGGGTTTAATCATTGCCGCCGCCGTCCATGAGTACCTTGGTAAGGCGAAATCCACTATTGGACTGAGGACCAATGCGGTGGTGCTCGGGCTGTTCGAACTTAGGTTAAATCAAGCGTTAAAGGTAATAGCCGTGTCACTCCATGGATTTATTGTTGCTATCTGGTAGACTTGACAAGGCTGTGGAGTGTTCGCTTCCGCATATTATTTGATCTGAAAGTCTCAAGACTGTTAATACCGTCTTTGGTATTGCTGGGCTGGTGCTCGAGCTAAGAGCTCTTCGCCACTTTTGGCCACCTGCCGTAGTATCCAACATGCTCTAAGGCTATGAGTTGGAGTGGCGCCCTCGTGCTATGAATTTTGCAGGTCCATTGAGCATCCCTCGATGGTTCCATGCCCTTTGGGGTTTTTTGCTTTTGGTATGTAACCCTGTGCACGGTGATGATGCACCCTTTTATTTCGAACTAGGGTCTTGTTTGGGGCCGAATTATCACAAAATTTGATTTCGGTTTTCCAAAGCGATCTCCATCACAAGATGCTTTCGTACTATGGACGCCAAGTCAGTGAAGCGCGTAATTTCACGACGACTTATGGCATTTCGGATTCCCTTGTCCATGCAATTATTGCAGTGTAACACCCGAAAAATTTAACCAGGTTTTAATTATTAAATTTTTTCCAGGAGTTTAAATTTTTTCCTTTCTAGATTTTCTGTTGATTTCAGAACCCTTCTTTTTAATATTGAGGAGTTTTACCCAAGTGGAGACTTTCCAAAATGTATTGGACTTCTATGCCCTCTTAATATAACATTTCTTATTTAGTAGAGTTATTTATCTAATTATTTCTCTCTGAGCTTTATTCCTTAAAACGACTTCCATTAATTTTGGAGCTCTTTTTGAACTACAACCATTTGATAAATTTAACTAAAATTCCAACCAAAAATTGGGAGATGTCATGTGATGTTTCTAAATCACTTTTATGCATATATATATATATATATATATATATATATATATATATTCATTGAATATTTTGAGTTCTACACCTAATTTTCAAATCTGCTCCAGTGGACAGTTTTGCACTACAGCCTAATTAAATATTTCTTCAAAGCCTCCACCAAATTTATGGGATGTCAGTGGTAGCATGCCATCCAACTTTATGCAAAAATCTACTGTTGTTCTTTGGAAAAATTGAGTGAATCAACCTCTTTTTCATTCTGGTCCAGACTTGTGATTTCTACTGCAACCCTATTTATTTTTGCTCTAGTGACCCTGTGCTTTCTCCTGCTTGTAGTCAACCCTACAAAACCCCTAAGTCTAGGAGCATGCACCCATTGGGACACTTTTGGTTCATGGAATGATTCCATTTACCACCTGTCCAGAATTGAAGTTTTGCAAAACTTGCACTAACAAGTTTCTTCATTTGGCAAACTAAGCTCACCACCCTCTCATGCATCTAAAGAGACCCCACTCTGGGAGATTTGACCACCCCAAGTAATGCCTAGATGCCTCTGGCATTTTGTCAAACACCCTGTGTGCATAGACAGATTTGGCATTGTTGAAGGTTTTGTGTTGTGAACTTTTCCCTTGCCCCAAACCAAGTTGTCCAGTAGCCTTCTGCATGACTCTAACCTAGGCCTGTGGATTTGCAGTAGCTCTCTAGCAACTTTGGTCGCCCTGGCATTTCGTCGAACGAGTGCCATGCACGCCCAGAGCGCGAGCAGAGCACGCGTTTTACACGTGCTCGTGTCCGAGCCAGCACCCCCCTGGATAAGTTTCCCCAAGCCCATCCAAACCCTCTCCCTCTCGCCATGTCACGCCAGAAGCCCCGACCGCCTCCTCGCCCCTGCGTGCCGCCAAGAAGCCGCCATAGCACGCCATGTCAAGCATCCGCCACCGCCATGGGCAGCACCGCCCAAACCACCACAACGCCACCGCCTCCTTCGATAGTGGAGTGGTCGTCGTTAGCCTCTGGAGCTAGCCAGCCACCGCCACGTCGCCCTGCAGCATAGTAGGGCGGTCCGCGGACGAACTCATCCACGGCCGCCGCGAACCGACTTGGAGGCGCTATAAGAGGAACCCCCGAGCTCCCCCGATCACTCAAGCAGCCTCGCGCCGTCCTCCTAGTGCCCCGTTGCTACCAATTGAAGAGGGGAAGGCCGTCTTCAACCTCTCCGGCCGGCTCGGCCGCCGCCTCGTCCCGGTTCACCCCGGCGCTACCAGAGCCTGCCCCACCCTTCCATCACCACCACTCTGCTCCACATCGTCTTGCGGAGCCGCCCAGACCCCAAACGACGACGGAGCATCACCCTAGCCCGAGCCCCCAAATTCACCGAAGCTTTCCTCCGCCGCAGAGCTCGCCGCCGGCGATTTCCCCCACCTCCGACGACCCTACAACCACCGGAAGGACCGCCCCTGATCCGCGGGTCCATCCCCACCCTCAGCTCCCCGCGAGGAACCGCCGTTCGCCGGCGACGGTCGCCGGAGTCTTTCCCCTGCTCGGGCAGAAGAAGAAGAGGGAGGGGAGACCATTCAAACATGACTAGTGGGCCCCCTGGACCCACTGTCAGCGACTCCCCGCGCGGTCCACGCTGGATAAGTGGAGGCGGAAAACCCCCAAGTACGCCTCCCCTGACCGAAAGCGTAATCTCGTTTGAAACGTTTTCTTTTTCTGTTTTTATTAAAAACATATTCACACCAAACTTTGACTAGCTATAACTTTTAAAATATAACTCCAAATGAGTTGATTCTTTTTCCCACCCCTTTCAAATATTGTCTAGTTTATTTTAAGATTAATTTCAAAAAAATTCAGGCAACCTTTCTGAACCCTGGCATATTATTGTGTGTGTTATTTGACGCGGTGACAACACCACCTCGACACGGGGTATACGTCATTTTATGTGATGATATGTTCCTACTCATGAGTGCATATTAATATTTCCGTGCTACTGGAGTTTGATATGGTTGTGATGGTAATCACCGTCATGTGCCTTTCATGCATACCGGAAGAGAAACCGGGAAAGCCTCTGTCTTGGGTAGACACGGTCTTGTCCCTAGCCTCCGTCAAGACGGTCGTGTTCGGTATGGCATGAGGGGTACGTCATGTAACGATACTTTCTGTTGGTTGATGTATATATATTGTTATGCTAATCATGCAGGGAATATTTAAAACTCCTGAGTCAACCTAGATCGAGTCTTGTCCCGGTAACCCCCATACTTGTTTCGTGCTGCCACTTGCCCCTGCCATAAGTAGGGTACGGTTCAGTAAGTTGTCAACCCCTTTCCTAGCACACACCGTACAGAGAGGCCTTGGTGGAAGATACCGGAGGCATCCGGTAGGCATGCCACCTGGTCTGGGAGCATGGCTGTTTTGGTTGTATCCGAAGGGGTAGCTCCCCTAGTTTGCGCGTGGTATAAATTCTTGATCCCATGTTACGTCGAGGTTGTAGCCTCCCCACTTAGAGTTTCGCTTAACGGGTGTCATGGGTGATTCCAGACACCGGTAAGTTAGGCTGGTGTGTGCGGATAGGTGTGTTTTCAATTAAAAGGCCGTAGACGGAATTAGCCCCAATGGACTAAAGGAATCCATTGTACGTGGGTAAAGAGTACACCCTCTGCAGAGATTAAGCCTATTCGAATAGCCGTGACCATGGTTAAGGATTACAGTCTGGGATGGGTCGAGTGTCGGTCCTAGTGTCGGTCTTTGGAGGAGAAACTGTTAAACCACAACTGGGATCACGACTTGAGACTTGTGATGATTATGATTATTTATTTGGTTGTGGACTAACCCGCTATATTATTGGAATTATCGAATATCCATGGGATGGTTCTACCTCCTGAATATTCACTGTGATTTCTTTATAAGCCCTTTATGTGGTGTCGCTAAGACGCCCGACTGTGGCATGCTTGTATTTATTTTCTTTATAAGCCCTTTATGTGGTGTCGCTAAGACGCCCGACTGTGGCATGCTTGTATTTATTTTCTTTATAAGCCCTTTATGTGGTGTCGCTAAGACGCCCGACTGTGGCATGCTTGTATTTATTTTCTTTATAAGCCCTTTATGTGGTGTCGCTGAGACGCCCGACTGAGGCATTTCTCTTTGGTTACTAACCTTTCGAGGCGTCGCTTCAGACATCCGATCGGTGCATTTTATTACTACTACATTATTGCATATCCATAGATAACCTGCTTGCATGCATTAGAGATTTTATTTTTGTGACTGGCATCATGATCTTAAAATATTTTCAGAGCAAAATTATCGTTGTTGTATTATACTCGTGTTCAAAATGTTTGCGAGTACATTCAAATGTACTCACTGGCTTGTCCCTGGCTATTGTCTTGGCCAGATTTCTTGCGCGAAGAGGAGCGACCATGATGACAGCCCCGGAACCTAAGCAATGGTGATAGCAGCCTCGCGAAGATAGGAGTTATCCTGGTCAGCTGTTCCTGTGGGAAATGGAGTCCCATAGACACTGATGTACCACAAACCGCTTCCGGCATCAACCACTAGAAACCATTTGTTGTACTCACAGGCCAAAATGGTCTTGTACTACATTCTTTTTTTGTATTTTCTTGGTATTTCTGTATCAAGTTGGTGTCTCATCAGCTAACAGTAATCATGGGGCTGGTGAGCACAAGGGCCATTTTCTGGAAATTAGTACCCGGAAAACCGGTCGCCACAAACTTGGTATCAGAGCCAGGTTGACCATTGGCTAATCCTATCTTAGCCAGGTCAATAAACCTAGGTAAACCCACCCTTCAGACATTAACCAAACCCCGGCCAAGCTTCTCGTGCAAGATAGCCACACAGTGACCCCGACACCTTTTGGCGTTATGCCCAACCTATCATCTTAGCACATGTCGATCACGCGCCGATGACCGACGCCCATTTTGTCCCATCCGCAAGCGTGCAAAGGAAGACTCATCCCCTTTTTCTATAAAAAGGGCACGCTTAGCCTCAAATTTCAAAGACAAAGACAGCCTCTTCCCGAACCTAGCCATAATGCTCGGCCCCGTGGTGCACAATGAGACCATAGCAACCACCCTTGGATGTTTTGTGACCATACTCGCAAACCTCACCCGTCGTGCCTATGCGTTAGAAGAGCCCCCAGAATATGTTGTGTACCAAGGAACCATGAGCGGTGAGAGCCGTCAATTCTGGGCCACTTTGCACATCTACGGTAAGGGTCCGTCGCCAGAACGCCCCTACAGGTTCACCGGAATGACCACTTCCTTTGAGCCACAAGCCATCCAACTAGCTGCTCGAGAGGCTATAGTACAACTCCGGCAGTTGTTGCCCAGAGTTAACTGTCGCTCGTTCTACTACTACCCTAGGCGTGAAGGGTATGGTAGACCACCTCAAGTTGCCAACGGAGATCACGAGATAGACCCTGCGTTGTTGCACCTAGTACGCTATGTAGGTGCACTAGAGGCACTGTTCGATCAAATGACCATTGATCTGATCGCAGCTCATGGAGAGCTGGTTCGCCGAGCATCGGCAAGCAGGGAAGCCGAGCCCGACGCCGACAACCCAGTCGTTCTGTTCGGACACCCGATCAGGACCCTGAGGTCAGCCCCAGCCATCAGCCAAGGTACTTTGATGACCCCAGAAGTGCTTCGTCGCCTTTTGGGAGCACACTCCAATGGGATTGTGGCCAACAATCCCCGCGATGGTCATCGTCACCACCCCGACCCTGAAGCCCCTCAACCACCTCCGGCTAATCCCGACGATGAGACCCATGGAGAAGCCTCGACATCCACAAGGCACGCCCGTTTGGACATAAACGAGGTAGACTAAGTCACCAGAGTAGTGCCGAGTCTCAGTGTATCCTCGCTTTGTAATCGTGTGACCTTGTAAATAAACGCAGCCTGTTGTTGTGCCTCTGTTTTAATAGTAACCTTGCATATTTGTGTCAGCCTGCAGTTGTTTTCTTTTTCAGGCACAGCTACCAAAACCAACCCCGACGACACCCACAGTAACATGTCCCTTTTGTGAGATATGTGTATCTATGGCTCTGACCCCGACCCATGGAGCTGATCTGGCAAATTTATTACCTTTCACCACGGTTAATAACCAGCCCGGTTGCTATATAAGAAGGCCACCTCGTGACCTTGCCCAGCACCCCTCACCTCGTGCACCACTCTCACAACCATTTCTTGCCATGCCGAGCCCTAGTATCTATCTGAGAACCCCAGATACAACCCTGGGTAGTTTTGTCAAAATATTGCGGGACTTTACCTGCAGTACCATGGGTTCTACCCAGCCACCCCAGTACGAGCTGTTCAAATCGAGAATCACCCCTTCCACCTCGAAATATTGGGCAGCAGTAGACATCCCTCCCGTAGACTCCAACCAAGACCCAACGGAGGTTTCCTTCATGGGGAAATCTATGCCAACCCCACATATGGCCATAGAAGCTACTGCGTATGAAGCGATTGCTCGTCGTCGATTCGCGGTACCCTATGCCAGCGAACGAGGGTATTATTACTTTCCGAGCCATGCAGCACCCGGAGAAGTAATATCTTTTCCCGGTGGGCGATTTGAGAGAGACCCAGTGCTGGCCAACCTTGTCCAAAGACGTCATCGCTCAAGAACGTTTGAACCAAAGGAGTAATGGGTTATCTCCGTAGTCTCACCGATTTGAATCCTCGGATTGCCATCGGCGTAATTAACGAGGCCCGACCAGGAGAGACACATACATCGGCTAGTCAATCCACTCCCTCCGATAGAAGATGAGTGTGTCCCAGTACCAGAGGCATTTTTGCGAGACCCCGTCCAGTTACCGTCATCATTTTAGACGTCAATGCTGTGTTTATTATTGCAACATTTATTATTGCATTGTAACTTATGCATGGTACCCTAAGTTTGTGCGACGAGTCAATTATTTGGTTTCTACTAAATTGAGTAGTTTTCTTTGTGATTTATTTTCTTCAAGGTAACCTTTGTCCCCGCGAAAAATCCTGAGTGAGATTTCTTTTCCTGAGTTGCTGCATCATGTATTTTCTCACGACATGGATTATTTTATTCACGCAACACCACGTCAGCAGACCCCCAACCACTCGGACTCACACACTGCTTGCAAAGACACATAACCATGTTGCGTCTCACCGACCCCTCCCTAAGCACACCACAGCCTCCAAAGGAGAGATTAGCGGATAATCATCCGGATACTAATCAACTCTGGCACACCAACAACAGTTAACCCCCGGCATCACACCTAGTCCTCGTGATCACCGCCACCGCGGAGAGCTAGCAACCGAGCGGCAACATCATGACGATCATCGAGGATCATCGCGCACAGGAGCACGGAGAGCCCCAGCACTGCCGCCAGCCCTCCGCACACCAGGATCATGTACCAGTCCGGCACCGCCTCCACCATTAGAGCCTCGTCTCGAGCTCCGGTAAGCAGCAATGGAGAAGGAGGAGGAGGAGCGAGGCCAGGAGTAAGGAAGAAGAAAGAGCACCGCGATCGTTTTATAGCTCGAGATCGGTGTACGGTGGGCAAGGTCCACTGCCACGCTTGCCGCCTGATCGCCCGGTGTTCGGAGGCGAATCCATGAAAGCAAAGGCCGACAAAGACTGGCTCCCGCGAGGTGAGTGCATGCCGCACCGGCAGAAGCACGCCAGCATCACCGCATGATTTACGACCTAGATGCCCTCTGAGCTAGACGTTGTTGGTGGAGAAAGCGCTGAAAGCGCAAGGAGAGAGGAAGAAGAGAGAGCCAGAGGAAGGATGAGAGACCGACAGTGGGCCCTGGGTCCACCTGTCAGCCAGTAGGAGCATTGTGCTCTCGGGTACGACCAGCGTGTTTTAGAATTTAGATTTTATTCTGTCGTAGAAATCGCTAGTTTTTCCCTAAAATGTAGACTTCTCCACACAGCACCAGTGTCCCACACTATGGTTTCACCCCACTTATTGCCCTCTCACTGTAGCCGCTTTTTACCGTTTAAGTAAAGTAATTGTTTTGATTTTGTGGGAGTTTTATTTTCAAAAGCAATCCCTAGCAAATCTCGAGGACGAGATTTTTCTTAAAGGGGGGTAGTATTGTAACACCCCAAAAATTTAACCAGGTTTTAATTATTAAATTTTTTCCAGGAGTTTAAAAATTTTGCTTTCTGGATTTTCTGTTGATTTCAGAACCCTTATTTTTAATATTGAGGAATTTTACCCAAGTGGAGACTTTCCAAAATGTATTGGACTTCTATGCCCTCTCAATATAACATTTCTTATTTAGTAGAGTTATTTATCTAATTATTTCTCTCTGAGCTTTATTCCTTAAAATGCTTCCATTAATTTTGGAGCTCTTTTTGAACTACAACCATTTGATAAATTTAACTAAAATTCCAACCAAAAACTGGGAGATGTCATGTGATGTTTCTAAATCACTTTTATGCATATATATATATATATATTATATTCATTGAATATTTTGAGTTCTACACCTAATTTTCAAATCTGCTCCAGTGGACAGTTTTGCACTACAGCCTAATTAAATATTTCTTCAAAGCCTCCACCAAATTTATGGGATGTCAGTGGTAGCATGCCATCCAACTTTACGCAAAAATCTAGTGTTGTTCTTTGGAAAAATTGAGTGAATCAACCTCTTTTTCATTCTGGTCCAGCCTTGTGATTTCTACTGCAACCCTATTTATTTTTGCTCTAGTGACCCTGTGCTTTCTCCTGCTTGTAGTCAACCCTACAAAAGCCCTAAGGGAATCTCCAGCCGTTGGCCCCCCCAGGACGCATACAAATCGCCCCACAGGCGAGCCGCTATACACTTTCGGCCAGGCGGTTTTGCGCCAGTCGTGCCGCCTAGTCGCCCCAGGCGCCGAAATTGGCCCACTTTGCAACCCAATTTCGGCGAATAAACGGCCCATATGGGCGAGAATAGGCCCATATTCGGCGTGGTTTCGCCGTGTCTTGGCGTTCAATTATCAACACAATTATTCCTTATCACATATTTCATCACAGAAAAATCAAATACTTCAACAAAATACTACAACAACAAATAGTTCAATACAAATTATATAGTTCAACAAATAAAAACTCAGATTTCATCACGCTGGCGTCCCCTTGAGCCTCCATAGGTGCTCAATCAGATCTTTCTGCAGTTGATGATGCACCGTGGGTCTCGGATCTCCGATGCATACCGAGATAGGCAGTCCAAGTTGCGGTAGCTGGTGATCAACTTCGCTAGAGGACCCCGCTTTGTACGGTTCAGTGTCAAACACTGGCTCTTCTTGCTCGCTCTCGATGATCATGTTGTGCAAGATGACACAACAAGTCATGATCTCCCATATTTGATCTTTGGACTAGGTCTGAGCAGGGTACCGAACAACAGCGAATCGAGATTGGAGCACACCAAATGCCCGCTCGACATCCTTCCTGCAAGCCTCCTGAAGCTTCGCAAACCAGGCGTTCTTGCCTCTTGCCACAGGGTTTGAGATCGTCTTCACAAATGTCGACCATCTTGGATAGATGTCGTCAGCTAGATAGTACCCCTTGTTGTATTGGTGCCCATTGATCTCGAAGTTCACTGGAGGAGAATGGCCCTCAACGAGCTTGGCAAAAACAGGAGAGCAAACCTTTGCAAGACGTTGATGTCATTGTGAGTTCCTGGCATACCAAAGAAGGAGTGCCAAATCCAGAGGTCCCTGTGTGGCTACCGCCTCAAGCACCACACCGCAACCGCCTTTGGCGCCTTTGTACATCCCTCGCCAACCAAATGGGCAGTTCTTCCATTTCAATGCATGCGATCGATGCTTCCAAGCATCCCAGAAATCCTCTTGCTGCATTCTGGGCTAGGATCCGAGCGGTGTCTTCCGCATTGGGTGTTCTCAAGTATTGTGGCCCAAACACGCCACCACCGCCCGGCAGAACTTGTAGAAACACTCTATGCTGGTGGACTCGGCCATGCACCCATAGTCGTCGAGTGAATCACTGGGAGCTCCATATGCAAGCATCCTCATCGCTGTTGTGCACTTCTGGATGGAGGTGAATCCAAGAGCGCCAGTACAATCCATCTTGCACTTGAAGTAGTTGTCGAACTCCCGGATGGAATTCACAATCCTAAGGAAGAGCTTTCGGCTCATCCGATAACGGCGCCAAAATGTTCTCTCGCCATGAAGTGGAGCATCGGCGAAGTAGTCGGAGTAGAGCATGCAGTAGCCTTACAGATGATGCCGGTTCTTTGCTTTCACCCGCCCCGGCGCCAAGCCACCTCGACGCGGCTTTTCATTGCTCGCCAGCAGCTGGGCAAGGGCGGCGAGCACCATCAAATGCTCTTCTTCCTGGACGTCGGCCGCGGCTTCCTCCTCCAGCAGCGCGGCGAGTTCTTCCTCCTCATCCGAGTCCATCGCCGAGACAGTCAAAACGCCGAACACCTTGCGCTCGGTGGGCATGTACCCGCCGTCAAACCGCGCCTTCGCGGCCGGAAATGGCGGCTGGAAACGCCCAGCTGCTGCGGGAGGGGCTGCCGCGCGCGGTTACCGCTATTTTCCGGCAGGAATGGTTATCTAGCTGAGTAGGCGGCGGCCGTCACGGATATAGCTAGTGGTGGCAGAGGGCTGGGGTGCGAGACGAGTCGGGGAAGAAAACCTTGACTTTTCCCTGTTGGTGTGGGCCAGCGTGCTTTTCCCTAAGCCGGAGCCCCTAACGGCTCCCAATGGCGCGGGTTCGACTGTGACCGCCGGGCGGAAAAAAGGTCCGAACTGGCGATTTTCAAGGCGTCTGAGGCGCGGCTGCGTTTTTTGGCGCGCGCCGAAAAAGTGGCCTGGGGGGGCCTGTTGGGGGCGTGGCTGGAGATGCCCTAAGTCCAGGAGCATGCACCCATTGGGACACTTTTGGTTCATGGAATGATGCCATTTACCACCTGTCCAGAATTGAAGATTTGCAAAACTTGCACTAACAAGTTTCTTCATTTGGCAAACTAAGCTCACCACCCTCTCATGCATCTAAAGAGACCCCACTCTAGGAGATTTGACCACCCCAAGTAATGCCTAGATGCCTCTGGTATTTTGTCAAACACCCTGTGTGCATAGATAGATTTGGCATGGTTGAAGGTTTTGTGTTGTGAACTTTTCCCTTGCCCCAAACCAAGTTGTCCAAAGAGCCTTCGCATGACTCTAACCTAGGCCTGTGGATTTGCAGTGCCTCTCTAGCAACTTTGGTCGCCCTGGCATTTCGTCGAACGAGTGCCGTGCACGCCCAGAGCGCGAGCAGAGCACGCGTTTTGCACGTGCTCGCGTCCGAGCCAGCACCCCCCCTGGATAAGTTTCCCCGAGCTCATCCAAACCCTCTCCCTCTCGCCACGTCACGCCAGAAGCCCCGAGCGCCTCCTCGCCCCTGCGATGTCGCTGACAAGCCGCTATACAGCACGCTCATGACGCATCCGCCACCGCCATGGGCAGCACCGCCCAAACCACCACAGCGCGCCAGCTCACCTCCTTCGACAGTGGAGTGGTCGTCGTTAGCCCCTGGAGCTAGCCAGCCACCGCCACGTCGCGCTGCAGCACAGTAGGGCGGTCCTCCGACGAACTCATCCACGGCCGCCGCGAACCGACTGGAGGCGCTATAAGAGGAAGCCCCCGAGCTCCCCCGATCACTCAAGCAGCCTCGTGCCGTCCTCCTAGTGCCCCGTTGCTACCAATTGAAGAGGGGAAGGCCGTCTTCAACCTCTCCGGCCAGCTCGGCCGCCGCCTCGTCCCGGTTCACCCCGGCGCTACCAGAGCCTCCCCCACCCTTCCATCACCACCACTCTGCTCCACATCGTCTTGCGGAGCCGCCCAGACCCCAAACGACGACGGAGCATCACCCTAGCCTGAGCCCCCAAATCCACCGACGCTTTCCTCCGCCGCAGAGCTCGCCGCCGGCGATTTCCCCCACCTCCGATGACCCTACAACCACCGGAAGGACCGCTCCTGAGCCGCAGGTCCATCCCCGTCCTCAGCTCCCCGCGAGGAACTGCCGTTCGCCGGTGACGGTCGCCGGAGTCCCGCCCCTGCTCGGGCAGAAGAAGAAGAGGGAGGGGAGACCAGTCAAACATGACTAGTGGGCCCCCTGGACCCACTGTCAGCGACTCCCCGTGCGGTCCATGCTGGATAAGTGGAGGCGTAAAACCCCCCAAGTATGCCTCCCCTGACCGAAAGCGTAATCTCGTTTGAAACGTTTTCTTTTTCTGTTTTTATTAAAAACAGATTCTTACCAAAACTTTGACTAGCTATAACTTTTAAAATATAACTCCAAATGAGTTGATTCTTTTTCCTACCCCTTTCAAATATTGTCTAGTTTATTTTAAGATTTATTTCAAAAAATTGCAGGCAACTTTTTGGTACTATTTTTGAACTATATATTGATTCAAAAATATTTTTAAATAGGATTTGTGGAGAGAGGAGAAAACTTTCAAGAGTTTTGAATGCACCCAGCCTCCCCACAACTTGAAGGCAAGCATTCTGAACCCTGGCATATTATTGTGTGTGTTATTTGACGCGGTGACAACACCACCTCGACACGGGGTATACGTCATTTTATGTGATGATATGTTCCTACTCATGAGTGCATATTAATATTTCCGTGCTACTGGAGTTTGATATGGTTGTGATGGTAATCACCGTCATGTGCCTTTCATGCATACCGGAAGAGAAACCGGGAAAGCCTCTGTCTTGGGTAGACACGGTCTTGTCCCTAGCCTCTGTCAAGAAGGTCGTGTCCGGTATGGCATGAGGGGTACGTCATGTAACGATACTTTCTGTTGGTTGATGTATATATATTGTTATGCTAATCATGCAGGGAATATTTAAAACTCCTGAGTCGACCTAGATCGAGTCTTGTCCCGGTAACCCCCATACTTGTTTCATGCTGCCACTTGCCCCTGCCATAGGTAGGGTACGGTTCAGTAAGTTGTCAACCCCTTTCCTAGCACACACCGCATGCAGAGGCCATGGTGGAAGATACCGGAGGCATCCGGTAGGCATGGCACCTGGTCCGGGAGCATGGGTGTTTCGGTTGTAGCCGAAGGGGTAGCTCCCCTAGTTTGCGCGCGGTATAAATTCTTGATCCCATGTTACGTCGAGGTTGTAGCCTCCCCACTTAGAGTTTCGCTTAACGGGTGTCATGGGTGATTCCAAACACCGGTAAGTTAGGCTGGTGTGTGTGGATAGGTGTATTTTCAATTAAAACGCCGTAGACGGAATTAGCCCCGATGGACTAAAGGAATCCGTTGTACGTGGGTAAAGAGTACACCCTCTGCATACATTAAGCCTATTCGAATAGCCGTGACCATGGTTAAGGATTACAGTCTGGGATGGGTCGAGTGTCGGTCTTAGTGTCGGTCTTCGGAGGAGAAACTGTTAAACCAAAACTGGGATCACGACTTGAGACTTGTGATGATTATGATTATTTATTTTGTTGTGGACTAACCCGTTATATTATTGTAATTATTGAATATCCCTGGGATGGTTCTACCTCCTGAATATTCACTGTAATTTCTTTATAAGCCCTTTATGTGGTGTCGCTAAGACGCCCGACTGTGGCGTGCTTGTATTTATTTTCTTTATAAGCCCTTTATGTGGTGTCGCTAAGACGCCCGACTGTGGCATGCTTGTATTTATTTTCTTTATAAGCCCTTTATGTGGTGTCGCTAAGACGCCCGACTGTGGCATGCTTGTATTTATTTTCTTTATAAGCCCTTTATGTGGTGTCGCTGAGATGCCCGACTGAGGCATTTCTCTTTGGTTACTAACCTTTCGAGGCGTCGCTTCAGACACCCGATCGGTGCATTTTATTACTACTACATTATTGCATATGCATAGATAACCTGCTTGCATGCATCAGAGGTTTTATTTTTGTGACTGGCATCATGATCTTAAAATATTTTCAAAGCAAAATTATCGTTGTTATATTATACTCGTGTTCAAAATGTTTGCGAGTACATTCAAAAGTACTCACTGGCTTGTCCCTGGCTATTGTCTTGGCCAGATTTCTTGCGCGAAGAGGAGCGACCGTGATGACAGCCCCGGAACCTAAGCAATGGTGATAGCAGCCTCGCGAAGATAGGAGTTATCCTGGTCAGCTGTTCATGTGGGAAATGGAGTCCCATAGACACTGATGTACCACAAACCGCTTCCGCTATCAACCACTAGAAACCATTTGTTGTACTCACAGGCCAAAATGGTCTTGTACTACATTCTTTTTTTGTATTTTCTTGGTATTTCTGTATCTAGTTGGTGTCTCATCAGCTAACAGTAATCCTGGGGTTGGTGAGCACAAGGGCCATTTTCTGGAAATTAGTACCCGGAAAACCGGTCGCCACAAACTTGATATCAGAGCCAGACTGACCATTGGCTAATCCTATCTTAGCCAGGTCGATAAACCTAGGTAAACCCACCCTTCAGACATTAACCAAACCCCGGCCAAGCTTCTCGTGCAAGATAGCCACACAGTGACCCTGACACCTTTTGGCAGTCGGTGCCCAACCTATCATCTTAGCCTATCGATCATGCGCCAGTGACCGACGCCCATTTTGTCCCATCCGCAAGCGTGCGAAGGAATACTCCGTCCCCTTTTCTATAAAAAGGGCACGCTAGCCTCAACCCAGCACAACACAGCCTCTTTCTTGGGTAGACACGGTCTTGTCCATAGCCTCCGTCAAGACGGTCATGTCCGGTATGGCATGAGGGGTACGTCATGTAACGATACTTTCTGTTGGTTGATGTATATATATTGTTATGCTAATCATGCAGGGAATATTTAAAACTCCTGAGTCGACCTAGATCGAGTCTTGTCCCGTAACCCGATACTTGTTTCGTGCTGCCACTTGCCCCTTCCATAGGTAGGGTACGGTTCGATAAGTTGTCAACCCTTTCCTAGCACACACCGCATGTAGAGGCCTTGGTGGAAGATACCGGAGGCATCCGTAGGCATGCCACCTGGTCCGGGAGCATGGGTGTTTTGGTTGTAGCCGAAGGGGTAGCTCCCCTAGTTTGCGCGCGGTATAAATTCTTGATCCCATGTTACGTCGAGGTTGTAGCCTCCCCACTTAGAGTTTCGCTTAACGGGTGTCATGGGTGATTCCAGACACCGGTAAGTTAGGCTGGTGTGTGCGGATAGGTGTGTTTTCAGTTAAAAGGCCGTAGACGGAATTAGCCCCGATGGACTAAAGGAATCCGTTGTACGTGGGTAAAGAGTACACCCTCTGCAGACATTAAGCCTATTCGAATAGCCGTGACCATGGTTAAGGATTACACCGGGATGGGTCGAGTGTCGGTCTTAGTGTCGGTCTTCCGAGGAGAAACCGTTAAACCAGAATCGGGATCACGACTTGAGACTTGTGATGATTATGATTATTTATTTTGTTGTGGACTAACCCGTTATATTATTGGAATTATCGAATATCCCTGGGATGGTTCTACCTCCTGAATATTCACTGTGATTTCTTTATAAGCCCTTTATGTGGTGTCGTTAAGACGCCCGGCTATGGCATGCTTGTATTTATTTTCTTTATAAGCCCTTTATGTGGTGTCGCTAAGACGCCCGACTGTGGCATGCTTGTATTTATTTTCTTTATAAGTCCTTTATGTGGTGTCGCTAAGACGCCCGACTGTGGCATGCTTGTATTTATTTTCTTTATAAGCCCTTTATGTGGTGTCGCTGAGACGCCCGACTGTGGCATGCTTGTATTTATTTTCTTTATAATCCCTTTATGTGGTGTCGCTGAGACGCCCGACTGAGGCATTTCTCTTTGGTTACTAACCTTTCGAGGCGTCGCTTCAGACACCCGATTGGTGCATTTTATTACTACTACATTATTGCATATCCATAGATAACCTACTTGCATGCATCAGAGATTTTATTTTTGTGACTGGCATCATGATCTTAAAATATTTTTAGAGCAAAATTATCGTTGTTATATTATACCCGTGTTCAAAATGTTTGCGAGTACATTCAAAAGTACTCACTGGCTTGTCCCTGGCTATTGTCTTGGCCAGATTTCTTCTTGTGAAGAGGAGCGACCGTGATGACAGCCCCGGAACCTAAGCAATGGTGATAGCAGCCTCGCGAAGATAGGAGTTATCCTGGTCAGCTGTTCCTATGGGAAATGGAGTCCCATAGACACTGCTGTACCACAAACCGCTTCCGGCATCAACCACTAGAAACCATTTGCTGTACTCACAGGCCAAAATGGTCTTGTACTACATTCTTTTTTTTGTATTTTCTTGGTATTTCTGTATCAAGTTGGTGTCTCATCAGCTAACAGTAATCCTGGGGCTGGTGAGCACAAGGGCCATTTTCTGGAAATTAGTACCAGAAAACCGGTCGCCACATGCAGAAGAGTGAGATTGCGTCCTCCTTGCGGCAGTCCTTTATCCTGTCCATAACCAGGAGGAATCTGGCCCAGTAATGATGTACTGTTTCACCGGGCTCTTGCCGGATTTTGGATAGATCACTTATGTTTGGGTGGGCGGGTGGAGTTAAATTCCGAACCCCGTCCGATCTAAGATTCAGGGCCAAGAAGTTTCCGAACTTGGAAGCTTGGGTTCTTGGAGGTTGTCCAATGAATCTAGACTGTTGCCTGACTTTAAGTTCAGGGCTTGAGTGGTGTCCTCCCTCCGCATGAATTCGGCATGGAGGGGTCGTGAATCCGGACATAGCTAGTCCGTAAGGTAGGAGAAGAGTCGCCGTATTGTTCCTCTACCACAACGACGTGGTGGGTAGCCTGGGGAGAGTTGATCTCTCTCAGATCGGTTTTAGGCCCGATCTGATCGTAGTCTGTAGCGACTCCCAGGGCGGCGATGCGATCCAAGAGCTCATTCAAGGAAGAGAGCTCCATCGGATCTAACTGCTCGGCGAGTTCCGAGTTAACGTGAAGATTGCTTTCGATGACTCGAGAAGTCATCGTTGGCGCGGCGGCCGAACAGACGGTCATAAGAAAACCGCCTAGCCGGAGAGTTTGGCTGGTGGCCAAAGCTCCTTTAGCAACGGTGCCGTCTTTAAAGACGGGACGAGGCATCCTTCCTGACATCGACGGCACAGAGGAACTCTCAATGAAAGCACCAATGTCGGTGTCAAAAACGGCGGATCTCGGGTAGGGGGTCCCGAACTGTGCGTCTAGGCGGATGGTAACAGGAGACAAGGGACACGATGTTTTTACCTGTGTTCGGGCCCTCTCGATGGAGGTAAAACCCTACTCCTGCTTGATTAATATTGATGATATGGGTAGTACAAGAGTGGATCTACCACGAGATCAAGGAGGCTAAACCCTAGAAGCTAGCCTATGGTATGATTGTCCGTCCTACGGACTAGAACCCTCCGGTTTATATAGACACCGGATAGGGTTAGGGTTACACAGAGTCGGTTACAATGGTAGGAGATCTACATATCCGTATCGCCAAGCTTGCCTTCCACGCCAAGGAAAGTCCCATCCGGACACGGGACGAAGTCTTGAATCTTGTATATTCATAGTCCAGGAGTCCGGCCAACGGTGATAGTTCGGCTATCCGGACACCCCCTAATCCAGGACTCCCTCAGTAGGCTTCGACCTATTGGCCCACATGTCAGCCTGCAAAAATGTGGCATATATTTAACCCATGTTTTCTAGAATGTACGGTCCATTTGCTGGGCTGGGTGGAAAAATAATTTCGCGTCAATCAGGCCCATTTATATTTCCTAAGAAATCCCAGCCCATTTGCACTTCCTTGAAATACACGTATTAGGTGGGCTCGTTATATATAATGTTATGTTAGAAGGAGCAATTAATATCAAAGAATAAACTGGAGAGGCACATTATATATATATATATATATATATATATATATATATATATATATATAATTAAGAAATTAGCGAGTTATTGCTCAAAATAAAAATGAGCGCGTTATTGTTAAATTGGTCCTTCAAAATCTTCGCAAGCTTTTGTACGCAATCACCAGGATTTTCCTTGCATGTGAGTCAAAAACAACTAGGATTTTCCGTTAAACATTTACTTTTATATGTTAATAACACGTGGGATGTTTTTATAATGTATATATAAGTCTCTATAAAATATACGATAAA
The DNA here is from genome assembly GCA_021605145.1 of Aegilops bicornis. Lineage (NCBI taxonomy): Eukaryota > Viridiplantae > Streptophyta > Magnoliopsida > Poales > Poaceae > Aegilops > Aegilops bicornis. The sequence goes on along the minus strand of CM038671.1, from coordinate 76,106,447 downwards.
TATATATGTGGTTAGAAGGGAAAACATAAATTGGACACAACATCTATCTATCTATCTATCTATCTATCTATCTATCTATCTATCTATCTATCTATCTTCTATTATCTATTATATAATAATTAAGACAAGAGGCAAACAAGCCATCACGTTCATCCACATGGATTAAATTATCAAGACCATTAGTTCTTTGATATAAACGGCTGTGATTTAAAGATATTACGTTACATACAAATAATGTGTATGTGCATATATTATGTTGCACCAAAATCTGTCACGTACATGTCTCTATGATGGAACAGTTCGATAACCGTCATAGAAGGAAACGTATAAGGTTGAGACCGAAAGACATGGACAGGCAACCAATCAGAAATAAAAAAATTCCAACCTCATGTACGTGTACTAATAGGATAGCCACGTGATAGATGGGCAACCAACCGGAACAAAGGAAAAACCAATAAATGTCCCTTACGTGGTACGTGTGCATAGGAGTCTGATTTACATACGAATTCTATATGACCCAAATACAAGTGATGAGGTCACCCCGATCGTAATTTCAAAAAAGAGCAATATAGTCTCCCTTAGTAATTTCAAAAAAGAGCAATATAGTCTCCCTTACGTTTGCATAGCTAATATGAGTGTTGTCCTGTTCGGAAGAAAAAAATTTGAAAACAATACAAGTGGAGACGCTCATACATACACATATACATTTAGCCCTATGCACCCGCCATGCACAATCTACGCCTATGAGCACCTCTGAAAGACTGAGTCGACACAACATCTTTAAATTGACAAAGTTGCCATAGAAATCTTTAGAGTCGACCGGAAAATCTCTTCCCACTGAGCATACAATGCTCAAAGACCTAAAATAAAGCAAGAAAAATGCGACCACCAGTGCGCCAAAAGAAGTTTTCAATCATATAATTTTGAAGTTATAAAGAATAAAAATAAAAATTTAGTCGAATTTATGGGCAGGGCATTCTACAATTAAACTTTGATGATAAATTAGAGAAATAAAATATGTTCAATATGTGACAAAAAATTATACCATTGAATTCTTATTCGACAGAAGTTTTTAGTGGTATTATTTTGAAGTCATAAAACAAACAAAGTATATATCTATTACATAATTAAGAAGAATTCAGAAAAGCCATCAAATTCATCCACGTATGCTAATATAATTTACACTGTTTGATCATAATAATAACCGCTGAGATTTAATAACTTTTACATGGCGCATTAACATGGTTGCACGTCAATATAAAAAGGTATGCATGCCTTGGACAAAAGAGAAAAATTGGCAAATGTAAAGGAAACGTGCTTCCATAAAAAGATTGAAAGAAAACGTGGTACAAAGCATACTCCATTATGCGGTGTAAAATTAGACGTCCAGCGGGACTACTAATGTAACTAATCTAATCAGTAAGGTATACGGATGCATTAAAAATGTCACATATGAAAACAACACACTAGGCTATATATTACCTATGTAAAGTTGTGAAGACTAGCTAAAAACAATAAAAATGCAAGGTTCCGTGAAAAGGGCTGACACAGAGCAACGTATCAAGCATCACAAGCAGACAAAGGTCAAGCGTTGCCCAAATCTCTTCACAAAAATAGAGAAGCTACCAAATTAATATACATCAAAGCTTATTATCAGAACAAAGAGTCTACTTGATGCTAAAGTGAAAAAACTGATCGCTAACAACAGTTCTCAATAATGATGATATGTAATAAAAATATTAAAGGAAAAATAAATTGGTTTATGTGCTCGGCAAATAAAGACAAGTAAAAAATAATTATAGTCACCCGCAAAACTTCTTTATCGTCATGGCATAGGACAACATATTATTCTTATGGCATAAAAAATATAATTCTTTAGCTATATATACACAAATAAGACGTAGCCATCCCGCCAAAAAAAAAAACAAGATGTAGCCAATGATAGATGTTGGTGACTGGGCTGTTGTCTAAATACCATCTTTTTTTATTTTTGACCAGCTACCATCTTTTTTATATGAACGAGAGAGTACAACCATGAGGATGCCTCAGATCGTTCACACAAATGTGTTGAGTATGTAGATGAAAATTGTATTAGGTAAATGAATAGCAACAGTTTACAAAACCTATATATAGTGCATACAACTACAATTAATTGTACAAAGAACTCTATTATTTATTCATAAAAACACGCACACCATAGTGGACTCCTTGATTTGCTGTACATATTTAGGAAGTTTAAATAGTTTTTACTTAAATTTCAACTTACGGATTAATAAATCATAAAAATGTAAAGTGGCGTAAGACAGAATATGGGTACATGATCCAATATGCCTTAAATCATTGAAGTTGAAATAGTTTTTAGAAAGTCAGTAATTTATTTGAATTTCATATGCCGATGTATATTGCATGTAAAGTTAATCTTGAAAAAATGATTGTCAAATGCGGCTTTAATCTATTCTTTTGAGATAATGGAGCGTAGGCTAAATTTAAACTAACATGTTAAATTTTCTTAGATGCTAACATAAATCTTCAACATAAAAAAAGGTAAAGAAAAAGTTCATAGAACCTTCATCTGAATTGCTTAATTAGCTAAAATTTGGATCCTATTTAACATATTGTCAGTGATTTATGTTAAAATTAGCGGTTTACAGACATGATATGGAAACATAAAAAGAATAATCTATGATGAAAGTAGTGTGAATACTTCTCTAGAAAGAAAATACACATGATGAATGGCTGTAAGGCAATCTAAAAATTAGTATGAATATATATATAGCTTCAGATTATGGATCATATACGTCAGAGCCATATATCTTCAGTCATCACGCAGCGAGCTCCTACAGACAACCTAATACGCTTCCATGCAAAATGTTATCTTAATTTAATCAGACTTGCTCAAGACACACATTTTGATTAAAACGCTTTTCTAAATTTTACATGATGTATAAATGCTAAGGAAAATGTGTCAAATGTTCACGGACAAACATAATACTTTGTAACTACTTGAAATATTTTGCCGGTCGCTTATAATAAAATTCACAACTACATAAATTCCATATTATTTGGAAATGTACAATGCACTTTGTATGGACTAGAAAGATTTGTTATTTCCTTTTACATGTTTCAAGATTAGGTAAGTTCCTTCTGGGAATAGTTCATCATGAACCTCAAGGTTGATAGAAGAATAATAGTAGGAAGGCTTTTCTGTGCACCATGCAACTGGAGTAGGTCCATCAGCATATCTCTGCGAGGTATGTGAAAACATGTTTAGAGTAGTGCAAGTATATAAAAATAAGCATACGATAGATAAAAACCTTTTACTATATTAGATAACTTACATAATAAATTCTATACTTTACCTGGAATGGTGCACATTCTCTAAATATCTTTCAAGCCAATATGATAGATACAAATATGAATATATTTTCTGATAACAAACCTAGCCGCGCAAATGCGCGGGTGACCCTACTAGTTACTTTTATAAGAGGCATGCGTTTTATACCTCTCAGTAGGCATACTAACAAGTTCACACACAAATACAACAGAAAAGGTAAACATTCATATCAAACTCAGGTTCACAGGACACGTTCATATTCATAGCCAACATTCACTATCAACAACTCAAAAGATTCATATATACACAAGCTCAACATATCTATGCATCCAAATGATTGATAGATCACACGACAATATTCATACATAATTCACAAAAAGATTCAAATATACACATGTTCAGTATGTTTATGCATCCAAATGATTGAGATCACAACCAATATGATCATGGACGAACTTTAATTACCTAGGGTACAGACTGGTAAATGGTGTTCAATCGGAGGTACTTCTTGCTAAAATTGTAGTTCTTGTACGAGTAAACTTTCGAGTACATAAGAGGCAGCACAAACAATCTGAACTTTGCTTATAGGTTTATCCTCAAATAGTGGCCTCGTGCCGAGGGAGGTTTGAGCAACTTGGCCACTACTTTCATCCAACTAGTTTACTGGCTCATCTTGGTCCTGTATCTGTATCTCGCCAAAATTCTACATTGCGCATTTGTGAAAGGAGGCGGTTGAGAAAATGAACCACCCAAATTTTTTGTGCAGTTCAACTGAAATTGAGCATCCTTGGCGTGCAGACTGATTAAGTGCCAGATGAATATACGCGTCAACCAACTTGTCTGGAATCTTTAGACCCCATGCCATATAGTTCGCTACCATATGTGTCGATAACCAAAAGGCACAAGTTGAGACCAAAGACTGGACTCCGTTTTTCTGGGCTATGCACCAAGCAATATTTTTGGCGTTCACTCTCCTAATACTTGGAGTTTGACAATTGGTTGACGCCGGTTGATACTCGAATGAATATAGGCACTTCTTATCAACATCGATGCTTGTCTGAGTGAACTTTGGAGTACATAGCAACAACATAAGTACCTGTCCATCTGATCATTTTGTGCAGTTCTACTGAAATCACCCGATGTAATGATTTGCCTACGAGTTCAGGCTCCAAATTACTCCTTTATGAAATCGGCAAATGATTCGTCTCCAACGTATCTATAATTTTTGATTGCTCCATGCTACTTTATCTACTGTTTTGGACTATATTGGGCTTTATTTTCCACTTTTATATTATTTTTGGGACTAACCTATTAACCGGAGGCCCAAATTGTAATTGTTGTTTTTGCCTTTTTCAGTGTTTCAAGAAATGTAATATCAAACGGAGTCCAAACGGAATGAAACCTTCGAAACGTGATTTTCTCACCGAGCGTGATCCGTGAGACTTGGACCCTACTCCAAGGAACGAAAGAGGCGGTCACGAGGGTGGGCGCGCCTGCCTCGTGGGCCCCCTCACTCCACCGACGTACTCCTTCCTCCTATATATACCTACGCATTCTAAACGATCGTAACAGGAGCCAAAACCTAATTCCACCGCCGCAACTTCCTGTATCCACGAGATCCCATCTTGGGGCCTGTTCTAGTTCACGGAGGGGGAATCTACCACGGATGGCTTCTTCATCAACACCATAGCCCTCCGATGAAGTGTGAGTAGTTTACTTCAGACCTTCGGGTCCATAGCTAGTAGTTAGATGGCTTCTTCTCTCTTTTGGATCTCAATACAATGTTCTCCCTCTCTCGTGGAGATCTATTCAATGTAATCTTCTTTTTTGCGGTGTGTTTGTTGAGACCGATGAATTGTGGGTTTATGTTCCAGCTTATCTATGAATAATATTTGAATCTTCTCTGAATTCTTTTATGTATGATTGAGTTATCTTTGCAAGTATCTTCGAATTATCCATTTGGTTTGGCCAACTAGATTGGTAGTTCTTGCAATGGGAGAAGTGCATGGCTTTGGGTTCAATCTTGCGGTGTCCTTACCCAAAGGATGTAAAGGGTTGCAAGGCACGTATTGTGTTGTTGCCATCGAGGATAACAAGATGGGGTATTTCGCATATTGCATGAATTTATTCCTCTACATCATGTCATCTTGCTTAAGGCGTTACTCTGTTTTTAACTTAATACTCTAGATGCATGCTGGATAGCGGTCGATGAGTGGAGTAATATTAGTAGATGCAGAATCGTTTCGATCTACTTGTCACGGACGTGATGCCTATATACATGATTGCTCAACAGTAATTTGTTCACCCACCGTAGAATACTTATGCTCTTGAGAGAAGCCACTAGTGAAACCTATGGCCCCCGAGTCTATTCTCATCATATAAATCTCCATCACTTTTATACTTGCTTTGTTTTTACTTTGTTTTTTACTTTTTGCTTTGCATCTATATACCAAAAGTACCAAAAATATTATCTCTATCAGATCTCACTCTCGTAAGTGACCGTGAACGGATTGACAACCCCTAATCGCGTTGGTTGCGAGTAGCTATCGTTTTGTGCAGGTACGAGGGACTTGTGCGTGGCCTCCTACTGGATTGATACCTTGTTTCTCAAAAACTGAGGGAAATACTTACGCTACTGTGCTGCATCATCCTCTCCTCTTCGGGGAAAACCAACCGCAAGCTCAAGACGTAGCAAGAAGGATTTCTGGCGCAGTTGCCGGGGAGTCTACGCAAAAGTCAACCATAAGAAGTACCCATCACAATCCCTATCTCTCGCATTACATTGTTTGCCATTTGCCTCTCGTTTTCCTCTCCCCCACTTCACCCTTGCCGTTTTATTCGCCCTCTCTTTTCGTTTGCCTTGATGTCTTACTTGGCTCGTTTGCTCGTTTGGTTGAAATAGTTGAGTATTTATTCCTAAACAGAGAAGCTAATATCTATAGATCCTCATCCGCTTGCCAATCTTTTTAAGAGATCCAATTATGATGAACCAATTCCTAGTGATTTGGATGCACTAGATTATCTTTATAAGCTTTTGCCTGAAATCCGTAAATCTGAAAATTGTGATGAAGTGCTTCACGATAGATCTTTGAATAAAAAGCATGATTGCAATGATTTTATTATAAATTCTTTTGATGTCAATTGTGCTAATAATATGCAAAACCCTAAGCTTGGGGATGCTAGTTTTGCTATGTCTACTGCTTGTTGCAATGATCATGATTGGGGTGATTCTTCTTATGATCTTGAAAATTTATTTAAGCCCCATTATGAATATGAGATTGATAATATTGTTTGCAATAATATTGAAAGTGGGTTCGGAAGAGTGTCAACTTTAGATCCCACATATTTGTAGAATGTTCAATCTTATGAAGTTTTTGATAAAAGTGGGTTTGGAAAGGTCATGAGTTTAGTTAATGATAATCCCACTATTCTGGAAGAGTATCAACTTTGCATGCATGTGGATCGTATTGATAATATACTTTGTGATAGCTATTTTGTTGTATTTTCCTATGATCCTACATGTAATTATTATGAGAGAGGAAAATATGGTTGTAGAAACTGTCATGCTATTAAATTACCTCTCGCTATGTTGAGATTGCTATTGTCTCTTTCCGCTTCCTTGCATATGCTAGTTTTTGCTTGCATTGATTCGTTTGCCTATAAGATGCCTATGCATAGGAAGTATGTTAGACTTAGATGTGGTTGTCACATGTTTTATGATGCTCTCTTTGTGCTTCAATTCTTGTCTTTTATGTGAGCATCATTGAAATCTCAATGCCTAGCTAAAAAGGCTTTAAAGAAAAGCGCTTGTTGGGAGACAACCCAATATTTTTCCTTGCTGCTTAGTAATAAATAATCCATCTAGCCTCTGTTTATATGTGGTTTTATGCTTTAATTAGTGTTTGTGCCAAGCTAGACCTATTGGATCTTCTTGGACGATAGTTATTTGATCTTGCTGTAATTTCCAGAAACTTTGCGCTCAGTGCCTGAATTGTTAAAAATCACCAGAACGTGATAAAATATTGATTCCAATTGCTGCTGATCAATAAACAAATTTTCCAGGTCTTATAATTTTGGTATAATTGTTTGAGGTCCAGAAGTTTGCGTTAGTTACAGATTACTACAGACAGTTCTGTTTTTGACAGATTCTGTTTATCGTGTGTTGTTTGCTTATTTTGATGAATCTATGGCTAGTAAAATAGTTTATGATCCATAGATAAGTTGGAATACAGTAGGTTTAACACCAATATAAATAAATAATGAGTTCATTACAGTACCATAAAGTAGTCTTTTGTTTTCTTTTTCTAACGGAGCTCACGAGATTTCTATTGAGTTTTGTGTTGTGAAGTTTTCAAGTTTTGGGTGAATTCTTTTGATGGATTATGGAACAAGGAGTGGCAAGAGCCTAAGCTTGGGGATGCCCGTGGAACCCCCAAGATAATCTAAGGACACCAAAAAGTCAAAGCTTGGGGATGCCCCGGAAGGCATCCCCTCTTTCGTCTACTTCCATCGGTAATTTACTTGGAGCTATATTTTTATTCACCACATGATAAGTGTTTTTCTTGGAGCGTCTTGTATTATTTGTGTCTTTGCTTGTTATTTTACCACAATCATCCTTTCTGTACACACCTTTTGAGAAAAGCCAACATGAATTTGAATTTTCTAGAATACTCTATGTGCTTCACTTATATCTTTTGAGCATGATAGTTTTGCTCATAGTGCTTCACTTATATCTTTTGAGCGTGATAATTTTTTGCTCTAGTACTTCACTTAGATCTTTTAGAGCACGGTGGTGGATTTGTTTTAAAGAAACTATTGATCTCTCATGCTTCACTTAGATTATTTTGAGAGGCGTTAATAGCATGGTAATTTGCTTAATGTCAATATACTTGGTATTTAAGATATGTGAAACTTTCTTTTGAGTGTGTTGAATACTAAGATAAGTTTGATGCTTGATAATTGTTTTGAGATATGGAGGTGATAATATCAAAGTCGTGCTAGTTGAGTAGTTGTGAATCTGAGAAATGCTTGTGTTGAAATTTGCAAATCCCGTGGCATGCACGTATGGTTAAAGTTGTGTAACAAATTTGAAACATGAAGTGTACCTGGCTTGTGCATCCTTATGAGTGGCGGTCGGGGACGAGCGATGGTCTTTTCCTACCAATCTATCCCCCTAGGAGCATGCACGTAGTACTTGATTTTTGATGACTTCAAATTTTTTGCAATAAGTATATGAGTTCTTTTGACTAATGTTGAGGCCATGGATTATACGCACTTTTACCTTTCCGCCTTTGCTAGCCTCTTGATTGCAGTACCGCCCTTTCTCACCTTGAGAGTTGGTGCAAACTTCGCCGGTGCATCCAAACCCCGTGATACGATACGCTCTATCACACATAAACCTCCTTATATCTTCCTCAAAACAGCTACCACACCTACCTATTATGGCATTTCCATAGCCATTCCGAGATATATTGCCATGCAACTTTCCACCATTCCGTTCATCATCATCATGACATACTTTACTTTTGTCATATTGCCATTGCATGATCATGTAGTTGACATCGTATTTGTGGCAAAGCCACCATGCATTATTTTTCATACATGTCACTCTTGATTCATTGCACCATCCCGGTACACCGCCGGAGGCATTCATATAGAGTCATATCTTGTTCTAGTTTCGAGTTGTAATCCTTATGTTGTAATCAATAGAAGTGTGATGATCATCATTATTAGAGCATTGCCCAAAAAAAGGCCAAAAAGAAAAAAAGAAAGGCCCAAAAAAAGGGCAATGTTACTATCCTCTTTTTCCATAATTGTGCTTCAAAGTAGCACCTTGTTCTTCATGTAGTGATTCTCATATATTGTGCTTCAAAGTAGCACCATGTTTTTCATATAGTGAGTCTCATAAGTTGTCTTTTTCATACTAGTGGGAATTTTTCATTATAGAACTTGGCTTGTATATTCCTCGATGGGCTTCCTCAAATGCCCTAGGTCTTCATGAGCAAGCAAGTTGGATGCACACCCACTAGTTTTCCTTTGTTGAGCATTCATAGCTCTAGTGCATCCGTTGCATGGCAATCCCTACTCCTCATGTTGACATCAATTGATGGGCATTTCCATAGCCCGTTGATTATCCTCGTCAATGTGAGACTTTCTCCTTTTTTATCTTCTCCACACAATCCCCATCATCATATTCTATTCCACCCATAGTGCTATATCCATGGCTCACGCTCATGTATTGCGTGAAGGTTGAAAAGGTTTGAGATTATTTAAGTATGAAACAATTGCTTGGCTTGTCATCGGGGGTATAGAAGTTGGGAACATCTTTGTGTGACGAAAATGAAGCATAGCCTAACTATATGATTTTGTAGGGATGAACTTTCTTTTGCCATGTTATTTTGAGAAGACATGATTACTTTGATTAGTATGCTTAAGTATTATTATTTTTTATGTCAATATGAACTTTTGTCTTGAATCTTTCGAATCTGAATATTCGTACCACGATTAAGAAGATTTACATTGAAATTATGCCAAAGTATCACTCCGCATCAAAAATTCTCTTTTTATCATTTACCTACTCGAGGACGAGCATGAATTAAGCTTGGGGATGCCTGATACGTCTCCAACGTATCTATAATTTTTGATTGCTCCATGCTACTTTATCTACTGTTTTGGACTATATTGGGCTTTATTTTCCACTTTTATATTATTTTTGGGACTAACCTATTAACCGGAGGCCCAGCCTGTAATAGCTGTTTTTTGCCTTTTTCGGTGTTTCAAGAAAGCAGAATATCAAACGGAGTCCAAACGGAATGAAACATTCGGAAACGTGATTTTCTCACCGAACGTGATCCAGGAGACTTGGACCCTACTCCAAGGAACGAAAGAGGCGGTCATGAGGGTGGGGGGCGCCCCCTAGGGCGCGCCCCCTCGTGGCCCCCCTGTCGCTCCACCGACGTACTCCTTCCTCCTATATATTCCTACGTACCCCCAAACGATCAGAACAGGAGCCAAAAACCTAATTCCACCGCCAAGAACTTCCTCAGATCCACGAGATCCCATCTCGGCCTGTTCCGAGCTTCACGGAGGGGGCATCTACCACGGAGAGCTTCTACATCAACACCATAGCCTCTCCGATGAAGTGTGAGTAGTTTACTTTAGACCTTCTGTCCATAGCTAGTAGCTAGATGGCTTCTTCTCTCTTTTGGATCTCAATACAATGTTCTCCCCTCTCTCGTGGAGATCTATTCGATGTAATCTTCTTTTTTGCGGTGTGTTTGTTGAGACCGATGAATTGTGGGTTTATGATCCAGCTTATCTATGAATAATATTTGAATCTTCTCTGAATTATTTTATGTATGATTGAGTTATCTTTGCAAGTCTCTTCGGATTATCCGTTTGGTTTGGCCAACTAGATTGGTAGTTCTTGCAATGGGATAAGTGCATGGCTTTGGGTTTAATCTTGCGGTGTCCTTACCCAATGACAGAAAGGGTTGCAAGGCACGTATTGTATTGTTGCCATCAAGGATAACAAGATGGGGTATTTATCATATTGCATGAATTTATTCCTCTACATCATGTCATCTTGCTTAAGGCGTTACTCTGTTTTTAACTTAATACTCTAGATGCATGCTGGATAGCGGTCAATGAGTGGAGTAATAGTAGTAGATGCAGAATCGTTTCGATCTACTTGTCACGGATGTGATGCCTATATACATGATCATACCTAGATAAACTCATAACTAACCTCAATTCTGTCAATTGCTCAACAGTAATTTGTTCACCCACCGTAGAATACTTATGCTCTTGAGAGAAGCCACTAGTGAAACCTATGGCCCCCGGGTCTATTCTCATCATATCAATCTCCATCACTTTTATACTTGCTTTGTTTTTACTTTGCGTTTTACTTTTTGCTGTGCATCTATATACCAAAAATACCAAAAATATTATCTCTATCAGATCTCACTCTCGTAAGTGACCGTGAAGGGATTGACAACCCCTAATCCCGTTGGTTGCGAGTAGCTATCGTTTTGTGCAGGTACGAGGGACTTGTGCGTGGCCTCCTACTGGATTGATACCTTGGTTCTCAAAAACTGAGGGAAATACTTACACTACTGTGCTGCATCATCCTCTCCTCTTCAGGGAAAACCAACGCAAGCTCAAGACATAGCAGCAAACAGTAGCACAATACCAAATTACCAATACATATGAAAGGCACAATAATCAGGATAAATACCAGTACCAACCTGTGTGAGGTAGCATATCAATTACTATTTCCTTTGACTAGAAGCCGAGATAAGCCAAGCGACTGACAGCAAAGGAAGAAAGCAAGCGGAGATTAGCGACTGACAGGAAAGGACAGAAGCTGTCGAGGCAATGAAGCACCCAAAGTTTTTGTGCAGTTCCACCAAAATCGAGCACCTCTGTTGGCACATATATTGAGCGAGTGAGATTACTGTAATGGTGGGACTAGTTGATGAAACATACACTAACAAATAGAAGCACCCTCATTATCTTAATGGTTAAAGTTAGCAACATAGTAGTCTTGCTTAAAGAGAGGTATTAGTTTATTTAATCAGTGCCAATTAGCTCAACTCAACACTCAAAGCATTTCCATTTATCATAGGTTGCAAAACTTAAAAGTGCAAAGATAAAGGAGTTTCTCATGACAGTAGCACGATACAAATAGAGATGACAACAAACTAATATGGATGAAGGCCTTAGGCCCGTACCAACCTGAGAAAAAAAGCACTCACTGGAATCACACAATAGTATATATTTTTGTGCACTTCAAATGTATGGTTGAAATCACTCTTGTTTACCAGTGCTGAGATTATATCGAAAGATTATCAAGAACTTCCAGCAGAGTTAAAGCACTGGCTGGGATACAGTTCATTGTATTGTCTTGTGTAGTTCCACTAAAATGTATGATTGGCACAACATGATCCTTTGCACAAGTAGGAACAAGGTGAAACCTTCATTAGCTCAGTGAGAAAGGATAGGAAGACATTAGCATATTACTCAAACAGTAGCATCAAATTCATGATGGACAATACGCAAAACATTGCCTCATTGAACCAATGGCAATAAATTGACATGCAAAACAATAGCACTATTATGTCATGGCACTAATAATATTCCCTCCTGCTCCACCACATGATTCACCTCCATAGACAAACATTCACACGCACATGATTCATCATAGGGTCCTACTAAAGATTTGTTTAACTCCAACAGAAAATTAGGCAAGAATAAATTAGTGGTACTTAAGTACTCCTAATTAATTAAGTGAGACAATGAAGTGGAAGGGCTCCTCGGAGGATCGTCTCACATGTAAGGTAGTCGCTTCGAGCCCTTGAATGGCCTCGATCGAGGCCTCCGGCTTCAAAGAAGATCGCCTTGGCACTGTTTATTCTTCTTCTTCTTCCTCTTCATGCTCGCTTCTCTTTCTCCTCACCAGTTGGTGAAACCAAGTACATGATTGGCCTTCTAATTCAGAATTGGTTTTGTCAGTGAGGGAGTACAAGTGTACTAGTAAAAAATAGCATTATTTTCTCATGGCAGTAGGAAAATAGAGATAAACACATGCATTAAATATCATTCTTACCTAAAGGAAGGTTATGGTGTCAATATGGATGATGAGGATTGGAACACAAATCTCCCTTTGTGCAGTTCCACCAAAATGAACCAACTGCTCCATTCGACATTCCAGCTTAAACAGCACAAAAGTCACTTCTTTTAAGAAGTGTTTTGTGCAGTGCACCAAAAGGTCACAACAACAACCAGGTGAATGGATATCCCTGTTTGCACAAAAGGCACAGAGAAACAAATGTAGTCTCAAACAATTACAGGCAAAAACATTTGGCTAAACTTGTCAGAGTCTCAAACAATTACAGGCAAAAACAGTGGCATGGCTTCATTTTTACAAGGGACATTATATTAAGAACATCTAAGGCTGCGTTCGGTTCACAGGTTTGGTGCAAGATTTTCGTAGGAACACAATTCCTACGGTATTCTTTCCCTTCCAACCGTTCGGAACTCGGGAAAGGTTAATAGTGTTTCATAGGAAAGCTGGTCTGGTAGTACTAATTCCATAGGATTAGAAACATCCACGCGCTGCTCATTTTTTGAGCGGAAGCCCGAGGCAGGCGCTCGCTGCCATGCGTTAGACAGGTTGCTGTGCTGTGTTTGCCGGAATAAAAAAATCAACCTATGTGTGGTACGTGAGGTGAGGACAAGAGTAGTCACTGTGCAGCTAAATAAACAAATAGCATCTCATACTGCCAAGCATGCTACTCTAAAAAAACAAATCTGTACATTTCGTAGTCCATCCGAACACATTCTCTTGAGAGTTTCCTCCGGTTCGCTGTTCCATAGTTTATACCTACATTCCTTTCCTATTCCTCTATTTTCATCAAGATCTATGTTTTCTGCCCCTTTATTCTGACCGGAGCCTAAATATTTGGTATAAGGGCATGGGACAGTGGGTGCACCAAGAAGACAACACCATGTACGTAAACAGGGGCATAAAGTGGTGATTCATAGTTTGTTGCCCCGAGAAACAAACATCCGAGAAACATATCTGGGTTGGTCCCATTTTTGTTCACTCTAGCCACCTACTCATATGTGTGGATAGCAAATCTAGTCCTGGTCATACCACTGTGTACAACGTTACCCCTATATTTCCCTTTTCGACCAAGAGACCGTTGGATGACCAGATCTGCACTACTTTCACCCCTTTCCTTCCTGTTTGTACCAAGTCCGATGTACATACTAAATTCCCCCACCCCACTTTATTTCTTGTTTGAACCAAGTACTCCCTCCATCTGAATTACTTGTCATCAAAATGGATGTGTCTAGAACTAAAATACATATAGATACATCCATTTCAATGACAAGTATTTTCGGACGGAGGGAGTACAAGATTCGACTCCATGAAGTAGCTTTACCTCTAACAATAGAAAAAAAAGGTGACGTTGGACCATCCGATCGAGAGGGGCTGAGAGGAAGAAAATGATGCACATGCAGCGATGTAGCGAGCTGGGGAAGTAGAGCTAAGGCGGTTTTGAACGAAGATATACCTGAAGGTCGTCGGGATGTGGATAGGTGGGCGGCAGGAGGCCGGATCCGCCCACAGGCAACGGCGAAGGGATCGGAGGACCTCCCGCATCGGCGCTTGGCCAGAGATAACGGTGCGGCCGGCAGTGGGTCTCCTCCCTCGCTGTCGACGACGGCCTAAACGCTGCCCCTCCTCCCCTTCATCGGCGGAGGGGGATACGTCCGGATGTGTAACCAGAAGTGAGGATAGAAAGCCAGTGTTTTTTGAAGGGAGAAAGATAGTGTTACTACCCCTATCTTGTTTAGATCTGGAGAGGATGAGAGTGTGTGAATAGAGCAACCCTAGCAAGCAAGCACGGAGGCTCCAGCCTATATATAAGTAGTGGGGTAGTTTTCCTTTTTCACTCCATCAAAACAATCATTTAAAATTGTGTACTACTACATGCCAGGTCGCGGTTTTTTAGTACCCGCTTGTTCCAAGTGGTATTACGGTGTGCCAGGTCGCACTTTGTATCGTTTAAATTTTTTTGATCGTTTAAAATTGTGAACAAGGCCACAGCTAAAATTATCAGAAACGTGGGTTGCCCCAACATGCATTATTATTTATATTTTCTACTCCCTCCGTTCCTAAATATAAGTCTTTTTTATTAGCCACACCTAAGACAAGAATTTTTTTATTAGCAGTGAACCCCACATGTCATAGACACAAAAATCGTGGCAAGATTCCCTTAGGCAAGCCAAAGTGTGTCTAAGAATTTGAGCAACTCAGGTTAGGCAAGTGTGGCAAGTGTGGGAAAAATAATGTGGCAACATAAGACAAACATAGTCACAATCCAAACAGCCCCGTAATTTTTTGTGACATGCATGAAAATTTGGTTAGTTAAATTCATAGTCAAAATTTGGCAAGGTGCATCAAATCAACACATGCAAGTATCAAAAGGAAAGTCACGACATGCATGCATGCGTTCTACTCCCTCCGTTTCCAAATATAAGTCTTTACAGAGATTGCAACAAGTGACTACATACGAAGAAGAATATGTCTACTCCTACATACGAAGTAGCCCATCTGAAATGTGTAAAAAGACTTTTATCGAGTGCAGTGCTTTGATGTGTCGCGTCAACTCGTACAAGACCAAGAAATTTGATTACTACGACGACCTCTCCCTCATGGACTGAGCTCGGTGCCTTGCACTTTTTGCCTTTGGCTGCATGGCGGGGAGGGACAACCACTGTTGGGCCCACATCATGGGCCAAGCGAGGAAGCGATAAGTAGAATCTTTCGCTACACGCTATCCCTCCCGCACGAGGTGGACGAACATGCAGCAATGGATTCGATACTGTAGAAGTAGGAATAGCATCATTGTTCGTCTTCTCGAAGAGGCGAAGAGCCAAGCGCAACCTGAACGTGGCAGTTGCGAACGCTCGGGTGGTGCGGTTCCTTGGAGCATGCATATACTAGCCAGGCTCTTGCATGAGACAAAATTGCTACTCCCTCCTTTCCGGTTTATAGTGCTCAATTCAAAAATCTCACCAATCAATGTAGATGGTGAGTGGTGGAATACTGTTTGTAGTTTTGCAAAAGCACCTAATTAATGCTCTTGTTTTCCTCAAAAAATTATGTTTATCAATGCATTAATTGCAATGCATGCATGCATAAAGTACATGCACTGGTCAAATTTCTCTTAATACTTGCATGCAGTGATTTAATGCACCTTGGAATCTGAAAATGTGATGGAAAACAACCAAATTGAGCCTTATAAAATGGAAAACATAAAATTTTTGAGATAAGCCCTATAAACCGGAAAGGAGGGAGTATTGTTTAACAATTAAACTCCATTATCCATTGGTTGATACTCATTCTGCATAGGTCCATGCACTTAGCACCGTTTCCTCCTGGGGTCACCAATGTTTATTTGCTAATTAATAGCATTGCATGCAATGAACTAGCCATTGCAAGTCATTAAAAGCATGCACACCTCTCATCTCTTATTGGTTGATATGTCAAGAAACAAGAAACAAGGTAGAAGTTAATGCACGACGTCTAAGTGTTTTGGGACTATTTGGTTTTCGTAAGATGACTTACACACCTAGACGGAGGAGTAGTATAGACCTGTAAACCGGAAAGGAGTAGTATTTGCCTTTCTAGAGATTTCAACAAGTGAGTAGACTACACCGTGTGCAGTACCCCCTCCCTTCCGGTTTATAGGGCTCAAATCTCAAATCTCATGAACCAAGGCATTTTGAGATTGGAGGAATGTATCTCGTACTTTACAAATCTACCCTAATTAAACTCATGCATTAATTACCTAGTTCTCTCGTTTTCCTCTCCGCCTTGGTCGCGGTGCACAATATTGAGCACTCCTATATGACTAGCCGCTCTATCTACATGCGGGACATTTCAAATCATCTGGGCCCGCGTGCCATCCACCAAATCACAGCGAGGTGCTACAGTCGAGACTCACCTGTCACCCCGGTGTGGCCGTCATGACCCGTCATATCACAAAACCCACACCTTTACCAGCAGTGGTAAGGTGGCCTCCAAGTTGGACTGGACGAAGCAACCATCATTTCATTGGAACGCTCGTTCAAGCCCTTTCTTCCCTTTCTTGAAGAAAACCTCACTCCAGGCTACTCACTTCTGCCATTTTTCTTTTGTACCAACGAAGGAAAGGTGGGCGAATCAGTTATGCTGCTATATTTTCATTCCAAGAATCTTCTTTTTGCGAAGCACCAACCGATTCTCACATCCTATTCTTTTCCCGTTTTCATTGCGATTGTGGTTTCCTTTCGATTGCTTTTTTTTGTCAGTTCATTGATGGATCCTGGAGCACTAGGCAAAGAGTTGCCGGCGGACAACCCACTGGAGACAAGCGATCTCCGTGAAGCGAGCACCAACCAACGAAGTTGACCATGTTGGCGGGCCAACCCATGGAGACGAAGAACTCCAAGAAACAAGCATCGCCCAAGAATTGAGGGCGTTGGCATTTAACTCCTCAAAGAAAGTTGGAAGAACAGCAAGGGCCCCACCGTGCCTACCCCTGTGAACTCTGATTGCCACCTATGTGAGGCTCAAGACCGAGTTTGAGGAGATAGTCGCCGTTGAGAAGCAGTATTCCCCAGCAAGGTGATGGGCCCCATCGAGGATTTAGGAGATGGCCCCGGAGGGATGAGATCCCAGTGAGCTGCACAAGGTAAAAATAATGGCTTATTACCATAGTTGTGGTTTTGATTATTTGCAATGTGCTTGCTAATATGTTAGGGTTGTGCAGGTGCCGGTGGACGTCCTTGATGATTCCGATGTCGTGGCCCGTCCTGTTGGCATCGCCCCGGAGATCGATTCCGATGCCACTGTCCATCCTGTGGACATCGCCCCAGAGATCGATTCCGATGTCGCGGTCAGTCCTGCGGACATCGCCCCAGAAATCGATTCCCATGCCGCTGTCCGTGCTGTGGTCATTGCCCGAGAGATCGATGACAAGAAATAGTTGGTCGCGCTAATCCTTCAGGGTAGTTTGCATTGCCCTGTGTTTAATTACCAGAATGATGCGTGTTATGAAACCATCTTAGGGCTAGTGCACTGTCTTGTGTGGGCGGATCTTGCTACTTTTGTTTGATAGTGAATCATGCGAATCCTCTCCGAGTTATGGAAACAGATGTATCCTCGCCAGCTTTTGATGTAATATATGGCATGCTTAGATGTAAGTTTGAACTGTTTATCATATCAGCAGGGCTTGTTTGATGATTCTTGGTGTTAGTAGGCTAGCTACTGTGCGAGCTATAGTACTTGTAAAACACTCACCGAAGAGAAACGTTGGGGCTGATGAGCTCGTGGTACACTTATACTTATCCCTCGTCGATCGACCAATAGCCCTAGCTCCTAAAATTGTAGGCTTAGCGATCGATCAGACAATAGTCGACATACATTCAGGCCTCATTTGGTTCATAGGGTAGGAAAATCGTAGCAAAAGTACAGAACGTGCAACACAAAATCATAGCAAAGGTAGACGCATTCTCCCTCCGTTCCAAAATAGATGACCTAGGCGGGCTAGTTTGGCCTAGTGGGTTTCAGTGATATGACGTGGTACAGTGCCGTCCAGTCTTCGCGTGTGGTAGCAGTATTGCGGGTACAGTAAGTTTTCTTGAAGAAGCGGAATTCAACGAAGTCATGATGGTTCCTTCGTCCGAACAACTTACAGTGGGAAAGGTTGGGCCTGCGATCTGACCGGGTAGACCAGGATAATTTTGTGCATGGCGGGTGGACCGGGATGGTCGACGTCCCACATGTCGTGAATGAAAGTATTCTTTCGATATAAAGGATGAGCAACGAGTATTCATTGTTTATTTTGATGAAAGCTATTGTCCTCATTATTTACGACGGAGGAGTGTGAAACACGGCAGCCCAGTGAACTTGGCATGTGCACCACTCCCTCCTTCCTCATGTAATGCCCAGGTTACATATTTTTCTCACTTTCTCTCTATCTATTTCCTCTCAAATGTTTTTACCTTTCTTTTTTTGAGACACAATTGCTTTTTATGCATTTTTTAGAATTAATTTTTTTATACCTAGGAGCACGTGTAGAGACGGGCTCTTGCAGAGCCCACTCCTTGACTTTGTCAATGCCTCTCTCTCCTCCACATAGGGAGTACTACTTTCTATGCATGCATGCGGCGGGCAGCTGGCGTCTTGAGGGGCCAGGGCGGTGAGAGCGGGCTCCGGAAGCGGTCCGGACTCCAGCATGGCCCACCTCACATTATCACCATATATTTCTCGGAGTCTGTGTGCGAAGGGTGGGCGATCTCTTCTCCCTCCCCCGTTTCTCTCTTCTCAGCCGGCGCCCGCCGAGCGATTAGATTTCGGCTATCGACGGTTTATTCAATTACGGTCCCACATGTCAGTGAAATTGCAAGACAACGCGTGTCCCCTCTGGTGAGCGGCGTGCGAGCCGGACTGTCGAGTTGCGGCAGCGTCTGAGTCGTAAGTGTGCCGCCTTTTCCTTTAGAACTTGCGAAGCGTAACATTTTCACACGATCGATCGATAGAAATCCAGAACAAA
Source organism: Aegilops bicornis (assembly GCA_021605145.1). NCBI lineage: Eukaryota > Viridiplantae > Streptophyta > Magnoliopsida > Poales > Poaceae > Aegilops > Aegilops bicornis. Next base: position 76,087,001 of record CM038671.1, on the reverse strand, counting down.
ATGACGAGGGCGGTGCTTTCCCGCTCGTTAGGCGGGCTAGTTCGAGTGATATGACGTGCTACGGCCGCCCACTTGCTCCAGCTTTTTATGCAAGCAAGAGTTTACACTCTTACGCGGGAGGAGTGCGAAACACCGCGGATATGATTTTGATCGAGGGATAACTGTTCCCTGCCAAATAATGGAGGATTGTTAGCGATTATAGCATCATAGTTAGGGCATCTCCAGTGCTGGCCCACAAATTTACACCGGCATCTGTCCAAGGACACTGATGGATGCCATCCGATGCTGCCTGCACACCTTTCGACAACTATATGAACTAACCAGACGCAATTCGTGCAAACAAAGGAAATTTCAAATTGACCGGATGAAATTCATTACATATTTCGCAAAAACCGTACTAAAACCTACTGTAAGCCTAATCTAAACGATCGCCGGGCCCCGACCACCATGTCCGGCCATGAACCCGAGAAAGCCGGCCATTGCCTTTGCCTCCTCCTTATCTGCCTCGATAACCTCCTCCTCCGGAGCACAAGGTTATGAAGATTTCCGCCTCCACGTCGCCATCAAGCGGCTAATCGGCCGCCGATTTTTATCCCACCAAGCTTGGCGTCGACTGAGTGGAGGAGCGGTGGCCTTCCTAGGACCAGAGCGGTGGCGACCTACCGTGTACTACTCTTCCTCGCTGCCGGCTGCGCCCGCGCACGCGCGCCGGCTTCGTGGTCGTGGCGGCAGAGGGCAGCCGAGGGGGGGCTGGCAATCTCCTTCATCTGCTCCTGCGACAATACGCCCAAGAGAGCTTTGGAGGCGCGCCCGGAGCGGAGCCACCGATGTCCTTCTGCGCTTCTGCGACAAGACGTCCAAGAGATCTTTGGAGTGCCTGGAGGCCATGGTTGGAGTGGTGCCAACAAAAGGAAGGGACCGGAGGAGAATGAGTGTGGGTCTTTGGCTATGGCTGGGAGCTGGGGCTCAAGTTAATATAGCGGGCGAATGGCAATGAGCCACGGCAGACGGATGGACGGCTGGCAGCGGAGTAGGTTCATCGGCAGCCGTGGTGTCATTAACGCAGAGCAGTCACTTGCACCGGATGTCAGCGGGTGGCGCCTTCACCGGCCAGCGCTGCTGCAATGCCAGCACCAGTGAGAGGTCGCGTCGGGCGTGAATGCAGACGCTGCTTCAGTGACTTAACTGCATGTGCGTTGTCTCACTAACATGTGGGCCCAACGGGCATCAGGCCCGCATGTCAGTGACACACCAACTGCACCTGCAGTTAAGGATGGTGAATGCGGCATTGACGTTCTGGAGAGACGGTGATCGTTTCAGGCGGGAAGCGCTCGCTAGCGATGGAAGGGGTTTCGGTAGGCCAGGGCGGTCAGACGCTAGCGTGGTGGTAAAATGTGAACTCATGGATGACGAGCCTTTGAAGCGTATGCGGCACGTATTGATAACCAAGCGTCCATGCAACCGCTCTTGTCGCCAGCTAGCATTCGATGACCACCATTAGACACCACACAACCATACATAACTTATGAATAATGGACGAATCGATCAGACACACACTCGTGTGCAGTGGCACTATGATCGGTTGCTCACGATAGTACATACTCCGCACCATAGTACCCTCTCTAGCTAGGCTATTTTATAGGTTGTCGTTGTGATGGACGATATACATGAGCAAGGCGCCGAGTCACGAGTATGACCGTTGGTGTTGAGCCAGGTGAATACATGCTCGGTGTTCACGGAGGCCTCCAACAAACGTCTAAACAGTAATGTCACATGCGCATAATTTTGGTTTTTATTTCTTTCTTCATTGACAGGTACCCTCTCTAGCTAGGCTATTTTATAGGTTGTCGTTGTGATGGGCGATATACATGAGCAAGGCGCCGAGTCACGAGTATGACCGTTGGTGTTGAGCCAGGTGAATACATGCTCGATGTTCGCGGAGGCCTCCAGCAAACATCTAAACAGTAATGTCACATGCGTATAATTTTGGTTTTTATTTCTTTTTTCACTGACAGGTAGGGGTAAAAGATGTGCCCAGTTGGACTCGAACCAGCGACCAGCTACTGCTACACCCGCGTACCTAGCCACTACGCCAAGCTGCCTTTAGTGAAAATTTTGTAGCGTGCACTTTAAAGAAAAGAGAGACAGTGGCAAAGCAAAACATAATAAAGGCTAACAAAAATTGTGCGTGAGTGGGACCAATCGCATGACCTCCCATGAGTTAACGACTTTCCTAGGCATTGTAGTTCTTCGATTTTTTGTCTAAAAATTGCAGCAAAATATTTAAATTTTTTTAAGCTTGCAAACATTTTTTTGAAAATAAGTGAACAAATTTTCAAATTCTAAACAATTTTTGAATTTCTGGAAAAATTTGAAAACAGGGTTATTTTTTTTTAAAATGGACTAATTTGAAAAATGTAAACATTTTTTATGATTGTGAACATTTGTTGAGAAAAGAAAAAGAAACCTTGAGTGAGTAAATTGGGCTAGCTCGTACTTCTCTCTGTTACATTCATCCATCATTATCAAGCCAGGTGCAATGAGTACGTCCGTTATTTTTGGGCCGTTCGATAAAAATGCTTGATTTATTCTCTCCAGCAGATCGTTATAGAGCACCAGTCAATGCATGCAATGGGTTTTCTTTCCTTCGTTTGGTGCATTGTATGCGGGCCCAATTATCCCACGTGGCAGTCAAAATGTAATATTTATGTGGAAACTGCCTCTTCACGCGGCCACTGGCTATAGTTAGATGCATTTAATCTTCACGCGAGGTTGTCTCTTGGCCGTAGAGTTTTGGCGCTCGAGCGCTTTAAATTTAGATGAGAGGGTTTGTTTACTTATCAATTTAAATAGTAGCTTCTCATTTTCTTACAGTAAATTTCATCAGTTTATATACGTTTGCAAGTTGTGTGGAAAATCAATAAACCGCTCCATGAATTGATTGAGGGTGAGGAGTGGGTACCGATTATCCCTGAAGAAATGAACACACAATTGTTTTGTTACAGATGAGCAGGGAGGATTTAACTCACATTTCTAAAAAAGAAGAAATTAAGTCCCAATGTTCTAGAAGCTTTTTACACGGGATTATCGGTGAACATTAGATAGACAGTATGTTATGAGACTATGAGATTATGATATAACTTAATATAAAATTGCAATCCGACAATGTTTAACTTGGCCGTGTTGTATGTTCATCGACTGCACATTCACAACTTAGATTTAGGGTTAATACTATATATGATTATAAGTTCAAATATAGTGGGGAGTGCCCTTAGGGAAATTGAGTGTGTCAGTTAAAACTACTTAATGAGTTGATATGTCGTGCTTGCACATCCAATGTTCCCTAAATTTAAGTACATAACAATTTTCTCTCCCGTTGCAACGCACGGGCATATGTGCTAGTCTCGTATACAATGATCAAAGTGAGCTATCAAGACAAGTTCGATGACCGCCAATGCATTTTACTCGGTAATAAATGACCAGGATTGAAGGGGAATCCAAATTTAATTCGTCTTCTGTCCTTGAGCTCTTGACAAACCAATGCACTATACGGTTGTCCGGCCACTCCACCCCAGAGCTCTCACCAAGCGTCGTTCATGCCACCGCGCCGCACACTAACCGGCAAGGCAACGATGGCATCCCGCTGCGCCGAGTTCCTCGCCTCCCACGACCGCACACAAAATGGTAGGAAAGCGATGTCATCCCGCCGTGCCGAGTTCATCGCCGCTCGTGACCTGACAACTATGTGGGAGGAATTTGAAGATGCCAAGGCCGAATGGGCAGTAGAGCAAGAGGCGGCCAAAGCCGCACAGAGGGAGCGGAAAAGTCAGAAAGCACTCAAGACAAGAGAGGCCCGCCGCTGCAAGAAAGAAAAGGATGCACGCGCTGCTGCGAAGAGGTCGGCGGAGATCCAAGCACGGCGGGGTGTCGCCGACAAAGCCGGGAAGGAGAACGACGGCGTCTGGCCAGCATGTGAGAAGTAGTAGTACTAGTAGTTAGTGTGTGTGTCTGTGTCTGAGTACGAGCATGTAACAATACTAGTACTAGTTACTACTGTAGTTTTTAGAGAAAATTACCAGTACATTAGCCTAGACTAAATGGAAAAATTCCTATCCTAAGCATCAAATGACATCTCTTTCTCTATAGGAATTGAGATGCATGTCATCTCACTTCCTATGATTTTCATATTCCTATCCTATGAGCGAAAGGAGGCCTCTGTTGGAGTAACTACTGTAGCTAGCAGTACTGCTGGTACAGTAGTTTTCTTCAAGAAGCGGAATTCAACGAAGTCATGATGGTTCCTTCGTCCGAGCAACTTCAAAGTGGGAAGTGGCCCTGTGATTTAACGGCTCATTAGTCATTGTTACTGCAGCGCGACGACCTGGGTGACTCCCTTGGAGTTCTGCGTGCATGGCAAGTGGACCAAGATGGTCGACGTCCCACATGTTGGCGAACAGAAGTATTCTTTCCGATATCGAGGAGCAAGGAAACCGTGTGGTATAGTATCACTGCTGATTGGTTCGCAAAAAAATTGTACCACTGCCGATTTATAATTATTTTTTATTTCTGATGAATGCTAGCGTTTCAACTCTTACGATGAAGGGTGCCAAACACGGCACGTGCTGGATGTCCCACACGTCAGCGAAAGGAGTGGGACATGAACAGCGTGGTAGAGCCCAGCGTAAAAAAACAGCAGGGTAGAGCGTCTCCACTTCTTCCACTTCTGGGTCAGAGACCACACGTAGTAGTACTTAGTGGTATGAACGATACAAAGTGCGACCTGGAGAGAAAGACACGTCTAGTTGGAAGGTCTCGGGGCATACGCGTAAACAAATATAAAAGTTCATATGTTCCTCCAACTAATATAGTAGTAGTAGAGTACTTAGGCACGTACTCCATAACATCATCGTGCATTGCACGTACAACATTTAGTGGTAGTACGTAGTAAGAGACAAACGCCGCCTAAGAGTTCCCTTCTCGACCTACTTTTGGGTGTTTGGTAGAGTATATGGAGGGTGCATGAGTCCACACTAGTTTAGCACAAATACACTAGAAGCATGCAGGAAGAGAGCATGCATGAAGAGGGGTGTTGAGTTGAGCATGCATGAAGAGGGAACAACTATGCTGAGACGAGAACGCAACCAAACACACCCTATATGCCACGCATGTTCATACCATTTGTGCCTTTCTACTTCACTTACTGCGCTACATTACTCAGGTTTGTACGTCCACTCCTGGGTACATGTCCATCTCGTAGTTTCAATCCCACGTGTTCTTCATATAGATGGAACGATCCTTGCATAACACGTGCACCTTGATGTCTCGCGTGTTGGCAAAAGGATGAACAAAGCTCATGTAAAAAAATAGAGTGGAAGAACATAGATTCCGGACGACCGAGAAGGAGCAAGGAACCTCGTGGTGGAGCGTCTGCACTCATAATATTTAATATTATTCAGCGATATAAAATTAACCAATCATCTCCACAGTGGACTGGAAGAGTACGAAACACGACAGCCCAGTGTAGTTACATCATACTAGTACATGGCTAACCCACGATATCACCATATTTCTTGGCTTCCGTGCGACACCTATCCCTAGTAATCCAGCAGCCTGCATCGCTTCTCCCTCCTCGTCTCTATCAAAGTGCGGCGGGCTGGCGTTTCTGCCGTCTATTGAGGTCGGTTAACTATCACATGTTAGCGACATGCCAAGAGCATTCTAAAAATTTTCTTTCACGTTTCGTTTAAAAAAATAAAAGAAATCCTTTCACGTATGAATTTGCATGTATGCTTTGAGCAACTTGCATGTCCTATACTGCTCATGTTTGATATTCTAACTTAGCTAGAGGTTAGACTAACTCATGACTAACCCTGAACTGACTGTAGTCAAAGAGGTGTTTGAGTGACAGGGTTAGAGTGACAATAAATGCACTTCATGGAGAGAGAAAAGTGATTTTTCAGTGGTCCCAATGAGAACTATCTCCAGTTAGCACCTCTTGGGTGGGATAGTTTTTTTTTGGTGGATTCGGTGCAACTTGCTCCAATTTAAACCCTCATGCTTGGATACTTTAGGGCTATTTGAGCCCCAACTAGCTCAAACTAACTCTAACCCATGGATCCAAACAGGGCCTATGGCGATCTCGACGCCGGAGCGATCGCGTGCCGAAGCGGCGCTCTCTCGGCCGTCGCGCCACTTCAAAGCCGGGCGCCCGGTGAGAGGTCGCCTCCGCTCTGGCCGGGCATTAATGCGCATCGACGCCTCGTATGACGCTGACCGTTTCACACGGAAGCGCCACCGCAAGGGAGTATAGGTTTTCAACCGTTTGTGTAGTAATCTTGGTAGTTTGCAAAACTACTCAATTATTGCACTCAGTTTTTTAAGAAAATGTGGTAAAAAAGCGTTACTCCACAGCCCGCTTCCCTTCTCCTTCCTCTTCCACTGCCACAAGACGTCTGCAAAGCGACCGTCAACCCTTATATAGGAGTGCTAGCACAAAAGATGCATGCATGACCACTAAAATTTCCATATTAAAGCGCCGCTCGGCAGGAGTATGGCGTATGTTGTTACCTTCGGCCGCCCATGGCTACCGGGCGACAAATGACTAGAGAAGAGGCGGCGGGAGGGGAATGAATGCAGCTACTGTTTGGGTTCGCCTTCCGGCTTAAATAAATGCGCAGCATCACGTGTACCCGCGGGTGCACAAATTGTAACATACTCGTGTCTGCTTAAGTGGGCGTCACGTAACTGGTGTGTGTGTGTGTGAGAGAGAGATTCTGAGAGACAGAATGCGTGTGTGCGACTCTACTCTTCGGACACGTACTCAACCTTTTGCATCGGGATATAAGTATAATGGTATTTACTTTAGCTAGTGATTTACGTGGCCATGTTAACGTGGTTGTGTCAAAAAATGTCACTTCCTGCCGTGATTTGTGTTATATAATTACAAGCAAGATTCTCATGCATTGCACGGAACATCAATATGCATTTTTTTACAAAACACCTGTTGTGATTGACCCATGCAGGAGTAATCCCATGTGTAAAAACTAATGATATCTCGAGAATTTTATAGGAAAACTGGTATCTCGAGAATGTCATCGAAAAATGAAAGATGAGAGATAAGGCGAGGAGGAGTGGAGCGTGGTGGTGACCGGTGGTCGAATGGGCGGAGGCATGGGGATGGGCAGGCGCCCGGCGGTGGCCGCCACCATGCATGCTAGATTGTTCCAGAGACTTATTCCTTTTTTAATTGCTGAGCAATTAGGTTGCGGGAGATAATGATGTGGAGAGAGGTGCGGGTATCTTTTGTAAAATAATTATAGTTTACTTTCTATCCGTCATATATAGATCATACGGTCTGTATTACAAGATGGCAGGCACACCATCATCGCCAACTCGTTTTTTATAAGGGTACAGATGATAAGTTTGCTGACTACTAAAGTAAAGTTGAATTTGTCCATGTTATGCAAGTAAATAAAGGTGATTGTTTATCATACGGGTAAGGTTGGATGAAGGGTGGTAGGAACAAATGCTCCGCCTAGAGCATGTGTGTGTGAGATGGAGTCTTAGTGTGTGTGTGGGGTGTGTGGGGTGTGAGAGAGAGAGAGAGAGAGAGGAGAGAGAGAGATGGAGTCTTAGTTTGTGTGTGTGTGTGTGAGAGAGAGAGAGAGAGAGAGAGAGAGAGATGGAGTCTAAGTGTGTGTGGGGGGGTGCGTGTGTGTGTGTGTGAGAGAGAGAGAGAGAGAGATGGAGTCTTAGTGTGTGTGTGTGTGCGTGTGGGGGGGGGGTGCGTGCGTGAGTGTGTGTGTGTGTGTGTCGCGGGGTCCTCTGTGGCGGATGTAATTTAAGTGTGCATGGCTTCATCATAGAGAGGTGATGTGTATGGCAGAGGCCACCAATGATGGGGTGCGAGAGAGAAAATGCCCGTGAGAGGGAAGAGAAGGTGCGTCTTGGCGTGAGAGGAGTCGACATCGAGAGAACGTGTTTGTTCGAGAGACACCGAGGAAGACTTCTATATATCGATGGTGCATATGTAGGCGGGAATTAAATAAAGGGATGGTCTTATTGGTTTTGGGGATATAGGGGAAGAGTGAGAGGCGCAGCGAGGGGGGTAGCTAGAAGGAGACTGTTAAGTGTGAGTGTGTGTTTTACCCTTCCAGGCGGAAGTTATGTGCAAAAAAGAGGAGAACGATTCGATGTGGCGTTAGGATTGAGGGTAATTAACTACGTATGGAGACATAGAGACCTTGAACGTGCATGTGTGAGAGGTATACATGTATACGTGGGATGTGTGTGTGTGTCAGCATGATCGAGATAAAAGAAAGAAGACATAAGTCATAAGATCAACGACATGGGAGAGACGGATCGGTATGACAATATGCATGCATGTGAAAATGCAGGGAAGAAGGCCCGACAATTGAGCATGTGTTTTTGTCTTTAAGAGATAGTAGCGTGGGCTGGAGCATGCATCTATGGCGAGCAGAGGGGGTGAGGCGCTACGATTGTGCAAAAGAGATCAACCTATAAATGCATATGTATGGAGAGACATATATAGTGTGGGTGATAGGAAGCTAGACTCCGTGCAAAAAAGAAATGTTGATGGAGAAACTACAGATAGATACAGAGATGGAGATGCTAGCTAGAGGGACATCCGCTAGTTTGGGTGTTGGAGATGACCGTCGGGTGGTTCAAAGGGTGAAGTTATATATGTGTGTGAGAGGGCACTTGACTGCATGTAGAGAGAAACATATGTAGTGTGCGTGATAGGAATCAAGAGTGAGGGCGAGAAAGAAGGTTGATGGAGAAACAGATAAATAGAAAGATAAAGATGCTAGCTAGTGTGCGTTAGAGATAGGAGTCGAGAGGATCAGAAGGCTGGGTTAAGCGTGTGGGTGTGAGAGAGAGATAGTGAGGGTGCATGTGAGTCACATACAAACAGATATCAGAGAGAAATGAGATCCAGAGAGACGGAGTTTTGTGTCTGCAAGAGATAAAGATATTTCACAACGAGAGTGATAGCTAGAGAGACATATGAGGGAACACAAGATATCTCTAGGGAGAGAGGGTGTGTGTGAGCGACATACAAGAGAACAATGGAGAAATATGAGACCCTGGGAGACAAAGTTTGTGTTTGTGTGTGAGAAAGAGATATTAAAGAGGAAGAGTCGTAGGTTCTCATATCTAAGGAGCGAAAGACATCTATGTATGAGGGGTGTGCGAGTGGCACACATGGGAATAGTAGAGAGAAATGAGACCCCGGGAGACAAAGTTTTGTGTTTGTGTGAGAGAAAGAGATTCCACATGGAGAATCATAGTTAGAGACACATAGCAGGGAGCGAGTATACTTAGAGAGAGATAGAGTGATGAAGGTCGAGGGAGAGAGTACCGTCAGTGTGTTACGAAGATAAAAGATCATTGTCGACATACAGGTAGCACGAGAGATACCTGAGAGACGATGAACGCGTATAGGTCCAGAGAGATAGTCCTATATAAGCATGAGTGATAGCTATATGAGACGAATATCTTGATTAAAGGGGAATCAAATATTTAAACTGAAGATCACGACATCGATAATATCATAACGCAAATTGGTGTATCAAACATGCATATTCATTTGAATTTGGGCACATGTGTAATGTTACATAGTTTATCAATATTGGTGATCCATAGATTCTTCAATTACAAACAATGCATGGTTTATATGCAATTAATGTCTAAACGGGCTTACACTATATGTTGCATGTGTGAAACACATTATACAAGTTTGAGAAGTTAAAAAAACCCGCATGAAACACACATTAATTGGAGACAGTTAGCGAGGAATGCATACATTGGATTACAACATAAAGTGGTTTCAAATATTTGAAAATCCAAATTGATGGATAAAACCTTATGAATCTGAGATCATGCCATTTGTAAACCATATTTATGTATAAATGGTGTTGTGCTTTTGAAAGTATATATAAAAAATGATGTATATAGAATGTAATTCCAATTGAAAATGGATCCCGCCCGAAAAAAATCTCTACTCTTATAAAAAACCGAGTTGGTGATGATGGTGTGCCTGCCATCCTGCAATATGGACCGTCTGATCTATATCTGACGGATAGAAAGCAAACTATGACAATTTTTCTAAAAGATACCCGCACCCCTCTCCACATTTGCAGATAAGGACTTCCCTCATTCATCTTCGTCTCCCACAAGATAAACAACTCGTATAAATGCATCTTGATGTTCCATGCAACGCATGGGCCTCTTGCTAGTAGAATACAAACGGGATTCGAATTGAGTTGGCACGGTAAACGTGCACTCTGCAAAATTTGAACGAAGCGGGGAAAGTCGCAGTAACCGCCCGAAACCAAAATCTGCGAGATGGAATCACTACTGCCTATCCCTGCCACACAAAGGCTATCTGCTGGATTTCTATAGGTTTCGATAGGGGTAGGTTTGTAATTTCACCCAAATGTGACGTAACCGCCTCTCACCCGGATTCATACACGGTGGGCGCCAAAACACAGTGTGTCCTCGGCCGAAAATCGACTCCCTCCCCGATTCATATTCATATACACGGTGGGCGCCAAAAAAAAATCTCGTCGGCAAATATTCGGTGTATGCGAGATTACCGTCCTATCCCCAACCGACTAATGTTGCTGTGATGTAGTAGAAATTTGAAACAGGGGCTAAGTTTGTAAATTTCCTCGCATTTGAGACAAGCGCGCCCTGAATACATGGTTCCCCCTTCCTCTCTACCTCCCTTTCCCCATTCGTACTCTGTGGGCGCCAAAACACCCTCTCCACCCCACCCTCCTCCGTCCGCCACCGTCCGCCACCCCATCCACCGCCGTCCTCCTCCACCATGCCGGAGCTGATACCCTGACGTCGTCATCCATTACAAGAGATCGACCTCTCTCATCCATGCCTTCAGACCGGGATCGTTGCATCCCGTCCTCTCGCTTCATCCCCGCCGTCGTCCACCTTGCCGGCGCCGCTCCTGACCGTCGCCCACCGCGCCGCCGCCACCTTCTACCCTCCTAGATCTGCTTCCACGCCATCGACAGCCATCGCTACTGCAGCACCGTCAAATTCTCGGCAGATCGTGAAGCGGCGCCCGCACTGCAGGCGGTACTCTTCAGATTCTGCTCAACTTATTTATCACAAAGAAGAAAATAGATTACCACTGCTTTACTCTGATTTCTTGTCTTGGTTGCGAAGTTGCCTTTGTCTGGTTTGCACCTTCAGATCCGCCATGGCATGCTCAACACTATACTCCCAATGCTTATGGTTTTCCCCTTTTTATATCCCACACTAGTTAAACCACAGTAGACTAAATTTCAAAATTGGGTCAGTCAATTTTTAAGAGCTCGCCGGAGTTCGCCGGTGCGATCGAAGGGGCTCGGGTGGTTGTGGGGCCTCGCCGAACGAAGAAAACTCAATGCGGGTGGGGGTTGGGGCGCGGTGGGGGTGGGGTGGCGGAGGAACACAGCGGTGGGGCAGGTGGTCTCGGCGTGACCCGTGCGGTGTTCTCAGATGGGAAGAATCGAGACGAGGAAGAAGAAGGGTTAGGAGACGTGGGATATTCATCCAACCGCTGAAATGGTCGAGAGACAGTGGGAGTTGCATTCTTAATGCGCTCTGGTTCATCATGTGTGGGCACTATGCAACCAACATTTTATTATCCAAAATCTGCTTGCTCTTCTTTACCATGTTCGATAGAGCTGGCCTCAGACGTGATCGATAGGCTTTCAATTACTAGCGGCAATACAACACCGTATTTTCAAGCCGCCCACTTTCCCGATTTATATATCGTGGTTATGGTGTACCCCTGTTATGTACACTATGATCTGCCTAGTTGCTGTGTGCTCTTGTTATCATGGTTTGGCAATAAACTCTATACAAAGATATTATGAACCTATCATCTGCCAGCTATCCTTACTTCTGGAGCTTATTTTTTTGTGTATTTGTGCCAGATTATATAAATGCACGCACCACATTATAGCACACATGAGCTCTCTCATCAGAATCCAGTGATAGCACATAAGTGTTTAAAGGGCGCCCCTATATTAGAATATCATCTGCATTACAAAGATAATCTCACAACTATTTATGTTTTCATGGTTCTTAGATATTATACGCAATTACGGGAATATCGAATCCGCGCATCGTAAGAATATTGTGGAACACTTCAATGACTTACAAAATTGGCACCAAGGCATTGAGTGCCATTCTCGAAGCAATGAAACTCAGTCGCTCCCCAATTGTTGATTCTTGTTCAGAATATCATCCTAATGACTATTCTAACCTCGAGAAGTCAAAGGCAGATGGCCTGTCCTGTTCACCCATCAAGGTGCCTGTTCTAATTTGGCAAGGTTTTATTGATTGCGCGTATCTTGCATATGTTGTCTTGCATTTCTTCTACTTTGTTGCACCGCCATCTGCTTAGTTTACTCATCATATAACTCGAGATGCCATGCCCATCCATTATCAATACATATTCCATCTGTCATCATAAAATGTTTTTCCACTCAAATGCTGTTCTTGTGCATCAGACATCAAAAAGGAAGAGGGTGATTGCCGAACCTGAAGGAGCACCAGCAAAGTCCTTGAAACATATGGTGGTGCCGGAGAAATCAGACATCGCCCCACTTATATTGGCTGTACAACCAGTGACACAAAACATAGGACCGACTCCAGCAGACCTGTACCCATACTTCAATCGGCCACACCACTAGCCCCACCACACAGGACCTGCACTCCAGCAAAAGGTATACCGATTTCATTTGCCATAGCACCAGCCGTACCACAGAAAAATCCCACTCCAGCAAAAAGTACAGCAAGTCCACCGGCCGAAGACCTATCCCAACTGCAGGGACGGCCAATTCCTGCAGATTGGAACCCCATTCCATTTATTCCCAGTTTAAAAGACAATGCTTTCAATGTTGTTATGGACTACGTGCATATATTCCCATCATGGGAAGATTATAGTGAAGACAAACACCATTTTCACATCTTCCTGTCCAACTTACGTGTAAGTGCTATTATTCATGGTTATTATTTTCCTGTTTTCTCCTGATCGAACACATCAATGTTTTACATTACATCGTTGTAACTAGGCGAGGGTCAATCTTGATAGTCATGAAGAGCAAAGCTTGCTTGTGCTTTTCAAGGAAGCATTGCAGCAGTATTGGTGTTACCTGAGGAAATCACACTTTGATGGCAAGTCTATAAACGAATTTCTGGTGAAGTCTTCTGTGCTAAATTTAGAAGGCATTGAATGTAAAAACCTTGTTATGCACTGGTCTCATTCCCAGGATGAGGTACTGTCTATGAAATCACATGACAATTTGAACTTCTACTTTTCCGCATGTGCCTTACGGATCTTTTTTTTGCAGGAAATCTACTCGAAGAAGAATTCCGGTTTGAAAAGAACGACATGATATCACAAATATGCTGCCCGTTGCCTTGCTCTTGTTACTACCTGTTGTCCTGTATCACTGTACTTGCATACATACCTGGTTCATTATGTGACAGCAGTATGCATGGTAGCTTCCTTATCAATTGTTCGCTCCAAATTATCTAATCTGTATGAATGGTTACATTAGTGTAGAATATATCCAATGCCAATGAATTTTTTTAGCTCTGCATTGTTCTTGTAAGTACATGCTGTCCTTTATCGATTAATACTTATATTGACAGTAGTTATTCAAGTACCATCACTCTGCAGCTTATTTTCCTTTGCCCTCCATTTTCTACACATCGGATCTATATTTACTCTTACCATAAGGTTGGTACTGAAGAAGTTTAGCTGTGCATTGCTCTTGGCTGTGCCTTTTGCCTCTATCGCTGCACATACATTTATAGCTACTTGGTTATGTAGCATCACTCTTCATCTTATCTTAAATATTCTCTATTTTTTCATATATTATCACATCTATATTTACTCTTAACAAAATGTATAATAAAGGCAATGCTTATGAAGAAGATTCTATGCTAAACTTCTTGAATTGCCCCCCCATCAAGATGGACAAGGGCTTTATAGAGCCTGTCTTCACCAAGAATGTAAGTTTGTCCTTCTCAAGCCTTCAAACTTTGTTGTGTATATTTGGTTAGGCATGACTGCAACAGCTGTTTATTTTTGGTGTTTGCATCAAATTGCATGTTTAAAGTTTATTATGTACATAAACAAAAGTTTGTCCTTCTCAATTTAAGTTTTCAGTTGTACAACCAAGTTCCTTCTTCGTACCATGTAAATTAAACTATACAGAGCAAGTGATCTTCTTTTGCACTGCATGTATGCTTCTGTTCTTCATCCGTAATCCAAAGGGTGTGGTGAACCTACCCACTACAAAGACAATGTCATATTCTCGCAATGTCTTAACCGTGAACAATGTCATATCATTCTACTATTATTTAAACCGCCTCTTTATTTGCCAATCTGAAATGGGATAAATTGACGACACTAACCATTGATACTTATGAGTTCTTGATCCGCAATCCAAAGTGGTGTCGTGAAGCTGCCAACTCCTTTACAATGTCATTTCCTGTCATGTCTTGACCTGAACAATACCATATTGTGTTAATGCAATTTTAAACTGTGTCACTTTATTCTTCAGTAAGAAATGTGATGAATTGTCAGCACTGATACTTTTATGTGCAAAACCTGTCATCCGTCTTCGCTTGTTTATCTTTCAGAGTGAGGAAGATATAAGTGTTGAACAAGCGCAGCCTCATCATCTTGCTTTCATGCTATTGCAACTCCCAATGAGGCTAACCTTTCTTGAACTCTATTGAAGTGCTGTCGGTTTTGTATATTATTTTGTCGGCGTGTCTATTTGCACTGGTGGCGATCTTTGATGCCTAGTGTATGTAATCTGCTGTCTGCTTGTGCTTTATTATCATAGTGGCAAACTTTGATGCCCAGTGGATGTAATATGCCGTAATTTATTTATTGTATAGTCTAGGTTTTTCTTATTCACGATGCTGTAGTTATTTTACTATATATATATCCTGTCTTCGCAGTAAACCGGCCAAACCGTAAAATTATGGTACATAATCGGGCCGTAATGCAATCATGATGTATGATCCGCATCATGGGCCCCGTCAAACTGGGCCACTAGTAGATTCGGGCCTTTAATAGGCCGAGTAACCCCCGGCCCTCTTTTCGCAAGAAAACTCAATGGGCTTTTAGGAGGCTGAGAAGTAGGTTGGGCCCAAACGCGTCGAATAGCTCACGGGCGGCAGCAGACTGAAATGGACCCGACCCATGATTGTGCGAATCAATTCACGGGCTTATAATGTGCCAAAGTTGTCTCGGTCCTTGTTTGGCCCAATCGGATATCCGCTAAAGCAGTCGGATGCAAACCGGCCATAGTTAGGCCCAACTATATGACGGGCTTTTAACAGGCCGAAATTAATATGGGCCGAAATGTTAAACGGGCCCTTAACAGGCTGAAACTAATATCGGGCTGAATTACTAAATGGGCCTTTAGCAAGTGGGCCCAAAAGCATAGCGTCCAAATTAACGGGCGAATCGATATGGGCAATAATTGAGCCCAAAGCCTCTTAAAGGGTCGGACCTGATCCGGGCCGTGATTTGGGTCGAAGTGGGAGGCTTTTAACGGGTCGGATCTTATATGGGCCATTATTAGGCTTAACGTGGTAGGCCATTAATGGACCAGATCAAATATGGGCCGGCATTTGGCCCAAAACATGGCAGCCAGTTAATGGGCCGGCCTACTAGGGTCCTCAAAATCTTGTGGGCCTATAGCTGGGTCGGCCCATTAATGTCGGCGAAATCTCGTGGGAATTTAGCTGGGCCGGCCCATTATGATCCGCAAGAATTTTGTGGGCCTTTACCTAGGCCGGCCCATTATGGCACACAAAAATCTTGTGGGCCTTTACCGGTGACCTATTATGGCCCACGAAATCTTGTGGGCCTTTAGCTGGGCCCGCCCTTTAAGGTCGGCGAAATCTCGTGGGCCTTTAGCCGGGCCGGCCCATTATGGTCCGCAAAATCTTGTGGGCCTTTAGTTGGGCCGGCCCATTTAAACTTGATGGGCCGTGCCACGTGTCGACGTATCATAGGCGCCTTCTGTCCAATGTGTGGATGACATCTGTCCAAACGATGAGCTAACACATGTTTCCTCCAGCCAATGTTGATTTTACACGTGGAAAATCCCCATTGGTCGGGGCTGTTAACGGGTTATCGGATCCAAAACCCGACCCGATAGCTTAACGGCGTTCCGTTACGGTGGATGCCTCTTGTCGGTCACAATTGTCTAAAGCACTTCTGTGACACGCGATTTATCGTCATGGAAGTGGACACTTCCACTATGATAATTTTCGTAATGTCATGGAACACTTCTACGACAGCACATGTATGACTATCTTGATTCTGTCATAAATTTGTCATGGATGTACATGCATGACAAAAAACGTGACCTACTGTGACAAACACGTATCATCACGGAAGTGTATTTTTCTGTAGTAGTTCCATCACTCAACAAGCATTCACGATAGTAGTGTCTTTTTTGGAGAAATGTGTTAGTAGTTTTTGTGGGGCCTCGAGCAATGGGATTAGGCCTTTGTGTTGGGCCATGGTTGGGCTTTGTTTATGTGAATATCGGGCTTTTGATCGGATTTGAGCAAGTTTTTAGTGGAATTATCATCAAAGTTTATGATCCATGCATTTTTCATGGTAGCTTCACTAAAAAAATCATGTTACAATGCATATCTTTCTCCAAAAAGCGGGATGCATTCTAATAAAAGCAAATATAAGGCACTTTATGATGTAGTAACGTTTGGACTTTTCATATCATATCATCAATTGTTCAAATAAACATATAATTATATCTCTTTTCATTATTTACCATTTTCACTCCATAATCCTCCTCCTACATGGTGCTTCAAATTCCCGCGGCAATGCGCGGGGTATCATCTAGTATTTAGGAATAAATGGTGTATAAGACATGGGATGCAGCTAACCTCGACGACAAACAACAGCATCACCCATTGTAGCCCTGTGTAAGTACATGGAAAGCCAATGTTAACTACAACATGGTTAACATCCACCAAAAATAGCAAATGGTAATAAAACGGCAGCATCTGTAGTGATATCTTCATTTCGAATGAGTAGCACGGTAGCAAAGGGACGGATTAAAAAATGGATATAATCATAATTGCAACAGGCTTAACTACATCCTAATTCATGTTTTGTAAGTTTGTAGCCATTGAAATACAACTCTTGAAAATGGATACAACTGTTAATTGCAATAGGCTTAATGGCCATTGAAACCGGTAATCTTGATAAAAATGCAATTGGCAGAGTTAAACATCACAGTATGTGTCGCCAGAGTAGATAATGGCCCAGTTGTCTATAAAAAGGTAGGGAAAATAGCTCAAACATGTTAGGCATGTTTACTACACCATACTTAATACATCGACAATACAAAACATAGCCATTAATTGCAACTGGTATTGGTAAGATTGAAATGGTGGGTACATACTTGGTAAGTCCTGAGAGGTAGTTGCTGGGGCACTTCATCTTGGCCAGAGCCCGCCCAAAGTCAGCGGCGATGAAGGCGAGCTATTCCTCCGGGTCGAAGCGTGGATCAGTGCCACTGACATGTGTACCTACAGGCAACCAGTAAATGGTAGAAGTTAAATTGCAATTGCACAAATGATGTGAAATACTGTAAGACATGGGATGCAACTAACCTTGATCGCAAACAACAGCATCCGCCGTTATAACCCTGCGTAAGTACATGGACAAGCATGTTAAGTACAACAGGGTTAGCATCCACCAAAAATAGCAAATGGGGCAGCATCTCTAGTATATCTTCATTGCGGAGAGTAGCATGGTAGCAAATAGACAGATTAAACAATGGATACAACTGTTAATTGCAACAGGCTTAACAACATCCTAAGTCATGTTTTGTAAGTTTGTAGCCACTGAAATGCAACTGTTTAAAAATGGATTCAACTGTTAATTGCAACAGGCTTAATAGACATTGAAACCGGTACTGATAAAAATGCAATTGGCATAGTTAAACATCACAAGGCAGGTGCTACCAGAGCAGAGAATGGCCCAGATGCCTATAAAAAGGTAAGGAAAGTAGCAAAAATGTGTTAGGCATGTTTACTAGAACATGCTTAATACATCGACCGTACAGAACATAGCCATTAATTGCAACTGGTATTGGTAAGATTGAACTAGTGAGTACATACTTGGTAAGTCCTGAGAGGTAGTTGCTGGGGCACTTCATCTTGCCAGAGCTCGCCCAAAGTCAGCGACGGCGGAGGCGAGCTGCTCCTCCGGGTCGAAGCATGGATCAGTGCCACTAACATGTGTACCTACAGGCAACCAGTAAATGGTAGAAGTTAAACTGCAATTGCAGAAATACTGTAAGACATGGGATGCAGCTCACCTCGACGGCAAACAAAAGCAACAGCCGTTATGACCCTGCGTAAGTACGTGGACAGACATGTTAAATGCAACAGGGTTAGCATCCACTAAAAATAGCAAATGGGCAACATCTCTAGTGATATCCTGAGTCATGTATTGTAAGTTTGTTGCAGGTATTGGTGAAATTGAGCTGGATGATAACCCACAAGTATAGGGGATCACAACCATTTTCGAGGGTAGAGTATTCAACCCAAATTTATTGATTCGACACAAGGGGAGCCAAAGAATATTCTCAAGTATTAGCAGCTGAGTTGTCAATTCAACCACACCTGGAAACTTAGTATCTGCAGCAAAGAGTTTAGTAGCAAAGAAATATGATAGTGGTGGTAATGGTAACAAAAGTAAAGACAAAGAAAGTAATGTTTTTGGTATTTTGTAGTGATTGTAACAAGAGCAACGGAAAAGTAAATAAGCGTAAACCAAGATATGGAAATCTCAGAGGCACCGGATCAGGGATGGATAATTATGCCGGATGTGGTTCGTCATGTAACAGTTACAACATAGGGTGACACAGAACTAGCTCCAGTTCATCAATGTAATGTAGGCATGTATTCCGTAAATAATCATACGTGCTTATGAAAAGGAACTTGCATGACATCTTTTGTCCTATCCTCCGTGGCCAAGCGCCCTATTGGAAACTAAGGGATATTAAGGCCTCCTTTTAATAGAGAACCGGAACAAAGCATTAGCACATAGTGAATACATGAACTCCTCAAACTATGGTCATCATCGGGAGTGGTCCCGATTATTGTGACTTCGGGGTTGCCGGATCATAACACATAGTAGGTGACTATAGACTTGCAAGATAGGATCAAGAACACACATATATTCATGAAAACATAATAGGTTCAGATCTGAAATCATGGCACTCGGGCCCTAGTGACAAGCATTTAAGCACATCAGAGTCATAGCAACATCAATCTCAGAACATAGTGGATACTAGGGATCAAACCCTAACAAAACTAACTCGATTACATGATAAATCTCATCCAACCCATCACCGTCCAGCAAGCCTACGATGGAATTACTCACGCACGGCGGTGAGCATCATGAAATTGGTGATGGAGGATGGTTGATGATGACGACGGCGACGAATCCCCTCTCCGGAGCCCCGAACGGACTCCAGATCAGCCCTCCCGAGAGAGATTAGGGCTTGGCGGCGGCTCCGTATCGTAAAACGCGATGAAACTTTCTCTCCGATTTTTTCTCCCCGATAGCCAATATATGGAGATGGAGTTGGTGTCGGAGGGCCACCAGGGGGCCCACGAGGTAGGGCGGCGCGCCCAGGGCGGAGGGGCGCGCCCCCCACCCTCATGGACAGGGTGTGGGCCCCCTGGTCTTCATCTTTGGCAAGGATTTTTTATTATTTATTCTAAGATATTCCGTGGAGTTTCAGGTCATTCCGAGAACTTTTGTTTTCTGCACATAAAACAACACCATGGCAATTCTGCTGAAAACAAATGTCGATCCAAGTTAGTTCCATTCAAATCATACAAGTTAGAGTCCAAAATAAGGGCAGAAGTGTTTGGAAAAGTAGATACGACGGAGACGTATCAACTCCCCCAAGCTTAAACCCTTTCTTGTCCTCAAGCAATTCAGTTGACAAACTGAAAGAGAAAAAAACTTACAAACTCTGTTTTCTCTTGTTGTTGTAAACATGAAAAGCCAGCATTCAAGTTTCAGCAATTATTATGAACTAACCATACTCACAATAACACGCAGGTCTCGCAGTTACTCATATCAATAGCATAATCAGCTAGCGAGCCATAATAATGAAACTCGGATGACAACACTTTCTCAAAATAATCATAACATGATATAACAAAATGGTATCTCGCTAGCCCTTTCTGAGACCGCAAAACATAAATGCAGAGCACCTTTAAAGATCAAGGACTGACTAAACATTGTAATTCATGGTATAAGAGATCCGATCAAGTCTTACCCAATATAAACCAATTATAATGAATGCAAACGACAAGTGTGCTCTCAATGGGTGCTTTTTAATAAGAAGGGTGATGACTCAACATAAAAGTAAATAGATAGGCCCTTCACAAAGGGGAAGCGAGGATTTGTAGAGGTGCAAGAGCTCGGTTTTGAAATAGAGATTAATTATATTTTGAGCTGCATACTTTCACTGTCAACGCAACAACTATGAGATGTATGTATCTTCCATACTACATGCATTATAGGCAGTTCCCAAACAGAATGGTAAAGGTTTATACTCCCCTTCCTCCACAAGCATCAATCCATGGCTTGCTTGAAACAACGAGTGCCTCCAACATTCAACGGGTCCAAAGGGGAGTTTTGTTTAATTATTTTGATTCGCTTTGATCTTTTTGGATCATGGGACTGGGCATCCCGGTTACCGGCCCTTTCTCGTGAATGAGGAGCAGAGTCCACTCCTCTTGAGAATAACCCACCTAGCATGGAAGATATAGTCAGCCCTAGTTGCACATGAGCTGCTCGAGCATACAAAACAGAATTTTTATTTGAAGGTTTGGAGTTTGGCACATACAAATTTACTTGGAACTGCAGGTAGATACTGCATATAGGAAGGTATAGTGGACTCATATGGAACAACTTTGGGGTTTAAGGAGTTTGGATGCACAAGCAGTATTCTCGCTTAGTACAGGTGAAGGCTAGTAAAAGACTGGGAAGCGACCAATTGAGAGAGCGACAACAGTCGTAAACATGCATTAAAATTAATTTACACCGAATATAAGCATGAGTAGGATATAATCCACCATGAAAATAAATATCATGAAGGCTATGTTGATTTGATTCAACTACATGCGTGAACATGTGCCAAGTCGAGTCACTCAATTCATTCAAAGGAGGATACCATCCTATCATACCACATCATAATCATCTCAATAGCATGTTGGCATGCAAGGTAAACCATTATAACTCATAGCTAATCAAGCATGGCACAAGCAACTATAATCTCTAAATGTCATTGCAAATATGTTTACTTCATAATAGCTGAATCAGGAACGATGAATCATCATATTTACAAAAACAAGAGAGGTCGAGTTCATACCAGCTTTTCTCATCCCAATAAGTCCATCATATGTCATCATTATTGCCTTTCACTTGCACGATCGAACGGTATGTATAATAATAAGAGTGCACGTGCATTGGACTAAGCTGGAATCTGCAAGCATTCAACTCAAGAGAGAAGACAAGTGATATGGGCTCTAAGTTAAATAAACGATCATGCATATGAGAGCCACTAAGCATTTTCAATATGGTCTTCTCGACCCCAAAGAAAGGAAAAGAAATAAAAACTATTTACACGGAAAGCTCCCAACAAGCAAAATAAGAACGGGAAATATTTTTATGCTTTTATTTTTAATTCTACTACAAGCATGGAGAGTAGACTAACTAATTTTTTTTTTTTCTTAAGGTTTATCAAACACACAAGAAGAAAGCTAGAAAAAGAAATTTAAACTAACATGGATATTACAAGTGAAAGAGTATGAGCACCGACATCTAGCAATGAGTGTGTGTGAGCATAAATGTAATGTCGGTGAGAAATACGATTTCCAAGCTTAGGCTTTTGGCCTGTTGGTCTATTGCCGTGGATAGCCTGCCGATACCCGTAGGTGTAGCTGGGGTCGCATCATGCGATGAAGAATAGTTGGGATCATAATGTGATGAAGAGGACTCTGACAGCCACTGGCTGGCAACCGTCTCAGGATCCCAAGAATAAACAGACATTCGTGGAGGCTCATCTTGTGGCTCCGGTTTCGGGGATGATGCAGGATTCCGATAGGCCTGAACAGCCGCCCACGGAACAATGTAAGGACCTATAGACAAGTTAAACAAAGAGGGAGCAGGCAAAGTAATAGTCTTAGGGTGATGTTTATCAAAGTACAATTTATATTTGAGCTCCCCTTCACGACTCTTAACAAGAAAATCATGCGCTAGCATACTCTTATAATCTAAATAAGCACGGGCAGCGCTTGTTTCTTCTTTCTCCTCATGCCTAATAGGTATTTCAAAATATTCAGCTAGGCGCGAAGCATAAATGCCTCCAAAGACGGGGCCCTTAGTACGGTTCAGACTTAACCGTCTAGCAACAATTCCACCCATACTAACAGAGTTATTGCAGTATAAACCATGGAACAAAATAATAATATAAGGAATACAAAGGTTCCCACAGTTCCCGAATCCAATCAAGCAACGACTAGCAAATAAGGCAAAGTAATGTAAAACAGGAAAATGTATGCTAGTGATTCTTGCATCAAAAACCTTCCTGGTTTCTCCCACAGTGATAGTGTTAATAAAAGCTTCCACTTCATTACGGTGTGGTTCATCTAAGGTGACCTCAAAAGGTATTTTGCAAACCTCGCAAAATTCAGCTAATGCCATCTCCTTCATAACGTCATATAAATGGAACTCTACTGTTGGAGGTGATTTCTTAGGGAAAAAGTAGAAGTTCTGCACAAAAGGATTTGTGAGTAAGAGATACTGATGACGTTGGTCGCGGAGGAAGTTGGTGAGGCCGGCGTTCTCTATCAATAGATAGAAATCCTCATAAATCCCGGCTCTCCTCAAGAATTCATTGGAAGGCCATTCACACGGCCGAACCTCCGCGATACGAGGCAAATTAAATTTGGGCTTCTGTTCTTCTTCCTTTTGTTTTTCCTTAGAGCTTTGGCTCGACGAGCCCCTCAAAAATTTCTTCATTATTTCTGAAATAATCTGAAATTTTTAGTAACTTCAAACAAAAGTGAACCAACTTCAATAAAACTGATAGCAACTACTCATACAAGTGCCTAGAGCATATATCAAGCATTAGAACTACTTGGAACCATATAAATTGGACATGCAAGCTCAAGAACATGGTCACCTATGCAACACAAATTTGCAATGAATAAAGCACTAGAACAAAAACTAATTGGACCAATGGAGGAGTCACATACCAAGGAACAATCTCCCCAAGCAGTTTTGCGAGAGGTGCTTTGAGCAAGGAGATCGAAAATCAAAGCAAAAGAGGCTGGAACACGAGCTTGAGTTGGTTTTTCGGGTTTGTGTGAGACAGAGGAAGAAGATGGGTGCAGGGATAAGTGGAGGAGGGCCACCGTGGGCCCACGAGGCCGGGGGCGCCCTCCACCTCGTGGCCAGTGTGGCAGCTCCCATGTAATTTTTGCACTAAAATCCTCAAATATTCCCGAAAAAATCATATTAAATTGGCATGGCATTCTGAGGACTTTTATTTTCAGGATATTTTTATATTGCACTGATAAGTCAGGAAACAGACAGAAAAATACTATTTTACTTTATTTCTACTAAGGAACGGAAAGTATAAAGAGGGTACATAAGGTTGTGTTTCTAGTTTCATCCATCGCATGCTCATCAAAAGGAATCCACTAACAAGGTTGATCAAGTCTTGTTAACAAACTCATTCCGATAATCATGAAACCGGAGAAATTTCGAATAACACTATGTTACCTCAACGGGGATATGGACATCCCTAATAATAAGTATATCATATTTCTTCTTGACAGTAGGGAGAGGAAATTCAAAACCTCCAAATATAATCGATGGAATTTTTCCAATAGAGTTGATACTATAAACTTGAGGTTGTTTCCTCGGGAGTGTACCGTATGCTCATTACCATTAACATGAAAAGTGACATTGCCTTTGTTGCAATCAATAACAGCCCCTGCAGTATTAAGGAAAGGTCTTCCAAGAATAATAGACATACTATCATCCTCGGGAATATCAAGAATAACAAAGTCCGTTAAAATAGTAACGTTTGCAACCACAACAGCACATCCTCACAAATACCGATGTATAGTAGTTGATTTATCAGCCATTTGCAAAGATATTTCAGTAGGTGTCAACTTATTCAAGTCAAGTCTACGATATAAACAGAGAGGCATAACACTAACACCGGCTCCAAGATCACATAAAGCAGTTTTAACATAATTTCTTTTAATGGAGCATGGTATAGTAGGTACTCCTGAATCTCCAAGTTTCTTTGATATTCCACCCTTAAAAGTATAATTAGCAAGCATGGTGGAAATTTCAGCTTCCTTATCTTTCTCTTATTTGTAACAATATCTTTCATATATTTAGCATAAGGATTCATTTTGAGCATATCACCAATCGTGATACACGCAAAAAGATGGGTCTAATCATTTCAGCAAAGCGCTCAAAATCCTCATCATCCTTTTTCTTGGATGGTTTGGGAGGAAAAGGCATGGGTTTCAACCCATGGTTCTCTTTCTTTACCATGTTTCCTAGCAACGAAGTCTCTTTTATCATAACGTTGATTCTTTGATTGTGGGTTATCAAGATCAACAACAGGTTCAGCTTCTACATCATTATTATTACTAGGTTGAGCATCATAATGAACATCATCATTAACATTATCACTAGGTTCATGTTCATTACCAGATTGTGTTTCAGCATCAGACATAGAGATATCATTTGGATTATCAGGTGGTTCAGCAATATGTCCACTAGAAGTTTGCACAGTTCTATCATTTTTCTTTTTCTTCCTTTTAGAAGAACTAGGCACATCAATATTATTTCTCTGAGAATCTTGCTCGATTCTCTTAGGGTGGCCTTCATGATACAAAGGTTCCTAAGTCATTCTACCAGTTCTAGTAGCCACTCTAACAGCATAATCATTTTTATTACTATTCATTTCATCAAGCACTTCTTTCTGAGCTTTAAGTACTTGTTCTACTTGAGTGGTAACCATAGTAGCATGTTTGCTAACAAGTTTAAGTTCACCTCTAATATTAGCCATATAATCACTCAAGCGTTTAATCATAAAGGTATTCTGTTTTAATTGTCTACCAAAATAAGCATTAAAGTCATCTTGCTTAAACATAAAGTTATCAAACTCATCCAAGCACTGACTAGCAATTTTAGTAGGAGAGACTTTAGCTTTATCATATCTATAGAGAGAATTTACCTTTACTACCTGTGTCGGGATATCGGGAGGTTCTTCAGTAAATAAGTAATTGAGATCATATACTTCTTCAACAGGCGGTAAATTAAGACCATGTATTTCTTCAATAGGAGGTAAATTCTTAACATCTTCAGCTTGAATACCTTTTTCTTTCATGGATTTCTTTGCCTCTTGCATATCTTCGGGACTGAGAAATAGAACACCTCTCTTCTTCGGAGTTGGTTTAGGAATAGGCTCAGTAATTGGCTCAGGAGCTGGCTCAAGAGGTAGCTCGGGAAGTGCCCAATTATTTTCATTTGTCAACATATTATTCAATAAAATTTCAGCTTCATCTGGTGTTCTTTCCCTGAAAAGAGAACAAACACAACTATCCAGGTAATCTCTGGAAGCATGAGTTAGTCCATTATAAAAGATA
This sequence comes from Aegilops bicornis, assembly GCA_021605145.1. NCBI lineage: Eukaryota > Viridiplantae > Streptophyta > Magnoliopsida > Poales > Poaceae > Aegilops > Aegilops bicornis. The sequence goes on along the minus strand of CM038671.1, from coordinate 76,061,198 downwards.
TCAAATATTTCAGGTTTCTTAAGAGGATGATCAGGCAAAGCATTAAGTAACTTGAGAAGCCTCCCCCAAGCTTGTGGGAGACTCTCTTCTTCAATTTGCACAAAATTATATATATCCCTCAAAGCAGCTTGTTTCTTATGAGCAGGGAAATATTTAGTAGAGAAGTAATAAATCATATCCTGGGGACTTTGAACACAAACATGATCAAGATAATTAAACCATTTCTTAGCATCACCCTTTAATGAGAACGAAAATATTTTGAGTAAATAAAGGTAGAGCGATCTCTCATTATTAGTAAACAGGGCTGCTATATCATCTAACTTACGAAGATGTGCCACACCAGTTTCAGATTCGTAGCCATAAAAAGGATCAGATTCAACCAAAGTAATTATATCTAGATCAACAGAAAAATCATAATAATCCTGATCGGGAACACAGATAGGTGAAGTAGCAAAAGCAGTGTCGGGTCTCATCCTATCTCTAAAAGATTCTTTACTCCGCTTAACTAGCAACCTGTTAAAAAACGTTCAAGACTATCCTGGAAAGCAAGAATAGCTTCAGTAGATTCAGCATTAAAAAGATAACCCTCAGGAATAGCAGGCATATTATCATCATTACTAATATCATCGTGTTCAGATTCAATAATTTCTCTTTCTCTAGACCTAGAAATTTGTTCATCTAGAAATTCACCAAGAGGCACAATAGTATCAAGCATAGAAGTAGTTTCATCATAAGTATCATGCATAGAAGAAGTGGCATCATCAATAACATGCGACATATCAGAATTCATAGCAGTAGCAGGTTTAGGTGTCGCTAGCTTACTCATAACAGAAGGTGAATCAAGTGCAGAGCTAGATGGCAGTTCCTTACCTCCCCTCGTAGTTGAGGGATAAATTGTTGTCTTAGCGTCTTTCAAGTTTTTCATAGTGTCCAGCAGATATAAATCCGAAGTGACTCAAAGAATAGCTATGCTCCCCGGAAACGGCGCCAGAAAAAGGTCTTGATAACCCACAAGTATAGGGGATCGCAACAGTTTTCGAGGGTAGAGTATTCAACCCAAATTTATTGATTCGACACAAGGGGGGCCAAAGAATATTCTCAAGTATTAGCAGCTGAGTTGTCAATTCAACCACACCTGGAAACTTAGTATCTGCAGCAAAGTGTTTAGTAGCAAAGTAATATGATAGTGGTGGTAACGGTAACAAAAGTAAAGACAACAAAAGTAATATTTTTGGTATTTTGTAGTGATTGTAACAGTAGCAACAGAAAAGTAATTAAGCGTAAACCAGTATATGGAAAGCTCGTAGGCACCGGATCAATGATGGATAATTATGCCGGATGTGGTTCGTTATGTAACAGTTACAACATAGGGTGACACAGAACTAGCTCCAGTTCATCAATGTAATGTAGGCATGTATTCCGTAAATAGTCATACATGCTTATGGAAAACAACTTGCATGACATCTTTTGTCCTACCCTCCCGTGGCAGCGGGGTCCTATTGGAAACTAAGGGATATTAAGGCCTCCTTTTAATAGAGAACCGGAACAAAGCATTAGCACATAGTGAATACATGAACTCCTCAAACTATGGTCATCACCGGGAGCGGTCCTGGTTATTGTCACTTTGGGGTTGCCGGATCATAACACATAGTAGGTGACTATAGACTTGCAAGATAGGATCAAGAACACACATATATTCATGAAAACATAATAGGTTCAGATCTGAAATCATGGCAATCGGGCCCTAGTGAGAAGCATTAAGCATAGCAAAGTCATAGCAACATCAATCTCAGAACATAGTGGATACTAGGGATCAAACTCTAACAAAACTAACTCGATTACATGATAAATCTCATCCAACCCAACACCGCCCAGCAAGCCTCACGATGGAATTACTCACGCATCGGCGGTGAGCATCATGAAATTGGTGATGGAGGATGGTTGATGATGACGACGACGATTTAATCCCCCTCTCCGAGCCCCGAACGGATCATGGATCAGCCTCCCGAGAGAGATTAGGGCTTGGCGGCTCCAGATCGTAAAATGCGATGAAACTTTCTCTCCGATTTTTTTCTCCCGAAAGCCAATATATGGAGTTGGAGTTGGCGTCGGAGGGCCACTGAGGGCCCACGAGGTAGGGCGGCGCCCATGGGGAGGGCGCCCCACCCTCGTGGAGAGGGTGTGGGCTCCCTGGTCTTCATTTTTGGCGAGGATTTTTTATTATTTATTCTAAGATATTCCGTGGAGTTTCAGGTCATTCTGAGAACTTTTGTTTTCTGCACATAAAACAACACCATGGAAATTCTGTTGAAAACAGCGTCAGTCCAGGTTAGTTCTATTCAAATCATACAAGTTAGAGTCCAAAACAAGGGCAAAAGTGTTTGGAAAAGTAGATACGACGGAGACGTATCGCTGAACACGGTAATATTTGAACAACACACAGTGTGCAGTACTGAAATAAACAAGGCACGAACATGCTTAATACATCAACCGTACAAATCATAGCCGTTGCAAGTGGTATTGGTAAGATTTAGCTGGTCAGATCTTACCTGTTAAGTCCTGGGGGGTAGTCGCTGGGGGACTTCATCTGGGCCAGAGCCTGCACCATGTCGGCGGCGGCAGAGGCGAGGTGTTCCTTCGGGTCAACACGCACAGCGGCCATCGCGCCATGGACCGCCATCAGCTCCTGGCGGTGGGGATTTGGAGGCATGAGGATGTTTCGTAGGCGCCATTTAAGCAATCAGGCCGGGGACGTGATAGAGATCGGTGGGTTACCTGACTGGATCCGAGCAGAACATAAATGTGGTTGAAGCTGTGGTTGCGGCAGAGGCGGTTTGAGATGCCGGTAGGGGGAGGCGCGAGGGAGGGCGGGGGGAGGGGGAGGGATACTGAGGGGAAGGGATGTGGTTGGAGGAATAAATTCTGAAATCGCGCGCCTAATGAAAATTTCAAAAGAATTTGAAACTTATGGGGAAACACACAACATGCATTTAAGCATGTAAAATACTCGTGTGCAAGAGAAAAGAAAGTTGGCAGATCCCGTCTCCAAAAAAATATACACGTGTACTTGATTTTTTTCGGTCAATGGTACGCCTGATTTATTAGGAAATATCGCAGAGGTAACTGACTTATGGGTCATTAGCGCAAAAAATGCAGACGGTACAGCATAGAAACTATGTATTTTGTGATCTTCTAATGATTAACGCAAAAAAAAAACGCACACAGGCACACATGCTAATCAACGCTCAATGCCCTCAAAGGATGCTCTTACTGTAAGTGCATCTAGTGCCCCTTAGTGATTTTGGTGTATTCAAGACTTATAGGTTAAGGGACTAATGCGCTTGTGAGTGCACATAGGACTATAAGTCTATGAGGAGTTTGATATTTACAGAGAAAGTCGACCCCTAAAAATGAAGTTCTTCGACTGAAGACTTTGGATTTCTGAAGACTTTCTGAAGACTTTGAAAGTGAAGAAATTGGTGTGACCTTGAAGACTTGGTATTCATTTGAGGAACATGAGGCATGAAGACTTTTGTTTTCGTAGTTTTATTTTCTCTTCCTTGAGTCATAGGAAACACCGTACTGTTAAAGGGGGTCGAGGAAATACTAAGGAAAAATTTCCATGTGATGCTCAACTCAAAATCCTACACCTACCCAATCCTTCGAGTGAAGCCATTGGAAATCTCATAATCAGTTTAGTCAATTTCTTCAGTGACAGAGACGAAGATCTTCTGGTCTCTGAGGAATTTGTTCTAACTGAGGAGTTAGAAATTCGCCAGTGCGGATTGTGTGCACAGTGAGGAACATGATAGCCCTGAGGAATTTGAGTCTCAAATTTCTGACCGTTGCTGTGCTACGCGCCAGCTATCCCAAAATATCTACCCACCTAACGGTCATATCATTGAAGGGCATTTATGCCTTATCATGTCGGGCTGCTCCCTAGGCTATAAATAGCCGCCCCTACAACCACTAGCTGGTTGGCTGCTCCGAGAGAAACTGACACTTGTCATTTGAGAGCATCCCATCCTCCGAGGACTTTGAGCGAAAACCATCGAGTGAGGAAAAACCCCAAACCCAAACACCTACAAACCCAAAGTGATTGAGCATCACTGAAGAGATTGATCCTGCGTGGATCCGATGCTTGTTACCTTTGAAGACTGTGCTTCTTCCAAACGGTTAGGCGTCATGGTCTAGAGCATCCAAGAGGAAATTGTGGATTGCCGGATGACCGAGTCTGTGAAGGTTTGGAAGTCACCTGAAGACTTACCACGAGTGATTGGGCGAGGTATGTGTCTCCTTAGCTCAAGGATAATACGGTGAGGACTAAGTGTCCTGGACTGCGTGTTCAGGACTGGGTGTCCGGGACTGTGTGTCCTCGAGTTTAAATACTCAGCCGCTCCAACCAGACGTACAACTGAGACAGCAGTTGGAACTTGTCTACCAAATCATTGTCTTCACCAAGCTTACTGGTTCTATTTCCTCATGTAACACCCCAAAAATTTAACCATGTTTTGAATTATTAAAATTTTGCCAGGAGTTTAAATTTTTTTGCTTTCTGGATTTTCTTTTGATTTGAGAACCCCTTTTCTTTAATATTGAGGAGTTTTTACCCCAAGTGGAAACTTTCCAAAAATATTATGGGACTTCTATACTCTCTCAATAAAACAATTCTTAATCAGTGGTTTTATTTGCATAATTGTTTTTCCCGAGCTTTATTCTTTTAAAGTGATTTTCATAAGTTTTGGGGCCTCTTTTGCACTGCAACCATTTGATAAATGCATCAAAAAATTTCACCAAAATTTGGGGATGTCATGTGATATTTTTAAATCACTTTGATGCAAAATTTTCTTTTATTCATTGAAATTTTTGAGCCCTACCCCAAGTTTTCTAAACTGGTCCAGTTGGACTTTTGCACTACAACCTATTTAAATACTTCTTTAAAACTTCCACCAAAATTAAGGGAGGTCAGTAGGGGTATGTTATCCATCTTTATGCAAAAACCCAGTTATGCCCTTTGAAAAATTTGAGTGAATCAACCTCATTTTCATTCTGGTCCAACTTGATGATTTGTACTGCAACCATATTTTAACTTGCTCCTTTACCCATGATTCTTTTTCCTGCTTGTAGTACTTCCTACAAAACCCTTAAGTCCAGGAGCACGAACCCATTGGAATATTTTTGGTCCATGAAATGACAGCCTTTAGTTTCTGCCCAAAATTGGTTTTCCCAAATATTTGCACTAACAAGTTTCTATGTTTGACAAACTAACCTGGCCACCATCACCTACACCTAAGGAGACTAGGATCTGGAGATTTTGGCCACCCCAAGAGTTGCCTAGATGCCCTTAGCTTTTTGTCAAACACCTTGGGTGCATGGCCAGTTTTGGCATGGTTTTTAGTTTGCACATTGGACTAACTTACTTTGCCTAACCAGCATGTCCCATGGCTTTAACCTAGCCTATAGCCCCACCCTGCTGAATCCCACGTGGATTAGAGCCCCCTGGCAAGCAATGGCATTTTGCCTAACACCTCGCGAAGGCAGCCTGGCGCGCGCCAGAGCGCTGCTGCTTTGCACGTGCTGCAAGACGGGTCGCCAAGCGTCCCCATCGCCGCCTCAACCGCGCCCGTGCTGGCCCTTGGCCACTCACAGCCCGCGCCCCGACTCCTCCCTCGCCACAGAGCCTCCCTGGCCCCCTCCTGACGCCCCACAGCGCCACCACCGCAAGCGGCCGACGGCCGCAGCAGGTTTGCCCGCAGACGGCGCCGCCCGAGCCACGCCAGCGCGCCCTGCCCTCGAGCAGTCCGGACTCATCCCCACGCTCGTCTGCAAGCGCTCGTCGCCGCCACGTCCCCCTACAGCAACAGAGAGGCGGTTCGCCGGTGTTCTTATCCACCGCCGCAGGAACCGACCTCGGCCGCCAATGTAAGGGAGCCCCGAGCTCGCCTAGGCCCTCAGGCAACCTCAAGCCAACCCCCTAGAGCTCCCGTAGCCGGCAATCGGTGAGGAAAGGCCATCTTCCCCGTCTGCGGCCAGCTCGGCCGCCGCCGCCCTCCGGTACCGTACATCGCAACCAGGCCCTCACAGACCATCCAACACCACCACCCGACTCCCCTCGACCGTGCGGAGCTGCCCAACCTCTCAAACTCGCTCGGGAACCACCGTGGCACGAAGCCCCAATTCACCCGAAGCTGCCCTCCGTCGCAGAGCTCGCCGCCGGTGACTCCCTCCGTCCTCACCTGCCTACCGACCACCGGGAGGACCGCCCTGGACTGGCGGATCCATGCCTGCCCTCGGAGCCCCGCGAGGAGCCGCCAATCGCTGGCGACGATCGCCGGAATTCCGCCCCCGTTCGGACAGAGGAAGAGGAGGGAGAGGCGACTGGTGAAACCTGACCAGTGGGCCCCGTGGACCCACTGTCAGTGACCCACGCGCCGTCCATGCTGGATAAGTGAAGGCGTAAACACCAGAGTACGCCTTTGACGTGTATTTATTCGAAACGTTTTCTTTTCTTTTTCTGCTTTATTTTAAAACCAGAAATTTGACTAAACTTTGACTGGCTATAACTTTTTAAATATAACTCCAAATGAGTTGATTCTTTTTCCTACCTTCCTCAAATTTATCCTAGTTTATTTTCAGAATTATTTGAAAAAAATTCAGACAACTTTTTTGTACTATTTTGAAACTATGGGTTAATTTGAATATTTTCAAAATATGATTTTGAAGAAGAAGAAAACTTTCAAAAGTTTTGGAATGCACCCTGCCTCCTCACAACTTGAAGGCAAGCATTCTGAACCCTGGCATAATATTGTGTGTGTTATTTACACGGTTACAACACCACCTCGACACGGAGTATCCGTTATTTCATGTGATAATACGTTTCTACTCATGAGTGCATATTGATGATTGCATGCTATTGGAGTTGGATATGTTTGTGATAATAGTAACCATCGAATGCCTTTCATGCATACTGGAAGGAATCCGGGAAAGCCTCTGTCTTGGGTAGACACGGGTTTGTCCCCAGTCCTCCTTCGAGACGGTTGTGTCCGGTACGACATGATGAGGTATGTCGAGTGGTGATTCTATCTGTTGGTAGAAGTATAAATTGTTATACTAATCATGCAGGGAATACTTAAGCCTCCTGAGTCGACCATAGATCGAGTCTTGTTCGGTAACCCCATACTTGTTTCAGACTACCACTTGTCCCTGCCATAGGTAGGGTGCAGTTCGATAAGTTGTCAACCCTTTCCTAGCACACACCGCATGTAGAGGCCATGGTGGAAGATACCGAGGCATCCGGTAGGCATGCCACCTGGTCCGGGGCATGGGTGTTTTCCGTTGTAGCCGAAGGGTAGCTCCCCTAGTTCTTGCGGTATAAATTTTGTGATCCCATGCTAATCGAGGTTGTAGCCTCCCACTTAGAGTTTTGCTTAAACAGGTGTCATGGGTGATTCCAGACACATGTGAGTTAGGCTGGTGTGTGCGGTCAGGTGTGTTTTCAACCAAAAGACCGTAGACGGAATTAGTCCCGATGGACTAAAGGAATCCGTTACCCGTGGGTAAAGAGTACACTCTCTGCAGAGATTAAACATCTATTAGAATAGCCGTGTCCACGGTTAAGGACTACAGTCTGGGATGGGTCAAGTGTCGGTCTTCGGAGGAAAAACTACTAAGTCAGAACATTGACTGTGAACGGTGACATATGATGATTATGATTATTATTATTGTGGACCAGCTAGTTCCATTATTTGCTTTATTGAGTATCCCTGGGACGGTTCTACCTCCTGGATATTCACCGTGATTATTCTGTTATAAGCCCTTTATGTGGTGTCGCACAGACGCCCGACTGTGGCATGTTTGTTATTGATTTACTTTATAAGCCCTTTATGTGGCGTCGCTGAGACGCCCAACTGTGGTGTGCTTGTTGTTTATTTACTATATAAGCCCTTTATGTGGTGTCTCTGAGACACCCGACTATGGCATGCTTGTTATTTATTTGCTATATAAGCCCTTTATGTGGCATCGCTGAGACGCCCGACTGTGGCGTGCTTGTTGTTTATTTACTATATAAGCCCTTTACGTGGTGTCGCTGAGACGCCTGACTGTGGCATGCTTGTTATTTATTTGCTATATAAGCCCTTTATGTGGTGTCGCTGAGACGCCCGACTGTGGCATGCTTCTTACGCATTTACTTTATGAGCCCTTTATGTGGCATCGCACAGACGCCCGACTGCGGCATGTTTGTTACTTATTTCACTTATGAGCCCTTTCTGTGGCGTCGCTCAGACGCCCGACTGAGGCTTTCTATTTCTACTCTTATTCATGTGTTGTGTGAATAACTTGCTTATGTGCATCATGGAGTTTATTTTGTAACTGACGTTGTGACCATAAAATCTTTCAGAGCATGATTATCATTTGAATATTATACCTGCGTTCATAATGTTTGCGAGTACATTCAAAGTACTCACTGGCTTGTCCCTGGCTATTGTCTTGGCCAGATTCCTTGCATGGAGAGGAGCGACGAGATGACAGCCCCGGAACCTAAGCAATGGTGATAGCAGCCTCGCGAAGATATGAGTTAACCTGGTCAGCTGTTCCTGTGGGAAATGGAGTCCCATAGACGCTGATGATCCACAAACCGCTTCCGCCATCAGCCACTAGAAACCATTTGTTGTACTCGTAGACCAGAATGGTCTTGTACTACATATTTTTGTAGTTTGCTTGGAATTTTTGTATCAAGTTTGTGTCTCGCCAGCTAACAGTAATCCTGGGGCTGGTGAGCACAAGGGCCATTTTCTGGAAAATTAATATCTTGATAGTATTGGCGAGGGAGGACCATATGTGTTTGATAGTATTGGCTTTTCCTATAGACTCAATGTGATCTTGGATCACTAAAATAGAAAATGTAGAGTCTTGAGCTTTGAGATTGAGCCAATCCTTTTGTCCTTAGCATTATGAGGGGTCCATTTTTCTCACCCATGTCATGCCAATCATTGAGCTTTCCTGAAATATTAATCTTGAAATAGAATTAGCTCAATGAGTTATATGTTTTTCGGAATTACCAATACCACCTAGGGATAGTTGCACTTTCAATCTCCCCCTTTTTGGTAATTGATGACAACATATAGATCAAATCTTCGACAAATGATAGTAAGAGGGAAAGACATTGTCACTTTGAGAAGTATGTGATAAGCAAGAGCTCCCCCTAAATTTGTGCATAGTTTAAGATTTGCTTTGGACTGCAAATGCACAATGAGTTAGGGTAGTGGGTTACTCTTCCATGTCACATACATCTTGGTGGAGCGCTCAAAATGATAATAATTTAATACATGCACTCATCACCAAGCAAAGTGAATGATCATAAAAGGATAATGTCATCCAACAAGCATTAAGATAGCATAATGATCAAACACATGATCATCCAAGTATCACACACAAGCATAAAGTATTTCAAACAAGCAAATGACAAAGTTCAACCACCAAAAGAGCAAGAGAGAATAAAAAAGCAACACTCTCTCTCGAAGCCTATGATCTATACATTTTCTCCCCCTTCGGCAACAAGTTACCAAAAAGTTCATAAGAAATGCATAGTGCTAGATCGATTCTCAGGCTTGGTCTTCAGGCGGTGGTGTAGATAGGACTCCAAGGACGAAGGCATCAGTTGATGTAGATGGAGCTGGTGGAGTGGGTGCTGGAGCTGGTGGCACTTTGAAGGCTGTGGGTGCGGATGAAGTTGCTCGTGTCTGTAATGCATATAGCAGCATATCTCGACCTCTGGGCACTATAGCAAAAGCATCGGTGGTTGTCTTGCCCTTCTTCTCCTGCACTTCCTCCTGAAGTTGCTCAACAGACTGTATCTCAGTGACCTTCACATCTAAATCATAGAACTTCTGCTCCATGATCCTCTCCAACCTCTCCTGGTTTCGAGTCAGGGTGGCCAATCCCTTCTCAATTCTCGGAGTGGAGGCAATCAAGTAGCCAAGTTGATCTTGCTTGCTCTTCAGAAGATACTGAGATGCCTCATCCATGGTTGGCATCTTTGCAGTCTTTGCAGTCCTTGCCTTCTCCCTCTTTGCTTGTGCTTGCACAGAAGATGGTTCATTTTCATCCATCACCACAGTGTTGTCAGTCTAGGTAGATGGGCATATGTTCCTTGTCCAATAGGTATGTGCCAGTGCCCATCTTGGAGTTGATCAGCTCCTGGATCTGTGGGGCATACCCACAACTTCTCTTCTGATCTGCAGCCGTTCTCTTAATGGTTTCCACAATTAGGCTCATGACTTTGAACTTCTATGGGACATCAAAGATGTGGAGCAAGTTGATGGAGTGTCCTCTGATCATTTTGTGATCACCTGATTTTGGTAAAAGAGTGTGCCTGAGGATCCAGTTGATTGTGGGTAGACCAGATAGCAAGTGTTTCACTGAACCAAATTGGTGAGTCTCAAGATCTGCATCAGGAATCTCCTTGTACATGCTAGCCATTGAGTTGTGATCCTTCTTCTTCTTGGCATAGACATCCAAGTCATCTTCACTCTCCTCAGGAGCATTGATCAATTTAGCCCACTCTTCAACAGTTGACTGATACCTAGTACCTTAAGACATCCAGATAATTCTTCCATCTGGGTAGAAATGAGTTGTGGAGTAGAACCGCATAATCAGCACATCATTCCACTTTGTGAGCTTCTGAGCCACAAACTCATCAACTCCACAAGCCTTGAAACTATCATAGACTCCAGGATAGTGTTCTTCATTCTCCTTGATGTACTTCCAGTCCACCCATCTCATATCACAGACTATAGGCTTCTTGTCAAGCAACACTATCTCACAAAAGTCCTGTTGTTCCTTAGTGTGGAACCTGTAGTCCACAACATTTCTTCTTCTGATGGCGTATGGATCAGACTCTCTCCATAGCCTCAATCCTGAATCCTTTCTGATTTTCATGTTCTCAGCTACTGGATAAGCATCGTTGTGATCTGGAATTTTTGGCTTCAACTTCCTCAAGACATGTGACTCATCATCTTCTTCTTCCATTGCAGCTTCAGGCACTGGGGCCTTGTTCTTCTCTGCTGCTGGAATGTTCCTGGTGCTCCTCTTGGGTTTTGGAGCAGCTGCCTTGGGAGCTTCTTTGGGCTTAGATGGAGCAGCCCCTGATTTGATAGCATCTCCCATAAGCTTCTGAGCTTTAGGTGCTGGTGAAGCAACCTCTTCCTCTTCCTCTTCCATTATTGAGGCCTTCCCAATAACTCTAGCAGTGGTCTTCTTGACCCTTTCTTTCCTCTTGTTCTCTGCCACAACCTGTTCTTTGGGTGTAGATCCCAAAGTTTCTTGAGTGGATGATCTGGCCTTTGACATAGGAACTCTCTTGGCAGGAACCTTTGTCTTCATTCCTGGCTTAGTGGCAGCAGCTGTGCCATATTCCTTCTTCAGAACTTTCTTCTGTGAAGTGGCCTCTTCCTCATCAGCCACATAGTTCTCATCCTCAGAATCTGAGGTTCTCTTCTTTCTGGCCCTGGTGGCTGCCTTAGGCAAATTGCTGGGTGTGATCCTGCTTCCATCATCAGAGCTGCTAGAGGGACTAGTGCCCTCACTCATGTGAACCTGCTCCTCAGACTTCTTATGACTGTCACTCTGATCTGACATGATGCAAACTCTGACAGCTGACCCTGTGAATAGATTATAGATGAGGTAGATTGGATGAGCATCACAAAGTGCAGAGGTTTTTGCAAAAGAATGAATCAGAAACTTGGAATCCCGGTGATACCGAAGCACCTTTTGGAACCTAAACTGATGAACTCGGTTAGACCGAGTCACAGTTCGATGGCACCGAGACTGCTAGGGTTTCACAAAGACTTGAACTCGGTCACACCGATTTGCAATTCTCGGTCAGACCGAGAATCACATGTGCAATGCCCTGAGCCAAATCGGTGGAACCGATTTCAACAACTCGGTCGGTCTGAGATGGAATTAGCGGAAACCTAACCCTAAATTTTCAATCCACAACTAAACTATGGAGTGATTTTGTTGGATAGAGTGATCTCAATCATGGCAAGATACATGGCAAAACAATGTGCTAGGAATCGGAGTGAGATTAGCACAAAGATCAAGTCCATACCCTAATGCGGCGATGGACCTCCTACGGCGGCAACGGCGGAGACGATCCCGTTGATGGCGGAGGAGACCAGTGGTGGGAGGCAGCTGGCGATGAGGAGGATGATCCGGAGACCCAGGGAGGCAGAGCAGGCTGAGCGCGGGCGAAGAGGTTCGGAAAATTTTCCAAATTTTGGCCCGTGGATATATATAGCCTGACCGTGTTGGTGTGACCGAGTGGAACAACTCGGTGGCACCGAGATGCATAACTGCAACCAGTTACAACAACTCTGTGTGACCGAAAAGTTCAAACCGGTTGCACCAAGATTGAAAACCTAGATCGACTTAGTGATCTCGGTATGACCAAAATGGATGAATCGGTCAGACCGAAACGCACAAAGAAGTTTTGTAAGTTTAAGTCTATGACAAATCGGGGACACCGAGTGCTCCTCTCACAGAGTGGTTCGAATCTGACTTGATCAAACTTTGTGATGTAGCATGAATAGAGTTTGAGACGAGGAAAGCATAGATAGCTAGAGAAGGTTCTTAGGCAGTCTTGTCCATGCACTTGGCAAAAGAATAAGAAACCAAGCAATCCAAACAACAAGTGGATGTTCTCGAATGGGTAAATTATGCAACCAACATGCTCACATAATAAAATGGCAAATGAAATATGTGGCAAAGCATGCACGACCAATTCTAGCATCTATCAAGCAATTTGGCGATGACTAGGTCATCTATATATGAGTATATTGACTTAGGAGTCAAATGAGAACATTTGATCATAGGTCGTACTCATCATTTAAGCACAAGTGGGGTTACCACTTTTACATAAAGCATTGTTGTGTTCACATCATTAGAGTTGCTTTAGCTCAAGTCGTAGAGTAAAGCTCCCCCTAGATGTGAGATCCCCCCTAAGAGGGATGAACTAACCTTGGGTTTTGTCGATGATGACTTCATGTAGGTGTTGAAGATGTGGATGCTCAATGTTGATGTAGATCATTTGGAGCAATCCTTTGGAGTGAGTTGCACTTTAAATACCTACACGGGTTAGTCCCACAAGGAACAAACAAGGATATCCAAAGACATAGAGTGATGCACACACAAGATGATGTCTTTGAAAGCATTAAGTTACCTTGTCCCTTGTCTTACCAACAAGAAGGTTTGTGACTCCTTGAACTAGTGCAAGATGTGGAAGTTGATTGCACTTGTTCTTGCCAAAATGATAAGAGTGAAGTATGTTGGCGGAGTCACCCTCAAGAACTCTCTATTTCTTCTTCTTCTGGATCCACACCATCTTGATGGGAATCCTCGGAGTTGTAGTCGTTCTTGATGAAGTAGAACTTGATGTAGTCTTGGGAACCCACTTGACCAAGGCCTTAGGTGCTTCTTCAAATGCATCAATTTCCTCTTGAAGCTTATCCTTGCCTTTTGGCTTGTGGTCTTGTGGTGGAAGATCATCTTGAGCTTGTGTCCCTTTGAAGGAAGTAGGATCATACTTCTCTTGTTGAGGAACAAACTTCATCTTGGGGTATTGATCTTCTTCCCATTCAACTCCACTGGCATTGAACTTTCGTTCAAAACCAACACCTTGGTTCTTCCGGTGCCTTCCTTGCTTGCGTACAATTTCCTCGAATTGTTTACTCCCGGCAAGACTCTTGTAAACACCTTTCTCTATGATTCCCTTCAATAAGAAATTTTCTTTCTCAAGTGTAACTTGGCTACGAGAATCATTAGTGGAATCAAGAGAACTACTAGAAGCAACAACATTGGATTTAGTATGATTATTGTTACTACTAGAGGAAGAATATTTCTTGTTCTTGTTACTAGACTTGACTTGAGGTATGTAAGTGGATAAGAGTAAACACTTGGCAATGTAAGAAGAACTTTTCTTGCGAAGATCATCATTGATTGCCTTTAAGAACTCATGCTCTTGCTCAAGGTTGAGCTTTTCAAACCTTAATTTCTCATGAGTCCTTAAAAGTTCTCGATGATCTCCTAAGATAGTTTCATGAGCTAACTTAAGAGTGTTTAGTTATTTAGTTAGAGACTCAATCTGCTCCTTATCATTGTCATTCGTTTTATCTTGATTATCATGATTAATTGACGTTTCATCATAGTATTCATCACTAGAGTTGTCAACAAGTAAATCATCATCACCTAACAAGTCATCTTCATGGCTATTGAAATCAACATACTCGGGGTGTGTTACCTTTGGACCTTTGGCCATGAAGCATCTTCCAATTCCTTCATTTGGTGAATCAAATATGTCATAGGAGTTGGTTGACACAAGTGCTAGACCGGCAACACCTTCATCTTGAGTGTATTCGGAATCAGAGTGATAGTTTCTCTCGGAGTGATTGTCGGAGTCGGAGCTGGATACCCATTCACCAACATGATCTTGATGTCTTCGTTTTATGTAGCTCCTTGAGGACTTTTCTTTTCTTTCCGAATCCTTGCTTCTCCGGGATGTTCTTCGTTCATAACTATCATCTCTACTGCTTCTCTCTCTTGATGGTGATTCTTCTCTTCTACTTCTTCTTTTTGGAGAATCTTCTCTTCTCTTGTAGGGTGCCGTACACTCATTGGAATAGTGTCCGGTTCTTCCACAATTGTAGAAATGACGCTCTCGACTAGAAGATCTTTTGTCATTGTAGGACCTTGACTTGGAACTTCTCTCTTTGCTTCTACTCTTGTAGAATTTGTTGAAGTTCTTCACCATTAGGCTCAATTCTTCATTGAAGGTTGGTTTCTCACTTGATGATGTAGGAGCTTCACATGAGGCTTTGTAAGCACCACTTTACTTGTTATGGATCTCCTCCTTATCCTTGAGTGACATCTCATGAGCAACGATTCTTCTAATGACTTCTGTTGGCTTGAGATCTTTGTAGTTGGGCATCATTTGGATCAATGTGCATACGGTATCATATTTTCCGTCCAAAGCTCTTAGGATCTTCTTGATGATGAATTTGTCGGTCATCTCTTCACTTCCTAAGCTGGCAATCTCATTTGTAATAAGAGCAAGCCTAGAGTACATTTCAGCGACACCTTCACCATCCTTCATTTTGAACTTGTCAAGTTGACTTTGAAGCACATCCAACTTGGATTCCTTGACGGAGTTGGTACCTTCGTGCATATCAACCAAAGTATCCCAAATTTCCTTTGCATTCTCAAGACGGCTGATTTTGTTGTATTATTCGGGGCACAATCCGTTGAAGAGGATATCACAAGCTTGAGCATTATATTGCAGCATCTTCAACTCTTCCGTGGTAGCTTCACGGTTCGGTTCTCTCCCATCAAAGAATTCACCTTGCAAGCCAACATACACAATAGCCCAAACGGCGGGGTTATGTCCAAGAATATGCATTTTCATCTTATGCTTCCAACTAGCAAAATTAGTACCATCAAAGTAAGGACCTCTATGGTGGTAATTTCCCTCGCTAGACGCCATACTCTCCTAGGTTGTGAAACCAAGGCTATGACTACCAAAAGCTATGGAAATCAAAGCAAATGGAGACCAAAGCTCTGATACCACTTGTAGGATCGAAAGTATGTCTAGAGGGGGGTGATTAGACTACTTGACCAAATAAAAATCTATCATTTTCCCAATTTTAGTTCTTGGTAGATTTTAACAACTTTGGACTAATCAAGCAATCTTGATACAATTCAAGCAAGCATGCAAAGAGTATATGAGCAGCGGAAAGTAAAGCATGCAACTTTCAAGAATGTAAAGGGAAGGGTTTGGAGGATTCAAACGCAATTGAAGACACGGATGTTTTTGTCGTGGTTCCGATAGGTGGTGCTATCGTACATCCACGTTGATGGAGACTTCAACCCATGAAGGGTAACGGTTGCGCGAGTCCACGGAGGGCTCCACCCACGAAGGGTAACGGTTGCGCGAGTCCACGGAGGGCTCCACCCATGAAGGGTCCATGAAGAAGCAACCTTGTCTATCCCACCATGGCCGTCGCACACGAAGGACTTGCCTCACTAGCGGTAGATCTTCACGAAGTAGGCGATCTCCTTGCCCTTACAAACTCCTTGGTTCAACTCCACAATCTTATCGGAGGCTCCCAAGTGACACCTAGCCAATCTAGGAGACACCACTCACCAAGAAGTAACAAATGGTGTGTTGATGATGAACTCCTTGCTCTTGTGCTTCAAATGATAGTCTCCCCAACACTCAACTCTCTCCCACAGGATTTGGATTTGGTGGAAAGAAGATTTGAGTGGAAAGCAACTTGGGAAGGCTAGAGATCAAGATTCATATGGTAGGAATGGAATATGTTGGTCTCAACACGAGCGTAGGTGGTTCTCTCTCAGAAAATGTGTATTGGAAGTGTAGGTTTGTTCTGATGGCTATCTCCACGAATGAAGAGGAGGTGGAGGGGTATATATAGCCTCCACACAAAATCTAACCGTTACACACAACTTGCCAAACTCGGTGGGACCAAATTAATAAAATCGGTCGGACCGATTCAGCAAATCTAGTGACCGTTAGGATTTTCGGTGGGACCGACATGCAACTCGGTGGGATCAATATGGTTAGGGTTAGGGCATAAGTAATCTCGGTGAGACCGATTACACAAACTTGGTGAAACCGATTTTGGTAATAAGCTAACTAGAGAGTTGGTCAGGTAAACTCGGTGGGACCGATTGCTCATCTCGGTGGGACCAAAATGTTACGAAGGGAAACTGAGAGATTACAATCTCATCTCGGTGAGACCGAGATCCCTATCGGTGAGACCGATTTGCCTAGGGTTTGTGGCAGTGGCTATGACATCTGAACTCGGTGGCGCCGGATAGAAAGAATCGATGGGGCCGAGTTTGACTTTTGGTTTAGGTCATATGTGGATGTGAGAAAGTAGTTGAGGGCTTTGGAGCATATCACTAAACAATTTGAGCAAGAGCCTCATTAAGCAACACCTCATCCCTCCTTGATAGTATTGGCTTTTCCTATAGACTCAATGTGATCTTGGATCACTAAAATAGAAAATGTAGAGTCTTGAGCTTTGTGCTTGAGCCAATCCTTTTGTCCTTAGCATTTTGAGGGGTCCACTTTTCTCACCCATGCCATGCCAATCATTGATCTTTCCTGAAATATTAATCTTGAAATAGCATTAGCTCAATGAGCTATATGTTGTTAGGAATTACCAAAACCACCTAGGGATAGTTGCACTTTCACCGGTTTAAGAATTTCTGGTTCAAAAAGGAATTAACTTCTCGCAAAGTTCGAGTTTAAAGGCTGTCAGAAAATTTCTGGCTGAAAATGAAGATTCCGGTTTAAAATCCGGTTCCAGGGAAAGTTGTCTCCCACAAAGCATTGAAGCTCTCAAAATCCGGTTTAACATCCGGTTCAAGAAGACATATCTCTCACAAAGTTCGAGTTCTCAGAAGAATCACTTGGGGGCTTGGTTGTATTCGAACCGTAGCTACACCTCTTGATCGGCGAAATGCCACCAGAAGAAATCACTTGGGGGCTTGGTCGTATTCGAAACATAGCTACACCTCTTGATCGGCGCAAGGCCAAAAGAAAATTACTTAGGGGCCAAAGAGAGTGTTGCAAAAGCACAATTCAAACATAGGCACCCGCTGAGCACAGTTCAAAATGCTGCTTGGGGATTCTTTGTTGTCGCAATGAACAAAGAATCTACACTTGCAGTAAGGCTATCAAGCCACGGCTTGGAAGCCTGGTGTATACACCTAAAACCCTGGGTTAACCTGCCTTCTTTAAGTAAGTCACTCCGCCCAGGTAAACCTGGTATGACCCGCTGAACTTTGACAAGTCAATCTAATGAGACCCTGAACTTGTCAAGTTAAAACGATGATTGGTTAAGGATTGAGGACCATCTTAAAAGGCTTTGTGAAATGGTTTAACTCAGTGGCCTGGAAGCCCATGAAAAGCCTCGAATTTGGGGCCTGGCAGCCCGTGAAAAGCCTCGACTACACGGTTTTTGTTTGTTTTTATTTTCCAAGTTTTTATCGTTTTATGAGGTTTATAATGTTACTAATAAACCGGCATTCATTGACCCGACTTGGCTTTCAACTAAAAGTTGTCAGTACATGATCAGTTATAATCCGGCGTTTATTAACTCGGTCTGGCTTTGGACGTTAAGTCGCCAGTATATATTGGGATTGCGCCATTGGAATCATGCGCTTATGAATCATTGGGTATATTATTCAAATCTTTAATAGCCAACATGGCTGGATTTTTGCTATGGTTATCAATAACCAGTATTATGATCAAGGTTTTCAAAGTCGCTTTTAGCACAATGGTTATTATTTTATCAATGGATATGATTTATTCTACAATGGAGGAAGTAGTCCCAAGTCGCTACAGGCTTACGACCCGACACTTGGGGGCTACATTATTTAAGTTGATATTATATCAAATATGCAAGTATCATGTCGCTGCAAGCATGCACCATAACACTTGGGGGCTAATGCAAAGTCATGTTTTGCTCATCTCATTGAAGACCCGACTCATCACATCATAATGAGCCGGCCCTTGGGGGCTACCAATTGCTCCTGTCAACAATTCAAGGTACACAAGTATTATTCCATTATATTGAAGGGTCCACTGCTCAGTTGGTAAAGCACAAAGCTCTTAACCTTGTGGACGTGGGTTCAACCCCCATGATGCGAGTTGCATCATATGAAGTTATTTTCAATGAAGTATATATAAAGTCCCAGCTCAATATTATATTACTGAGCCGGCCCTTGGGGGCTACATGTTGCTGCTTGAATTTACATGATCATACATACAAAGTCCCTGCTCATTAGTACAAAGTCCCTTGGGGGCTACACTGGTTGAAGTATTTATGAGTATAAGGCAATTACAAGTCCCAAGTCGCTGCAAGCATGGCAACCCGACACTTGGGGGATACATATATGGAGTATTCAGTCTTTACTAGTGACTGAGATGAACAATATGGATTTTTTCAAAGTGGCAGTAATTATGTGGAAACAAGTCTCAAATCATCACTTTGTTCTGTTCAAGACTTGGGGGCTACAGGTAATATGGATATAAGGGAGAAATATCTTCTGATTTTCAGTTTTGAGCTAACCAGATTGACCCTGTGTCTGCAACAATTATGACCCAGCGTCACCAACAATTATTGACCCGACGTCACCAATCATTATGATCCGGTGCCATCAATATTCTTAAACCGACAATGATAAACTGGCAAAGTTCTACATTCTTAAACCGGCAAATTCTACATTCTTAAACCGGCTGAGGATTAGATGAGTATTTCAAAGACCAATATTTTAAGCATTGGGAGGTGAGGCAAATAAATTATTCTTTACAACATTTTTCCTACAAGAAAATTGATTATGAAGCTGGTCTACTGACCCGGGTTTTCTAGAAGAAGGAAATGAAAAGGAATTAAGGATGATCCGGTGCCGGTTTACAAGAATTCTTAACCCGGAGCATAATCTGTCAAATTTGTTCTTGTGTTTGCTTTACAGGATCAGTTTAACATGGATAAATCCAAATTAAACTGGGGGCTAATGTCGGGGATATACCCCGCGGTATGAACCGGCCGAAAATATGACCCGACCGGGCTTGGCAGTTTACTTAAGACCCATTGACACTTGGCGGTTCACTGGCGACCCGCCCTGACCAGACGGTCTACAAGCAACCTGCCTGAACATTATGACACACTACCTGCCGATTTATGTTAATAGTGGGCCGGTTTATGAGGAAAGCACAAGGAACATTCTCCTACAAAGGAAGCAAGACTAGGACTCCACTTGTAATAGAGTAATCCTAATCCTACTAGGACTAGTCATGTAACCCGCCCCTTCAACATGTATAAGGAGGGGCAGGGCTCCCCAAAGAGGGACATGCAACAAGCAATAATCTCTAGGGCTAGACACAACTAGGAGAGCTAGTTTACGGAGACTCCCTCATGAGCATAATGAGACCTAGCCACAAACAACATGTAGGGCTATTACCGGATGATGTTTCCCTGGGCCCGAAGCTGTCTAAATCCTTATCTTGTGCGTTGATCCGCCCTGCGTCTCTCATCCCAATCAACCCCTCTCAAGCTACCACATAGATGCATTGGCCTCATGACTAAGTCCTCACACTAGGACATCTGCCGTGACAATTCCACGACAAGTTTGGACCCAGTTATGTCAAACTTGCTTCCCTTGCCACTAAACAACAAAGATCTTCGGAAAAAGTTCAATACATGCTAAATAAGAGCAATGATATGTTGGGTGAAGAAATGGATCAGTCGAAAGCTTTGGCTGAAAGTCTTCAGAGACTTCAGTCCAGGTTTGACAACCTTCAAGGTCATCATAACACTCTCTTATCTGATCATGAGAAGCTTTCCTATGAATTTCTTCAAAGAAAGCAAGATCTTGAAAAGCTAAGAGTGAGTAATGAAGATCTTCAGAAGGAGCACGATTCATTACTTGCTCAACAAATTAGCGCTTCTCAAGAAGAATTTGCTCCTCCATATTTGAAATGCATTGAACGTGAATCTGCTAATTCCTCACCTGAATGCTCAAATGCTTCTAATGTTACAAATTCTTCAACTGTCTCTGATATCACTAATTCCTCACCTGAGGACATTGCTAGTATCACTGATGATGCAGGGCTGAAGGAATTGTAGATGATAGGCATGTACAAAAGCCTCAAAGGGCATCAGACTCTTTGTGATGTGCTTAAAAAGCAGATCCTCAAAAGGAACCCTAGGAAAGAGGGTATTGCCTTTGAGAGGAAACTCAATGCTGATGGTACATATTGGAAGCCTGAGCAGTACCCCAAAACCTCATGGGTTGCTGCAAAGGGACCTCCAGTTGATCCATCAAATTTATCTCGCTTTACATGTGAATCTCCTCATTCTTCTCATGAGTCTTCTGACTCCAACTATAAACTGTTCAAAAATCAGAATGGTGAAGTATTTGCTAGATATGTTGGCACCAACTGCAGGAACGGTTCCCCTATGAAGAAAATCTGGGTTCCCAAAAAGTGCCTTGAAAGTCTTCAGGTGAATGTCCTCATGACACCACCTGTGAAGAATAGGAACCCCAGATCAAATTCTTCATATGGATCCAAGTCCTCATATGGACCAAATTCCTCACGTGGATCAAATTCCTCAAAAGGATCAAAGTCCTCATATGAACATCATCGTGCTAACACCTCTGTTTCGCAGGGAAGAGCTAAGGGCTATGAATATGTGCATTATTCTTCAAACCATTATTTTCACAAGTCCTCGAAGAATATCTCTGCTTATTCATATGCTTATCCTAACTCCTCCTATGTGAAACGAAATGGATTGGCTTCTATGCCACCTTTCTCATATGGAGCTCGCAGAATGATGAACTCTTTTCCACCCCTTCAGATGTGGGTGGTGAAGAGAAAAACTAATCTCTTATGCAGGGTCAGGTCTCCAGACGTGCTTAAATCGTCTGAAGAATTTGCTGGAGGCCTGAAATTGCCTGAAAGGACGTAGGCTAATCATGAAGAATGAACTTTCATTTCTCACGTCCTCACATTGCTTTATCTGTTCTATTACATGATCTGATGAATTGATGTCATATTCTTCACTGATGAAGTATATGAGTTAGTAAGTTGCACTAATTCATCTGCAGGATGATCAACCCAAATCCACCGAGAGGGTCCTTGATAGTGGATGTACAAATCACATGACTGGTGAAAAGAATCTATTGATGGATGCACCCTTATCTCCATTGCATCTGAAGCATATCATCTTCGCTGACAAAGGAAAAAGTCGAGTATTGGGTCTAGGTAAGGTTGTGATCTCAAAGGATCAACACATGGACAAAGTCATGCTCGTCGAGTCCTTAGGATACAACCTCATGTCTGTCTCAATGCTTTGTGATCTTGATATGGTTGTTGTCTTTGGCAAGTATCATTGTGTTGTGATTATGGAAGCTGACAATTCCAGTCTTCGAAGGCTTTAGGAGAGGAGATCTGTATATTGTTGATTTCTCTACAGGACCACAACCAGCCGTATGCCTACTTGCAAAAGCTTCAGAAGGCTGGCTATGGCATCGACGACTTGGTCATGCAGGCATGAGGAATTTGCACACGCTTGCGAAGAAGAAGCATGTTATTGGCATTGAGAATGTCAAATTCCTCAAGGACCACTTATGCGGAGCCTGTGAAGCTGGAAAGATGACCAAGGCCAAGCATCCAGCAAAGACTATCATGACTACTACTCGACCATTTGAATTGCTTCATATGGACTCTTTGGTCCTAACCATTATTCTGCTGTCACTAATGATGCATCTCTATATGGCTTTGTTATTGTTGATGATTACTCTCGTTACACATGGGTACATATTGTCACTTACAAACATGAGGTGCAGGAAGTCTTCAAACGTTTTTCCTCGAGGGCTTCAACCAACTTTGGTGTGAAGATCAAGCACATCAGAAGTGATAATGGAACTGAGTTCAAGAATTCTGGTCTTGATGACTATCTTTTTGAACTTGGTATTACTCATGAGTTATCTGCTCCCTATACTCCTCAGCAGAATGGTGGAGCGCAGGAACATGACTCTTGTTGAGATGGCTCGCACTATGCCTGATGAGTGCAAAATGCCTCGTCATTTCTGGATTGATGCAATTGATACTGCGTGCCACATCATCAACAGGGTATATCTTCACAAGTTCTTCAAGAAGACTGCTTATGAACTCCTCACTGACAAGAAACCAAATGTGAGTTATTTGAAAGTCTTCGGTGCTAAATGTTGGATTATAAATCCTCATCACAACTCTAAATTTGCACCGAAAGCACATGAAGGTTCTATGCTTGGTTACGGAAAGGACTTGCACACCTACAGAGTTTTCAACAACGTTCTTCACAAAGTTGTTGAAACTGTAGATGTGCGGTTCGATGAAACTAATGGCTCGCAAAGAGAGCACCTACCTTCTGTGATAGATGAACCAGCACCTGAGGAAACTATCAAGTTCAAGGCTACTAAGGATGTCATTCCTACCGAGGAATCTGCTGAAGAATTCATTCCAGAACGTGAAGAACGTCGAGCTAATGCACCTGAAGAAAATGGTGCTGAAGAAAATGCTGATCAAATTCCTCGACGACAACCCGCTCATCCTCGCTTGCAAACGAAGTGCAAATTGAGAAAATCATCGATGACATTGAAGCACCAGGTCCTCTCACATGCTCAAGAGCTTCACATTTATCTAACTTTTGTGGGCATTTTGCTTTTGTCTCTATCACAGAGCCCACTAAGGTAGATGAAGCATTTCTCGAGCCTGAGTGGATTCAAGCTATGTAAGAAGAATTACATCGATTTGAGCTCAAGAACGTCTGGGAACTGGTCAAACGTCCAGATCCTAGCAAGCACAATATCATCGGCACAAAGTGGATCTACCGCAACAAGCAAGATGAAAATGGCCTTGTGGTAAGGAATAAGGCACGGCTCGTAGCTCAAGGCTACACACATGTTAAAGAATTGATTTTGATGAAACTTTTGCACCTGTTGCTAGACTTGAGGCTATTCGTATATTACTTGCTTATGCTAACCATCATGACATCACTTTATATCAAATGGATGTGAAAAGTGCATTCCTCAATGGTAAGCTTGAGGAAGAAGTATATGTTGCTCAACCCCCAGGTTTTGAACATCCAAAGCATCCTGACAAAGTCTTCAGACTCAATAAGGCCCTGTATGGCCTCAAGCAAGCCCCTCGGGCGTGGTATGATACTTTGAAGGAATTCCTCATGAAGAAAGGTGTCAAACCCGGTTCACTTGACCCAACTATTTTCACTAAATCTTATGATGGTGAATTGTTTGTGTGCCAAATATATGTTGATGATATTATCTTTGGCTGTACTGACCAATATTACAGTGATGAATTTGCCTATATGATGAGTGAAGAATATCAAATGTCTATGATGGGAGAAGTGAAATTCTTCTTAGGTCTTCAAATTAAATCAACAAGAATGGCATATTCATATCTCACGAGAAATACCTCAAGGATGTACTGAGGAAATTCGGCATGCAAGATTGCAAAAGCTTCAAAATTCCTATGCCCACAAATGGCCCTCTATGCACTGATGAAAATGGTATTGACTTTGATCAAAAGTTATACCGCTCCATGATTTCAAGCTACACCGAAGGAATCACACCATAAGGCTGTGAAGCATATTCTTCGATATCTAGCTCACACACCAACACTTGGATTATGGTATCCCAAGGGCTCGGCTTTTAATCTCACTGGATATTCAGACTCTGACTATGCTGGTGATCATGTGGACCGCAAGTCAACATCTAGCACATGCCATTTCCTCGGACGATCCTTAGTCTGTTGGTCCTCGAAGAAACAGAACTGCGTATCACTGTCTACTGCTGAAGCTGAGTACATTGCTGCTGGTTCTTGCTGTGCTCAATTGCTATGAATGAAGCAAACTCTCAAGGACTACGGTGTCAATGTGAAGAATGTGCCTCTCTTATGTGACAATGAAAGTGCAATCAAGATTGCTCACAACCCAGTTCAGCACTTGAAGACAAAGCGCATGCAGATTCGTCATCATTTTCTTCGTGATCATCTGTTGAAGGGCGGCATTTCTATTGAGCATGTGAAGACTGAAGAACAGCTAGCTGATATCTTCACAAAGCCCTTGAGTGAGAAGATATTTAGCAAGTTGCGCTGTGAGCTAAATATCCTAGAATCTTCAAATGTTGTTTGAAAAGGACACTCATCCTAACACTTATGCTAAATTGATGACTTAGATGTGCAACACATGAAGAAACGTTTTTCTTCAAATCAATGAAGAATAACACTCTAAGTGTGAAGAAATTAATGAAGAATTTCATTCTCAGAGCCCTACGATAATTGTACGCGGTGTCTGAAATCATCATTCTTATACAGTGAGTCACCCCACCACCAAAAGTTGAAAATCATCAATTTCAGTTTTTTCTCAGTTTGTGAAATTCCTTAGTTGTTCACTTTCTTCAACTTTGCATTGTCTTCACTATTTCCGTCGTGTTTCTTCATTGCCTATATAAATATATGAGTTTCTGTCCTCAACGGCATTCACTTATTGCCATTTCTTCAAGCTGTTTTTCTGCTAAGTGAATGTGATCGGACCCTTCCCCCTCTATGCTAAACTCAATCCAATCTATTCACAAATTCTTCATGTGCGTTCTATTTGAAACTTGTTCAAAATCTTCACTGTGTCCTTATCAGCTGAAGAAGTTGCGAACGGAACTTTAAACTTATCCTATCAAAACTTTCGGCTTTGCCGCTCAAACCGTTCCGCATCCCACGATAACACTTATCTATTCACCCATGATATCGCACGATCGCCACCTCTCAGTACGTGGGTGACACATGTCAACCGAGTGAGAAGGGTCAGGGGCACGTTCGTCCAATTTCTTCGCGCGAACAGTTTTTCACCGTGACTATATATACCCCTCCCCTTCCTCACTTCACTTTTACTCCACTCGACCTCTCTCCCGCTCGAGCTTCTCACACCCTAGCGCCGCCGCTACTTCATCGTCGCCGGTGAGGAAGAGCTTCACTGCCTCGACCTCGTCGCCGTCGTACTCGCGCCTGCTGCAGATTTCTTCACTCCGCCGCCGTCGTAGCTGTCTTCCTCTGCCAAGTTAGGGCGTGGAAGATCTGAACTAACGAGCTTCACAACTACACCTCCCAGTTCGTCGTGTTCTTCATCCAGGGTAATTAAAAGTTACTTTTACTACCCTCTTTGATTCAAATGTTTTCTACAAAATCTTCAAAGGTGTTTATTCTTCAAATCTTCACACACTGAACACCTCACATGCCATCTGTTCTTGATTCGTTTCTCTAACAAATATTTTTCTTCATGATTCCTCAATTGTGTGGATTTTTGATCTGTACAAATCTGGAACCAAAGACAAAGAACGCTTAGTGAAATTCTTCAAGACTCATGTGGTCAAATTCCTCAAACTTGTTCTTTATGAAAAAACCTTCTGAGAACGCATATGACCTCTCCAAATTCCTCGCAACTATACTCTGTTCACAGGTACACATGTCCGCTGCTGAATCACTAGGTTCTCATCAACTTAACTCATTTGCAGCGTTCCTCGAAGAAAAGTTGCACACCTCTTCAGAAAATTCAGTTGTTCATATCCCTCATCTGAAGAAAATGGCTGATGGAAAGAAGCCACAGAAGGGAGGAAAAAGGCCTGAGGTCGACACTGCTTTTGAGATACCTGATGACACCTATGCTGGATACAGCACACCCCCTGAGGAGGACAAAAACCAACGCAAGGTGCACAAACAAAGAATTGAGAGGAGATGGGCTCAAGAATGGAGGGAGTACAGATATGTTACTCCTAAATACATGAAGAAATTCGCTCTAAATCCTCCATGCCCAAGACCTCCATTGGCACCTGGCCAAGAAGCTGATCCCACCAGCCTCAAGCGTGGTGAGGACTATCCTGATGAAAGGGCCAAGCGCCAGGCAAAGCTAGCCAAAGTAGCTAAGGAAGCAGTGAGGAAATTCAATGAAGATTCTGCTGCTGCTGCTACCACTGCTGAGGCATCTGTCAAGCCAAAGAAGGCCATGGCAAAGAAGCCTGCGCATAAGTCAAGTGCTTCACCTTCTATGCCCTCATGGCCAAGTTCCTCAGCAATGCCCTCACGACCAGATTCCTCAAAGCCCTCACGGCCAACTCCTCAAACTGCTCCTGCTCCTCCAAAGTCCTTAGCTCCTTCGCAAAAGTCTTCGGCTGCTCCGACCAAATCCTCAGCACCAGTGCATCTCGCCTCATGCCAAAGGACAGCTGGCATATCTATTGCCTCAGGAGCCTCTGCAAGTTCCTCAGTTGCTCCAAGTTCCTCAGCTGGCCCCTCTCTGCTGAAGAAAAAGGCCGCTGCTGGACGAGGTCCTCGACCAAGTCCTCACAAGAAGCAGGTCGCCTTCCAAGTGCCCTCTGATGATGATGAGGCTGATGATGAAGAACTAGTCGAAATCATCAGGGACAGGCAGCACATGGCAGTGTTGTGCCTCTTTTGCTGGATCCGAAGAAGATCCTGGATTCCATTGATCTGTGGCACAAAGATCCAAACACTCCCTTGCCTGAACTGAATCTCTCTCCTGGTCAAAGTCATATGTTGTCAGCTTTCATTGCTGAAGAAAAATGGAAATTTGAGAAGGCCAGGCAGCTGAAGAAATCTCAGTACAAGAAAGAGCGCTTTTTGAAGAAAAACATTGTCAAGATGGCAACTGACGAACTTGTGAAGATCCAGGCTGAAACCAAAGGCCTCAGCGATGAGTTCAACACTTACTATGCTGATTGGCAAGGAGCAAAAGTTAGGTTTGTAAAACTGACTGATAAATTCACTACCAAGGTTGCAGCTCCATCGAAACCAGAAATTCCTCAAGCCGAAGCATCTGCTCAACAGACAGAAGAGTACGCCAGCACCGCTGATGAGAATCAGGCTGCTGAAGAAAATGTGAGTTCCAGGGCTGATGACTGCATTCCAGCCGCTGAAGAAATTACCATAGCATCCACTAGTGGTGCGCCTGAAGAAAATGAAGAAGTCAGGGCAACTGCATCAGTTGTGCCTGAAGAAATTCAACCAAATTCCTCTGCTCATCCTGCGCCTACCCCAACTCCTATCCTTCCATCTGCATTAGATGTGAAGAAGACCAAGGCTGCAGAGCGTGCAGCTGTGAAGAAAAGGAAAGCATCAACTTCATCAGATTCTTCAGCACCGAAGAAGATGAAGCCTTTGACTAGCTCAATTGACAACCCTATTGATGTTGTTCCTGTTGCGTTCATGCCATCAAAGCAGTTGGATGATGATGACATTCCCTTCTGCTGCTTCCCAATGAATCTGATGATGACATTCCTTCTGCTGCTTCGTCAGAGCAGTTGGATGAAGAAATTGAAGCGGATGCAATCCCTTCAACCCCACATGTTTCATCGCCCATGCCTCAGTTCACTGCTGAAGAGGCTGGCGTTGAAGAAGAAGAAGAAGATGTGGACATTGGACGTACAACACCTATGCTGAATGATGACTTCTGGGAAAGTCAGCACCCCAACTCTCCGCTGTTCACACCATTGTAGCAAATCCCTCAGTCCTCAGCACATACTGTTCAAATGGGCTCTGAAGAAATTCATCCCACTTCGTCTGTTCATGAAGAAATTCCAGCCACTAGTGCTGAAGCAACTGCTGCTGCTGAACCACTGAAGACACAGACTGTCACTAAAGAGGAACCAGAAATTCCTCAGCCTGAAGAACCGGAGATTGCGATTCCTGAGGTTCTGATGCAACTGACTGACACTCCTCAACCCAAGCCAAAGGATCCATTCTCCAGGAAGCAAAAATTCAAGACTGATGATTTCTTCGGCAAGCGTGTATTCTTCACAGATTACAACCCCTATGACTGCTCGCATTAGGAAGAGGCGTTTCTGGACTGCCAGCCAGGCAAATTTCTACTCCTTAGTACTGTTCAACAAAGACAATGTCTTCGATCATGAGCACATTCCTCACATGGATATGGAATCTCTGCCGTGCTTCGTGCCAGTCCTCAGTGTTCTTCACGATGCTGGACTGTTAAATTTCTGCACTAATATCTGTGACTGGAATGAAGAACTCATTCTTCAATTTTATGCAACGCTGCACATCACCGGAGACTCTGAAGAAGTAAATTCCTGGGTGCTGGACTGGATGTCTGAAAACACTCACTATAAGGCACCAACTTCTGAATTGCTTCGTGCTTTGCCTCTCAGTCCTCCCCATGAAGCAGCTCGTTGCTTATACCAAGAGCCTGAGCTTACTCCTCACTAGATGCAAGTGCTGATGAAGACATTGAAGCCAGGTCAGGCTCCAAGAACCAAATTCCTCGTGAAGGAATTGCTATATGTGCCCTGAACCGTCTATCACATTTTGACGAAGACATTGAGTCCTATCAAGGGCCATGACTCGTCTGATGAAGAAGTCGTTGGCATCATGAAGAATCTGCTTTTCAATATCATTCATGGCATTCCCGTCAACTTCCATGATTTCTTCATGAGGACTCTGGCAAATCGCAATGTCACCATTTGAGCTGAAGCCTTATGCACCTTGGATTATGATATTCATCAGAACAAGGTCTTCACTCAACTACAAAGCTGATACACTGAACCATTGCAGCTACTTGCCCCCGACTGAAGTCCTCAAACAGACCTTTTCCTCAGCTGATGACAGGGGCAAGGCCTCTGCTGTTATTGATGAAGGCATTCGTCCATTGGGTGGTCAGTTTCGCAAAGCTGCATCTTATCCCACCAATGATGACTCTGCCACTCATGATTCTGCCGCAAATGCTTCCAACCAAAATCCTCAAGGCACAGCTCCCAGGGTGATGACTGATCGTGAGCTTCTCCTCAGTTTTCACCACAAGGCTGATCAAAATCACAAACGGGTCAAGCGTCAGTTTGGTTAAATTCTTCACAACATGACTGCTACCTACAATGCAGTGAATAAAAACCATTACTACCTCCATGAAACCTTCAACCGTACATGGGCCGTTCTGTCTCACATTTATAGTGAAGAAGATCTGAAGAACATGGGTCTCAAGGAAGATTTTGACTGGTCTGCTCCTCCACCGAAGAAATACAAGAAGGTCAAGGTTCCTTCCTTGGTGGCCAGCTCCTATTCATCATCGCACGAAACCGACGAGCACGAAGACTTGGACGACACTGCTGTAGGCCCTAAAACGACAAACGACCCCAACAACGCTGGCACTCCTTTTTCGATCCTTTTGGTCATTCGATGACAAAGGGGGAGAAATTTGAGTTAGTATTCAAGCAGGTCTATCTCTATGGGTGTTTTTTTGCTAAGTTACAACTCTCGTTCTTCTGAAACTTTGATTGGATCGAGTTGCAAACTTAAACTCTATGGTGGTCTGATACTTTTGCTGTGTTATTCTGCATGCTTATTCCTCATTAATGTTAATGAACGCATGCTGAATTACATCAGTCACCATATCTCAGCATGCATTTCAAATTCTTCATATTATATGTCAAATGCGTGTATGAAGAGATCTCCATGATTCTACTCTTCAAGTGAGCAATGCTTCAAAAGCAAATTCCTCACTATGCACATCTTCAGGGGGAGTTCTTCTATATCTTGCAATCAAATTCCTCAATATCAGTATTTACACTTCATATGTTTATTCCCGTTGAAAACTTAACCTATATTGTCATCAATCACCAAAAAGGGGGAGATTGTAAGTGCATCTAGTGCCCCTTAGTGATTTTGGTGTATTGAAGACTTATAGGTTAAGGGACTAATGCATTTGTGAGTGTACATAGGACTATAAGTCTATGAGGAGTTTGATATTTACAGAGAAAGTCGACCCCTAAAAATGAAGTTCTTCGACTAAAAACTTTGGATTTCTGAAGACTTTCTGAAGACTTTGAAAGTGAAGAAATTGGTGTGACCTTGAAGACTTGGTATTCATTCGAGGAACATGAAGCATGAAGACTTTTGTTTTTGTAGTTTCATTTTCTCTTTCTTGAGTCATAGGAAACACCGTACTGTTCAAGGGGGTCGAGAAATCTAAGGAAAAATTTCCATGTGATGCTCAACTCAAAATCCTACACCTACCCAATACTTCGAGTGAAGCCATTGGAAATCTCATAATCAGTTTAGTCAATTTCTTCAGTGATAGAGACGAAGATCTTCTGGTCTCTGAGAATTTGTTTTAACTGAGGAGTTAGGAATTCGCCAGTGCAGATTGCCTACACAGTGAGGAACATGATAGCCCTGAGGAATTTGAGCCTCAAATTTCCGACCGTTGCTGTGCTACGCCCCAGCTGTCCCAAAATATCTACCCACCTATCGGTCATATCAATGAAGGGCATTTATGTCTTATCATGTCGGGCTGCTCCCTAGGCTATAAATAGCCGCCCCCTACAACCACTAGCTGGTTGGCTGCTCCGAGAGAAACTGACACTTGTCATTTGAGAGCATCCCATCCTCCAAGGACTTTGAGCGAAAATCATCAAGTGAGGAAAAACCCCAAACCCAAACACCTACAAACCCAAAGTGATTGAGCATCACTGAAGAGATTGATCCTGCATGGATCCGACGCTTGTTACCTTTGAAGACTGTGCTTCCTCCAGACGGTTAGGCGTCATGGTCTAGAGCATCCAAGAGGAAATTGTGGATTGCCGGGTGACCGAGTCTGTGAAGGTTTGGAAGTCACCTGAAGACTTACCACGAGTGATTGGGCGAGGTCTGTGTGACCTTAGCTCAAGGAGAATACGGTGAGGACTAAGTGTCCTGGACTGCATGTTCACGACTGGGTGTCTGGGACTGTGTGTCCTCGATTTTAAATACTCAGCCGCTCTAACCAGATGTACAACTGAAACAACAGTTGGAACTGGTCTACCAAATCATTGTCTTCACCAAGCTTCCTGGTTCTATTTCCTCAACTCTTTCATTTCCTCATTACTGCTTTGAGTGCTTGTTCATATTTGTTCGAAGACTTTGACTGAAGACTTTCTCAATTTCCTCAGTTCAATTTCTTCAGTCTGTTTTTCTTCATCCTGTGCTATCCTGTGTTTACGCTTTCTGTACTCTGTGCTTGTCTTCATTTCATCATGATGACCATGCTTGTATTCTGTTATGTTTACTTCTGAGTACTTTTTCTGCTGCAAGTAGTTCTTCGCTAAGGAATTTCCTCACCCACAAATTCCTCAGTGAAGAATTCATAAAAATCGCCTATTCACCCCCCTCTAGTCGATATAACACACTTTCACTTACCGACATTGTACGTTAATACTACAAACTTAAAATACTACTGGTAATTTGCTCTAATACTACAAACTTAAACTACTTCTCATATGTTGTCATCAGGGCATGCTGGCCAGACGCTGGCGTTCTCCATCTTGGCCTTGTAGGCGGCAACCCACCGTGCTTCGATCTCCGCCAAGCTCTCCTCACCACGGTGTGCGGCCTCTTTTTTCTTGCGGCGGTGGGACTCTCTTTTCTTGACTGCTTTCTGCCTTTTCTGCTCCTTATGTGCGGCTTTGGCCGCCTCTAGATCCACCACCATTCGGCCATGGCAGCCTCAAAGTCCGCCCATGTAACTGTCTGGCCGCCGGCGGCAATGAACTCGGCGCGGCGAGATGCCATCGCTTCCTTACCATGTGTGCAGTCGCGGGCGGCGTGGAACGCGGCGCAGCAGGATGCCATCGCTTCCTTACCGCCATCAGGCGCGGGTGCCATGGACGACGCCTGGAGAGAGCTCTGGGACGGAGGGGCCGGGCAGCCGTATAGTGCGGTGGTATTCAAGAGCTCAACCACAAACGACAACAGAAATTTGGCTTCCCTTACAATTTTGCTAGTTCATTATCGCACACGGTTCATCTCTGCCGCTTCCGAAAATAGTGTGCACTGAGCCTATTGTGTGTTGCGTTATGATTGGCCAGAACCCCAGCCACGCGAATCGCATGTGTGCACCGTGCGATCGAACGACAATCCACGTCCCTCACATCACACCCGTGCACCTGTAGCTGGATTGGATTTATATGCGCTAAATGCCTAGAAAATGCACATAATCCCCTAAATATGGTAAATGAGCCCGAAAAATGTCAAATTTGCACACGGTGATTTGCAGGCTGTATGTTCGTCGTAGAAAAAAAACTCTAGGCCAAAGAACGAAGAAAATTTGGATTTTCCTTCAATCTTGAGTATTTCCCTTTCGAAAGCATGGAACTTCCTCGGTGATGGTTCGATTTATGAAGGGCGTGCATGACAACATAAGCCAAACCTTCTCAAATTTTTACCAGGGCATGGTGATGTCATACCATGGCACCATGCCAGGCGTCATGTTTTTTAAGCATTTATTTCATTTTTATATAGTTGAAAATCCAACAAACAAACATTGGTGGTTGACTATTGCCACACATTTCATCAAAATATCTGTCCATTCCTTGTAAAAGGCATGATAATTTACTAAATGGCACGAGCATGGTTTTCTAGGCTGTTCTTGTGGACCCTTTCATGCATCGATTGTTTGGACTTGAATTATGCGCATTAATGCCTAGGAAATGCACATAATCCCTTAAATATGGCAAATGAACCCGGAAAGGTGCCAAATTTGAACATGGTGATTTGCAGGTTGTATGTTCATCATAGAAAAAAAAACTCGTGGACAAAGGACAAGGGAAATTTCGACCCACCTTCAATCTTGGTGATTTCCCCCTCGAAACCATGAAACTTCCTCGGTGATGGTTCGATTTATTAAAGGCGCGCATCACGACATAAGGAAAACATTCTCCAACTTTTACCAGGGCATGGTGAGGCCATACCATGGCACCACGCCAAGCGTCATGTTTTCCAACCATGTGTTTCATTTTTTGTATAGTTGTTTGCTATGTATTGACCTTGCGTTGGTTTTCCCCGAAGAGGAGAGGATGATGCAGCACAGTAGCGTAAGTATTTCCCTCAGTTTTTGAGAACCAAGGTATCAATCCAGTAGGAGGCCACGCACAAGTCCCTCAGACCTGCACAAAACAATAGCTACTCGCAACCAACGCGATTAGGGGTTGTCAATCCCTTCACGGTCACTTACGAGAGTGAGATCTCGATAGAGATAATATTTTTGGTATTTTTGGTATAAAGATGCAAAGTGAAAAGTAAAAGGCAAAGTAAAACAAAGCAAGTATAAAAGTGATGGAGATTGATATGATGAGAATAGACCCGGGGCCATAGGTTTCACCAAAGGGCTTCTCTCAAGAGCATAAGTATTCTACGGTGGGTGAACAAATTACGGTTGAGCAATTGACAGAATTGAGCATAGTTATGAGTATATCTAGGTATGATCATGTATATAGGCATCACGTCCGAAACAAGTAGACCAAAACAATTCTGCATCTACTACTATTACTCCACTCATCGACCGCTATCCAGCATGCATCTAGAGTATTAAGTTAAAAACAGAGTAACGCTTTAAGCAAGATGACATGATGTAGAGGAATAAATTCATGCAATATGATAAATACCCCATCTTGTTATCCTCGATGGAAACAATACAATACGTGCCTTGCAACCCTTTCTGTCACTGGGTAAGGACACCGCAAGATTGAACCCAAAGCAAAGCACTTCTCCCATTGCAAGAACTACCAATCTAGTTGGCCAAACCAAACGGATAATTTGAATAGACTTGCAAAGATAACTCAATCATACATAAAAGAATTCAGAGAAGATTCAAATATTATTCATAGATAAGCTGGATCATAAACCCACAATTCATCGGTCTCAACAAACACACCGCAAAAAGAAGATTACATCGAATAGATCTCCACGAGAGAGGGGGAGAACATTGTATTGAGATCCAAAAAGAGAGAAGAAGCCATCTAGCTACTAGCTATGGACCCGAAGGTCTGAACTAAACTACTCACACCTCATCGGAGAGGCTATGGTGTTGATGTTGAAGCCCTCCGTGGTGTATGCCCCCTCCGGCGGAGCTCCGGAACAGGCCCCAAGATGGGATCTCGTGGATACAGGAAGTTACGTCGGTGGAATTAGGTTTTTGGCTCCTGTTCTGACCGTTTGGGGGTACGTAGGTATATATTGGAGGAAGGAGTACGTCGGTGGAGCTTCGAGGGGCCCACGAGGCAGGGGGTGCGCCCTAGGAGGGGGCGCCCCCCACCCTCGTGACCGCCTCTCAGGTTCCTTGGCGTAGGGTCCAAGTCTCCCGGATAACATTCGGTGAGAAAATCACGTTTCCGAAGGTTTCATTCCGTTTGGACTCCGTTTGATATTATGTTTCTTTGAAATACTGAAAAAGGCAAAAAATAGCAATTCTGGGCTGGGCCTCCGGTTAATGAGTTAGTCCCGGTAATATAAAAGTGGAAAATAAAGCCCAAGATAGTCCAAAACAATAGATAAAGTAGCATGGAGCAATCAAAAATTATAGATACGTTGGAGATGTATCAGGCATCCCCAAGCTTAATTCCTGCTCGTCCTCGAGTAGGTAAATGATAAAAAGAGAATTTTTGATGTGAAGTGATACTTTAGCATAATTTCAATGTAAATCTTCTTAATCATGGTATGAATATTCAGATCCGAAAGATTCAAGACAAAAGTTCATATTGACATAAAAATAATAATACTTCAAGCATACTAATCAAAGTAATCATGTCTTCTCAAAATAGCATGGCAAAAGAAAGTTCATCCCTACAAAATCATATAGTTAGGCTATGCTTCATTTTCACACACAAAGATGTTCCCAACTTCTATACCCCGATGACAAGCCAAGCAATCGTTTCATACTTAAATAATCTCAAACTTTTTCAACCTTCGCGCAATACATGAGCATGAGCCATGGATAATGCACTATGGGTGGAATAGAATATGATGATGGGGATTGTGTGGAGAAGACAAAAAAGGAGAAAGTCTCACATTGACGAGGATAATCAACGGGCTATGGAGATGCCCATCAATTGATGTCAACCTGAGGAGTAGGGATTGCCATGCAACGGATGCACTAGAGCTATGAATGCTCAACAAAAGAAAACTAGTGGGTGTGCATCCAACTTGCTTGCTCATGAAGACCTAGGGCAATTTGAGGAAGCCCATCGTAGGAATATACAAGCCAAGTTCTATAATGAAAAATTCCCACTAGTATAAAAAGACAACTTATGAGAATTACTATATGAAAAACATGGTGCTACTTTGAAGCAAAATATATGAGACTCACTACATGA
This sequence comes from Aegilops bicornis, assembly GCA_021605145.1. Taxonomy (NCBI): domain Eukaryota; kingdom Viridiplantae; phylum Streptophyta; class Magnoliopsida; order Poales; family Poaceae; genus Aegilops; species Aegilops bicornis. Next base: position 76,025,417 of record CM038671.1, on the reverse strand, counting down.
AGAACAAGGTGCTACTTTGAAGCACAAGTGTGGAAAAAGAGATAGTAGCATTGCCCTTTTTATTTATTTTCTTTTTTTGGCCTTTTTTTGCCTTTCTCTTCTTTTTTTTTGGGCAATGCTCTAATAATGATGATCATCACACTTCTATTGATTACAACATAAGGATTACAAATCGAAACTAGAACAAGGTATGACTCTATATGAATGCCTCGTGATGTACCGGGATGGTGCAATGAATCAAGAGTGTCATGTATGAAAAATAATGCATGGTGGCTTTGCCACAAATACGATGTCAACTACATGATCATGCAATGGCAATATGAGAAAAGTAAAGTGTGTCACGATGATGATGAACGGAACGGTGGAAAGTTGCATGGCAATATATCTCGGAATGGCTATGGAAATGCCATAATAGGTAGGTATGGTGGCTGTTTTGAGGAAGATACAAGGAGGTTTATGTGTGATAGAGCGTATCATATCACGGGGTTTGGATGCACCAGCGAAGTTTGCACCAACTCTCAAGGTGAGAAAGGGCAATGCACGCTACCAAAGAGGCTAGCAAAGGCGGAAAGGTAAAAGTGCGTATAATCCATGGACTCAACATTAGTCAAAAGAACTCATATACTTAGTGCAAAAATTTAGAAGTCATCAAAAATCAAGTACTACGCGCATGCTCCTAGGGGGATAGATTGGTAGGAAAAGATCATCGCTCGTCCCCACCCGCCACTCATAAGGATGCACAAGCGGTACACTTCATGTTTCAAATTTGTTACACAACTTTAACCATACGTGCATGCTACGGATTTGCTAACTTCAACACAAGCATTTCTCAAATTCACAACTACTCAACTAGCATGACTTTGATACTATCACCTCCATATCTCAAAACAATTATCAAGCATCAAACTTATCTTAGTATTCAACGCACTCAAAAGAAAGTTTCACATATCTTGAATACCAAGTATATTAACATTAAGCAAATTACCATGCTATTAACGACTCTCAAAATAATCTAAGTGAAGCATGAGAGATCAAGTTTCTTTAAAACAAATCCACCACCGTGCTCTAAAAGATCTAAGTGAAGCACTAGAGCAAAAATTATCACGCTCAAAAGATATAAATGAAGCACTATGAGCAAACTATCAAGCTCAAAAAAATATAAGTGAAGCACATAGAGTATTCTATCAAATTCCAATTCATGTATGCCTCTCGCAAAAGGTGTGTACATGAAGGATGATTGTGGTAAACTAACAAGCAAAGACGCAAATAATACAAGACGCTCCAAGCAAAACACTTATCATGTGGTGAATAAAAATATAGCTCCAATTAAATTACCGATGGAAGTGGATTTAAAGAGGGATGCCTTCCGGCATCCCCAAGCTTTGAGTTTTGGTGTCCTTGGATTATCTTGGGGTGCCATGGGCATCCCCAAGCTTAGGCTCTTGCCACTCCTTGTTCCATAATCCATCAAAAAGAATTCACCCAAAACTTGAAAACTTCACAACACAAAACTCAATAGAAATCTCGTGAGCTCCGTTAGAGAAAGAAAACAAAAGACTACTTTAAGGTATTGTAATGAACTCATTCTTTATTTATATTGGTGTTAAACCTACTGTATTCAAACTTCTCTATGGATTATAAACTATTTTACTAGCCATAGATTCACCAAAATAAGCAAACAACACACGCAAAACAGAATATGTCAAAAAGTGAACAGTCTGTAGTAATCTGTAACTAACACAAACTTCTGGAACTCAAAAATTCTACCAAAATTAAACGACCTGGAAAATTTGTTTATTGATCAGCAGAAATTGGAATCAGTATTTTATCTCGTTCTGGTGATTTTTAACAATTCAGGCACTGAGCGCAAAGTTTCTGGAAATTACAGCAAGATCAAATAACTATCATCCAAGAAGATCCAATAGGTTTAACTTGGCACAAACACTAATTAAAAGATAAAACCACATCTAAACATAGGCTAGATGGATTATTTATTCCTAAACATAAGCAAAAACAAAAACTAAAAAATAAAATTGGGTTGCCTCCCAACAAGCGCTATCGTTTAACGCCCCTAGCTAGGCATAAAAGCAAGGATAGATCTAGGTGTTGCCATCTTTGGTAGGCAATCCATAAGTGGATCTCATAATAGATTCATATGGTAATTTTATTTTATTTCTAGGAAAGTGTTCCATGCCTTTCTTTAATGGAAATTGGAATCTAATATTCCCTTCCTTCATATCAATAATTGCACCAATCGTTCTAAGGAAAGTTCTACCAAGAATGATAGGGCATGAAGGATTGCAATCTATATCAAGAACGATAAAATCTACGGGCACATAATTCCTATTTGCAACAATAAGAACATCATTAATTCTTCCCATAGGCTTTTTAATAGTGGAATCCGCAAGATGAAAGTTTAGATAGCAATCATCAAAGTCACGGAAATCTAGCAAATCACACAAAGTTTTGGGAATAGTAGAGACACTAGCACCCAAATCACACACAAGCATTAAACTCATGATCTTTGATTTTAATTTTGATAGTAGGTTCCCACTCATCATAGAGTTTCCTGTTGGGGAACGTTGCAGAAAACAAAAAATTTCCTACGGTTTCACCAAGATCCATCTATGAGTTCATCTAGCAACGAGTGATCGGAGTGCATCTACATACCTTTGTAGATCGTGAGCGGAAGCGTTCAAGAGAACGGGGTTGAGGGAGTCGTTCTCGTCGTGATCCAAATCACCGGAGATCCTAGCGCCGAATGGACGGCACCTCTGCGTTCAACACACGTACGGTCAGCGTGACGTCTCCTCCGTCTTGATCCAGCAAGGGGGAAGGAGAGGTTGATGAAGATCCAGCAGCACGACGGCGTGGTGGTGGATGCAACAGTCACCGCAGCAGGGCTTCACGAGCCTGCGAGAGGGAGAGGTGTAGCAGGGGAGAGGGAGGCGCCAAGATGCAGTGGTGCGGTTGCCCTCCTCCCCCTTTATATAGGCCCCCTGGGGCGCCCGCCCCTCTAGAACCCATCTAGATGGGGGGCAGGGAAGGGTTGCCCCCAAGGCAAGTGGGCGCCCCACCCTAGGGTTTCCAACCCTAGGCGCAGGGGGGCCCAAGTGAAGCGCACCAGCCCACCAGGCTGGTTCCTCCCACTTCAGCCCACGGGCCCTCCGGGATAGGTGGCCCCACCCGATGGACCCCGGGACCCTTCCGGTGGTCCCAGACAATACCGGTAACCCCAAAATTCTCCCGATGGCGAAATAGCACTTCCTATATATAATTCTTTACCTCCGACCATTCCGAACTCCTCGTGACGTCTGGGATCTCATCCAGACTCAACAACATTCGGTTTGCTGCATAGTCATATTCATACAACCTCAAGGCCACCGAACCTTAAGTGTGTAGACCCTACGGGTTCGCGAGACATGCGAACATGACCGACGGCTCTCCGGTCAATAACCAACAATGGATCTGGATACCCATGTTGGCTCCCACATGCTCCTTGATGATCTCATCGGATGAACCACGATGTCGAGGATTCAAGCAACCCGTATACAATTCCCTTTGTCAATCGGTATGTTACTTGCCCGAGATTCGATCGTCGGTATCCCAATACCTCGTTCAATCTCGATACCGCAAGTCACTTTACTGCATCAGTAATGCATGATCCCGTGACCAGACACTTGGTCACTTTGAGCTCATTATGATGATGCACTACCGAGTGGGCCCAGTGATACCTCTCCAAATACGGAGTGACAAATCCAGTCTCGATCTGTGTCAACCCAATGATACTTTCGGAGATACCTGTAGTGCACCTTTTAGTCACCCGATTACGTTGTGACGTTTGGTACACCCAAAGCACTCCTACGGTATCCGGAGTTACACGATCTCATGGTCTAAGGAAGAGATACTTGACATTGGAAAAGCTCTAGCAAAACGAACTACACGATCTTGTGCTATGCTTAGGATTGGGTCTTGTCCATCACATCATTCTCCTAATGATGTGATCCCGTTATCAATGACATCCAATGTCCATAGTCAGGAAACCATGACTATCTATTGATCAACGAGCTAGTCAACTAGAGGCTCACTAGGGACATATTTTGGTCTATGTATTCACACGTGTATTACGATTTCCGGATAATACAATTATAGCATGAATAAAAGACAATTATCACAAACAAGGAAATATAATAATAATCCTTTTATTATTGCCTCTAGGGCATATTTCCAACATTTCCTAGGGATAGAAACTTTCAACTCAAGTTTTTCTTCATAAGATTGCATCAAGGCATCAACAATGTGTTCGGTAAATGACTTATTTTGACTATAGGCATGAGGAGAATTTATAAAGAGAAATTTTCATAATTAAATTCCTTGAGATCCAATATAGTGGGTTTAGCAACATCTAGATTTTTATTTCTTTCAATCCCACTTTTATCAATTTCATCATCAAGATCTAAAAACTCCGAAATCTTAGAACGCCTTCTAGGTAAAGGAAGATCATATTCAGTTTCATCAAGATTCATATTGCAAAACAAAGATTTAATAGGGGACACATCAATAACTTTTAGATCTTCATCTTGATTTTCATAGGATTAGAAGAACACGCTTTAATAAAGGCATCTTTGGAAGCACGCATCCTAGCGGTTCTTTCTTTGCACTCATCAATGGAAATTCTCATAGCTTTATGAGAGTCATTGATATCATGCATAGGAGGAATAGATCTAAGCTTTAAAAAATCAACCTCAAGAGAAATTCTATCAACATTCCTAGCCAAATCATCAACTTTAAGCAATTTCTCAAGCAAAGCATTAAAATTCTTTTGTGAATTCATAAACTCTTTAACACTACTCTCAAATTCAGAGGGCATCTTATTAAAATTTCCATAAGAGTTGTTGTAGGAATTTCCATAATTATTAGAAGGATTACTAGGATAAGGCCGAGGATTAAAATTCCCTCTATACGCGTTGTTACCAAAATTATTCCTACCAACAAAATGCACATCCAAAGATTCATTATTATTCTCAATCAAGGTAGACAAAGGCATATCATTAGGATCAGAAGAAACACTCTTAGTAGCAAATAATTTCATAAGTTCATCCATCTTTCCACTCAAAACATTGATTTCTTCTGTCGCATGCACTTTTTTATTAGTAGATCTTTTAGTATGCCATTGAGAATAATTAACCATAATATTATCTAGGAGTTTAGTAGCATCTCCTAGAGTGATTTCCATAAAAGGGCCTCCCGCGGCTGAATCTAAAAGATTTCTAGAAGCAAAATTCAATCCAGCATAATTTTTTTGTATAATCATCCATAAGTTCAAACCATGAGTAGGACAATTACGTATCATTAATTTCATTCTCTCCCATGCTTGTGCAACATGTTCATGATCAACTTGCTTAAAATTCATAATATCGTTCCTAAGAGAGATAATCTTAGCGGGAGGAAAATACTTAGAGATAAAAGCATCTTTGCACTTGTTCCAAGAATCAATACTATTTTTAGGCAAAGATGAAAACCACGCTTTAGCACGATCTCTAAGCGAAAAAGGAAATAGCTTCAATTTAACGACATCATTATCGACATCTTTTTTCTTTAGAATATCACATAAATCAACAAAGCTATTCAGATGAGTAGCGGCATCTTCACTAGGAAGGCCGGCGAATTGATATTTCATAACAAGATTCAACAAAGCAGTATTGATTTCACAAGATTCAGTATTGGCAAGAGGAGCAATCAGAGTGCTAAGGAAATCATTATTATTGGTATTGGTGAAGTCAAACAATTTGGTAGCATCTTGAGCCATCGCGACAAACAAGCAATCCAAAACACGATCAAACAAACGGACGAGGAAAAGGCAATGTGAAAAAGAGGAGGAGATTGGGAAAGAGAGGGCGAATAAAACGGCAAAGGTGAAGTGGGGGAGAGGAAAACGAGAGGGAAATGGCAAATAATGTAATGCGAGAGATAGGGATTATGATGGGTACTTGGTATGTTGACTTTTGCGTAGACTCCAAGCAACGGGCGCCAAAAATCCTTCTTGCTACGTCTTGAGCTTGCGTTGGTTTTCCCGAAGAGGAGAGGATGATGCAGCACAAGAGCGTAAGTATTTCCCTCAGTTTTGAGAACCAAGGTATCAATCCAAGAGGAGGCCACGCACAAGTCCCTCGTGACCTGCACAAAACGATAGCTACTCGCAACCAACGCGATTAGGGGTTGTCAATCCCTTCACACTTATTTAGAGTGAGATCTCATAGAGATAATATTTTTGGTATTTTTGGTATAAAGATGCAAAGTGAAAAGTAAAAGGCAAAAGTAAAACAAAGAAAGTATAAAAGTGATGGAGATTGATATGATGAGAATAGACCCGGGGCCATAGGTTTCACTAGTGGCTTCTCTCAAGAGCATAAGTATTCTACGGTGGGTGAACAAATTACTGTTGAGCAATTGACAAAATTGAGCATAGTTATGAATATATCTAGGTATGATCATGTATATAGGCATCACGTCTGTAACAAGTAGACTGAAACGATTCTGCATCTACTACTATTACTCCACTCATCGACCGCTGTCCAGCATGCATCTAGATTATTAAGTTAAAAACAGAGTAACGCTTTAAGCAAGATGACATGATGTAGAGGAATAAATTCATGCAATATGATAAATACCCCATCTTGTTATCCTCGATGGCAACAATACAATACGTGCCTTGCAACCCTTTTTGTCACTGGGTAAGGACACCGCAAGATTGAACCCAAAGCAATGCACTTCTCCCACTGCAAGAACAACCAATCTAGTTGGCCAAACCAAACGGATAATTCGAAGAGACTTGCAAAGATAACTCAATCATACATAAAAGAATTCAGAGAAGATTCAAATATTATTCATAGATAAGCTGGATCATAAACCCACAATTCATCGGTCTCAACAAACACACCGCAAAAAGAAGATTACATTGAATAGATCTCCATGAGAGAGGAGGAGAACATTGTATTGAGATCCAACAAGAGAGAAGAAGCCATCTAGCTACTAGCTATGGACCCGAAGGTCTGAAGTAAACTACTCACACTTCATCGGAGAGGCTATGGTGTCGATGTAGAAGCCCTCTGTGGTGGATGCCCTCCCGTGAGCTCCTAACAGGCCCCAAAATGGGATCTCGTTGATACAGGAAGTTACGGCGGTGGAATTAGGTTTTTGGCTCCTGTTCTGATCGTTTGGGGGTACGTAGGTATATATAGGAGGAAGGAGTACGTCGGTGGAGCTTCGAGGGGCCCACGAGGCAGGGGGCGCCCTAGCGGGGGCGCCCCCCACCCTCGTGACCGCCTCTCCGGTTCCTTGGCGTAGGGTCTAAGTCTCCTGGATCATGTTCGATGAGAAAATCACGTTTCCGAAGGTTTCATTCCGTTTGGACTCCGTTTGATATTCTGTTTCTTCGAAATACTGAAAAAGGCAAAAAACATCAATTCTGGGCTGGGCCTCCGGTTAATAGGTTAGTCCCAAAAGTAATATAAAAGTGGAAAATAAAGCCCATTATAGTCCAAAACAATAGATAAAGTAGCATGGAGCAATCAAAAATTATAGATACGTTGGAGATGTATCATTGTTAACCGAGTAAACGACGCGTTTATGGTTGACTATTGCCACACATTTCCTTGAAATATCTGTCCGTTCGTTGTAAAAGGCATGAGAATGTGCTAAATAACATGAGCATGGTTTTCCAGAACGTTCTTGTGCACCTTTTCATGCACCGATTGTTCGAATTTGAATTATGTCCATTAATGCCTAGAAAATGTACATAATCCAATAAATATGGTAAATGAGCCCGGAAAAATGTCAAATTTGAACATGTTGCATTTGAGGCGGTATGTTGATCATTGAAAAAAAATTGAATGACAAACTAGGATGGAAATTTGGATTCCCCTTCAATCTTGGGGATTTTTCCTCTCGGAAGCATGGAACTTCCTCGGTGATGGTTCAATTTATGAAGGGCATTCATGACGACATAAGCCAAACCTTCTCAAATTTTTACCAGGGCGTGGTGAGGTCATACCATGGCACCATGCCAGGCGTCATGTTTTTTAAGCATTTATTTCATTTTTTCTATAGTTGAAAACCCAACAAACAAGCATTTGTGGTTGACTATTGCCACACATTTCAACGAAATATCTGTCCATTATTCCTTGTGAAAGACATGGGAATTTACTAAATGGCACGAGTATGGTTTTCTAGGCCGTTCTTGTGCACCCTTTCATGCATTGATTGTTTGAACTTGAATTATGCGCATTAATGCCTAGGAAATGCACATAATCCCCTAAATATGGCAAATGAACCTGGAAAAGTGCCAAATTTGAACACGGTGATTTGCAGGTTGTATGCTCATCATAAAAAAACTCGTGGACAAAGGACAAAGGAAATTTGGATCCCCCTTCAATCTTGGTGATTTCCCCCTCGAAACCATGAAACTTCCTCGGATGATGGTTCATTTTATAAAAGGCGCGCATCACGGCATAAGGAAAACATTCTCCAATTTTTACCAGGGCATGGTGAGGCCATACCATCGCACCACACCAGGCGTCATGTTTGCCAACCATGTGTTTCATTTTTTATATAGTTGTTAACCGAGTAAACGACACATTTATGGTTGACTATTGCCACACATTTGCTTGAAAAATCTGCCCATTCCTTGTAAAAGGCATGAGAATGTACTAAATAACACGAGCATGGTTTTCCAGACCATTCTTGTGCACCTTTTCATGCACCGATTGTTCGAATTTGAATTATGTCCATTTAATGCCTAGAAAATGCACATCATCCCCTAAATATGGTAAATGAGCCCGGAAAAATGTCAAATTTGAACACGCTGCATTTGAGGCAGTATGTTGATCGTTGGAAAAAAACTGAATGACAAACTAGGACGGAAATTTGAATTCCCCTTCAATGTTGGTGATTTCCCTCTCGAAAGCATTGAACTTCCTCGGTGATGGGTAGACTTATGAAGGGCGTGCATGACGACATAAGCCAAACCTTCTCAAATTTTTACCAGGGCATGGTGAGGTCATACCATGGCACCATGCCAGGCGACATATTTTTTAAGCATTTATTTCATTTTTCTATAGTTGAAAACCAAACAAACAAACATTTGTGGTTGACTATTGCCACACATTTCAATGAAATATCTATCCATTATTCCTTGTGAAAGGCATGAGAATTTACTAAATGGCACGAGCATTGTTTTCCAGGCCGTTCTTGTGGACCCATTCATGCATCGATTGTTTGAACTTGTATTATGTGCATTAATGCCTAGGAAATGCACATAATCCCCTAAATATGGCAAATGAACCCAGAAAAGTGCCAAATTTGAACACGGTGATTTGCAGGTTGTATGTTCATCATGGAAAAAAACTCGTGGACAAAGGATAAGGGAAATTTGGACCCACCTTCAATCTTCGTGATTTCCCCCTCGAAACCATGAAACTTCCTCGGATGGTGGTTCGTTTTATGTAAGGAGCACATGACGACATTTTTACAAGGGCACGGTGAGGTCATACCATGGCACCACACCAGGCGTCATGTTTTTCCAAGCATGTATATCATTTTTTATAATTGTTAACCCAGTTTCGGTAAAGGTTCTCTGATCGTAGTGTCGCATTAGCAGTATCCTGCAGTAGTGATGTCTGCACCTGCCACAGAAGTAAAAATCTTAGAAAAATTGTTATTCACTAGTTCCTTGAAGCCCTTCTCTCCAACCACCTCCGTGCCATCATCTCTCCTCAACTTGGGTATCCAGTTCCTCTTCTTCCTTTCCGACGCATAAGCCTGGAAATACTTGGTGTTCCGGTCCCCATACATGAGCCAGTTCATGTGTGCCCTCTGCCTCCATACCAGGTCTTCCTGCTTCTCCAACTTTTCTAACTTATAAGCCACGGTTTGCTCTCTACGCACATGACTTTCCGAAATGGGGAGCCGCCCTTGTCCCTGAGCTTTTTGATCCTCTTCCGCAAATCACCCAGCACCTCCCTACTCCATGTATCTAGAGACTTAAGCACCTGGGCTAGCTTGGAACTAACCTCACCATCACTTGCCTTCTCCCTAGCCTCCCGAACGATGCCATCACAATTCTCCTCCAGCAACCACCGTGCTTCAAACCGTGGCAGTCTCTCCCCAGCACCGCATCTCTGCACCCGCGGGCTGCCATCCCTCATTAAGATCACTGGCCTGTGGTCAGATTTCTACGGGTTACCATTAATCACTTTGTAGGTCGGGAACCGAGCACACCACTCCGGGGTAGCTACCACACGATCAAGTCTTTCACGGATGTACCCTTCAACATGATAGTTTTTATTCCTCCACATGAATACATCACCCTCAAAACCAAGGTCATGCAAATTACAATAATCTAGAGCATCCCAGAAACTCTACATACAACTATGGGCTCTAGGAACACCATCTTGTTTCTCATGATTAAAGAGGACTTCATTAAAGTCACCCATACACACCCAAGAAAGCTGGATCTGGTGATGTAGGGTACGAAGGAGTCTCCAAGTCTCCCAGCGACTCCCCATAGATGCCCGTGAGCCACCATTTGAAACCGTCCTCCTGCTCCACAATAGTACCAATGTGCATTCTGCTAGCCCATCTTAAAGTCACCTTAAGTCCTTTCCTCCAGAACAACGCCAATCCACCGCTCTTCCCTCTATTATTCTAAACTAGCAGGTTTGGCATATCCAACATTGCCCGAAAACGGGCCATCCTCCTTTCGTCCATCCTAGTCTCCGATAGGAACAGGATACCGGGAACCTCGTGCCTCTGGATATCCAGAAGGCCACGAACTGCGGGCCTATTTCCCAATCCCCAACAATTCCACGCAATTATCTTCATTGGGCCCCGCGGAGCTGTCCCGGCAGCCCCGCTTCATCTTCAATGGTCTCCTCCCTCTGACCCAGACCCATCACCACCTTCAATCTCTTGCAGACTTCTAGAGCTTCCATAACCATGTCCCCCTCCCTCCTTTTCTACCCACTCAAAACTACACCAGAATCATCCACTTTCTCCCTTCCCCCATCTCCTTCCTCCCTCCTTATTCTCTTGAACTTGCCCCCCTGTTACTAGGCTTGCTAGGGTTGTCGCTTCCCAGCTTTCCCCCCGGTCCAGCCTCCACTTACAACGCAGAAACACTGTTCACATCGATCTGCATGCCTTGACCATGCATGGCCTCGGTCTTCGTGCCCCTGGCTAGCTCCTGCTCCTCGAATCTGCCACTCTATCCACCAACCTGGGTCCAGGCGGCAAGATTCCCACAACCATATCCACTTAGTATAGTGGTAAATTTGAACACGGTGATTAACAGGGTTTATGTTCATCATAGAAAAAAACTCATGGATGAAGGACAAAGGAAATTTGGATTCCCATTCAATCACGGTGATTTACTATCGCACACGATTCATCTCCGTCGCCTCTGCGAACCATGTGTGTTCACTCACTCATGCAAAAGGAAAAGAAAACCCTCACCCACTTCGTCCCCACTCACTCGCCGCGGACTCCTGCGCAACTCTGCACCCTAAGCTCGACGACTGTTGGCGGCGGGCGTAGGTCGCGCTCCAAGCGGCACTGGATTTCGCCTCCACCGCTTTCCGCCGCCTATCTACACCGACATTCTAGACTCTGGTCGACTGGGGTTTTCTGCGGGATTGGGCCGGGGATTTTTCTCATGGAGAAGGTAATCAACTTAATTAGCAAAATATTCACTCATCTCTTATCGCAGTCCGTCTGTCGCTGTTAATCAACCGGCGGAAATCACCGTGGAATCATTTTTGTTCTAGCTGATTCGTGGGTGTTCATTCATGTGTGCACAGTGCGAGCACAAATCGGGCAACTGTGGTCATTGCCAGTCGGAAACGAAGTTCTATCTCACCATTCCGAATGACTTCAGGGAGCGCTCAGTATGTTCAATCTCAACCTACCACGGTCGGCATGGCCTAAATTTGTGAACATATACCATATGTTGCTACATTATGTACATATTTGCGTCAAATCTTTGTTACATTTTCTATTTTTAGTTCTATATTTTTGTACTTTGCTTGCATCTATATATGGATATGTTCTATCAGTTACTCCCATATTTGCATCTTGCTCAGTTATTTCAATATATCTAATTTACGATCTTAATTTTCATTTCAAGTAGTACATCCCTTGCTTTGCAAGAACATGAGTAGAAGGAAATCTTGGGCTTTACTTTGCTGATGACTCCCAGGATGTCATATTGACAACGCAACATGAATTTACAATGACGATTAGCGTAAACTTGATAAAGATGGTCACTCCTATTTTAATGCGGACCTTTGGAGAAAAATGTCTAAGTGTTATGAACTGAAAGCTGGCAATAAAATTCTAGTGCATGCAACAGTCTGGTCTAATTAACATGGATGTTTACTTCCCCAACGCCATCAGCTGATCAAACTATCAAAGTATAATCAAGGTTAGTGTCTTTTCAACTTTCTTCATGTTGTCATATTACTATTTAATCAACCTATTGATCACTATTTAAGCAACCAATTGTAATATCATATTCTGACACCGTTCCTAGGCAGCAACAAATTCTGTTTACCAATTTATGCGCACTATATATTCTTCTGCCATGTTCTGAATAAATAATACCTTTCCACCTTTTAAGCAGGATATGTTGGATACATAGTGAATGATGTGTATGTTACTAAGCGTACCAAATTTCACTGGAAGGACTTGAAGCATGTCATAAACTTTGTTGATAATCTGACAGAGATAGCATAGCGTATGAACGCTGGATTTTGGATGGTATTAATTAGACGTATGGTGCACACACTGTACAAGATCAATTGTGTGCACAAAGCGCTGGTAAAAAGTCTTATTTTAATGTTGATGCTCATAAACTATATATATCTTCAACGATATGTTACAATTGTTTTTTATTCTACATGTCAACAGAAATTGCCCCCTGTAGCAGTTCCTGGATCGATTTCCCGGCGTGGTCGAATTACACTTGTGCCTGCTAATAACGCCAAAGTGATTGCAAGGTACTGCATTTCCCGCAAAAATGGAACCATTCAAATTAACAAGTTCTACTTCGTGGCAATGCATCCATATTGGAAAATTGGAGACACTGTTCTACTCCTGCTCTACCAAGGCACAGGAGGGCTCTTCCTTTTCATTGACGAGATACCGAGTCGCCGTGATCAAGCTTTTTCTAGTGGATAGTTGTGGTTGTTGGCCCTCAGCCTCTGAAAATGTGCTAGCTGTTACTATATATGTTAAGTATGTTGATATGGACCATATGGTTGTTGACCCTTAGCCTATTAAAATGTGGTAGTTTTTACTATGTTAAGTATGTAGATATGGACCATATGGTTGTCAAAACTGTGTTACGAAGATCCTCCTTTTGTCGAATAGTGTAATCATTATATATATGTTACTCAAATGTTGTTACCCAAGTTCATAAATTTTCATGGAAAGTATTAGTATCGTACACAGTTCATTGAGTTTAAGCGTGTGCCCGATGTCCAGAAGGCATTTGCATATTAACTGTCCATATTGCAAATTCACACACATGTTCACATAAGGAAACGTATGTATAACATACTAATCATCGCACACGAGTACTCGCAGACACATCGTGTGCGATACTTCTAGCCACCGTAAGCAACTAGTTTGCATTTTTCGAAGTTTTTTATACACACAGAATCACACACGAAGTAACTATATTGACCGTCTATGTTGTAATTTCTCATCGCAAATAGTTCATCCGAGTCGGCTGTTTGCCACGTATCACACGCATCTTGTTTACATGACTCGTTTGTGTTCTTTTGGCTCATCGCAAACAGTTCATCCATGTGAAATGTATGCTGCATATCACACATATTTTGTTAAGTTGAACCGTTTCTATTGTGTTCCCTAATCGAAAACAGTTCGTCTGAGTTAACCGTATGCCGTATATCGCACACACATTGATATGCCTGCTCGTTTCTGTTGTTCTACCTCATCACAGATAGTTTGAATGTATTAACCGTATGCTCTGCATCGCACACGCAACTAAAATCTTAACCGTGTTTGATGCATCCATCATCGCAAATGGTTTGCACCTTTTTTGATGTTTTTCTACACCACCGTTTGCGATTATTACATCGCACACAGTTTCGGCAAAGGGTCTCTGATCGCAGTGTCGCGTTAGCAGTATCCTGAAGTAGTGACGTCCGCACCTGCCACAGAAGGAAAAATCTTGGAAAAATAGTTAGTCACTAGTTCCTTGAAGCCCTTCTCTCCAACCACCTTCGTGCCATCATCTCTCCTCAACTTGTGTATCCAGTTCCTCTTCTTCCTTTCCGACGAATAAGCCTGGAAATACTTGGTGTTTCGGTCCCCATACATGAGCCAGTTCACGTGTGTCCTCTGCCTCCATACCAGGTCTTCCTGCTTCTCCAACTTTTCTAACTTATATGCCACGGTTTTCTCTCTACGCACTTGACTTTCTGAATTGGGGAGCCGCCGCACAGTTCCCAGCTCGTCCCTGAGCTTTTTGATCCTCTTCCGCAAATCACCCAGCACCTCCCTACTCCACGTATCTAGAGACTTAAGCACCTGGGCTAGCTTGGAACTAACCTCGCCATCGCTCGCCTTCTCCCAAGCCTCCTGAACGATGCCATCACAATTCTCCTCCAGCAACCACCATGCTTCAAACCGTGGCAGCCTCTCCCCAGCACCGCACCTCTGCACCCGCGGGCTGCCATCCCGCATTAAGATAACTGGCCTGTGGTCAGATTTCTACGGGTTACCATTAATCACTTTGTAGGCCGGGAACCGAGCACACCACTCCGGGGTAGCTACCACACGATCAAATCTTTCACGGATGTACCCTTCAACACGATAGTTTTTATTCCTCCACGTGAATACGTCACCCTCAAAACCAAGGTCATGCAAACTACAATAATCTAGAGCGTCCCGGAAACTCTGCATACAACTATGGGCTCTAGGAACACCACCTTGTTTCTCATGATTAAAGAGGACTTCATTAAAGTCACCCATACACACCCATGGAAGCTGAATCTGGTGATGTAGGCTACGAAGGAGTCTCCAGGTCTCCCCCTTCTTCTCTGCGTGCGACTCCCCATAGATGCCCGTGAGCCGCCATTTGAAACCGTCCTCCTCCTCCACAATAGCATCAATGTGCATTCTGCCAGCCCATCTTAAAGTCACCTTAAGTCCTTTCCTCCAGAACAACGCCAATCCACCGCTCTTCCCTCTATTATTCTGAACTAGCAGGTTTGGCATACCCAACATTTCCCGAAAACGGCCTATCCTCCCTTCGTCCATCCTAGTCTCCTATAGGAACATGATATCGGGAACCTCCTGCCTCTGGATATCCAGAAGGCCACGAACTGCGGGCCTATTTCCCAATCCCCGTCAGTTCCACGCAATTATCTTCATTGGGCCCCGGGGAGATGTCCCGGCAGCCCCGCTTCATCTTCATTGGTCTCCTCCCTCTGACCCACACCCATCACCACCTTCACTCTCTTGCAGACTTATAGAGCTTCCATAACCATGTCCTCCTCCCTCCTTTTCTGCCCACTCAATACTACACCGGAATCATCCACTTTCTCCCTTCCCCCAAAGCCTTCCTCCCTCCTTATTCTCTTGAACTTGCCCCCTGCTTACTAGGCCTTCTAGGGTTGTCGCTTCCTTGCTTTCCCCTCGGTCCAGCCTCCACTTCCGACGCAGAAACACTGTTCACGTCGATCTGCATGCCTTGACCATGCATGGCCTCGGTCTTCGTGCCCCTGGCTAGCTCCTGCTCCTCGAATCTTCCGCTCTGTCCACCAACCTGGGTCACAGGCGGCAAGATTCCCACAACCATATCCACTTAGTATAGTTGTAAGTGCACCTTAGTGGATGGTTGTGAACAAGTGCGATCAAACTTCTATATCTATTTAAAGAATAGTTTTGTTCAGCTTTTGATTATTATTTGGCGTCGCTTTAGGTCGAGGAGGATCAGAGTCCGGAAGGCAAACTCAAAGCTAAAGCGCCGCCATTCGTCCAACCGTCGCAGTTGCGAGGACTTAAAAAGTCCTAACCTAAAGTAATAACCAGAGTGGAGGCACCGAGATTTCCCTCCATGCCATCGGCTGCTGGAGCGACAAGCAGAAGGGAGACGAATCCACATGCTCGACGATGAAGCCTAGAGGGGAGAGTTTGCCCTAGCCGCTTAGGGTTAGGGAGGAAACAAGAGGAAGTCTTCAACAGGGCGCCCGACCTTGGCTAGCCCATTAGATCCTCACTACAGGAAGTAGCGTAACCGTTTCTGTTTTCTTCTCTAGCATATTCGTTGGTTTTTAATCAGTGTAGAGTGCCCCTTCTAGGAGTGTTTTTCTGAAAATATGAACAATTTTTGAAAACCTGAGAGCAACCTTTGGAAAAGTGAACATGATTGAAACACTAACTTTTTTTCAAAATTTTGAACATTTTATGGAAACACAAAAAAAAATTCAAAAATTATGAATGTTGTTTTGAATTTTCAAACACATTTGAACAAATTGTTACATTCCAAACATTTTTAAAATTCTGATTAAAAAAAAACACAAACGGTTTTTTCGAATTGGGAATAAAATTTCAAATTCCAAACATTGATTGAAAATGGCGAAAAGAAATTAAAAAATACGAATGTTTTTTGAAAAACATGTGAAAATTTAAATCCCAAAAATTTATTAAAAATACGAACTAAATAAGGAAAATATGAACATTTTCAGAAAACACGGACATTTTTTCTGACATCTGAAACATTGTTCAGATATTCAAATATTAAAAAAATATAAATGAAAAGACAAGAAAATAAGAGAGGGACAGATAAAACGAAAAACAAAAAACCGCTAAAACCTAGTGAAAAAACTTTAGAAAATAAGAACAACAGGTATTCAGGACCCTTCGACAAAGCTGAAAGCTCCCAAAACCGGATAAAAATTGTAACCTGCAGCCAGTCCTGTTTGCAGCTCCGGCACATTAGCGCAGTTAAAAAAATTGCGTACAGATAAAAGGGCCGAGCGGGATTTGTTCCCAGGACAGTGCTGTGCTACTAGCCACCAAGTAGTCGTCAAATTCCTACTGTATTATACTAACAGGTCACGACAAGCTTGAACAAAAAGACCTGGGTTTTCACATGCTTTCCAGGTTTTTTTTTGTTTTTTTCTTGTTTTTCTTCGGTTTTTCTTCATTTCTTTCTCCTTTTTACTGGTTTATTTCTTTCTTTTCTTTGGTTTTCTTTGTTTCTTTCTCGGTTTTCAATAGCTTTTTTTTTCTTTGGGTTTCTTTGTTTCTTTCTCAGTGTCATGAGATGTATAATTAATCATAAAACCGATACACAATTGTAATTTGTTCATCACATTTATGCTACATTTTCTTGGAGAGATGCCACTGGTGAGTTATAGATACCAATCCTTCATTCCTTGTAATCACGGCTTCAATCACTTTTGTTACTATTCTTTAGGATCTGAACGGTTTTATATTTTGTTTCACAAATCAATTCCAAACATATACACTTATCCTTGTACTACAAATCTAGCGAGATTGACAACCTCACTAGATAAGTCTAGTGACCAAGAACAAATTCTTAATTGTGTGCATGTACTGACCATTGACCGAGCACCCCATAGATCGATAATCTTGGTTCTTCATTGTGGGGGAACTTACTGTTTGCTGCAAGCCCTTCCTCTACGCCCCCCTACAATTCCCTATAAAGATAACACGAGGCGGGAAGAATGTTTTGCATCGTTGTAGGGGATCATTCATCACAAGTTATTGGCCGTACATTCAATCATTTTACTTTTCTTACTTACTTTTAATTGTCTTTAGTTTGTTTATCTCCACTCCAAAAAAACTCAAAAACCATAGTAAGATTTAAATTCCAGCAAGTATTATTTCTTGGCATGTTTCCTCCTAAGAAGACTTTGAAGGAAGTTAAGAGTGGGGGATGGAGATGTGACAGGAAGAGAGATTCGTGTTTTATTAGAAAAATAAATTTAACTGTACACTGCCAATCGAGAACAAGGATACTTCATACACCAGATTGGGTGCAGTGTGTACACTAAAAGATGAAACCACTTCATGGTCTAGTCTAATTAAGGAGAGAAATAATATACACATGCATGTCAGCTTTATAACTTCTCTTGTGCTAATTATATATGCTGAAATAACCAAAACATTTATTTAGTAAACAAAGGAGATAGACCTACATAGGGATAGTTAATTATTGGCCGAGACACGGCGGTGGAAGCGAAAGTTGCAAATGGCAATTCTATCTCCAACAAGCTGTTTTGGTGCCTTCATAACATGCGTGCTTGTATTGGTGCGAGGATCGTAAATCTGAAGCATCACTGATTGGGCAGGACCATGGCATTGCAGTAGAAGTTTCCCACCTCCAGGCATCACCATCAGCGGCATATAACGACTAGCATATGGGGTCATTGGGATGGAATAGGCCTTGATCCAGTTGATCTTACCAGAGTCATCCAATATCCATATGTTTGTGCTCCGACTGTCTTGTTTTTCGGCTATAACCATACACAGAGCGTTGTCAAGCTCGGTTATAGAGATTGCTGCTGTTTTCCTCCGCAACTCACGGTGACCGCCTTTCCGTGGCCCTTTGATCATGTTGGCCTTCCATTGCTCGCTCTCGATGTCGAAGCACAACACGGTTTCACGCTTCTCATCGGCCAAGAAGTACATGATGCCATTGACAGCGACAGGGGAACCCACATCAGTGGGCACACTGATCGGAGGGGACGGCGTCCGCCTCCAGGCTGATGGGTCATCTCCTAAAGTGAGGACCTCGCAAGTTGTTTTGTCGTCGGCAATACGAACCACCTTGTATTTGTATTCATCAGACGAAATAGCACGGCCGAAGCCATAGATTTCATAGCGAGGCATGGCAATGAATGGATGCACGTCGAGCGTCTTCACCTCCATTCCTGGGCAGATCAGGAGAACCTCGCCGGAGGCCGGATCGGCTACATGGATGCCGTTTGACGGACCGCGGCTGACGGCGATGAGGTCGTCGAGGCTCGACGAGCACGTGATCCCAAAACCTCCAACGACCCTGATGACTCTGATGACGTTGCCTTCCATGTCCATGAGACGCATATCACGGCCTGCCGCGGGTTTTTCTTGCCGAAAGTAGCCGGTGTCGACGAGGAGCGGGCCGTGGCGGGACCTGTGCGCGTCGGCGAAGTCCGGGCCGGAGATAAGGTCGCGCCACCCCCTTGAGACGCATCGGAATCGGCAGACGGACCTCACCGCCGTCCTGGAGAGGATGTCGAAGATGGCGTCGTTGGGTAACGGCACGGCTGTGGTCTCCGACATGCCGTCGTCGTCGCCGTTGTCCGTACCTCTGCCGCCGCCGTGATTTTGATCTGTTGGCCAAGTCAATCGGTTTGGTTGCATTGCACTGATCTGTTGCGGTAGACAACCAAGGTCCAAGGGGGTTAACTTCCCCTTACGGCGGAACAATCTCCTCTTACGGCGGCATTCCATTTGGACTCGTGCGTTAATGGGCTGCTTGCTGTACGAGTCTCATCTCTTCCGTTTCCAGCCCAAATCTAGTCCAAAAGCCAAGAAAGGCAACAACGGAGAGACGAGGAGAGATCGATCGATCGATCGACCATACACGACATGGATGCGGCGGCAAGGAAGGAAGAAAGGGAGGACGATATGCACGACAGGAGATGGCCGTCCATACACGACATATCTCTCCTCTCGATAATTCAATTCGGTGCTTAGGCCCGTCTACTCTCGGTGAATAGTAAAACAAACAGCAGCTTAAAAAAGATACTTTTTTTATGGTGCAAGATACTCAAATGCGTGATGTTCGTACAACATTTTTTGCCGTAACAGGTGATGTAACTTTCAAACTTTAAACATGGTCATTGCATATTTCAAAATTTCAAACTCAATGTTCAACATTGTTAAGCATTTAAGACGTCGTAGTCCATCACTCGATAACCACTACTACTAAATAACAACACTATGATTCATGACATATCTGGAGCGGCGGCACGTTTACGGTCCTTTCTTAAAATATCTAGTGGAATCGCCGTCCGTGTCGAGTAGATGGCCCCTCCGCTGGAGCGGATTGGCTAGTGGTCATTGTCTGTAGACGGCTTCACCTCCTCTCCGTCATCGTCTGAGCCCTCCCTATCGAGGTACTCAAACAAATCATTGACCTCGGCCTTGATCCTACGAGCATGCTTCTCGTTCTCCTTCCTACACTCCTTGTTCTTCTTAGCGTAGAACGCAAGCTCGGCCACCACATGGTTTGGGTCGGCCCCCATCGGTATGTGGACGAATACGGTGTTCGACTTAGCGGGTCAGTGTTGGAGATGCTCTAATTGATATGTATATGTTCGTAGATTGTTGCATTTAAATCATGTTCATTGTCCACCTGTCTTCATCACCCATCATTACTGGAATCCTCAACTTTGGCCAGCGTCGACTAGTTTGTCAGTGCATTACGGCGGGCACTTACGTCTTTGCCTAGTACTTTTTTTGCACTCTGCAAACAATGCTTTGAGTTTTGTTTTTTTTCGCGGCAAACAATGTTTGACGAGTGCTTTTTTTCACTCGACAAACATTTTTTTCTTTTCTTTCTTTCTCTTCTGCTTCCCTTATTTCTTTTCTTTTATACATTGATTTTTTCTTTTTTTCCTTTTATGCTATGTTCTTTTATATATTATTTTATTGCTTTATTATATTATATATTTTACTCACCCTCTTTATCTGTTTTTATATGCATTGAGTGCATTTTCTAGGTATTTAGTGAATATAATAAAATTTACACTGCAACTGCATAAAATTAAAATAGTTTTTTGACAAAGGAAATATGTTAATATCGTGAAGATACCAATTATACCCGGCCTCTGTACCAACAAGACGTCCAAATGCATCAAGGATACACACAGCCAAAAAAGGAAATAAGAAGAATAGAAGAAAAAAAGAAAAGAAAAAAGACCCAACCTCGGTGATCAATCACTCGCAGCGGCAGCACTCTAACAACCACAAAAGACAACACCTGGATTACAAAAAAGTTTCTCCAAAAGCAACGCCTCCAACAAGGAAACAATGCACAAGCGTTGTCGTTGCCCGATCGAAGATCTTGGGTTTTTACCATGGAGGGAGTCTGTGTTCGCACAAAAACAATGCCTTCAACAAGGCCACTTCCAGATACAACCAATAAAGGCTAGACCTTGGGTTTTCACCGTGGGAATCTAGACTCCGTACTCGAGGAGTAACATCAAAAATGCAGTCCTCCAATCTTGCCGCCCCCTCTTGCCGAGACCGCTGTTACAAGTCACCAAACACCTGGCACGCAATCTTCATCGCATCCAATACACCCTTCCACCGAAGTTTTAAGACCTCCAATGGTAGCCGCCATGACTTTCTCCACCTCTATCAATACCTTGGGAAGCTTGACTTACACATGTCCCATGACACCGATATAAAAGCGAAACTTCGCATAGCGCCTTCTTAGTGCTGTGTAGGCTGATAATATGAGCGCACGCGACCGAAGACTTTCTGATGTAGATATTCAGGGGCGATATACGCCAATCCGTATAGATCTCTAATAGAAAGACCGGAACTCGTCAGCAGTCAGTTTCAAGAGATCGACATCCGGCAGAAAAATAACTTGGCAGAAGAAAAGCGCTAGGGTCAATCGACGTCCACTACAAGAAATATGTCAACTTGTGACCTTCTGTCAGTGACCCTGGAAGAAATGGTCATAAATCTACGACCATTTGAGACTAATTGTTCAAAACCTGTTCGGGAGGCTCCAAACCCTGAACTATAACGACCATTTTGGTCAGAAAGGTCGTAACTGCCTTACACGAAATGGTCATAAAGCAGATAGCACTGGTCCGCTGCCTTATTTCTAGCTGATCACGATTAATATAGATGGTCATAACCTTGTAAATTGTGGTGGGTTGCTATGACTAGGCGCCACCTTATCAGTTTTGCCTATTTGTCATGTCCATGTGTCAATTTTTGCCCTAGGTTGTGAAGCAACCTATATTTCTGTCATTCCCAAAATTCCCAAAAAACTCTCATAAATTATTTGGGTCATATCTTCGTCAAATATGTAAAACTTCCTTGCCTAGTTCAAAAATAATTCAACAATGTTCATTTTCCTATTCTGTCCAGAACAACACTTTGTGTAGGAAGTGCTATTTATATATTCTTGATTGCCCTCAAAATTTTTGGGCACTATTTCCTATCCAAACCATTGCCTCATGACAAAATTCAGCTCAATTTGCCCAGTAAATCTTCCTCGGCAAATTTCCAAAGTTTTTGTCCGCCTAGAACCTTTGTGAAAGAAGTACTAGCTATGCATATCATAATGAGTTGAATTTTTGCTACATATTCTTTATGCCTATGAAACTTACCTACACCAAATTTGAGCTCAGTTCATTTAGCCAATTTCTCTCACTAATTTTCTGAGTTCTGTCCAGACGAGAGCATTGTGAACGAAGTGCTATTTATATATTCTTGATTGCCCTCAAAAGTTTTGGGCGTTCTTTCCTATCCAAATCATTGCCTCATGACAAAATTTAGCTCCATTTGCCCAGTAAATCTTCCTCGGCAAATTTCCAAAGTTTTTGTCCACCTAGAACCTTTGTGAAAGAAGTACTAGCTATGCATATCCTAATGAGTTAAATTTTTGCCACATATTCTATATGCCTATGTAACTTACCTACACCAAATTTGAGCTCATTTCATTTAGCCAATTTCTCTCACTAATTTTTTGAAGTTTCTGTCCAGAGAAGAGCATTGTGAAGGAAGTACCAGTTTGGCATGTCCAAATGGTATCCATTTTCTACAGTGCTTTCCTATGCCCAAATAACCATCCTCTACCAAATTTCAGCTCAATCCATTCATTATTTTGAGCCCAGCTTCAACATTCATATTTATGTCCAGTGTGGTATTTTGCAAAGCAAGTACCACATAGGCTCCTCCTTTTGAGCTGAAAATTTGTGAAGACAGTCTTCTTAGTAACTGATCATCCTCAACTAAAACTCATGCCCATTAGCCATGTGCATTTCCCGTACCACTATTCAAACACTTCGCTGCTAATTCATGTTTGAGCATAGTTCAGTCTCCTTGTGAGAATCTTATGTTGTAATTTTCTTCCTAGCACCTACCTGGGGAGTGCCGAACCCACTAGACATGCCTAGGCCTCCCAGAACGCATGGAAACGCCACGGTCATGCGGTGACCACGCGACAGGCATGCGAGTTTACGCCCTCTGGAGTTGGGGCCCTCGGCCACTATCTAAACCTCGATGTATCGCCACCAAACCATGTATTTCTGATTAAGTATATACTTATGTACCTAGAAATGATTTTTGTAAAAAATAAAGAGCAAACTATGAGGTAGCTACAATTCAAATTTGACCCGCTTCCTACTGAATCGACAGAAATTTATCTTTTTCACGAGAGGTGGATAGAAACTTTTCACACCCAACCATTTGGTCAATTCTGCATTAAATATGTCCTAGTATTTTAGAAAACTGATTTGATACAATTTTGCAACAAATATTTGGTAGGTCCTTCACAAAAAACGCTCATTTTGGGCACTCGTGTGGCATCCCAAAATTTTAGCCTTGTTTTGTTAATTTTGCCAGGTAATTAAAACTTTTACTTTCTGGTCTCCCTTTTGATTTTTTTGAGACATTTCCTTCCTATTGATCTGGAGCTGTTTCCTTCAGTGAGAACTTATCAAATAAGATATTGGACTTGTTTATCCTCTCAAGAAAAACTTTTCTTTTATCAGTGGAATTAATTACATAGTTTATTTCTCATAATCTTTATTTTCTTGAAAAATGGTTTCCCATGATTTTATGGTCCTATTTGACCTGCAACCCTTTTATAAACTCTTTCAAAAATCCCACCAAAATTTGGAGATGTCATGTGATGTTTTTAAACCACTTTTATGCAAAATTATCTTCAGTCCATGGGAAATTTTGAGCTCTACACCATATTTTTCAAATCTGGTCCAAGGCAGATTTGCACTACAACCTATTTTATATTTCTTTGAAGCCTTCACCAAAATTATGGGAGATCAGTGGTAGCATGCAATTCAACTTTATGCAAAAACACAACTTTGTTCTTTGAAAGAATTGAGGGAATCAACTTCTTTTCTATTCTGGTCCAACTTGTAGATTTGTACAGCCACCACATTTTTAGTTGCTCCTTTATCCTTGATTCCTTTTCCTACTTGTAGTCCACCCTGATAAACCCCTAAGTCCAGGAGCATGCACCCATTGGATCATTTTTGGATCATGAAGTAATGCCATTTACCTCCTGTCCAGAATTGAAGTTTTGCAAAACTTGCACTAGCAAGTTTGTGCTTTGGACAAACTAACCTCACCACCCTCTCATGCATCTAAAGAGACCCCACCCTGGAAGATTTGGCAACTCCAAGAAATGCCTAGGTGCCTATGGCATTTTGTCAAACACCTTGAGAGCATGGACAGATTGGCATGAGTTTTTGTTTACATAGTGAACCTGATCCCCACTGCACCAAAGCATGTCCCATGGATTTGCCCTAACCTACAACCCCACCCTGCTAACCCTCTTGTAGTTTAGAGCCCCCTAGCATGCTTTAGCATTTTGTCGAGCATGTTCCGTGCGTGCTCTGGGCGCGAGCAGAGCACGCGTTTTGCACGTGCCGCGCCCGACCGACGCGTCGCGCCCCTGGTTTTGCCCGCTCTGCAGAGCCACGCCACTCACTCCCCTCCTCACCGCATCATGCCAAGCAGCCCTGGTGCCCTACAACACCGCCGACAGAGCCCCTTGGCGGCACGCCGGCGTCCGCAGCGCGTCTCTGCCACGGTCGGTGCCGCCCAAGCCACCAGCGCTCGCCAGCTGCCCCCTGGAGCGGTTCAAGCTCATCCGCAACCTCGTCCTCTAGCACACGTCGCCGCCACATCGCCCTAGCTACAGAATGGCAGTCGCCGGCGACCTTATCCCCGGCCGCCATGAACCGCCTTGACTCGCCTATTTAAGAAAGCCCCGAGCTCGTCCCCGCACAGACGCAACCTCAGATCACTTCCCTAGTTTCCCCGTGGCAGCCAATCGACCCAGGGAGGTCTCCTTCCCCATCTCCGGCAACCGCAGCCGCCACCACTGCCCCGGTCATTCCGGCGCCACCAGGGCCTCCCCCTCTCCACTCTCTTAACCAGGAACCCCCTCTCCCTCTCATGAGTCCTTTCCCCTGCTCGATTTTGGTCAGGGACCGCCGGAGCCAAAAACCCACTTTGCCCGACGGCCCCCGTCACAGATTCAGCTTCGCCGGCAGCTCCGCCCACCCAGAGACCAAAGCGACCACCGGAGTGACCGCCTCGGCCCCCTGAGCCCGCGGGTGACCTTTGTTTCTTGAACGGAGCCGCCGTTCGCCGGCAAGCGTCGCCGGAGTTCCGCCCCCTCTCGGGCAGAGGAAGAGGAGGAAAGGTGGACTAGTCAAACCTGACTAGTGGGCCACCTGGACCCACTGTCAGTGACTCCCAGCAGTCCACGCTGGATAAGTGGAAACGTATTTCCAGAATACGCCTTTGACGTGGTCAGTTCGAAACGTTTTTCTTTTTCTGTTTTATTTTAAAAACAGATTTTGACCAAAACTTTGACGGTCTATAACTTTTTAAATAAAACTTCAAATGAGTTGATTCTTTTCCTACCTCTCTCAAATATTGTCTATTTTATTTTAAGATTTTTTTGAAAATCTTTCAGACAACCTTTTTGTGCTGTTTTGGAAATGTGTATTGATTCAAAAATATGTTTAAATAGGATTTTGGAGAGAGAGGAGAAAACTTTCAAAAATTTTGGAGAGCACGTCACCCCTCCACACCATGAAGGCAAGCATTCTGAACCCCGACATAATATTTTTGGTGTGTTAGTCGACACGTTTATAACACCACCTTATTTCGGAGAGCTTGTTATTTCATGTGATATGATTATTTGCATGGATGCATATTAGTGATTTGTCCTTGCTGTTGGAAATGAATATACACGTGATGGTAATCATCCTCAAGTGCCTTGCATGCATGCCGGAAAGGAATCCGGGAAAACCCCTGCCTTGGGTAGGCATGAGTTTGTCGCCGGTCTTCGTCGGGACGGTTATGTCCGGTATGGCATAGTAAGGTATAATGAGGGTTGATTTTGTTGGTTGAAATATTTTTGTTATACATGTCATACAGGGAATTTATAAACCTCCTGAGTCGACCGTAGATCGAGTCCGGTTCCAGTAACTCTCATACTTGCCTCGTACTACCACTTGTCTCTGCCGCAGGTAGGGCACGGTTCAGTAAGTCGTCAACCCCTTTCAAGCACACACCGTACAGAGAGGCCACGGTGGAAGATACCAATTGTAACTGGTAGGCATGCCATCTGGTCCGGGGGCAGGGGTGTTTCCGGTTGAGACCGAGAGGGAGGCCACCCCTTAGAGCGCGATATAAATTTGATCCCATGCTACGCGAGGTTGTAGCCTCCCACTTAGATTTTTGCTTAACAAGTGTCGTGGGTGATTCCGCACACCGTAAGTTAATTTGGTGTGTGCAAGTTAGGTGTGTTTTCAATTAAAAGACCGTAGACGGAAATAGTCCCGATGGACTAAAGGAATCCGTTGCTCGTGGGTAAAGAGTACACCCTCTGCAGAGATTAAATCTATTTGAATAGCCGTGTCCATGGTTAAGGATTACATGCAGGATGGGTCAAGTGTCATCTTAGTGTCGGTCTTCGGAGGAGAAACCGCTAAACCGTAACATGGATCATGATTTGTGACTTGTGTTGATTATGATGATTATGATTATTTTTATCGTGGACTAACTATTGCCATTACTTGATTTATTGAGTACCCCTGGGACGGTTCTACCTCCTGGATATTCACCATAATTGTTTTATTTATAAGCCCTTTATGTGGCGTCGCACAGACGCCCGACTGTGGCATGCTTGTTATTTATTTTACAAGCCCTTTATATGGTGTCGCTGAGACGCCCGACTGTGGCATGCTTGTTATTTATTTACTTTATAAGCCCTTTATGTGGTGTCGCTGAGACGCCCGACTGTGGCATGCTTGTTATTTATTTACTTTATAAGCCCTTTATGTGGTGTCGCCGAGATGCCCGACTGTGGCATTGCTTGTTATTTATTTACTCTATAAGCCCCTATGTGGTGTCGCATACCACTGATCATGCATTTTACTTCCACTCCATTGTTTCATATTCATATAAATAACCTGCTTGCATGCATAAAAGATTTTATTTATGACTAATGATGTGATCATAGAGTATTTCAAGTGCATGATTATCATTTATATTATCCCAGTGTTCAAAATGTTTGCGAGTACATTCAAAGTACTCACTGGCTTGTCCCTGGCTATTGTCTTGGCCAGATTTCTTGCATGGGGAGGAGCGTTGCGAAGACAGCCCAGGAAACTAAGCAACGGTGATAGCAGCCTCGCGAGATAGGAGTTAACCTGGTCAGCTGTTCCTGTGGGAAATGGAGTCCCATAGACACTGATGTTTCACAAACCGCTTCCGCCATCAACCACTAGAAACCATTTGTTGTACTCACAGGCCAGAATGGTCTTGTACTACATATTGTGTATTTTGCTTGGAATTTCTGTATCAAGTTGGTGCCTCATCAGCTAACAGTTATCCTGGGGCTGGTGAGCACAAGGGCCATTTTTCTGGAAATCAATACCCGGAAAACCGGTCGTCACAGACTTGGTATAAGAGCCAGGCTGACCATTGGCTAATCCTATCTTAGCCAGGTCAATAAACTTAGGCAAACCAACCCACCAGACCATAACCGAACCTCAGCCAAGCTTCAAGGCAAGATAGATAGCCACGGTGGATCAGACACCTTTTGGCAGTCGGTGCCCAACCTATCAACCTAGCCTGTCTATCGCGCACCAGTGACCAGCACCCAAGGTGTCTTAATCGCAAGCGTACGAAGGAAGACTCCATCCCCTTTTACTATAAAAAGGTCACGCTAGCCCCAACCCAGCACAGCACAGCCGCTACCCCAAACCGAGCCATAATGCTCGGCCCTGTCAGGCACAATGAGACCACAACAACCAACCTTGGAGGCTTTGTGACCATACTCGCAAACCTCACCCGCCGAGCCTATGCGTTAGAAGAGCCCCCAGAATATATTGTGTACCAAGGACCCATGAGCGGTGAGGGTCACACTCAGGCCACCATACACATTTACGGTAGGTGTCTAGCGCCCAGCGCCTTTACAGGTTCACCGAAGAACGACTTCCTTTGAGCCACAAGCCATCCAACTAGCTGCTCGAGAGGCTATAGTTCATCTCCGCATCTGCCGCCAGAGTTAAATGTCGCTCGTTCCACTACTACCCCAGACGAGAAGGATATGGCAGACCACCCCAAGTTGCCAACGGAGATCACGAGACGGATCCTGCGTTGTTGCACCTAGTGCGCTATGTAGGTGCACTAGAGGAACTGTTCGATCAAATCACCATTGATCTGATCGCAGCTCGTGGAGAGCTGGTTCGCCGAGCCCCGGCGAGAGAAGAAAACGAGCCCGGCGCCGACAACCCAGTCGTGCTGTTCGGACACCCGATCGAGTCCCTGAGATCTGCCCCAGCCATCGGCCAAGGCGCTTTGATGACCCCAGAAGTGCTTCGTCGCCTCTTGGGAGCACACTCCAACGGGGTTGTGGCCAACAATCCCCGAGATCGTCATCATCGCTACCCCGAGCATGCAGCCCCTCAACCCTCTCCAGCTAATTCCGACGGTGAGAACCATGGAGAAGCCTCGACATCCACAAGGCACGCCCGCTTGGATGTAAATGAGGTAGACTAAGTCACTCAAGTAGTGTCGAGTCCCAGTGTATCCTCGCTTTGTAATCATGTGACCATGTAAATAAACGCCACGGTCGTCGTGCCTCTGCTTTTAAATGGTAGCCTTGCATGGATATGTCAAGATGCGGTATAAATTTCTATCCTGCATATTACCAAAAACCACCTCGACAACCCCCACAGTGATACGTCACTTTAGTGAGATGTGTGTCTCTGTGGCTTGACCCCCACCATTGGAGCTGAGCTAGCAAATTCATTACCTTTCACCACGGTAAAACGACCCAGCTCCGGTGCTATAAAAGGGCCACCGCGAGACCTTGCCAAGCATCCCTCATCTTGAGCACCATCCTCACCACAATTTCTTGCCATGCCGAGCCCTAGTATTTATCTGAGAACTCCAGACACAACCCCGGGTAGTTTTGTCAAGATATTGTGGGATTTTACCTGCAGTACCATGGGCGCTACCCAGCCACCCCAGTACGAGCTGTTCAAATCGAGAATCACCCCTTCCACCTCGAGATATTGGGCAGCAGTGCACATCCCTCCCGTAAACCCAAACCAAGACCCAACAAAGGTCTCCTTCGTGGGGAAATCTATGCCGACCCCACAAATGGCCATAGAAGCGGCTGCATACGAAGCGCTTGCTCGCCTTCGATTCATGGTGCCCTATGCTAGCGAACGAGGGTATTATTACTTTCTGAGCCGTGCAGCACCCGGAGGAGTAACATCTTTTCCCGGTGGACGGATTGAGAGAGACCCAGTACTGGCCAACCTAGTCCAGTACGTCATCGCTCAAGAGCGTTTGACCCATCGTGTGATGGGTTATCTCCAGAGCCTCGCGGATTTAAATCCTCAGATCGCCATTGGCAGATCACTGAGGCCCGACCAGGAGAGACACATTCATCGACCGTCAATCCACTTTCCCGATAGAAGAGGAGTGCACCCCAGCATCGTAGACGCTTTCGTGACCCCGCCCAGCCACTGCTTTTAATATAGACGCCACTGCTGTGTTTATTATTGTAACATTTATTTATGAGTTGTAACTTATGTGCGGTACCCCGAGTTTGCGCAGCGAGCAAATCTTTTAGTTTCTATTAATGTGAGTAGTTCTGTTGTAGTTTGACTCTAATGTATTACTGTTTTCTCTCGCGAGAAATCCTGGAGTGAGATTTCTTTTCCCTGAGTTGCTGCATCTACACCTTCTCACGACGTGGATTATTTTATTTCACATAGCACCACGGCAGCAGACTCACAACCATGATCATTCGAACACATACACTGCTTGCAAAACCTTGCAACGGTGTTACATCTAACGGAGCACCTCCGAACAACAATTAGCACCCGACACACCCCACCTACTCCTCGTGATCTGTAACATCCCAAAATTCTAAATTTTGGAATGTTATAATAAATAGATACTCCCTCCGTCCGGGTTTATTGGGCCTCTCAGCAAACTAACCGCGTCCCATTTTTGTAAGGCCCATGAACAGCCACAGTAAATTTCCTTCGGTTCTCTTTGCTACATGCGCGTGTGATTGGTTAGGCAGCCGCGCCATTAGCTGCATGCACCACGCAATAACTACTCTCCTAGTGCTTGACGTTTGCGTGATTGGTTAAGTGAAAAAGTAAACTGGGCCACGGGCTGCATGCCATAATTACGAGCCAGTCTGGTTGGTTGTTGGCATTCTCGGAACAATGCATTCTTAGACTTAAATCACCAGCCATCAGCATTAAACTTTTTCCTTGGTACCCGAGTTTCTACTAGCAGGCCCAATAAACCCGGACGGAGGGAGTAGTTTTGATTGATTGTTTGACTGAAAGTGAGTGAATTCAAAACTTTTTGAAAGTTAAATGAGAGGGAATAAAAGGACTTTCCCAAACTTTCATTTTTGCTTTTATGCTCTCCGTGAATTCAAATCCTTTTCACCACAAAACCCTGGAGAGAAGATGACGTGACTTCTTCCATTTATTTAAATGACAAGGGGTGTTGAAAATATTTGAATTTCATTTGGAAAATATTTCCAATTCTGAAACTTTATGCAATTCAATGATTTTCACGAGCGAAGATAAAATGACTTCTTCAAATTATATGAAATATGAGTTGGGAGTTTTAAAAGAATTAAATTCAAAGTTCTTTTAAATTTATTTTCAATTTGGAGTTATTTGAGTTTTATTCAAATTATTTTTCTCCAAAAATAAAATATATGGAAAATAGGGTAACATGATTCCCTATATCAGAAAATTGGAGAGAAATAAATTAGAATTAATTTTGGTATTTTTAAAATGATTTTTGTTGGATTTTACTAGGGCAGAAGCACTCTTTGTTTTATTTGAATTTGTGTGTATTTTATTTGAATCTAGAAAAATGTTCAAGTCGTAGAAAATCTTTTTCTGAAAATTTTGATATATTATATGCCTATATAATATTTTTTTGGTTTTATTTATTTTGTTTGTCTGGATTTATTTTTTAAAAAGTTTCGACTGGGCGGCCCAACCAGCCAAGCCGCAGCCGCGCCGCCTGTCACCCCTCACAAGAACCGACTCCAAAGGGAGTCCGCCACGCCACGGTTCGCGGGAGCCGTCTCCCCGCCGGACTCCTCCTCTCCTGCCCCCTCCTCCACGCCACCGAGACCCCTCCCCTCCTTAAAAGCCAGCTCCGTCGCCTCTCCTCTCCTCCTCGCACTTCGTGCCGCCACCGCACCTCTTGCCGAGCTCACGGAAGCCGCCGCTCCGGCGAGATCCAGCCACCGCCGCCCGCTCCACTCCGTCGCCCCCGACTGCTGCCGCCACCACCATCGTCACCGCCGAGCCGCGCCGCATCCCCTCGTTCACTCCGCCGAGCCGGAGGGCCACCGTAGCTGCCGCCCCGGCCGGACCCGAGCCACCACCGCCGTTCTTCCTCGCCGCCGGTGATCGCCGCGGTAACCACCGCCTCCCGTCCGTTGGATCTGGATCCAACGATCCAGATTCGTTTCTTTTTTTAAACGTTTTTTATTCGGTGAACGTTCATTAGTCAGGGTTTGCACCAAACGGGTTTTGTTGGTTAGCGTTCGGCAGCGAACATTCGCTCAGTAGGTTTTTCTTTTTCTTTTTATTTTCTGTCCAAGGACCTATTTGTTGTATTTATTTACAAAATTGCCCCTGGTTTTCAAACCCTCACAACTTTTTACTCGTTAGTCCAAATCCAACGAAACCAACGCCCACTTCTTTGTTACGATCTCCTCTTTCCAGTAATCCAACTCAAACATGTTTTGGAAAGTTTTAAAATTTGAATTCAAATAGTTTTGTATTTGAACTTCGTTTGATCATAACTTGAGTTTCGTAACTCCGATTTAGTTGATTCTTTTTGCAAATCGAAGCTCTTGACATAAACTTTCTGATAAGGCCAAATTCAGATAATTTTGGTACTGTTAGAAATCGTTTTATGTTTTAAGAGTCATTTTATTGGTTTTGATGTTTTCCGAATCATTTTCTTCGTTCGGACCGATGTTTTGAGTGATTGCTTATGTGTGGCTACTATTGCTTGCTTACGGTAGATTCACCGGAGTGTGACGAGTAGAACTATCAAGAGTTTTGAGTGTGAATCATCTTCATCAACATTGAAGGCAAGTAACACTTTGATCATACTCTTATCTACTACCCAGTTTTATTGCATTAGATCAATCCTCAAACATTGCATGATTAGGATCTAATTAAACTGTGGGATGGGAAGTAGATGAGGTAGTACCTATTACCTGTTTATTTTCAAACCCTTGGGAGTTACTAATACGTTTTCTTATTATGCCATGCTATGCTAGTAGATGTGGATTGGGTGAGTGTATTCCATGACAGATGTGAGATTGTTAAATTAATGGTTTATTTAAGGTGGCAACTTAAACACACATCCTGGGTGGATTGAGGCACCTGGTTTCCATCAGACTTGCCTGTTTTTCTTCGAACCGCCACCCAAGCTCAAAGGGATCATGAGATTATTCATGCTAGAAACTTCCGTGTGCAGCCACAAGCCATTATGGGCTCTGGCATAGTTGATTAAGTCGTGCGAACTCTTACGGGTAGACTAGCAGATGTAGGGGAAAGTAGGTGTACCGGTCTACCCACATGTAAGGTGCTAGCGCTTCCGAAAGACTATGTATCGGTCATCCGTTTCTCAAACATGTTGTAGTGCGAGAAATCCAACGGAGGCAATCGAGTCTTGTGGGGAAAAGTGCGCAAACCTCTGCAGAGTGTATAAACTAATCATGGTTAGCCGTTTCCCCGGTTATGGACATCTTGAGTATCTAGTTCTTGGATTATCCTGTTGATCTCATCATGTTACTCTAATTAATATTGTTGGGTTGTTAATGAGTAATTTCAATTGGGATTGAGGATGCTGTCAACCATTCTCAATGTTCAACAACCACCATGATAGTTAAATAATTTATTCTTTTGCAGTAGGGAAAAATTGGCTTTACGCAAAACTGTAACCATAGAGCTTTCCACCAGCCATATATGCATATAGTATAGGCTTATTCTTTCATTACTCTCTATGTGTTACATTGCAAGCATATTCCATGTGCTGACCCGTATTGGGCTGCAACGCTTCATGTTGCGCACTTTTCGCATTTACGAGTAAGTGATACGTTAGGGTTACGATTTCTACACTCAACTCTGGGTTGGTGTTGATGGGAATCCACAACCTTGTTACTTCCGCTATTTGGATTGAGGTAATAGTATTTACACTACTTTATACATGTGATTTACCTCTGTTATAAATCCTCGAGTACTGTGTGTGTCAGCATACCGATCCAGGGATGACACTTAAGCACAGAGACTTGATCCATTCGGGTCGGGTCGCTACAAGATGGTATCAGAGCACATGTTGACTGTAGGACGTGACCCTAGAAATTGGCAAGCCCATAGGAAAGATTTTCCTCTACAACTTCTTTTTCAAAAAGATCTTTTACCTCTCTTCTCTTCTGAGCTTATTCAAATATTCCCTTTTAGTAAGACCATACCCCTTTTCCCTTTTGACCACTCGAAGATTTGACCGATGAGACCAGTCCAAGGAGACAAGATACCGGACAACTAAGAGCATTTGGAATGAAGAGGATTTTACCGTGTAAATGGAAACTACAACTGTTGAAGACTCCGAAGACTAGGAGAATTTGAAGGCTTTGAAGAATTTCCGGATTTGTATGACCTAGGAAGGCACCCCTTATGGAACTTGGCAGACTATGGAAGCTGTCAATACCCGAGATCAAGGTGTATTGGAGTAAGACCGGAACATGAAGAGTTAGAAACTCAAAGTTTTGTCAGGAAAACCCTAAGTCAGGAGATATCAACTATGGAATGATAGCTCATGGAAATGACAAGAGCAGAAACACGCTATCCATGATGTTATCATCTGCTTATGCTATTGTCACCGTGCTGAGTTAAGCATGCATATGCAGGGAAGGATTGGATGGTAGAAGGCTGATGGAGCACCTATCAGCTAGATGAAGTGTTAACCTTAGCTGGTGTATTCACCAGGATCTGGAATATTACATCAGGAAGTTTAGGGTGGATCTGCAGGAAGCCGTATTTGACAAGGAAGCATTTTGTGAAGAACTCAGGACCTAGAAGCTAAAAGTAGCCAAGCTGGAGGAGCAAAACCTCGAGATACCAGAGATTCGTCAGGAAGTGAAGGACAGTAGGATCATGGTCCATGTCGAGGTTGGTGAAACCCAGAAGTTTGGAATGCAACTCCAGAAATATTAAAGGACGCCACGAGAGATTTCACGTCAACAGAGACGATCTAGCAAAAGAATTTTAGAAGGACAAGCATGATCAGAAGAAGCCATCGGAGACAGGAACAAGACTTGAAGAGTTTGATGACATTGACCTTTAGAAGACCAAACCCCTGCTATATAATTACGTTAGATGCGACGATTGTGAGCTGTCATTTGTTTGATGTTTTTTTTGACAGCCACAATAAAAACCTGTCTCTTCAAAACCATTGTTTGTATTGTGTGTATCCCTCTCGATCTCTCTTATCCCACCCCAAACCCATGGACCCATTAGAGGAAGAATGGAGATGAGCTTGTATTGTCTGGACCAATGAGTCAATTGGAGACAGACCGATGGATTCAGAACATGGAGGATCATATGGAGAATGACACTATGGCCAGAAAGGATATCACCCAGCATGGTCTTCCGTTCTTTGAAAGAGGTGGTGCTACCTGGTGGAGGATGTACCAAACCATCAATGGATGGCAAGGAGTAACCACTTGGAAAGAATTTAAGTTGACTCTGCTAAAGTCTTGGCTTGTGTCCCAGAAGTTGAAGCCTTATGGAAAGGATATGAAGAAACCTTGTGCATACAAGCTTTGTGGAGAAATAGGACACAACCATAAAGAAAACAAGGACGAATACCCTCATAAGCAGAGGATTACCGAACGAGTTAGCCGAGGATCTCAGGGAACTTCGGTTGGAGATCGTTCCCAAAGGTTTTGTTGCAGTAATGGAAGTTCAGTCTACATTGTTGGGAAAGATCCGTGAAGCTCAAAAGGATGACAAAGATATTGCTGAGGTAAAAGAGAGGATGAGCAAAGGAAAGGCCAAAGGTTTTCGTAAGGATGAGCACGACACCTTATGGTTCGAAGACCGTGTATATGTGCCCAATAATGCAAAGATCAGGAAGTTAATACTTCAGGAGGCTCATGACTCACCATACTTGATTCACCCCGGAAACACCAAGATGTATTTGGATTTGAAGGATCGTTTCTGGTGGACTGGTATGAAGAAGGATATTGCCGAGTATGTAGCCGTATGTGATGTATGTCAAAGAGTGAATGCGGAACATCAGAAGCCATAAGGATTACTGTAGCCTATACCGACGCCTGAATGGAAGATGCATAAGCTTGGCATGGATTTCATTACCGGATTTCC
Organism: Aegilops bicornis; assembly: GCA_021605145.1. Classification (NCBI taxonomy): domain Eukaryota; kingdom Viridiplantae; phylum Streptophyta; class Magnoliopsida; order Poales; family Poaceae; genus Aegilops; species Aegilops bicornis. The sequence continues at coordinate 75,989,625 of CM038671.1, read as the reverse complement.
CAGAACCTGATCGGGATAAGATTCTATCTGGGTAGTAGTTGATTCGCTTGACCAAAGTGGCTCACTTTATCCCAGTGAAAACTACCTATACAAGTGAGAAGTTGGCCAAGATATATTTGACCAGGATCGTATGTCCGCATGGAGTTCCTGTGACCATCAGACAGATAGAGGAACACAGTTTACCTCAAAGTTTTGGAAACAGCTACACCACTTTGGGTACTAGGCTAGAGTTCAAGATGACCTTTCGTCCGCAGATGCATGGATATATCGAGAGAGTCAATCAGATTCTGGAGGACATGTTGAGAGCGTGCGCTAGATTATGGATCTAGTAGTGATGATAATCTACCTTACGCGGAGTTCTCATTCAACAACAGCTACCAAGCCAGTTTGAAGATGGCCCCTTTTGAAGCTTTGTATGGGAGAAGGAGCCAGACACCATTGATGTGGGATGAAGTTGGAGACCGTCAGTTGTTTGTACCAAATGTGATCGAGGAGTCAGAAGAGAATGTTAAGTTGATTCGAGATAGACTGAAGATAGCTCAGTCCAGCGTAAGAGTTATGCGCACTAAAAACGCAAGGAGGTAGTCTATGAAATTGGAGACAGAGCATGTCTTTCTGTGCCACCTCTGCGAGGAGTTAAACGATTTGGAGTTAAGGGAAGTTAGCCCCGAGATTTGTAGGACCATACTGAGTTTTGGAGCGTATGGGAGAAGTGGCCTACAAGTTGAAATTACCCGAAGGACTGTCAGGAGTTCATTATGTGTTTCATGTTTCCCAGTTGAAGAAGTGCCATGCAGAGATGGCCAATATTCCCCTATAAGGACGCTTGACCCTGGAAAGGATAATGATGTTCCATGAAGTGGAGTATGGACTTCATAAGTATAAGTTTTTATCTCGGTATGTGGGATATCTCACGAGGATGAAGATATGAATTACTATTGGATATAAAGGAGGTATGATGTTGGAAATATGGATCAAGGTAAATTCCATGATGAGTCTGAGTAATCATGTCTTAGTTTGGTGCCAATAGAAGGAAGGAAGACAATACAATTGGATGGATTTTAAGTATGCGAGGAAGTTGGATGTTGGGATAATGATCAGTTGCCCAGATGATGTGTTCAAGGATTGCAAGTGATGAGACGGGCCATAACCCACAGGCTTCAGGACCTGCCAAGAAGCAAGCACACCCTTGCTGAAGGAAAAACCCTGGAAGAGGGTATGCCTTTACCAATCGACGATTCTATAGGAGTTTACATAAAACCTGAGAGTTGTTAAGGAACGATAGATGTTTGGTTGGCTTGTAGAATCAATGGATTTTCCGAACTTGCTTCGTCGACAAGAGAAATTCTGCAATGCTTGTGAGGATGACCGAGTGTTAGAATGCGAGATTCGCTAAACCATGTACAAGGCAATGATTTGGGTGCGGGATGGATTGATCACCATACCGACTTACTCTTATTATTCGCCTTGCTATATGGGATGTTAAATCTGAGTGACCTACCTATAGTAGAGAGGCGACGATCAAAACCCTGTTTGAACCTTAGAATGGTATAAGTATTTTTCCCTTGTACAAGGCAATTGTTGCCAACCGTAGGTTATATGGTGAGGTTCAACCCAGACCCGTTTTCTGCAGGAGAAACCATAAATCGTTGACCACCATGAGATATCGATAGTGGTTTAGTATTGGCGCCAAACCTATCAGCTATGAAGACCCAATCTCGGAATAACCTTACCAAGAGGAAAGGACAAAAGTATTGAGGAAAAGGTTATGCCACTACCGGAAGAGCCCAGAGAAGGAATTATCCTTACGATCTGAGAAGACTGACACTGCCAGTAATAAGGATGGAGTATATGAGTTTTGATGGAACCATAACCATGCTTCTAAGGGTGGTAGCACGCGAGACCCCGGAGCCGATCGATGGATTTTTTAGAAGACCCCAACCCTAACCTATTTCTTGCTAGCCTCTCTGAATCTCGAGGACGAGATTCATCTTAAGGGTGGTAGTTTTGTAACATCCCAAAATTCTAAATTTTGGAATGTTAATAATAAATAGATAGTTTTGATTGATTTTTTGATTGTTTGACTGAAAGTGAGTGAATTCGAAACTTTTTGAAAGTTAAATGAGAGGGAATAAAAGGACTTTCCCAAACTTCATTTTTGCTTTTATGCTCTCCGTGAATTCAAATTCTTTTCACCACAAAACCCTGGAGAGAAGATGACATGACTTATTCCATTTATTTAAATGACAAGGGGTGTTGAAAATATTTGAATTTCATTTGGAAAATATTTTCAATTCGGAAACTTTATGCAACTGAATGATTTTCACGAGCGAAGATAAAATGACTTCTTCAAATTATATGAAATATGAGTTGGGAGTTTTAAAAGAATTAAATTCAAAGTTCTTTTGAATTTATTTTCAATTTGGAGTTATTTGAGTTTTATTCAAATTATTTTTCTCCAAAAATAAAATATATGGAAAATAGGGTAACATGATTCCCTACATCACAAAATTGGAGAGAAATAAATTTGAATTAATTTTGGTATTTTTAAAATGATTTTTGTTGGATTTTACTAGGGCAGAAGCACTCTTTGTTTTATTTGAATTTGTGTGTATTTTATTTGAAGCTAGAAAAATGTTCAAGTCGTAGAAAATCTTTTTCTGAAATTTTTGATATGTTATATGCCTATATAATATTTTTTTTGTTTTTTGTTTTATTTTTTTTGTTTGTCTGGATTTTTTTTTGAAAAGTTTCTGACTGGGCCGGCCCAGCCAACCGGGCCAGGCCGTAGCCCAGCCGTGCCGCCCCGTCACCCCCGCGCGACCGACTCCAGGCAGGAGTCCGCCACACGGCTCACGGAGCCGCCTCCCCGCCGAACTCCTCCTCTCCCGCCTCCTCCACGCCCACCGAGACCCTCCTCCTTAAAAGCCAGCTCCGCCGCCTCTCCTCTGCTCCTCGCCTTGCCACCGCCCTCTCTTGCCGAGCTCATGAAGCCGCCTCGGCGAGATCCAGCCACCGCCGCCCGCTCACTCCGTCGCCCCGATCACGCCGCCACCACCATCGTCACCGCCGAGCCGCGCCAAGATCCCCGCTCACTCCGCCAAGCCGGAGGGGCCACCCTGCCGCCTGGCCGGGACCCAGCCACCGCCGCCGTTCTTCCTCGCCGGGCGATCGCCCAGAACCGCCTCCTCTGTCCGTTGGATCTGGATCCAACGATCCAGATTCGTTTCTTTTTTTAAACATTTTTTTATTCGGTGAACGTTCATTAGTTAGGGTTTGCACCGAACAGGTTTTGTTGGTTAGCGTTCCGCAGCAAACGTTCGCTCAGTAGGTTTTTCTTTTTCTTTTTATTTTCTGTCCAGGGACCTATTTGTTGTATTTATTTACAGAATAGCACCTGGTTTTCAAACCCTCACAACTTTTTACTAGTTAGTCCAAATCCAACGAAACCAATGCCCACTTCTTCGTTACGATCTCCTCTTTCCAGTAATCCAACTCAAACATGTTTTTGAATGTTTTAAAATTTGAATTCAAACAATTTTGTATTTGAACTTCGTTTGATCATAACTTGAGTTTCGTAACTCCGATTTAGTTGATTCTTTTTGCAAATCGAAGCTCTTGACATAAACTTTCTGATAAGGCCAAATTCACATAATTTTGGTACTGTTAGAAATTGTTTTATGTTGCAAGAGTTATTTGCTTGGTTTTGATGTTTTCCGAATCGTTTTCTTTGTTCGGACCGATGTTTTGGGTGATTGCTTATGTGTGGCTACTATTGCTTGCTTACGATAGATTGACCGGAGTGTGACGAGTAGAACTATCAAGAGTTTTGAGTGTGAATCATCTTCATCAACATTGCAGGCAAGTAACACTTTGATCATACTCTTATCTACTACCCAGTTTTATTGCATTAGATCAATCCTCAAACATTGCATGATTAGGATCTAATTAAACTCTGTGATGGGAAATAGATGAGGTAGTACCTATTACCTGTTTAGTTTCAAACCCTTGGGAGTTACTTCTACATTTGCTTATTATGCCATGCTATGCTAGTAGACGTGGATTGGGTGAGTGTATTCCATGACAGATGTCAGATTGTTAAATTAATGGTTTATTTAAGGTGGCAACTTAAACACACATCTGGGTGGATTGAGGCACCTGGTTTCCATCAGGACTTGCCTGTTTTCTTCGGACCGCCACCCGTGCTCAAAGGGATCATGAGATTATTCATGCTAGAAACTTTTCGTGTGCAGCCACAAGCCATTATGGGCTCGCATAGTTGATTAAGTCGTGCGAACTCTTACGGGTAGACTAGCGTATGTAGGGGAAAGTAGGTGTACCGGTCTACCCACATGTAAGGTGCTAGCGCTTCCGAAAGACTATGTCTCGGTCATCCGTTTCTCAAACATCTTGTAGTGCGAGAAATCCAACGGAGGCGATCAAGTCTTGTGGGAAAAGTGCGCAAACCTCTGCAGAGTGTATAGACTAATCATGGTTAGCCGTGTCCCCGGTTATGGACATCTTGAGTATCTAGTTCTTGGATTATCCTGTTGATCTCATCATGTTACTCTAGTCAATATTGTTGGGTTGTTAATGAGTACTTTTTTGTAGCGACCAGACCTCAAACAGTCTGATCTCTGTGCTCAGTGTCATCCCTGGATCAGTAATGCTGACACCACACAGTACTCAGAGGATTTATAACAGAGTAGCAATCACACACTTATTACAATCGAATGTCTCAAGAGAGAACTTAATAAAATAAATATGGCTTAAGGCCATCTAAATACGATAACAATGAAGGCTTGGAAGAATAAGCGAGTCCATCAACTCCAACGGCATCACTGAGTATAGAACCACGACCTAAGCACCTTACTCGTCATCTGAAAAGTCTGCAACATGAAACGTTGCAGCCCAAAAACGGGTCAGCACATGGAATATGCTGGCAATATAACACATAGAGAATAATGGAAGAATAAGCCTATACTACATGCATATTTGGCTGGTGGAAAGCTCTATGGTTACAGTTTTTGCGTAAAGCCAATTTTTCCCTACTTCAAAGGAATAAATTTATTTAACTATCATGGTGGTTGTGAAACATTGAGAATGGTTGACAGCATTCTCAATCCCAATTAAAAGTACTCATCAAAAACCCAACAATATTAATTAGAAGTAACATGATGAGATTCACATGATATCCAAGTACTAGATACTCAAGATGTCCATAACCGGGGACACGGCTAACCATGATTAGTTTATACACTCTGCAGAGGTTTGCGCACTTTTCCCCACAAGACTCGGTCGCCTCCTGCTGGATTTCTCACACTACATGGTGTTTGAGAAACGGATGACCGAGACACAGCTCTTCTAAGCGCTAGCACCTTACATGTGGGTAGACCGGTACACCTACTTTCCCCTACATCTTCTAGTCTTCCCATAAGAGTTCGCACAACTTAATCAACTATGCCAGAGCCCATAATGGCTTGTGGCTGCACACGGAAGTTTCTAGTTTGAATAATCTCATGATCCCCTTTGGGCCTGGGTGGCGGTCCGAAGAAATACAGGCAAGTCCTGATGGAAATCAGGTGCCTCAATCCACCCAGATGTGTGTTTAAGTTTCCACCTTAAATAAACCATTATTTAACAATCTCACATCTGTCATGGATACACTCACCCAATCCACGTCTACTAGCATAGCATGGCAATATAAGCAAACGTAGAAGTAACTCGCAAGGGTTTGAAAATAAACAGGTAATAGGTACTACCTCAACTACTTCCCATCCCACAATTTAATTAGATCCTAATCATGCAATGTTTGAGGATTGATCTAATGCAATAAAAACTGGGTACGAAAAGTATATGATCAAAGTGTTACTTGCCTTGCTGATGATCCGCGAAACCTAGAGACTCGAAGTAACAGGCGGCGCACTTCGGGTATTATATCGCAGACAAACAAACAAGCATACAATAAGTACTCATCTAATGCACAGGTAAAACTCAAATAGAAGATCTAACCAGACAGTTCAACTTAAGAACTCCGGTTTGCAAAAAGAATCAAATCAAACGAAGCAACGAAAGTCAAACGGCGAAAGAAAACAGCTTCGTTTTACTAATCTGGATCTAAGTCAAATTTTACAGAAGCAAAAACTTGTTTAAGTAGGTTATTCGGAAAGAGGGTTTCGAGACGAAACTCTAGGCGCTTGAATCGCCTAATTCCGATAAACAAGCGAAAAGTTATACTAAAACGAAAATCGGATCAAGAATCGCGATCAGAAAAATAGCGGATTAAATCCGAGAAAAAGAAAAACGACGAACGGGTTAACGAACGAACATTCATAAACTAAACTAATATGACGAACGCGTTCGTTAAAAATGAACGAACGAACGAACGTTCTCTATTTAACCGAACCGGAAAAAAACCGAAACTAAAAAAACGAAAACTAAAAAAAACCGAAGAAAAACCGCCCGGTTTTTTAAAAAAAACCGGCGGCAAGGTTTACGAGGCGGCGGCGAACCTCGGCGACGGAAACCGGGGAGTCGGCGACGGCGGGTCCGCGGGTGTCAAGGCGGCGGCGGGCGGGCGGCGGCGCGGCGGCGGCGGCGGCGGTCAAGTGGGCGGCTAGGGTTTGGGGTCAAGGCGGCCGGGCCTCGGCCTGGCCTCCCCGGCTTATAAAGCCACCTCGGCCGGAGTCCCAAGTGACACGGCCCGTAGGTCGGTTGCGCCTTTTTTTTAAATAATTCCGAAATAAGTTTTCCCCGGCTTCTAAAATCAAGCCGGACTAAATGAACATTTATTTGGGGCCTAAATGCAATTTTGAAAAACGCGCATTTTTCCTAAATTCAAATAAAAAGGTGAAAAACTCCAAAATAAAATCTTATTTGATTTTATTATTAAATCTTCATTATTTATTTATTTTGCGAAAGTCATTTTATTCCCTCTCTCATATTTTAATAGTAGAAATAATTGAAGATAAAATAATTAAAATCAAATGATCCTATTTTCAAAATTTGAGAAAACTCAAATATGAAAATAACGAAATCCCCAACTCTCTCCGTGGGTCCTTGAGTTGTGTAGAATTTCTAGGATCGAGCAAAATGCAATGAAAAATATGATATGCAATGATGCTCTATGTATAAGATTCCAAATTGAAAATTTGGGATGTTACAAACCTACCCCCTTAAGATGAATCTCGCCCTCGAGATTCGGGTTGGCTAGAAAATAGGTGAGGGTGGTCCTTAGCATCTTCCTCTCGCCTCCCTGTGTGGCTTCATCCTCAGTGTGGTGGCTCCACTGAACTTTGCAAAACTTAAAGACCTTGCTGCGGGTAACTCAACTAGCCAACTCGAGAATTCTTAACTAGTTTCTCCTCGTAGGTCAAATCATCATTCAACTGAATCGCCTCTAGTAGCACAATATCTCTCAATGGTATATCAGCCATCTCTGCCTGACACTTCTTCAACTGAGAAACATGAAACACATCATGAACTCCTGACAATCCTTCGGGTAGTTCCAACTTGTAGGCAACTTCTCCCATACGCCCGTAACACGATATGGTCCTACAAATCGGGCGCTAACTTTCCCTTAACTCCAAAATGTTTAACTCCTCAAGTGGCGATACACGAAGATAAACTCATCTCGACTTTGTATTCTGTCTCCTTAGCTTTTGAATCCGCATAGCTCTTCCGTCTTGACCGGGCTACCTTGAGCCTATCGCGAATCAACTTTACTTTCCATTCGCATTCCTTAATCAAATCCGTCCAAACAACTGTTGGTCTCCAACTTCATCCCACAACAACGGGTCCTGCACCTCCTTCCGCATGTGGCTTCGAAAGGGGCCATCTTCAAACTAGATTGATAACTGTTGTTAAGAAAACTCCGGATATGGCAAATTTTCGTCCCAGCTGGATCCATAGTCCAAGGCACAAGCTCTAAGCATATCCTCCAAAATCTGGTTGACTCTCTCGGTTTGTCCATCTGTCTGGGGATGAAAAGTTGTGCTAAACTCCAGCCTGGTTCCCAAAGTTTCGTGCAACCGCTTCCGAACTTTGAGGTGAATTGGGTTCCTCTATCCGACACGATACTCCTCGGAACTCCATGCAAACATACAATCCTGGTCATGTATATCTTAGCCAATTTGGCAATCGCTGTAGGTAGTCTTTATCGGAATGAAATGAGCTACCTTAGTCAAACGATCGACTACAACCCAAATCGAGTCATAGCTGAACGAGTCCTCGGCAATCCGTGATGAAATCCATGCCTAGTTTATCCCACTTCCATTCGGTATCGGCAATGGTTGTAATAATCCTCGGGCTTCGATGTTCGCCTTCACCCTCGACATACATCACAATCTGCCACGACTGCAATATCCTTCTTCATTCCGGTCCACCGTAAAGTATTCTTCAAATACAAATACATCATGGTATTTCCTGGGTGAATCGAATATGGTGAATCATGTGCCTCTTGTAGAATCAACTTCCTGATCTCCGGGTCATTGGGCACATAAACACGGTCTTCAAACCATAGGGTATCGTGCTCATCCTCACGAAATCCTTAGCTTTTCCTTTGCTCATTTTCTCCTTTATAGAGGCAATCTCTTAGTCAGTCTTCTGAGCTTCCCTGATTCTATCCATCAAAGTTGACTGAATCTCCAATGCTGCTACATAGCCTCTCGGAACTATTTCCAAACATAGCTCTTGAAGATCCTCGGCTAACTCCGTTGGTATTTCTCCCGTCATTAGTGCGTTGACATGACTCTTGCGGCTCAACGCGTCTGCTACAACGTTAGCCTTTTCGGGGTGATAATGCAATCTCATATCGTAATCTTTCATAAGCTTCAACCATCTCCTCTGCCTGAGATTTAACTCATTCTGCGTGAAGATGTACTTTAAACTCTTATGATCCGTATACACCTCACAGTGGTTCCCAATAAGAAAGTGTCTCCAAGTCTTCAGCGCATGCACTACGGCTGCTAACTCCAAATCATGCGTAGCATAATTTAGCTCATGGGGCTTAAGCTGTCGTGAAGCATATGAAACAACTCTTCCCTCCTGCATAAGCACTGCTCCAAGTCCTCGGCGTGAAGCGTCGCAATACACCTCATAATCCTTGGTCTGATCTGGCAGAATTAACACTGGTGAGGTAACCAAACGTTTCTTCAACTCTTGGAAACTAGCTTCACACTCCTCAGTCCAAATAAACTTGGTATCCTTCTTCAACAGTTCTGTCATAGGCTTCGCATTCCTTGAGAAATTCTCAATAAATCTCTGGTAGTATCCTGCGAGTCCAAGGAAACTCCAGATCTCTCCAACTGTTGTTGGCGCTTCCCAGTTTGTTACAGTGGCAACTTTAGTGGGGTCCACTGCTATACCTTCTCCGGATATAACATGTCCGAGAAATCCAACTTCTTCAACCAAAACTCACACTTGCTGAACTTGGCATATAACTGGTGTTCATTGATGATATTTTGGTTTACTCGAAGAATGAAGAGGAACATAAGGATCACTTGTGTTTGGTACTAGAGAAGCTCAGAGAACACCACCACCGCGGAGAGCCAACACCCGAGCAGCAGCATCGCGATGATCATCGAGGATCATTGCGTACAGGAGCACGGAGAGCCCCAACACCGCTTCCAGTCCTCCGCACAACAGGATCACGTACCAGTACGGCACCACCTCCGCCATTAGAGCCTCGTCTCGAGCTCCGGCAAACGGAGACAGAGGAGAAGGAAGGAGAAGGAGGAGCAAGGCCAGGTGTGAGGGAGAAGAGAAGAACACCTCGGCCGCTTTATAGCTCGAGCTCGGTGTACGGTGGGCAAGGTCCACTACCGCTTGCCGCCGACCGCCGGTGTTCGGAGGCGAATCCATGAGCAAAGGCCGACAGCAAGACTGGCCCGCGAGGTGAGTGCACGCTGCACCGACAGCTAGCACGGCACGCACTACCGCAGTACGGCCTAGATGCCCTACACGTTAGGCGTCGCCGGTGGAGAAAGCGCGCGGGAGAGAGGAAGAAGAAAGAGCCAGAGGAAGAAGAAGAGGCTGACAGTGGTCCCGGGTCCACCTGTCAGCCAGAGGGAGCACTGTGCTCTCGGGTACGACCAGCGTATTTTTAAATTTAGAATTTATTCTAAATTTATATCCAGCGTAGAAATCTCTCGTTTTTCCCCTAACCGTAGTTTTTTTCCCACGCCGCGCCAGTGTCACACACTGTATTTTTGCACCACTCATTGCCCTCTCAATGTAGCCGGATTTGCTTTAATGCTTATATTTTTATTAAAACAAATTTTAGCAAATCTCGAGGACGAGATTTTTCTTAAGGGCGGTAGTGTTGTGGCATCCCAAAATTTTAGCCTTGTTTTGTTAATTTTGCCAGGTAATTAAAACTTTTACTTTCTGGGCTCCCTTTTGATTTTTTTGAGACATTTCCTTCCTATTGATCTGGAGCAATTTCCTTCAGTGAGAACTTATCAAATATGATATTGGACTTGTTTATCCTCTCAAGAAAAACTTTTCTTTTATCAGTGGAATTAATTACATAGTTTATTTCTCATAATCTTTATTTTCTTGAAAAATGGTTTCCCATGATTTTATGGTCCTATTTGACCTGCAACCCTTTTATAAACTCTTTCAAAAATCCCACCAAAATTTGGAGATGTCATGTGATGTTTTTAAACCACTTTTATGCACAATTATCTTCTGTCCATGGAAATTTTGAGCTCTACACCATATTTTTCAAATTTGGTCCAAAGGCAGATTTGCACTACAACCTATTTTTTATATTTCTTTGAAGCCTTCACCAAAATTATGGGAGATCAGTGGTAGCATGCAATTCAACTTTATGCAAAAACCCAACTTTGTTCTTTGAAAGAATTGAGGGAATCAACTTCTTTTATATTCTTGTCCAACTTGTAGATTTGTACAGCCACCACATTTTTAGTTGCTCCTTTACCCTTGATTCCTTTTCCTACTTGTAGTCCTCCCTGATAAACCCCTAAGTCCAGGAGCATGCACCCATTGGATCATTTTTGGATCATGAAGTAATGCCATTTACCTCCTGTCCAGAATTGAAGTTTTGCAAAACTTGCACTAGCAAGTTTGTGCTTTGGACAAAATAACCTCACCACCCTCTCATGCATCTAAAGAGACCCCAGCCTGGAAGATTTGGCCACTCCAAGAAATGCCTAGGTGCCTGTGGCATTTTGTCAAACACCTTGAGAGCATGGACAGATTGGCCATGAGTTTTTGTTTACATAGTGAACCTGATCCCCGACTGCACCAAAGATGTCCCATGGATTTGCCATAACCTACAACCACACCCTGCTAACCCTCTTGTAGTTTAGAGCCCCCTAGCATTCTTTAGCATTTTGTCGAGCATGTTCCGTGCGTGCTCTAGGCGCGAGCAGAGCACGCGTTTTGCACCTGTCGCGCCCGACCGACGCATCGCGCCCCTGGTTTTGCCCGCTCTGCAGAGCCACGCCACTCACTCCCCTTCTCACCGTATCACGCCAAGCAGCCCTGGTGCCCTACAAGACCGCTGCCGAGCTCTTTGGCGGCACGCCGACGTCTGTAGCGTCTCGCACGGTCGATGCCGCCTGTTACCAGCTGGCCATGAAGCTGCCTCGAGCGGTTCAAGCTCATCCGCAACCTCGTCCTCTAGCACACGTCGCCGCCACGTCGCCTAGCTACAGAATGGCGGTCGCTGGCGACCTTATCCACGGCCGCCATGAACCGCCTTTACTCGCCTATTTAAGAAAGCCCGAAGCTCGTCTCAAGACTGAGGCAACCTCAGATCACTTCCCTAGTTTCCCCGTGGCAGCCAATCGACCCAGGGAGGACTCCTTCCCCATCTCCGGCAACCGCAGCCGCCGCCAATGCCCCGGCCATTCCGGCGCCACCAGGGCCTCCCCCTCTCCTCTCTCTTCACCAGGAACCCCCTCTCCCTCTCGTGAGTCCTTTCCCCTGCTCGATTTTGGTCAGGGACCGCCGAGCCAAAACCCACTTTGCCCGACGGCCACTGGGTCTCACAGTAGAGCCACGGCAGCTGGCCCATCCCAGAGACCAAAGCGACCACCGGAGTGACCGCCGGCCCCTCGAGCCCGCTGGTGACCTTCGCTTTCTCGAACGGAGTCAGCTGCTCACCGGCAAGCGCCGGAGTTCCGCCTCTCTCGGGCAAGAGGAAGAGGAGGGAAGGTGGACTAGTCAAACCCGACTAGTGGGCCACCCGACCCACTGTCAAGGACTCCAGCCATGTCCACGCTGGATAAGTGGAAACGATTTTGCATACGCCTTCGACGTGGTCAGTTCGAAACGTTTTTCTTTTTCTGTTTTATTTTAAAAACAGATTTTGACCAAAACTTTGACCGTCTATAACTTTTTAAATAAAACTCCAAATGAGTTGATTCGTTTTCCTACCTCTCTCAAATATTGTCTAGTTTATTTTAAGATTTTTTTTGAAAATCTTTCATACAACCTTTTTGTGCTGTTTTGGAAATGTGTATTGATTAAAAAATATTTTTAAATAGGATTTTGGAGAGAGAGGAGAAAACTTTCAAAAGTTTTGGAGAGCACCTCACCCTCCACACCATGAAGGCAAGCATTCCGAACCCGGCATAATATTTTTGGTGTGTTAGTCGACACGCTTATAACACCACCTTATTTCAGAGAGCTTGTTATTTCATGTGATATGATTATTTGCATGGATGCATATTAGTGATTTGTCCTTGCTGTTGGAAATGAATATACACGTGATGGTAATCATCCTCAAGTGCCTTGCATGCATGCCGGAAAGGAATCCGGGAAAACCCTGCCTTGGGTAGGCATGAGTTTGTCGCCGATCTTCGTCGGGACGGTTATGTCCGGTATGGCATAGTAAGGTATAATGAGGGTTGATTTTGTTGGTTGAAATATTTCTGTTATACATGTCATACAGTGGAATTTATAAACCTCCCGAGTCGACCGTAGATCGAGTCCGGTTCCAAGAATCCCATACTTGCCTCAGACTACCACTCTGTCCCCGCCGCAGTAGGGTACGATTCAAGAAGTCGTCAACCCCTTTCAAGCACACACCGTCATGTAGAGGCCACGGTGGAAGATACCGTTGTAACGGTAGGCATGCCATCTGATCCGGGGGCATGGGTGTTTCCGGTTGAGACCGAGAGGGGAGGCCACCCCTTAGAGCGCGCGATATAAATTTGATCCCATGCTACGCGAGGTTATAGCCTCCCCACTTAGAGTTTTGCTTAACAAGTGTCGTGGGTGATTCCAGACACCGGTAAGTTAAGCCGGTGTGTGCAAGTTAGGTGTGTTTTCAATTAAAAGACCATAGACGGAAATAGTCCCGATGGAGTAAAGGAATCCGTTGCTCGTGGGTAAAGAGTACACCCTCTGCAGAGATTAAATCTATTTGAATAGCCGTGTCCATGGTTAAGGATTACTGATGCAGGATGGGTCAAGTGTCGGTCTTAGTGTCACTTTCTAAGAGAAACTGCTAAACCAGAACATGGATCATGATTTGTGACTTGTGTTGATTATGATGATTATGATTATTTTTATCGTGGACTAACTATTTCCATTACTTGATTTATTGAGTACCCCTGGGACGGTTCTACCTCCTGGATATTCACCATAATTGTTTTCTTTATAAGCCCTTTATGTGGCGTCGCACAGACGCCCGACTGTGGCATGCTTGTTATTTATTTTACAAGCCCTTTATGTGGTGTCGCTGAGACGCCCGACTATGGCATGCTTGTTATTTATTTACTTTATAAGCCCTTTATGTGGTGTCGCTGAGACGCCCGACTGTGGCATGCTTGTTATTTGTTTACTTTATAAGCCCTTTATGTGGTGTCGCCGAGACGCCCGACTGTGGCATTGCTTGTTATTTATTTACTCTATAAGCCCCTATGTGGTGTCGCATACCACCGATCGCTGCATTTTACTTCCACTCCATTGTTGCATATTCATATAAATAACCTGCTTGCATGCATAAAAGATTTTATTTATGACTAATGATGTGATCATAGAGTATTTCAAGTGCATGATTATCATTTATATTATCCCAAAGAAATTCAAAATGTTTGCGAGTACATTCAAAGTACTCACTGGCTTGTCCCTGGCTATTGTCTTGGCCAGATTTCTTGCATGGGGAGGAGCATTGCGAAGACAGCCCCGGAAACTAAGCAACGATGATAGCAGCCTCGCGAGATAGGAGTTAACCTGGTCAACTGTTCCTGTGGGAAATGGAGTCCCGTAGACACTGATGTTTCACAAACCGCTTCCGCCATCAACCACTAGAAACCATTTGTTGTACTCATAGGGCAGAATGGTCTTGTACTACATATTGTGTATTTTGCTTGGAATTTTTGTATCAAGTTGGTGCCTCATCAGCTAACAGTTATCCTGGGGCTGGTGAGCACAAGGGCCATTTTTCTGGAAATCAATACCCGGAAAAACCGGTCGTCATAACTCGAAAAATGGAAAATGATTTTTCATGCAAAGAAAATGATAACTTCCTTAGGCAACATTGTTTGTCATTCCAAGATGCACTCTTGTGCACAATATGAGATCATTTGAACAAACTATGCCATTAATGTGACCATAAGATTGATCATTTGGCTTGAAAGTCATGAATCTTCACAGATGATAGCTCATTTCTGAGAAAACTTTTTTAAAAGAATTTCCATATTACAAGTTTATTGTTTTTCCTGGTAACTTGGTCACATATAATGACACTATGCGAAGGTTTTCCATTTTTTTTGGTTTTTTTTAATTTTTTAAGCCCGTTTCAAAATGCGGTCAAAACGGCGGGCATGACCGTTCCTAGCTAGTGGTTGAATCTTGGATTTTTTGGTGTTTCTCTGATCAAATAGATACTTATGTACCTATAAATGATTTTGTAAAAAATACAGAGCAAACTATGAGGCAACTACAGTTCAAATTTGACCCGCTTCCTACTGAATCGACAGAAATTTTTCTTTTTCACGAGAGGTGGATCAAAGATTTTGACACCCAACCATTTGGTCAATTATGAATTAAATATGTCATAGTATTTTATAAAATTGATTTGGTACAATTTTTGCAACAAATATTTGGTTGGTCCTTCAGAAAAAAGCTCATTTTGGGCACTCGAAAAATGGAAAATGATTTTTCGTGCAAAGAAAATGATAACTTCCTTAGGAAACATTGTTTCCCATTCCAAGATGCACCCTTATGCACAATATAAGATCATTTGAACAAACTATGCCATGAATATTGCCATAAGATTGAGCATTTTGGTTGAAAGCCATGCATCTTCACACTTGATAGCTCGTTTCTTATAACACTTTTTAAAAATAATTGTTGTATTACAAGTTTATTATTTTTCCTTGTAACTTGGTCACATCTAATGACACAATGCGAAGTTTTTCTAATTTTTTCATTTTTTTTCTAAATTTTTTATGCCCGTTCAAAAATGCGGTCAAAACAGCGAGAATGGCCGTTCCTAGCTAGATGTTGAATCTTGGAATTTTTTTTATGTTTCTCTTATTAAATAGATACTTAAGTACCTATAAATGATTTTTGAAAAAAATAAAGAGCAAACTATGAGGTAGCTACAGTTCAAATTTGACCCGCTTCCACCTAAATCGGCGGAAATTTGTCTTCTTCATGAGAGGCGGATCAAAACTTTATACACGCAACCATTTGGTCAATTGTGCATTAAATATGTACTAGTATTTTATAAAATTTATTTGGTACAATTTTGCAACAAATATATGGTAGGTCCTTCACAAAAAACTCATTTTGGGCACTCAAAAAATGGAAAATGAAATTCCGTCCAAAGAAAATGAAAAATTCCTTAGGAAACATTGTTTGTCATTCCAATATGCACCCTTGTGCATAATATGAGATCATTTGAACAAACTATGCCATGAATGTGGCCATAAGATTGAGCATTTTGGTTGAAAGCCATGTATTTTCACACTTGATAGCTCGTTTCAGAGAACACTTTTTTAAAATAATTGTCGTATTAAAAGTTTATTATTTTTCCTGGTAACTTGGTTACATGTAATGACACAATGCAAAGGTTTTCCAAATTTGTTTTTGAATTTTTATGCCCGTTTCAAAATGCGGTCAATACAATGGGAATGACCGTTCCTTGCTAGTGGTTGAATCTTGGAAATGTTCTGGTGTTTCTCTGATTAAATAGATACTTATGTACCTAGAAATGATTTTTTGAAAAATTAAAGAGCAAACTATGAGGCAGCTCTAGTTCAAATTTGACCCGCTTCCAACTGAATTGGCGGAAATTTGTCTTTTTCACGAGAGGTGGATCAAAACTTTTGACACCCAACCATTTGGACAATTGTGCATTAAATATGTCATAGTATTTTATAAAATTGATTTGGTGCAATTTTGCAACAAATATGTGGTAGATCCTTCACAAAAAAACTCATTTTGGGCACTCGAAAAATGGAAAATGAAATTTCCGTCCAAAGAAAATGAAAACTTCCTTAGGCAGCATTGTTTGTCATTCCAATATGCACCCTTGTGCACAATATTAGATCATTTAAACAAACTATGCCATGAATGTGGCCATAAGATTGGGCATTTGGGTTGAAAGCCATGCATCTTCACACATGATAGCTCATTTCTGGGAACACTTTTTTAAAATAATTGCCGTATTACAAGTTTATTATTTTTTCTGGTAACTTGGTCACATATAATGACACAATGCGAAGGTTTTCTGATTTTTTTATTTTTTTTGAATTTTTCATGCCCGTTTTAAAATGCGGAAAAAACGGTGCGCATGACCGTTTCTAGCTAGATGTTGAATGTTGGAAAACTTTTGGTGTTTCTCTTATTAAATATATACTTATGTACCTAAAAATGACATTTGAAAAAAATAAAGAGCAAACTATGAGGTAGCTACAGTTCAAATTTGACCCACTTCCAACTGAATCGGTGGAACTTTCTCTTTTTCACCATGGGTGGATCAAAGCTTTTGACACCCAACCATTTGTTCAATTGTGCATTAAATATGTCCTAGTGTTTTAAAAAAATTATTTGGTACAATTTTGCAACAAATATATGGTAGGTCCTTCACAAAAAAACTGATTTTAGGCACTCGAAAAATGTAAATTTGATTTTTCATGCAAAGAAAATAAAAAGTCCCTTTGTCAATATTGTTTGGCAATCTAAGATGTAAACTTGTGCAAAATATGGTATCATTTGAACAAATATTTGATAGTTCTTTTACAAAATAACTCATTTTGAGTGAAAAATGACAATTATTTTTTCCTGAAAAACTTAGCTTTGATTATGACCAATTTAGATGGTCATAAGGTCTTCAAATTGTTTGCTGCGTTCTGATTGGTCCATAGACATCTCACGCGGATCGTTCATCAAACATTATACGATTTTCTAGGATCCAACGGCTGCCTTCACCCCTTCATGTCTCACCCACTTAACCCTAACACAACCCGTCTCACCCCTCACCCTCTCTCCTACGCACTCACAGCCGCCGCCCCCAACCATCTCCCTCCCTCAGATCTCGATCTGCCGCCCCCCCCAACCCACCCCCACCGCCACCGTCGACGACCCTCACCGTAGATGAGGTCAAGGCTGACCCAAGATCGAGCCCATGCCCAGACTGACGTGAAGCCCCGTAGAGCTGCCCACAAGCTGCTCCTCTTCCCCAACCACCGATTCCTCTCCAATCTTCGCCACCGCCGTCGATCCCCACCCTCATCGGCGACCACGTCCCCTCGTCCCCCGTCCCCCGACCCCCACCCCCACCACCAACCGACCTCCCTCCTCATCTTGTTCATCCACCCATGGAAACCTCCTCTTCCACGGATCCACCCACCCACCCACACCCACCCATGGATGGTTGGATGGAATGGGCGCACAAGTTCTGGCGATGGCGGCGCCGGATCCGCACCCACCTGTGTGATGGAGGTCGGCCACATCGAGATCCACCTGCGCGATGGAGGTCAGCCGGATCGGTGTGGTGCGGCACAACAAACCACACCGGAGCTTGCTGCTGCGGTGGTCGTCGACAATGGCGCATCTCCGGCAGGACCTAGACGCCCAAGGTACGTACGCCGTTCTTGCCAACTCTTCCGTCTCCTCCCATGTGTGGCTTGCGTGCTGCAGATCCGACCCCCATCCTTCCTTCCTTGTGTTCGCGGAACGACAATGGCAAGGGGACGACCGATGTGCATGGTGGACCAGGAGGTGTAGAACGATCTCACCCTCCTTGTTCACATCACCTCCCTTTGCTTTCCGTTGGACACTTGGAGAGATAGAAGGAAGATGGCGGGCGAGGGGATGGCCAACTGCATCCACATGATCCTGCCGCTGCTTTCGGGGTCTTCTTCAAGTTCGCCTGCGGGGTGAGTTGCCCGAGCTTTGTCCCGGTCCCGTGCTAGCTGCATGTTTATGAAGGAAATATGCCCTAGAGGCAATAATAAAGTTATTATTTATTTCCTTAATTCATGATAAATGTTTATTATTCATGCTAGAGTTGTATTGACCGGAAACTTAGTACATGTGTGAATACATAGACAAATCATATAGTCCCTAGTATGTCTGTACTTGACTAGCTCGTTAATCAAAGATGGTTATGTTTCCTAACAATAGACATGTGTTTTCATTTGATGAACGGGATCACATCATTAGGAGAATGATGTGATGGACATGACCCATCCGTTAGCTTAGCGTTATGATCATGTCAGTTTCATTGCTACTGCTTTCTTCAAGACTTATACAAGTTCCTCAGACTATGAGATTATGCAACTCCCGAACCGGAGGAACACTTTGTGTGCTACAAACATCACAACGTAAATGCGTGATTATAAAGGTGCTCTACAGGTGTATCCGAAGGTGTTTGTTCGGTTGTCATAGATCGAGATTAGGATTTGTCACTCTGTGTTTCGAAGAGGTATCTCTGGGCCCTCTCGGTAATACTCATCACTATAAGCCTTGCAACCATTGTGACTAATGAGTTAGTTGCAGGATGAAGTATTATGGAACGAGTAAAGAGACTTGCCGGTAATGAGATTGAACTAGGTATTGAGATACCGGCGATCGAATCTCGGGAAAGTAACATACCAATGACAAAGGGAACAACGTATGTTGTTATGCGGTTGACCGATAAAGATCTTTGTAGAATATGTAGGAATAAATATGAGCATCCAGGTTCCGCTATTGGTTATTTACCGGAGACGTGTCTTGGTCATGTCTGCATAGTTCTCGAACCAGTAGGGTCCGCACGCTTAACGTACGATGACGATTGGTATTATGGGTTTATGTGATATGATGTACCGAAGATTGTTCGGAGTCCCGGATGTGATCACGGACATGACAAGGAGTCTCGAAATGGTTGAGACATAAAGATTGATATATTGGACGACTATATTCGGACACCGGAAGTGTTCCGGAGAAGTTTCGGATAAAACCGGAGTGCCGGAGGGTTACCGGAACCCCCCGGGGAACTAATGGGCCTCGATGGGCCCTAGTGGAGAGAGAGAGAGAGAGAGAGAGAGAGAGAGAGAGGACGGCCAGGGCAGGCCACGTGCCCCCTCCCCTTGAGTTCGAATAGGACAAGAAAATGGGGGGGCGGCACCCCCCTTGCCTTCCCCCTCTCCCACTCCTTCCTTCCCCCTCTCTCCCTTTAGGTGGAAACCTACTAGGACTTGGAGTCCTAGTAGGATTCCCCTATTGGGGGCGCGCCCTTGAAGGGCCGTCCGGCCTCCCCCTTGCTCCTTTATATACGGGGGCAGGGAGGCACCCTAGAACACACAAGTTGACAATTGTTTTAGCCGTGTGCGATGCCCCCCTCCACAGTTACACACCTCGGTCATATCGTCATAGTGCTTAGGCGAAGCCCTGCGCCGGTAACTTCATCATCACCGTCACCCTACCGTCGTGCTGATGAAACTCTCCCTCGACCTCAGCAGGATCTAGAGTTCGTGGGACGTCACCGAGCTGAATGTGTGTAGATCGCGGAGGTGCCGTACCTTCGGTGCTAGGATCGGTTGGATCGAGAAGACGTACGACTACATCAACTATGTTGTCATAACGCTTCCGCTTTCGGTCTACGAGGGTACGTAGACAACACTCTCCCCTCTTGTTGCTATGCATCACCTAGTGATAGATCTTGCGTGATCGTAGGAACTTTTTTGAAATTACTGCGTTCCCCGACGGTGGTATCTGAGCCAGGTCTACACGTAGATGTTATATGCACGAGTAGAACACAAAGAGTTGTGGGCGATAAGAGACATACTGCTACCAGAATGTCATACTTTGATTTGGCGGGATTGTTGCATGAAGCAGCTCAGACTGACATTACGCGTACGCTTACGCAAGACTGGTTCTACTGACGTGCTTTCCATATAGGTGGCTGGTGAGTGTCTTTTTCTCCAACTTTAGTTGAATCCAGTGTGGCTACGCCCGGTCCTTGTTGAAGGTTGAAACTGCACACTTGACGTAAAATCGTTGTGGTTTTGATGCGTAGGTAAGAACGGTTCTTGCTAGAAGCCCGTAGCAGCCATGTAAAACTTGCAACAACAAAGTAGAGGACTCTAACTTGTTTTTGCAGGGCTTTCAGTGATGTGATATGGTCAAGGCATGATGTGATATAATTTGTTGTATGAGATAATCATGTTTTGTAACAAAGTTATCGGCAACTGGCAGGAGCCATATGGTTGTCGCTTTATTGTAGGCAATGCAATCGCCATGTAATTGTGTTACTTTATCACTAAGCGGTAGCAATAGTCGTAGTGACAATAGTTGGCGAAATGACAACGATGCTATGATGGAGATCAAGGTGTCGCGCCAGTGACGATGGAGATCATGATGATGCTTCGGTGATGGAGATCATGAGCACAAGATGATGTTGGCCATATTATGTCACATATTTTGATTGCATGTGATGTTTATCCTTTATGCATCTTATCTTGCTTAGAACGTCGGTAGCATTATAAGATGATCCCTTACTAAATTTCAAGGTATAAGTGTTCTCCCTGAGTATGCATCATTGCTACAGTTCATCGTGCCGAGACACCACATGATGATCGGGTGTGATAAGCTCTACATTCACATACAACGGGTGCAAGCCAGCTTTGCACACGCAGAATACTCGGGTTAAACTTGACGAGCCTAGTATATGCATATATGGCCTCGGAACACTGAGACCGAAAGGTCAAGCGTGAATCATATAGTAGATATGATCAACATAGTGATGTTCACCATTGAAGACTACTCCATCTCACGAGATGATCGGAAATGGTTTAGTTGATTTGGATCACGTGATCACTTAGATGATTAGAGGGATGTCTATTTAAGTGGGAGTTCCTAAGTAATATGATTAATTGAACTTTAATTTATCATGAACTTAGTACTTGATAGTATTTTGCATGTCTATGTTGTTGTAGATTAATGGCATGTGCTACCGTTCCTTTGAATTTTAATGCGTTCCTAGAGAAAGCTAAGTTGAAAGATGATGGCAGCAACTATATGGACTAGGTCCATAACTTGAGGATTATCCTCATTGCTGCACAAAAGAATTACGTCCTGGAAGCACAGTTAGGTGTACCACCCGCGCCCGCAACTGCAGACATTGTGAATGCCTGGCCGATGCGTGTTGATGACTACTCGACAGTTCAGTGTGCCATGCTTTACGGCTTAGAACTGGGACTTCAACGACGTTTTGAACGTCCTGGAGCATATGAGATGTTCCAGGAGTTGAAGTTAATATTTCAAGCAAATGCCCGTATTGAGAGATATGAAGTCTCCAATAAGTTCTACAGCTGTAAAATGGAGGAGAATAGTTATGTCAGTGAACACATACTCAGAATGTCTGGGTACCACAACCACTTGACTCAACTGGGAGTTAATTTTTCCTGATGATAGTGTCATTGACAGAGTTCTTCAATCACTGACACCAAGCTACAAAATCTTGGTGATGAACTATAATATGCAAGGGATGAACAAGACTATTCCCGAGCTCTTCGCGATGCTAAAGGCCGCGGAGGTAGAAATCAAAAAGGAGCATCAAGTGTTGATGGTCAATAAGACCACTAGTTTCAAGAAAAGAAGGCAAATGGAAGAAAGGGAAGTTCAAGAAGAATGACAAAAAGGTTGCTGCTCAAGAGAAGAAACCCAAGTCTGGACCTAAGCCTGAAACTGAGTGCTTCTACTGCAAAGGGACATGTCACTTGAAGCGGAACTGCCCCAAGTATTTGGCGGATAAGAAGGATGGCAAAGTGAAAGGTATATTTGATATACATGTTATTGATGTGTACTTAACTAATGCTCGCAGTAGCGCCTGGGTATTTGATACTAGTTCTGTTGCTCATATTTGCAACTTGAAACAGGGGCTACAGATTAACCGGAGATTGGCTAAGGATGATGTGACGATGCGCGTGAGAAATGATTCCAAAGTCGATGTGATCGCGGTCGGCACGCTACCTCTACAGCCACCATCGGGATTAGTTTTAGACCTGAATATTTGTTATTTGGTGCCAGCGTTGAGCATGAACATTATATCTAGATCTTGTTTAACGCGACACAGTTATTCATTTAAATCAGAGAATAATGGTTGTTCTATTTATATGAGTAATATCTTTTATGGTCATGCACCCCTGCTTAGTGGTCTATTTTTGTTGAATATTGATAGTAGTGATACACATATTGTTGGGGGGATGAACCCCGGGCAGGCAACGGAACCCGGATCCTTTTCAAAAACAACGGGGCCAGTGTTGCCCCTCAAGCCGGCGCGCGCCTGGCCGGGTTGCTCGACCCGGCCAGGCCCCGTGACCTGGCCAAACTCTCCGACCCGGCCAGGCCCCTCGACTCGGCCTCGACAACCAGAACAAGACAGCTAAACCCGGCACAACCAAGACTTCCCCAACAAACCAGCACGGCCCTTGGCGTGTTCTTCAACCCAGCCAAGGATCAGCTCACGTCCCATCCAGGCCGTACAATGGTACGAGTCTTCATCCACTGATGACCGAGGAAACAGTGCCCTGCCCATGCCTCTGGTCAGCCGGAGCGTGGCAACAGTGCCCCTCACCTGCTCGCTAACCAGGGCCGGCATGGCAACAGTGTCCCCGTCATCACTGCTGATGCCAGCAAGCGGCGACCTGACGGAGCGCCACTCTACCCAACTCGACTCGGCCACTCCCTGACGATCAACAAGACGACGCACAGTCCCCCTAGGCATGCGGGGCCCGCACCTAGGGGAACCCGGTGAACCACGGACGCCCGGCGGGGCCCAGACCCAGGTCCCCAGACGCTGATGACCCGGCCCTGTAACATTACCATTGTACCCCTGGGGGTTGGCCTATAAAACCCCCCAGGAGCCCTCGCGTATACGGGCAAGCAAGCATAGAGAGGCAGTAAGCACATAGGAACTAGCCACCGATCAGTAGAACACACCTAGGGAGAAGGAGCAGCCTAAGCCTTGGCCAACCTTCCTTCTTCCTCGATACAGCTCCAGGAGCAACCTTGTACTATTGCATATCAGCCACACTCGGTGGGACTAGGGGTGTTATCTCTCTGGAGAGCCCTGAACCTGGGTATGTCTTGCATCCCGCGCTCGCTCATGCCAACCCCACTTCTGGAGCCCACCAGTGCCCTCGAGCCTCGATGCAGAGCCTCCGCGTCCCCATCGGCACCGACATCGACGCCTCCAACGTCGTCGAGGCCCAAGCCTAGCTCAAGGAAAGGCGCTAGCAGATGCTGGACCTGACCGAGATGCTCGCCACCACGCAACATCGCCTGGACTCCGCTCAGCTGGAGCACAACGCCTCCTACGGCTTCAGGCCTACCACGGACGAGCCAAGCCGGGTCGCTGACGTGCGAGCCCGGGGCGGAGCGATCGGCCGCGCCCTCGGTGCCATCCCTACCGTCTATGATACTCCCGCGAAGAACATGCTCGCTGTCCAGGCAGCCGCGGTCGGCCTGCATCAGGTCACAGGCGAGGAGCTGAAGGAGCATATCAAGCGGATCCGCGACCTCCTCAACGGCGCCAATGCACAGCAAGACCGCATCAACCAGCTCGCCAAGCCGGCGGGAACCGGCTCTTCCCGCGTTGCCGGACCTGGCGATCATCAGCACACGGCGTCCTCGCCACCCGGAGAGGCGCACTCCGGCCGAACCCGGACTCGGTGCAACCCGGCCCCGACGGTCGCCGGCGGCTTAGATGACGAGCCCGCCCTGGAGAACCGACGCGAACCCGGCCCCTTGATCGGCGTTCGGCTCCGACCGACCCGGCCCCCCATGGCCCGGTCGCCAGTTGACTCGGTGCACGCCCCATCGACGACACCGACGCTTGCTGGCGCCTCGACCGGCTCGCTCACTCCCTGGAGGTGGAGGGTAGCGGCACCGTTGGGCCGGCGTGCTTCGGCCCACGCATCCGGGAGGATCCCTTTCCGAAAGGGTTCACGCTCCCCCTCGACACCCCCAAGTACAACGGAACCGTGAAGCCGGAGGACTGGCTCACCGACTACACAACTGCGATCGGCATCACCGGCGGCAACCACTGAATCGTCGTGTGCTACGCCCACTCATGCTCCAATGGTTGGCCCGCGCCTGGTTGAACAGTCTGCCGGTGGGCAGCATCAACACGTGGGTCGACTTCGAGCAAGCCTTCGTCCGCAACTTCAAGGGGACCTACAAGCGGCCCGGTCGCCCCAGCCAGCTCGCCATGTGCGAGCAAGGGCCAACGGAGACCTGCCGCGAGTACCTCGCATGCTGGACCGAGCGTCGGAACAGCTGCGAGGGCGTCCACGAGGTTGAGGCGATACAGTACTTCGTCAACGGGTGCCGAGACGGCACCCTCCTCAAGCACAAGCTCTTGCGCTCCAAGCCGGCCACCATGGCCGCGCTCATGGTGATGGCGGACAAGTACGCCAACACCGACTCCGCCATGAAGATCTAGGTGGCACTGGATGAAGCCGGCAAGGCAAAGCCGGTCCCCCTCTGAAGCCGGCTGGCGAGAGCAGCCGGCAGCAGCACCAGCAGAACAACAAGCGCAAGGCCGACCAACCGGCTCAGTGCTACGACAATCGACTCGTCGCGGCCACCGAGCCCGCGGCGGACCCGGCAGCTAAGCACCGGTAGACCGGCAAGACGGCGTGGCAACGCGCCATGAGCTTCGAAGAGATGCTCGACGCCCCTGCAAGCACCACAATGGCGCAAGGCCGTCCACGCACACGCTTCGGCAGTGCGGCATCACGAGGGGCGACGTCCCGCCCCCTCTGGGTCTGGCTTCGGGCGCGGGACAGTTGCTCCGCCTCCACCGCCGCCCCCAGCCAGCGGCGCGATGCGCGATGACGCCTACCCGGACCAGAACGCGTCCTACGTCGTCAACACCAGCCTCAGCAACGACAAGCGCAGCGAGCGCCTCCTTCAGAGGAGTTGAACACCATCATCTTGGCCAAGCCAGAGTACATGCACTGGTCGGACCGCCCGGTCACCTGGACCCAGGAAGACCACTCGGCTGTCATGCCGAATTCAGGTGGTTACGCCCTCGTCCTCAACCCCACCATCATCACGCTGCGCACGTGCAAGTTCTCCCGGGTCCTCATTGACGGCGGCAGCAGCATCAACATCCTCTACCGCGACATGATGACCAAGCTCGGCCTCGAGGCCAAGGACCTGGAGCCGACCCGGACGATCTTCCACGGCATCGTTCCCGGCCTCTCCTGCTCTCCCATTGGCCGGGTCCGGCTCGACGTCCTGTTCGGCGACAGCAACCATTTCCGGCGCGATCCGATCTGGTTCGAGGTGGTGGACCTGTCCAGCGTGTACCACGCATTGCTGGCCCGACCCGCGCTCGCCAAATTCATGGCAGTCCCCCACTACACGTACCTGAAGATGAAGATGCCGGGTTCGAAGGGCCTCATCACCATCACCGGCGACTACCGCAAGTCCCTGGAGTGCGCCCGAGACGGCACCAAGCTGACCGGGTCACTGCTCATTGTCGAGGAGGGGCGCCAGCTCGACTGGATTGTCGCCCTGGTTGGCGAAGCATCAGCCGCGTCGATCCCGACCGAGGAGCTGGCTGACGAGGCCGTCTTCAAGCCCTCCAAGGAGACCAAGAAAGTGACGCTGAACCCGGAAGACCCCAGCTGCAGCAAGTACGTTGTCGTGGGCACTGATAACCCATAAGTATAGGGGATCGCAACAGTTTTCGAGGGTAGAGTATTCAAACCCAAATTTATTGATTCAACACAAGGGGAGCCAAAGAATATTCTCAAGTATTAGCAGTTGAGTTGTAAATTCAACCACACCTGGATAACTTAGTATCTGCAGCAAAGTATTTAGTAGCAAAGTAGTATGATAGCAATAGTAATAGTGGCAAAAGTAAAGATAGAAGTTTTGTCGTAATTGTAACAGTAGCGACAGAAAAGTAAATAAGAAAAGCACAATATGTGAAAATCTCGTAGGCATTGGATCAGTGATGGATAATTATGTCGGATGTGATTCCTCATGTAATAGTTATAACATAGGGTGACAAAGAACTAGCTCCAGTTCATCAATGTAATGTAGGCATGTATTCCGAATATAGTCATACATGCTTATGGAAAAGAACTTGCATGACATCTTTTGTCCTACCCTCCCGTCGCAGCGGGGTCCTAATGGAAACTAAGGGATATTAAGGCCTCCTTTTAATAGAAAACTGGACCAAAGCATTAGCACTTAGTGAATACATGAACTCCTCAAAGTACGGTCATCACCGAGAAGTATCCCGATTATTGTCACTTCGGGGTTGTCGGATCATAACACATAATAGGTGACTATAGACTTGCAAGATAGGATCAAGAAATCACATATATTCATGAAAACATAATAGGTTCAGATCTGAAATCATGGCACTCCGGCCCTAGTGACAAGAATTAAGCATAGCAAAGTCATAGCAACATCAATCTCAGAACATAGTGGATACTAGGGATCAAACCCTAACAAAACTAACTTGATTATACGGTAAATCTCATCCAACCCATCACCGTCCAGCAAGCCTACGCTGGAATTACTCACACACAGCGGTGAGCATCATGAAATTGGTGATGGAGGATGGTTGATGATGATGACGGCGACAAATCCCCCTCTCCGGAGCCCCGAACGGACTCCAGATCATCCCTCCTGAGAGAGATTAGGGCTTGGCGGCGGCTCCGTATCATAAAACGCGATGAAACTTTCTCTCTGATTTTTTTCTCCGTGAAACGGAATATATAGAGTTGGAGTTGAGGTCGGTGGAGCATCAGGGGGCCCACGAGACAGGGGGCACGCCCAGGGGGAGGGGGCGCGCCCCCACCCTCGTGGACAGGGTGTGGGCCCCCTGGCCTTGATTCTTTCGCCAGTATTTTTTATATTTTCCAAAAGTTATATCCGTGGATTTTTAGGTCATTTCGAGAACTTTTGTTTTCTACACAATAAATAACACCATAGCAGTTCTGCTGAAAACAGCGTCAGGGCGGGTTAGTTTCATTCAAATCATGCAAGTTAGAGTCCAAAACAAGGGCAAAAGTGTTTGGAAAAGTAGATACGTTGGAGACGTATCAACTCCCCCAAGCTTATTCCTTTGCTTGTCCTCAAGCAATTTAGTTGATGTTGTAAATATGTAAAGCCAGCATTCAAATTTTCAGCAAAGATTATGAACTAACCATATTCACAATAACACTTAGGTTTCATGTTTACTCATATGAATGGCATAATCAACAAGCGAGCAATAATAAAAAATCTCGGATGACAACACTTTCTCAAATAATCATAATATGATATAACAAGATGGTATCTTGCTAGCCCTTTCTGAGACCACAAAACATAGATGCAAAGCACCTTTAAAGATCAAGGACTAACTAAACATTGTAATTCATGGTAAAAGTGATCCAGTCAAGTCATACCCAATATAAACTAATAGTAATGCATGCAAATGACAGCGTGCTCTCCAGCGGGTTCTTTTTAAAAGGTGATGACTCAACATAAAATTAAATAGATAGGCCCTTCGCAGAGGGAAGCTGGGATTTGTAGAGGTGCCAGAGCTCAATTTTAAAATAGAGATGAATAACATTTTGAGTGGTATACTTTCACTGTCAACGCAACAACTATGAGATCTCGACATCTTCCTTGCTACATACATTTTAGGCGGTTCCCGAACAAAATGGTAAAGTTTATACTCCCCCACCACCAACAAGCATCAATCCATGGCTTGCTCGAAACAACAAGTGCCTCCAACTAGCAACAACCCTGGGGGAGTTTTGTTTAATTATTTCGATTTGCTTTGATCTTTTTTATCATGGGACTGGGCATCCTAGTTACCAGCCATTTTCTCGTGAATGAGGAGCGGAGTCCACTCCCCTTGAGAATAACCCACCTAGCATGGAAGACACAGACATCCCTAGTTGAAACATGAGCTGCTCGAGCATACAAAACAGAATTTGATTTGAAGGTTTGGAGTTTGGCACATACAAATTTACTTGGAACGACAGGTAAATACCGCATATAGGAAGGTATGGTGGACTCATATGGAATAACTTTGGGGTTTATGGAGTTTGGATGCACAAGCAGTATTCCCGCTTAGTACAAGTGAAGGCTAGCAAAAGACTGGGAAGCGACCAACTAAGAGAGCGACAACAATCATGGACATGCATTAAAATGAATCAACACTGAGTGCAAGCATGAGTAGGATATAATCCGCCATGAACATAAATATCGTGAAGGCTATGTTGATTTTTTTGAACTACATGCATGAACATGTGCCAAGTCAAGTCAATTGAATCATTCAAAGGAGGATACCACCCTATCATACCACATCACAAACATTTTAATAGCATGATGGCACGCAAGGTAAACCATTATAAGCTCCTAGCTAATTAAGCATGGCATAAGCAACTATAATCTCTAATTGTGATTGCAAACATGTTTATTCATAATAGGCTGAATCAGGAACGATGAACTCATCATATTTACAAAAACAAGAGAGGTCGAGTTCATACCAGCTTCTCTCATCTCAACCAGTCCATCATATATCATCATTATTGCCTTTCACTTGCATGATCGAACGGTGTGAATAATAATAATAGTACATGTGCATTGGACTACGCTGGAATTTGCGAGCATTCAATTCAAGAGAGAAGACAAAGTAATATGGGCTCTTGGTTAAATAAACAATCATGCATATAAGAGCCACTAAACATTTTCATTATGGTCTTCTCCTCTCGACCCCCAAAGGAAAGAAAAGAAATAAAACTATTTACACGGGAAAGCTCCCAACAAGCAAAAGAAGAACGAGAAATCTTTTTGGGTTTTCATTTTAATTACTAATACAAGCATGGAAATTAAACTAACTAATTTTTTTGGTTTTTCTTAAGGTTTATCGAACACACAAGAAGAAAGCTAGAAAAACAAAATAAACTAGCATGGATAATACAATGAAAGAGTATGAGCACCGACAACTAGAATAGTATGTGACCATGAATGTAAAGTCACTGATAAATACGTACTCCCCCAAGCGTAGGCTTTTGGCCTAAGTTGGTCTATGCCCAAGGATCGCGGCTACTCTCCCCGGTGTATGGAGGAGTGTCATCTGGATACCACTGGCTGGCGAACACCTCCGGATCCCACTGATAACAGGATGGACGATAAGGGTCAAGTGTCGATTCTGGCTCAGGCTCTGGAGCTGATGTCTGGCCTCTGTGCATGTACATGGCCTTCGGCAAGATGAGGTAATGGCCTGCAGTTAAATCAACAAAGAAGGTGCAGGCAGGGTAATAATCTCATTGTGTTTCTTATTAAATCTTAGGTTATACAAAAGCATCTTATCATCATTGTCAACAATAAACTCATGCGCTACCATGCTCCTGTAATCTAAAAAGGTAGGGGGCAGCAGTGTCTCCTCTTTCTCATCATGCCTAATAGGTATCTCGAAATGTTTAGCAAGGCGTGCAGCATAGATACCTTCAAAGATGGGGCCCTTTGTATGGTTTAGGCTTAACCGTTTAGCAATAACGGCACCCATACTAAAAGTGTTATCACCGAATAAGGCATGGAGCGGAATAATAATATCAGGAACACTGAAGTTTCCACTATTTCCACGACCAATTAAGCATCAACTAGCAAATATGGCAAAGTAGTGCAAAACAAGAAAATGTATGCTAGTGATTCTCGCATCGGAACCCTTCATCGATTCCCCTACAGTAATAGTATCAATAAAACCATCCACATCTTTACGATGTGGTTCATCTAAGCTACCCTCAAAGGGTATTCTACAAGCCGCGCAAAAATTACGTAATGACATTTACTTAGCCTCCTCATATAAATGAAAAGATACTGAAGGAGGTGAATTCTTAGGATAATAATAAAAGTCTTGCACGAAAGTATTGGTAAGTAAGAAATACTGTTTGATCTGGTCGTGGAGGAAGTCGGTGAGGCCCGCATTTCCAGCCAAAGAATAAAAGTCTTCATAAATCCCGGCTGCTCTCAAGAAATTATGACAAGGCCATTCACACGGCCGTACTTCCGCTACGTGAGGAAGATTATCATAAATCCTTGGAGCGTTGGCTAGAGGAGCCCCTCAAGAACAACCTCTTCATCTTTTTCTGAAAATTTCTGAAATTTTTAGTAACTTCAAAATAAAAGTGAATCAAACTAAACAAGATTGATAGCAACTACTCCCACAAGTACCTAGAGCCTATATCATGCCTTAGAATTACTTAGGACCTCATAAATTTTATATGCAAGCTCAAGAACAGGGTCACCTAGGAAGCAAAAATTTGCCATGAATAAAGCACTAGCACAAAAACTAATTGGACCATTGGAGGAGTCACATACCAAGCAACAATCTCCCAAAGCAGTTTTGTGAATGGAGCTTTGAGAAAGGAGATCGAAAATCGCAGCAAATTCAGCTAGAACTTGTGCTTGAGCTGGATGGGGATTTTTTTTGGGATGAAGATGGAGTGTGGGGGTGCAAGAATAAGTGGAGGGGGGCCACCATGGGCCCACGAGGCAGGGGGCGCGCCCAGTAAGAGTGGGCGCGCCCTGGACCCTCGTGGCCAGGTGCTTGCCCCCCTGCTGTGTTCTCAGTGCCTAAAATCCTCAAATATTCCATAAAAAATCATACTAAATTTGCAGGGCATTTGGAGAAGTTTTATTTACAGGATATTTCTTATTTCACGGATAATTCAGAAAACAGACAGATAATACTATTTTTGCTTTATTTATTCTAAATAACAGAAAGTAAAAAAAAGAGAAAAGAAGGTTGTGCCTTCTAGTTTCATCCATCTCATGATCATTAAAAGGAATCCCCTAACAAGGTTGATCAAGTCTTGTTAACAAACTCATTCCGAATATTATGGAACCGGAAAAATTTCGAATAACACTAGGTTAACTCAACGGGGATATGAACATCCCCAATAATAAGATTATCATATTTTTTTCTTGACACTAGGAAGGGGAAATTCGAAACCTCCAATAATGATAGTTGGAATTTTTCCAATAGAATTGATGCTATGAACTTGAGGTTGTTTCCTCAGACGTAAAAAGTGACATTGCCTTTGTTGCAATCAATAACAGCCCCTGCCATTTTCAAAAAGGGTCTACCAAGGATAATCGGCATACTATCGTCCTCGGGAATATCAAGAATAATAAAGTCCATTAAGATAGTGACATTTGCAACCACAACAGGCACATCCTCACAAATACCGGCTGTGTATTGCGCTTGATTTATCAGCCATTTGCAAAGATATTTCAGTAGGTGTCAACTTATTCAATTCAAGTCTATGATACAAAGAGAGTGGCATAACACTAACATCGGCTCCAAGATCACATAAAGGAGTTTTAACATAGTTTCTTTTAATGGAGCATGGTATAGTAGGTACTCCAGGATCTCCATGTTTCTTAGGAATTCCACCTTTAAAAGTATAATTAGCAAGCATGGTGGAAATTTGAGCTTACGGTATCTTTCTTTTATTTGTAATGATACCTTCATGTATTTAGCATAAGGATTTACTTTAAGCATATCAATTAAGTGCATACGTAAGAAGATAGGTCTAATCATTTCAACAAAGCGCTCAAATCCTCATCATCCTTTGTCTTGGATGGCTTAGGAGGCAAGGGCATGGGTTTCTGAACACATGGTTCTCTTTCTTTACCGTGCTTCCTAGCAACAAAGTCTCTTTTATCATAATGTTGATTCATTGATTGTGGGTTATCAAGATCAACAACAGGTTCAATTTCTACATCATTGTTATTGCTAGGTTGAGCATCAACATGAACATTATCATTGACATTGTCACTAGGTTCATGTTCATCACCTGATTGTGTTTTAGCATCAGAAATAGAAATATCATTACGATTCTCAGGTGTGTCTACAACAGGTTCACTAGAAGCATGCAAAGTCCTGTCATTTTTCTTTTTCTTCTTCTTAGAAGGACTAGGTGCATCTAAATTATTTCTCTGAGAATCCTGCTCGATTCTCTTAGGGTGGCCTTCAGGATACAAATGTTCGTGAGTCATTCTACCAGTTCTAGTAGCCACTCTAACAGCAAAGTCATGTTTATTATTTAATTCATCGGGCAAATCACTTTGAGCTTTAAGTACTTGCTCTGCTTGAGTGGTAACCATAGAAGCATTTTTGCTAATGAGTTTAAGTTCACCTTTAACTCTAGCCATATAATCACTCAAGCGTCCTATCATGAAAGCATTACTCTTTAATTCTCTACCAACATAAGCATTAAAACTTTCTTGTCTAGCTATAAAGTCATCAAGTTCATCTAAACATTGGCTTGGAAACTTAGTAGACGGGATTTCAACCTTATCATATCTATAGAGAGAATTTACCTTTACTACCTGTGTCGGGTTATCAAGAGAATGTGTTTCTTCAACAGGCGGTATATTAAGACCATGTATTTCTTCAATAGGAGGTAAATTCTTAAAATCTTCAGCTTTAATACCCTTTTCTTTCATAGATTTCTTTGCCTCTTGCATATCTTCAGGACTGAGAAATAAGACACCCCTCTTCTTAGGAGTTGGTTTAGGAATAGGCTTAGGAGTTGGGTCAATTGGCTCAGGAATTGGCTAAGGAAGAGTCCAATTATTTTCATTAGTCAACATATTATTCAGTAGTAATTCAGCTTGGTCGACTGTTCTTTCCCTGAAAACACAACCAGCACAACTATCCAAGTGGTCCTTGGAAGCATCGGTTAGTCCATTATAAAAGATATCAAGTATTTCATTTTTCTTAAGAGGATGATCAGGCAAAGCATTAAGTAATTGGAGAATCCTCCCCCAAGCTTGTGGGAGACTCTCTTCTTCGATTTTCACAAAATTATATATTTCCCGCAAGGCAACTTGTTTCTTATGAGCATGGAAATATTTAGAAGAGAAGTAATAAATCATATCCTGGGGACTACGCACACAACTAGGATCAAGAGAATTAAACCAAGTCTTATCATCACCCTTTAATGAGAACGGAAATATCTTAAGGATATAGTAACAGCGGGATTTCTCATCATTAGTGAACAGGGTGGCTATATCATTCAACTTAGTAAGATGTGCCACTATAGTTTCAGATTCATAGCCATAAAAAGAATCAGATTCAACCAAAGTAATTATCTCAGGATCAACAGAGAATTCATAATCCTTATCAAGAATAAAGATAGGTGAAGTAGCAAAAAGGGGTCATATTTCATTCTAGCATTCAGAGATTGCTGCTTCCATTTAGCTAATAACTTCTTAAGATCATATATATCATTGCAAGGAAGAATAGCTCTAGCAGCTTCTTCATCCATAACATAACCCTCAGGAACAACAGGCAATTCATACTTAGGGGGAGAACCTTCATCATCACTATCATCAATAATTTCATTCTCTCTAACCCTAGCAAGTTGTTCATCAAGAAATTCACCTAATGGCAAAGTGGTATCAAGCGCAGAAGTAGTTTCATCATAAGTATCATGCATATCAGAAGTGGCATCATCAATAACATGCGACATATCAGATTTCATAGCAGTAGCGGGTTTAGGTGTCGCAAGCTTACTCAAAACAGAAGGAGAATCTAGTGTAGAGCTAGATGGCAGTTCCTTACCTCCCCTCGTAGTTGAGGGAAAAATCTTAGTTCTTGCGTCTTTCAAGTTCTTCATAGTGATCAGTGATACGTCTCTGTCGTGTCTACTTTTCCAAACACTTTTGCCCTTGTTTTGGACTCTAACTTGTATGATTTTAATGGAACTAACCCGGACTGACGCTGTTTTCAGCAGAATTGCCATGGTGTTGTTTTATGTGCAGAAAACAAAAGTTCTCAGAATGACCTGAAACTCCATGGAATATCTTATAATAAATAATAAAAAATCCTCGCCAAAGATGAAGACCAGGGGGCCCACACCTTGTCCACGAGGGTGGGGGGCACGCCCCTCCCCCCTGGGCGCGCCCCTACCTCGTGGGCCCCCTGGTGGCCCTCCGACGCCAACTCCAACTCCATATATTGGCTTTTGGGGAGAAAAAAATCAGAGAGAAAGTTTCATCACGTTTTACGATACGGAACCGCCGCCAAACCCTAATCTCTCTCGGGAGGGCTGATCTGGAGTCCGTTCGGGGCTCCGAAGAGGGGAATTCGTCGCCGTCGTCATCATCAACCATCCTCCATCACCAATTTCATGATGCTCACCGCCGTGCGTGAGTAATTGCATCGTAGGCTTGCTGGACGGTGATGGGTTGGATGAGATTTATCATGTAATCGAGTTAGTTTTGTTAGGGTTTGATCCCTAGTATCCATTATGTTATGAGATTGATGTTGCTATGACTTTGCTATGCTTAATGCTTGTCAATAGGGCCCGAGTGCCATGATTTCAGATCTGAACCTATTATGTTTTCATGAATATATGTGTGTTCTTGATCCTATCTTGCAAGTCTATAGTCACCTACTATGTGTTATGAGCCGGCAACCCAGTGACAATAATCGGGACCACTCCCGGTGATGACCATAGTTTGAGGAGTTCATGTATTCACCATGTGCTAATGCTTTGTTCCGGTTCTCTATTAAAAGGAGGCCTTAATATCCCTTAGTTTCCAATAGGACCCCGCTGCCACGGGAGGGTAGGACAAAAGATGTCATGCAAGTTCTTTTCCATAAGCACTTATGACTATATACGGAATACATGCCTACATTACATTGATGAACTGGAGCTAGTTCTGTGTCACCCTATGTTATGATTGTTACATGATGAACCACATCCGGCATAATTATCCATCATTGATCCGGTGCCTACGAGTTTTCCACATACTGGTTTACGCTTATTAATTTTCCGTTGCTACTGTTATCATCACTAAAAAAATACCAAAAACATTACTTTTGTTGTCTTTACTTTTGTTACCGTTACCACCACTATCATATTACTTTGCTACTAAACACTTTGCTGCAGATACTAAGTTTCTAGGTGTTGTTGAATTGACAACTTAGCTGCTAATACTTGAGAACATTCTTTGGCTCCCCTTGTGTCGAATCAACAAATTTGGGTTGAATACTCTACCCTCGAAAACTGTAGTGATCCCCTATACTTGTGGGTTATCAAGACCTTTTTCTCAAGGCCATGTTGGGAGCATAGCTCTATTCTTTGAGTCACCTGGGATTTATATCTGCTGGACACTATGAAGAATTTGAAAGAAGCTAAGACAACAACTTATCCCTCAACTACGAGGGGAGGTAAGGAACTGCCATCTAGCTCTGCACTTGATTCACCTTCTGTTATAAGTAAGCTAGCGACACCTAAACACTTACGCTATTCGTTCCAATATGTCGCATGTTATTGATGATGCCACTTCTGCTATGCATGATACTTATGATGAAACTACTTCTATGCTTGATACTACTGTGGCTCTTGGTGAATTTCTAGATGAACAAATTTCTAGGTCTAGAAAGAGAAATTATTGAAACTGAACACGATGATGTTAGTGATGATGAAAATAGGCCTGCTATTCCTGAGGGTTACCTTTTTAATGCTGAATCTACTGAAGCTATTCTTGCTTGCCAGGATAGTCTTGAACGTAATAGGTTGCTAGTTAAATGGAGTAAAGAATCTTTTAGAGGTAGGATGAGACCCGACCCTGCTTTTGCTAGTTCACCTATCTGTGTTCCTGATCAGGATTGTTATGATTTTTCTGTTGATCCAGATATAATTATTTGGTTGAATATGATCCTTTTTATGGCTACGAATCTGAAACTATTGTGGCACATCTTTGTAAGTTAGATGATATAGCTGCCCTGTTTACTAATAATGAGAGATCGCGCTACCTTTATTTACTCAAAATATTTCCGTTCTCATTAAAGGGTGATGCTAAGATATGGTTCAATTCTCTTGATCCTGGTTGTGTGCAAAGTCCCCAGGATATTATTTATTACTCCTCTGCTAAATATTTCCCTGCTCATAAGAAACAAGCTGCTTTGAGGGAAATATATAATTTTGTGCAAATTGAAGAAGAGAGTCTCCTAGAAGCTTGGGGGAGGCTTCTCAAGTTACTTAATTCTTTGCCTGATCATCCTCTTAAGAAACCTGAAATACTTGATATCTTTTATAATGGACTAACCGATGCGTCCCAGAGATTACCGGATAGTTGTGCTGGTTCTCTTTTCAGGAAAGAACACGGATGAAGCTGAAAGTCTATTGAATAATATGTTGACAAATGAAAATAATTGGGCACCGCCTGAGCCAACTCCCGAGCCAGCTCCAGAGCCCATTACTGAGCCTATTCCTAAACCAACTCCGAAGAAGAGAGGTGTTCTATTTCTCAGTCCCGAAGATATGCAAGAGGCAAAGAAATCCATGAAAGAAAAAGGTATTAAAGCTGAAGATGTTAAGAATTTACCTCCTATTGAAGAAATACATGGTCTTAATTTACCGCCTGTTGAAGAAGCATATGATCTCAACTACTTATTTACTGAAGAACCTCTCGATATCCCGACATAGGTAGTAAAGGTAAATTCTCTCTATAGATATAATAAAGCTGAAGTCCCTCCTACTAAAATTGCTAGCCAGTGCTTGGATGAGTTTGATGACTTTATGTTTAAGCAAGATGACTTTAATGCTTATTTTGTTAGACAATTAAAACAGAATACCTTTATGATTAAACGCTTGAGTGATTACATGGCTAATATTAGAGGTGAACTTAAACTTGTTAGCAAACATGCTTCTATGGTTACCACTCAAGTAGAACAAGTACTTAAAGCTCGGAAAGAAGTGCTTGATGAAATGAATAGTAAGAAAAATGATTATGTTGTTAGAGTGGCTACTAGAACGGGTAGAATGACTCAGAACCTTTGTATCCTCGAAGGCCACCCTAAGAGAATCGAGCAAGATTCTCAAAGAAATAATATTGATATGCCTAGTTCTTCTAAAAGGAAGAAAAAGAAAATGATAGAACTGTGCAAACTTCTAGTGAACCTATTGCTGAACCACCTGATAATCCAAATGATATCTCTATATCTGATGCTGAAACACAATCTGGTAATGAACATGAACCTAGTGGAAATGTTAATGATAATGTTTACGATGATGCTCAACCTAGTAATGATAATGATGTAGAAGTTGAACCTGCTCATGATCTAGATAACCCACAATCAAAGAATCAACGTTATGATAAAAGAGACTTTGTTGCTAGGAAACATGGTAAAGAAAGAGAACCATGGGTTCAGAAACCCATGCCTTTTCCTCCGAAACCATCCAAGAAAAAGGATGATGAGGATTTTGAGCGCTTTGATGAAATGATTAGACCCATCTTTTATGTATGCGATTAAGCGATGTGCTCAAAACAAATCCTTATGCTAAGTATCTGAAGGATATCATAACAAATAAAAGAAAGATACCTGAAGCTGAAATTTCCACCATGCTTGCTAATTATACTTTTAAGGGTGGAATACCAAAGAAACTTGGAGATCCAGGAGTACCTACTATACCATGCTCCATTAAAAGGAATTATGTTAAAACTGCTTTATGTGATCTTGGAGCCGGTGTAAGTGTTATGCCTCTCTCTTTATACCGTAGACTTGACTTGAATAAGTTGACACTTACTGAAATATCTTTGCAAATGGCTGATAAATCAACTGCTATACCTGTCGGTATTTGTGAGGATGTGCCTGTTGTGGTTGCAAACGTTACTATTTTAACGGACTTTGTTATTCTTGATATCCCCGAGGATGATAGTATGTCTATTATTCTTGGAAGACCTTTCCTTAATACTGCAGGGGCTATTATTGATTGCAACAAAGGCAATGTCACTTTTCATGTTAATGGTAATGAGCATACGGTACACTTTCCGAGGAAACAACCTCAAGTTCATAGTATCAACTCTATTGGAAAAATTCCATCGATTATATTTGGAGGTTTTGAATTTCCTCTCCGTACTGTCGAGAAGAAATATGATATACTTATTATTGGGGATGTCCATATCCCCATTGAGGTAACATAGAGTTATTCGAAATTTCTCCGGTTCCATGATTATCGGAATGAGTTTGTTAACAAGACTTGATCAACCTTGTTAGTGGATTCTTTTTGATGAGCATGAGATGGATGAAACTAGAAGCACAACCTTCTGTACCCTATTTATATTTTCTGTTCTTTAGTAGAAATAAAGTAAAAATAATATTTTTTTGTCTGTTTCCTGATTTATCCGGGCAATATAAAAATATCCCTAAAATAAAAGTTCTCAGAATGCCATGCCAATTTAATATGATTTTTTCGGGAATATTTGAGGATTTTTAGTGCAAAAATTACATGGGAGCTGCCACACAGCCACGAGGGTGGAGGCGCGCCCTACCCCCCTGGGCGCGCCCCCCTGCCTCGTGGGCCCATGGTGGCCCTCCTCCACTTATTCCTGCACCCATGTTCTTCGTCTGTCTCGCACAAACCCGAAAAACCTACTCAAGCTCGTGTTCCAGCAACTTTTGCTGCGATTTTCGATCTCCTTGCTCAAAGCACCTCTAGCAAAACTGCTTGGGGAGATTGTTCCTTGGTATGTGACTCCTCCATTGGTCCAATTAGTTTTTTTCTAGTGCTTTATTCTTTGCAAATTTGTGCTGCATAGGTGACCATGTTCTTGAGCTTGCATGTCAAATTTATATGGTTCCAAGTAGTTCTAATGCTTGATATATGCTCTAGGCACTTGTATGAGTAGTTGCTATCAGTTTTATTGAAGTTGGTTCACTTTTGTTTGAAGTTACTAAAAATTTCAGAATTATTTTTCAGAGGAAACAATATGCTTAGGAGGATGTTCCAAGGTGGTTCTTCAAGGAAGCAAGGTCCCAGGCTTGCAATGCGTGATGGTGATGTGGAACCACCAAGAGACGCTCCCATGAGGCCCTGTGAATGGCCTTCGGAAAATTTTATGAATCAAGTGGGAATTAAAGAAGAATTCTACGCATATTTGTGTAATGCCGGTCTTGAGGACTTTTGAAGCTGATAAATGCCCCGATGTCGTTACCTCACAAGTTCATTTGTGGGGAGGTTTGATTTTCATCTTCACGTAATTCTCCTTCAGTCATGTTTGACCTTTATGACAAATCTTATACCATGGACTTAGAGGATTTCACTCTTGCATGCAAACTTCCATTTTGGGGTAGTATCCGGGATCCCCCTAAATCTGAATATAGAGACTTTCTTGCTAGAATAACTGTGGGGGAATCTAGAGATATAGCGCAAGCCACTATAGGGAGCATTCACTTTCCTGCTATACATTATTTTGCTCTCTTCATTGGTAGATGCATAAATGCTAAGGATGAAGCATGTCACATGTGTGCCCCTGATCTCAAAGATTCTCGGGCTACCGTGTTAGGGGACCAAGCTTATCATATGGGAGCCATTGTAGCTCGTAGGTTGCATCTTAATAGACGTAACGGAGATTTCTTTGGAGGAACTTATGCAACCCATTTAGCTAATTTTCTTGATGCAGACATTCGTGAGGGTGATATGGAGTTACCCCCTTCTTACGTAGATCTTGATTCTATGTTTTCTCACCAGTTCATTGAGAGGACTGGACCACCTTTCCAGTATCGACTAATCTTTAACAAATGACATGTGGTCCGTGTTGCTCTTCCTGCTCCTACCTTCTTTGATTTTCAGGCGAGAGGAAAATATATTATTATCAGAGAGCAGGCAGATGAATATGAGAGGAGAGCGGAGGCAGCTCGACGCCACGATGCAATTCAGGAGGCGATAGCAGCTGCATCGCAGTACGACCCTAGCTACACCTACGGGTATTAGCCAGGCTATCCCTGGCAATAGACCAACTTAGGCTAAAAGCCTAAGCTTGGGGGAGTATGTTCCCACCGACATTACATTCATGATCACACACACTCATTGCTAGATGTCGGTTGCTCATACTCTTTCACTGTAATATCCATGCTAGTTTATTTTCTTTTTCCTTCTTTCTTCTTGTGTGTTTAATAAACCTTAGAAAAACAAAAAAATTAGTTAGTCTACTTTCAATGCTTGTAGTAATAATTAAAAAGAAAACCCAAAAATATTTCCCGTTCTTCTTTTGCTTGTTGGGAGCTTTTCCGTGTAAATAGTTTTTGTTTCTTTTCCTTTCTTTGGGGGTCGAGAAGACCATATTGAAAATGCTTAGTGGCTCTCATATGCATGATCGTTTATTTAACTTAGAGCCCATATTACTTGTCTTCTCTCTTGAGTTGAATGCTTGCAGATTCCAGCTTAGTCCAATGCACTTGCACTCTTATTATTATTCACACCGTTCGGTCGTGCAAGTGAAAGGCAATAATGATGATATATGATGGACTTATTGGGATGAGAAAAGCTGGTATGCACTTGACCTCTCTTGTTTTTGTAAATATGATGATTCATCGTTCCTGATTCAGCTATTATGAAGTAAACATATTTGCAATGACATTTAGAGATTATAGTTGCTTGTGCCATGCTTGATTAGCTATGAGTTATAATGGTTTACCTTGCGTGCCAACATGCTATTAGAATGATTATGATATGGTATAATGGGATGGTATCCTCCTTTGAATGAATTGAGTGACTCGACTTGGCACATGTTCACGCATGTAGTTGAATCAAATCAACATAGCCTTCATGATATTTATGTTCATGGTGGATTATATCCTACTCGTCCTTGTATTCGGTGTAAATTAATTTTAATGCATGTTTACTACTGTTGTTGCTCTCTCAGTTGGTCGCTTCCCAGTCTTTTGCTAGCCTTCACTTGTACTAAGCGGGAATACTGCTTGTGCATCCAATATCCTTAAACCCCAAAGTTGTTCCATATGACTCCACTATACCTTCCTATATGCGGTATCTACCTGCCGTTCCAAGTAAATTTTTATGTGCCAAACTCTAAATCTTCAAATAAACATTCTGTTTTGCATGCTTGAATAGCTCATATGTCAACTAGAGCTGCCCTTATCTTCCGTGTTAGGCGGGTTATTATCAAGAGGAGTGGACTCCGCTCTTCATTCACGAGAAAATGGTTGGTCACCGGGATGCCCAGTCCCATGCTTCATGCAAACTAAATCAAAATAACTGCAAACTAAACTCCCCTTGGGACCCGTTGAATGTTGGAGGCACTCGTTGTTTCGAGCAAGCCATGGATTGATGCTTGTGGAGGAAGGGGAGTATAAACTTTACCATTCTGTTTGGGAACCGCCTATAATCTGTTTAGCATGGAAAATATCGTCATCTCTTAGTTGTTATGTTGACAATGATAGTATTGCCGCTTAAAATATAATTTATCTCTATTTCAAAATCGAGCTCTGGCACCTCTACAAATCCCTGCTTCCCTCTGCGAAGGGCCTATCTATTTACTTTTAT
Source organism: Aegilops bicornis (assembly GCA_021605145.1). Lineage (NCBI taxonomy): Eukaryota > Viridiplantae > Streptophyta > Magnoliopsida > Poales > Poaceae > Aegilops > Aegilops bicornis. The sequence goes on along the minus strand of CM038671.1, from coordinate 75,947,830 downwards.
GTTGAGTCATCACCCTTCTTATTAAAAAACCACCCGCTAGAGAGCACACTGTCGTTTGCATTCCTTATAATTGGTTTATATTGGGTATGACTTGACTGGATCTCTTTTACCATGAATTACAATGTTTAGTCAGTCCTTGATCTTTAAAGGTGCTCTACATTTATGTTTTATGTCTCAGAAAGGGCTAGCGAGATACCATTTCGTTATATTATGTTATGATTATTTTGAGAAAGTGTTGTCATCCGAGTTTTATTATTATGGCTCGCTAGCTGATTATATTATTGATATGAGTAATTGTGAGACCTACGTGTTATTGTGAGTATGGTTAGTTCATAATAATTGCTGAAACTTGAATGTCGGCTTTTCATGTTTACAACAACAAGAGCAAACAGAGTTTGTAAAAGTTTTCTTTTTCTCTTTCAGTTTGTCAACTGAATTGCTTGAGGACAAGCAAGGGTTTAAGCTTGGGGGAGTTGATACATCTCCGTCGTATCTACTTTTCCAAACACTTTTGCCCTTGTTTTGGACTATAACTTGTATGATTTGAATGGAACTAGCCCGGACTAACGCTGTTTTCAGCAGAATTGCCATGATGTTGTTTTATGTGCAAAAAACAAAAGTTCTTGGAATGACCTGAAACTGCACGGAATATCTTATAATAAATAATAAAAAATCCTCGCCAAAGATGAAGACCAGGGGGCCCACACCCTGTCCACATGGGTGGGGGGCGCGCCCGTCCCCCTGGGCGCGCCCCCCTACCTCGTGGACCCACTGGTGGCCCTCCGACGCCAATTCCAACTCCATATATTGGCTTTCGGGGAGAAAAAAATCAGAGAGAAAGTTTCATCGCGTTTTACGATACGGAGCCGCCGCCAAGCCCTAATCTCTCTCGGGAGGGCTGGTGCAGGTCCGTTCGGGGCTCCGGAGAGGGGATTAAATCACCGTCGTCATCATCAACCATCCTCCATCACCAATTTCATGATGCTCACCGCCGTGCGTGAGTAATTGCATCGTAGGCTTGCTGGACGGTGATGGGTTGGATGAGATTTATCATGTAATCGAGTTAGTTTTGTTAGGGTTTGATTCCTAGTATCCATTATGTTCTGAGATTGATGTTGCTATGACTTTGCTATGCTTAATGCTTGTCACTAGGGCCCGAGTGCCATGATTTCAGATCTGAACCTATTATGTTTTCATGAATATATGTGTGTTCTTGATCCTATCTTGCAAGTCTATAGTCACCTACTGTGTGTTATGAGCGGCAACCCAGTGACAATAATCGGGACCACTCCCGGTGATGACCATAGTTTGAGGAGTTCATGTATTCACTATGTGCTAATGCTTTGTTCCGGTTCTCTATTAAAAGGAGGCCTTAATATCCTTTAGTTTCCAATAGGACCCCGCTGCCATGGGAGGGTAGGACGAAAGATGTCATGCAAGTTCTTTTCCATAAGCACTTATGACTATATACGGAATACATGCCTATATTACATTGATGAACTGGAGCTAGTTCTGTGTCACCCTATGTTATGACTGTTACATGATGAACCACATCCGGCATAATTATCCATCACTGATCTGGTGCCTACGAGTTTTCCACATACTGTTTTACGCTTATTTACTTTTCCGTTGCTACTGTTATCATCACTAAAAAAATACCAAAAACATTACTTTTGTTGTCTTTACTTTTGTTACCGTTACCACCACTATCATATTACTTTGCTACTAAACACTTTGCTGCAGATACTAAGTTTCGTGGTGTGGTTGAATTGACAACTCAGCTGCTAATACTTGAGAATATTCTTTGGCTCCCCTTGTGTCGAATCAACAAAGTTGGGTTGAATACTCTACCCTCGAAAACTGTTGCGATCACCTATACTTGTGGGTTATCAATCAGCAGATATAAATCCCAAGTGACTCGAAGAATAGAGCTATGCTCCCCGGCAACGGCGCCAGAAAATAGTCTTGATAACCCACAAGTATAGGGGATCGCAACAATTTTCGAGGGTACAATATTCAACCCAAATTTATTGATTCGACACAAGGGGGAGCCAAAGAATATTCTCAAGTATTAGCAGTTGAGTTTTCAATTCAACCACACCTGGATAACTTAGTATCTGCAGCAAAGTATTTAGTAGCAAAATAGTATGATAACAATAGTAATAGTGGCAAAAGTAAAGGTAGTAGTTTTGTAGTAATTGTAACAGTAGCGACGGAAAAGTAAATAAGCAAAGCACAATATGTGAAAAGCTCGTAGGCATTGGATCAGTGATGGATCATTATGTCAGATGCGATTCCTCATGTAATAGTTATAACATAGGGTGACACAAAACTAGCTCCAGTTCATCAATGTAATGTAGGCATGTATTCTAAATATAGTCATATGTGCTTATGGAAAAGAACTTGCATGACATCTTTTGTCCTACCCTCCCGTGGCAGAGGGGTCCTAAGGGAAACTAAGGGATATTAGGGCCTCCTTTTAATAGAGAACTGGACCAAAGCATTAGCACTTAGTGAATACATGAACTCCTCAAACTACGGTAATCACCGAGAAGTATCCTGATTATTGTCACTTCGGGGTTGTCGGATCATAACACATAATAGGTGACTATATACTTGCAAGATAGGATCAAGAACTCACATATATTCATGAAAACATAATAGGTTGAGATCTGAAATCATGGCACTCGGGCCTTAGTGACAAGCATTAAGCATAGCAAAGTTATAGCAACATCAATCTCAGAACATCGTGGATACTAGGGATCAAACCCTAACAAAACTAACTTGATTACATGGTAAATCTCATCCAACTCATCACCTTCCAAAGAAGCCTACATCGAATTACTCACGCACGGCGGTGAGCATCATGAAATTGGTGATGGAGGATGGTTGATGATGACGACGGCGACGATCCTCTCCGGAGCCAATGAACGACTCCATCATTCTCCCGGAGAGATTAGGGCTTGGTGTCACGACCGGTTTTTCAATAAAATACTTATTGAGAAAACCGATCCTTTTATTCCCAGTGTAGGAGAATCCTCCTCACTGGTAGACAAAATTCTTGATGCAGAAATCCAGAAGTACTAAATATATTACAGGATTGAGCTGAGGATGCTCAACAATTTATTACAAGCACGCCAATAATATACATAAAGGCGGATATGACACAAGGGTGTGGTGGCATACTACTGACTCGTTTTTAAAAGTGGTGGTGGATATGTCACAGTGAAGTGGGTGACATTGACTCCTACTCTTGCAGCTCATCGAGCGTCGAAGTGAGGCTCGATGGTTTATTTGGGTAGCGGAAGCGGATATGGTACAAGTGATAAATTCCAGGATAGCACGGGACTGACTGGGACTCCTCTAGGCGTCGGACTCGCTATCGAACTCTTCATCCATAAGATCGCCTTCATCAACATCTGGCCAAATCAACAAGCCAGGTGAGTTCTTTGAAAGTACTCGCAAGACAGTTCGGACATAAGATATAACAAATGTAAGCATGATGCATCATGAGCAATTGGCAATGCACACTCAAATGATAAACTTGCACGACATGTTAAATAAAAGGAAGTCAGGCGGTAATCCTCTCGAGATCCCAACAAAATAACTGGAAACCGATCGAGTGTCTGAAGCGACTCCTCGAATGGTGGAAAAATAAATTAACATGCCGCAGTCGGGCGTCTAAGCGACACCACGTAAAGGGCTTATATTGGAAAAATAAATGACATTGCGTGCCACAGTCGGACGTCAACGCGACATCACATAAAGGGCTTATATCGAAAGTAAATAACAAGAGTGCCACAGTCGGACGTCTGAGCGACATCACATATAGGGCTTATATTGAAAGTAAATACAAGAGTGCCACAGTCGGACGTCTGAGCGACATCACATAAAGGGCTTATATTGGAAGTAAATACAAGAGTGCCACAGTCGGACGTCTGAGCGACATCACATAAAAAGGGCTTATATTTCATTTTCATATTCAAGCAGTATAGACCATTCCAAGGAAGGATACTCGGCACATAATAATAAACAGGTCAACCCGTCCACCGGATTAATCATACAGCCGAGCTTACCACTCATGTTTGTTCACCGGAGATTGTCAAGGAGACTGCCACTGCGACTAACAAGGATAAGTTGGACACAGACTTTGAACATAGAAACTGTTACTTGAATGAGTATGACTCTGCAGAGTTTGTACTATTTAACCACAGCCAACGGATTTCAGTAGTTGCAAGGGACTAGTTCCGTTTATGGTATTTTAGAAGAAACACATCTAACCAGTACACACCCAATTCCACATTCCGCTGCCAGGAATCACCCTAGGCAACGTTCAAGAAAAACTCTAAGACGGGGAGGTCACAACCTCGAATAGCATGGGATCAAATTTATCTCGCGCGCTCTAAGGGGTGCCCCCCTCTCGGTCCCAACCTGAAACACCCATGCTCCCTGACCGGATGACGGGCTTTAATCCAAGGCCATGGAACCCTCATCTCGGCCCCTCTGTTTGGTGTGTACCAGGAAAGAGGTTTGCAACTTACTAAACCATATTCCATAAAGAAAACATATGGTAGTATAGGAAAAGGAACGGATGGTAACGTGACTTGACTCACGTTGACACTGGAGTTAAATAGTTTGGCATAAGACCGGCATGTTACAACAATACCATCTTACCACCCATCATGTCACCACATGATCATGTAAACTCACATCGCCCACATCGAGTTTCGAAGCTCACCTGCAATAGCTTTGCATGCAACATAACATTCACGGGTGTTCATGTAATCATGTCATGAAGTAACTACTTAAGCAAACACGCAAAACACTCGTCATATCAAAGGTTCAAACATGCTTGCCTGGTTCGGAGTAGTCGGAGTCCAGCTCGGTGAAGTTCGCGGTTCCGTCACCTCTTCCGGTATCTACGGTACAAAGAAAACGTGTACTAACGTGAATACCGTGGGTGCACAAAAAGCATTCCAAATATTTTTCAAATAAATATTATAAAAAACTAGACAAAAAAATAAAGAGGACAGAAAAATAATCGATCAAAAATCATTTTCTATTTAAAATTTATTAGAGTTTTAGTCCGAGGACTTATGCGTAATGAAACGAAAGTTTCGAGGCTGAACAGAAAAGGACAGAAAACGTTTCAGATTGAAAGCGTATTTTCCCGAATCGCTTTCGAGAAAAAACGATTCGAATAGAAGAGAGGTCGTGAGGGGTCCCCGTCAGTTTGAAAAATTGAGAGAGAAAACAGAGCGCGCCGGCGCCCGAAGCTTGCGGTGGTCGCCGGCGATGATCCACGGCGAGTTGGGAGGAGCGGAGGTTACCTACGGGCTCAGGGTGCTCTCCCACGTTTTTGGGTGGTGGAGGTGGTCCTCGGCGAGCACCACGTCGACGGCGGCCCTTACTCCAGCGGACGGCGGCTCGGGCGATGTTGAATCTCGTCGGGGAAGGCTGCAAAGGCCAAATCGAGGCGCGGGTTAGGTGATTGGGTGCCCTAGGAGGCTACGGGCAGGGTTTGGGAGGAGGGGGTGCCCTCACCGGAGTGGATCACGCCGGAGCCCGAAGCGGATCGGGGCGGCCGGAGACGGAGGAGAAGGCCTCCTCGGGGTCCTCCTAGGGGTCGATCGCAGCTTTGGCGCGGTGAGGTGAGTGGTGCTGGTCGAAGGCGAGCTCGGGGCGGCTATTTATAGCCGGCTCGAGGCGGTTCCGAGAACGGGATAATCTCCGGCGGCGATTACGGCGAGGCGATGGCCGGACGGGTGGATTAGGTGGCTGGGCATCAACGCGAGGGTGCACTGGTTACGCTCAAATGCTAACCTCGGCTGGTTTGGCATGTGCCGCGGTTTCGACGAAACAGCGCCTCACGGGCCCGTCGGCGGCCGAGAGCATGCCCTGTGCTTGCCAGGCCACGGCGACAGTGCCGCAGCGTGCACAGAGGAGGAGAAGGCCACGTGGAGGCCTCGGGTGGCTCGGGCGGCGCTGGTCGGCGCTGAAAGCCGGGTCGGCCGCTGACGGACGGCACGGGTGGCTCTGCCGCCACAGAAGCTGCCGGAGCTGGAGAGCCACGTTGCCACTGATGCCCGTGCCCTGCCAACCGACCTTGCGGCACTCTGGATAATGAGGGGGAGCAGTGCGCAAGAGGCCAACGCGAGCACTGGCGAGATTGATGTCGATCTCTGAAGAAAACGACACTATCGTCTGAATCCAAACACTGAACCTGAATTTTTCTGAAACTGTGACAGCAACAGTGGCACGCCAGGTGCTCGATGAAATGTTTTTGGCATGTGGGAAATTTATCTGGGGCTGATCTTTGGTGAGGTGATCTCTCAATGCACCTGGGGGCTGCCTGATTTTTGTCAGAATTTTTGGGAAAGGAAAAATATGAATTTCACCAAATTTGTCAAATCTGGTCCAAACTTGCAGTGAGTAAAACTTGAAATTTTTGAACTGTCGAGGAATGGATCTTGATGGATCTAGGTTGGGGATGCTAAGGACTAGTCAGAGGAGTTGATTTGGAATCAAAACTCAAAGTAAGTTTGGTACTTCCTTTGTAAACCACCTAGGTCCAAAAATAATGGCAGAAATAGTTTTGGGGTTAAAACTAAATGGAATAAAAATCAGAAATGGGTTGAACTTGTTGGAATAGAATATTTGGCTTGACCCAAAGTGGAGGGAGGGGTTTTGGGAGAAATTCTAACATGAGGCATGGTAAAAATGGTTGGTTGCAATAAAAGGAATAATCCCAAAAACTCATAGGATTTCTTTTTAATAAAAAGATAATTTCCAAAAAAATTATTGTGATGAGTTAACATCAGAAGAAAGTTTTTTAAAACCAAACACCAAGGTTGAGGAAGACACAAAAATAAAATACTTTTCATAGGAGAAATTGTTTTGAGAAGGAGGGGCTTTTGGAAAGGTTTTTAATAGCCTCCTTCAAATCAAATAAAGGGTTTGTTAAAAACCAAATAATTTTTTTTGGAGTGTTACACTTGGCGGCGGCTCCATATCGTAAAACAAGACGAAACTTTCTCTCTGATTTTTTTCTCCGAGAAACGGAATATATAGAGTTGGAGTTAAGGTCAGTGGAGCACCAGGGGGCCCACGAGACAGGGGGCGCGCCCAGGGGAGGGGCGCGCCAAGGGGAGGGGGCGCGCCCCCCACCCACGTGGACAGGGTGTGGGCCCCTGGCCTTGATTCTTTCGCTAGTATTTTTTATATTTTCCAAAATTTATCTATGTGGATTTTCAGGTCATTCCAAGAACTTTTGTTTTCTGCACAATAAATAACACCATGGCAGTTCTGCTGATAACAGCGTCAGTCCGGGTTAGTTTCATTCAAATCATGCAAGTTAGAGTCCAAAACAAGGGCAAAAGTGTTTTGAAAAGTAGATACGTTGGAGACGTATCAGGTACCCGCCTCGACAACAAATAGGAAGACGAGCTCGTCGACTTCCTCCATGAGAATCGGGATATTTTTGCTTGGACCCCCAAGGACATGCCGCGTATCCCGAGGAAATACGCCAAGCACAAACTCCACGTCCACAAGGACGCCAAGCCTGTCCGTCAACCCCTGCGACGTTTCTCTGAAGAGAAGAGAAGAACCATTGGCGTAGAGGTCGCCAAGCTTTTGGCGGCTGGCTTCATCATGGAAGTGTTCCACCCCAAGTGGCTGGCCAACCCAGTCCTCGTCCTGAAGAAGAACAAGAGCTGGCACATGTGCATCGACTAAACCAGCCTTAACAAGGCCTGTCCCAAGGAACCGTTTGCCCTCCCGCGGATCGACCAAGTCATCAACTCGACCATCGGGTGCGAGCTCCTGTCCTTCCTGGACGCTTACTCCGGCTACCACCAGATCAAGCTGGACCCGGCCGACGCCCTGAAATCATCCTTTATCACGCCCTTTGGGGCGTATTGCTACATCACCATGTCGTTCGGCTTGAAGAACATCGACGCCACCTTCCAACGCTGCATGCAGAAATGCTTGCTGCCGCAACTCGGCCGCAATATCCACATCTACGTGGACGACATTGTGGTGAAGACCAAGCAGCACCTCACGCTCCTCGACGACCTGAAGGAAACATTCGCCAACCTCCATGAATAGAAGGTCAAGCTCAACCCAGAGAAATGCGTTTTCGGCGTCCCGGCCAGAAAGCTACCCGGCTTCCTCATCTCGGAATGCGGAATTTAGGCGAACCCGGAGAAGATCAAGGCCATCGAGCGCATGCGCAAGCTGGCTCAGCTACGCTATGTCCAGAAATTCACAGGCTGCTTGGCCTCAGTCAGCCGGTTTCTCATCCGGCTGGGCGAGAGGGCCCTACCCCTGTACTAGCTGATGAAGAAGACGCCGCCGTTCGAATGGAATGACCAAGCGGACGAGGCCTTTCGAGACCTCAAGCGCATGCTCTCCACCGCACCAGTCCTGGCCGCGCCGGCCGAGAAGGAGCCGTTGTTGCTCTATATTGCCGCGACCTCACGGTTGGTCAGCACGGTGCTGGTGGTCGAGCGACCAGAGAAGGGCAAGGTCCAAGCCGTCCAGCGCCCGGTCTACTACCTGAGCGAGGTGCTCTCCACCTCCAAGCAGAACTACCCGCACTACCAGAAGATGTGTTACGGCGTGTACTTCATTGCCAAGAAGCTGAAGCACTACTTCAAGAGCATGTCATCACCGTGGTCAGCACGGCCCCCCTCGGAGAAATCATCGAATGCCGGGATGCCTCTGGCCGGGTCCCCCAGTGGGCGCTCGAGCTAGCCGGCCACACCATCCTCTACGAGCCCCGCACCATGATCAAGTCTCAGGCCCTGGCCGACTTCCTTGTCGACTGGACCGAGACCCAGTACCTGCCGCTGCCTCCAGATTCGACGCACTGGCGCATGCATTTCGACGGCTCCAAGATGCGACTCGGCCTAGGGGCCGGCATCGTGTTGTCGTCCCCAAAGGGCGACCGACTCCGCTACGAACTCCAGATCCACTTCGCCACCTCCAACAATGTCGCCGAGTACGAAGCCCTTGTGCACGGCCTCTGGCTTGCCAAGGAACTCGGCTCCGACGCATCCTGTGCTACGGCGACTCGAATCTGGTGGTGGAATAGTGCTCTGGCGAGTGGGACGCCCGCGACTCCAACATGGCAAGCTACCGCTTCCTCGTCCAGAAGCTGTCCGGATCCTTCGAGGGCTGCGAGTTCCTCCATGTCCCGCGCGCGGAGAACGAGGTGACCAACACGCTCGCCAAGATCGCCTCGTCCCAGCAGTCCATCCCTTCCGGCGTCTCCCTCGAGCACCTGCACAAGCCGTCCGTCAAGCCGTCTCCGGACTCCGAGTCCATTCACGTCCCAGACGACCCGGCCGCACCTCAACCCGGCCTGGGGACTGCTGAACCCGGCCTGGGGGGTGCCGAACCCGGCCCGGCGGCTGCCGAACTCGGTCCAGAGAATGAAGCCGCCGACCCAGCCACCATCGCCCTCGACCCGACCGTCGCCATCCCCGACCCAGGGGCTGCTCAACCTGGCTCAGGGGCTGCCAACCCGGAACCCACCCTGTTAGCCGTCTTCGCCGTGGTGACAGCCCCGTCTTGGGCCCTGCTGATACGTCTCCAACGTATCTATAATTTTTGATTGTTCCATGCTATTATATTACCCCTTTTGGATGTTTATGGGATTTATTTTACACATTTATATCATTTTTGGGACTAACCTATTAACAGGAGGCCTAGCCCGTATTGCTGTTTTTTTTTGCCTATTTCAGTGTTTCGAAGAAAAGGAATATCAAACGGAGTCAAAATGGAATGAAACCTTCGGGAGCATGATTTTTGGAACGAACGTGATCCGGAGAACCTGGAGTGCAAGTCAAGAAGCAATCAAGGCGACCAGGAGATAGGAGGTCGTGCCCACCCCTCCTGGGCGCGCCCCTGTCTCCTTTCTTGCCATGGGAGAAGTGCTTAGCTTTGGGTTCAATCTTGCGGTGTCCTTACCAAGTGATAGAAAGGGTTGCAAGGCACGTATTGTATTGTTGCCATCGAGGATAAAAAGATGGGGTTTATATCATATTGCTTGAGTTTACCCCTCTACATCATGTCATCTTTCTTAATGCGTTACTCTGTTCTTATGAACTTAATACTCTAGATGCATGCTTGATAGCGGTCGATGTGTGGAGTAATAGTAGTAGATGCAGGCAGGAGTCGATGTGTGGATAGCGGACATGATGCCTATATACATGATCATGCCTAGATAATCTCATAATTATTCGCTTTTCTATCAATTGCTCGACAATAATTTGTTCACCCACCGTAATACTTATGCTATCTTGAGAGAAGCCACTAGTGAAACCTATGGCCCCCGGGTCTATCTTTTATCATATAAGCTTTCAATCTACTTTTATTTGCATATTTACTTTTGCATCTTTATTATAAAATACCAAAAATATATTTATCTTATCATACTATCTCTATCATATCTCACTTTCGCAAGTGGTCGTGAAGGGATTGACAACCCCTTTATTGTTGGTTGCGAGTTCTTTGTTTGTTTGTGTAGGTGCGTGGGACTTTTGAGGATCCTCCTACTGGATTGATACCTTGGTTCTCAAAAATTAAGGGAAATACTTACGCTACTATTGCTGCATCACCATTTCCTCTTCAAGGAAAACCAACGCAAGCTCAAGACGTAGCAAGACGGATTTCTGGCGCCGTTGCCGGGGAGGTCTTCGCTCAAGTCAAGGAATACCAAGTACCCATCACAAACTCATCTCCCTCGCATTTACATTATTTTCCATTTTCCTCTCGTTTTCCTCTCCCCCACTTCACCCTTGCCATTTTATTTTCCCTCTCTTTCCCAATCTCTCTCTCTCTCTCTCTCTCTCTCTCTCTCTCTCTCTCTCTCTCTCTCTCTCTCTCTCTCTTTCGCTCGCTTTTTTCCGTTTGCTCGCGCGTTAGATCATTTACCTTATCGTTATGGCTAGTCCTCCTATCCTCGTTATTACTCCCGAACATGAAATTCTCAATTTTAAGCAAAGGGAGGGAGAAAACTTAAAAGATGCTTGGCATAGAATTTGCAATGCTCAAAATAGATCTACTAGGAAGCTTTCTACTTCCGTACTTCTTCGCAATTTTTATGTGGGCATTACCCCTTGGAATAGATGCATTCTTGATACCGTTACCGGAGGGGACTTCTTGAGTAGCCATACGTTTGATGCTTATAATACTTTGCTAGATTTGTTTGGCCCACCACCTCTTTTGGTTAATGGAACTATTTTAACTTTAGAACATGTTCTGCAACGGCTTGAGATTATTGAAAATAAAATTGGCACTATTGAGTTGATTGAAAATTTGGATAAAAAGATTCATAATCACATTACCCAATATGGATCTAGGGTTGGAGTTACTTTGAAAAATCTTAAAGAGAAAGAACCTATAGTTAATGAGGAAATAGAGCTAGATTCTGCAAGAATCGGTAAACTTGAGGATATTATTACCAACTTAGGTTCCGCGTTTTCTTCCATGAAAAACACTCCAAAACCCCCTACCAAAACTTCCAAGTTTATTTATGTTCCTAAAAATAAGGATGAATCTTCTAGTAAGGGAGACGCGGATCTCAAATCCATAAGTGTTCATCCCAGTTGTCTCTCAATCGTTAAGGAACCTTTTGCTATAAACGAATTTCTAGAATTTTTGCCTAAAGGTTTAATCATTGCTAAAAAGGGAGAAACCCCTAAAAATTATAAGTCCTCTATTGAGGATTTGAGTGCCACAGATTGCACTACTTAGATCTATCTTCGCTTTTATGCCTAGCTAGGGGCGTTAAACGATAGCGCTAGTTGGGAGGCAACCCAATTTTCTTTGTGTTTTTTGTTTTTGTTCCTGTTTAGTAATAATTTTTGCTTCTACTTTCTGTTTAGATGCGTTTTTTGTTTTAATTAGTGTTTGTGCCAAGTAGAACCTATAGGATAACCTTCTATGATAGTTGATTTGATTCTGCTGAAAAACAGAAACTTTGCATGCACGAAATTAATTATGTTAAATCACATAAATGTTCTTTTGCATTGATTATTTTTGCTGCTAATCGATAAACAAATTTTCCAGGACTTCCTATTTTGCTAGGAATTTTAGACTTCCAGAACTTTGCGTTAGTTACAGATTGCTACAGACTGTTCTGTTTTTGACAGATTCTGTTTTTCATGTGTTGTTTGCTTATTTTGATGCATCTATGGCTAGTAAAATAGTTTATAAACCAGAGAGAACTTGGAATACAGTAGGTTTAACACCAATATAAATAAATAATGAGTTCATTACAGTACCTTATGTGGTGGTTTTGTTTTCTTTCACTAACGGAGCTTATAAGATTTCCTGTTGAGTTTTGTGTTGTGAAGTTTTCAAGTTTTGGGTAAAGCTTTGATGGACTATGGAATAAAGAGTGGCACAAGCCTAATCTTGGGGATTCCCATGGCACCCCATGATATTCAAGAATAGCCAAAAGCCTAAGCTTGGGGATGCCCCGGGAAGGCATCCCCTCTTTCGTCTTCGTTCATTGGTAACTTTACTTGGAGCTATATATTTATTCGCCACATGATATGTGTTTTGCTTGGAGCGTCGTGTATTATATTAGTATTTGAATTTTAGTTTACCACAATCATCCTTGCTTTACACACCTTTTGGGAGAAGCCTACTTGATTTGAATTTATTAGAATATGCTATGTGCTTCACTTATATCTTTTTGAGCACGGCGGTGGCTTGATTTTATAGAAATTGCTAGTCTATCATGCTTCACTTATATTCTTTTGAGAGACTTTTAGAACAGCATGGTATTTGCTATGGTTATAAATTGTTCCTAGAATGGTAGGCATCCAAGTTGGGTATAATAAAAACTATCATAGGAAGTGAATTGGGTGCTACGATCAATTTGATACTTGATAATTGTTTTGAGATATGGAGGTAGTGATATTAAAGTCATGCTAGTTGGGTGATTATGAATTTAAAGAATGCTTGTGTTGAAGTTAGTATGTCCCGTAGCATGCACGTATGCTTAAAGTTGTGTAACAAATTTGAAACATGAAGTGTACCTGGCTTGTGCATCCTTATGAGTGGCGGTTGGGGACGAGCGATGGTCTTTTCCTACCAATCTATCCCTCTAGGAGCATGCGTGTAGTGCTTGATTTTTGATGACTTCTAAATTTTTGCAATAAGTATATGAGTTCTTTTGACTAATGTTGAGTCCATGGATTATACACACTTTTACCTTTCCACCATTGCTAGCCTCTTGATGCCGTGCATTGCCCTTTCTCACCTTGAGAGTTGGTGCAAACTTCGCCGGTGCATCCAAACCTCGTGATACGATACGCTCTATCACACATAAACCTCCTTATATCTTCCTCAAAACAGCCACCATACCTACCTAATATGGCATTACCATAGCCATTCCGAGATATATTGCAATGCAACTTTTCACCTTTCCGTTCAACATCATCATGACATACTTTACTTTTGTCATATTGCCATTGCATGATCATGTAGTTGACATCGTATTTGTGGCAAAGCCACCATGCATAATTTTTAATACTTGTCACTCTTGATTCATTGCACCATCCCGGTTACACCGCCGGAGGCATTCATATAGAGTCACATCTTGTTCTAGTTTCGAGTTGTAATTCATATGTTGTAATCAATGAAAGTGTGATGATCATCATTATTAGAGCATTGCCCAAAAAGAAAAAAAAGAAAGGCCAAAAGAAAAAAAAGAAAGGCCAAAGAAAAAAAGAGAATAAATAAAAAGGGCAATGTTACTATCTCTTTTTCCACACTTGTGCTTCAAAGTAGCACCATGTTCTTCATGTAGTGAGTCTCATATCTTGTGCTTCAAAGTAGCACCATGTTTTTGCTATAGTGAGTCTCATATGTTGTCACTTTCATATACTAGTGGGAATTTTTCATTATAGAACTTGGCTTATATATTCCTACGATGGGCTTCCTCAAATGCCCTAGGTCTTCGTGAGCAAGCAAGTTGGATGCACACCCACTAGTTTTCTTTTGTTGAGCATTCATTTATAGCTCTAGTGCATCCGTTGCATGGAAATCCCTACTCCTCATGTTGACATCAATAGATGGGCATCTCCATAGCCCGCTGATTATCCTCGTCAATGTGAGACTTTCTTTTTTTTGTCTTCTCCACACAATCCCCATCATCATATTCTATTCCACCCATAGTGCTATATCCATGGCTCATGCTCATGTATTGCGTGAAGGTTGAAAAAGTTTGAGATTATTCAAGTATGAAACAATTGATTGGCTTGTCATCGGGGGTGTAGAATTTGGGAACATCTTTGTGTGACGAAAATGAAGCATAGCCTAACTATATGATTTTGTAGGGATGAACTTTATTTAGCCATGTCATTTTGAGTAGACATGATTGCTTTGATTAGTATGCATGAAGTGTTACTATTTCTTTTATCAATATGAAGTTTTATTTTGAATCATTTGGATCTGAACATTCATGCCACAATAAAGAAAATTACATTGAGAATTATGCTAGGTAGCATTCCAAATCAAAAAATCTGTTTTTATCATTTACCTACTCGAGGACGAGCAGGAATTAAGCTTGGGGATGCTTGATACGTCTCCAACGTATCTATAATTTTTTATTGCTCCATGCTATTATATTACCCCTTTTGGATGTTTACGGGCTTTATTTTACACATTTGTATAATTTTTGGGACTAACCTACTAACCGGAGGCCCTGCTCGTATTGCTGTTTTTTTTGCCTATTTCAGTATTTCGAAGAAAAGGAATATCAAACGGAGTCCAAATGGAATGAAACCTTCGGGAGCGTGATTTTTGGAACGAACGTGATCCGAAGAACTTGGAGTGCAAGTAAAGAGGCAATCAAGGCGGCCAGGACATAGGAGGGCGCGCCCACCCCTCCTGGGCGCGCCCCTGTCTCCTGGGCCCCTCGTGCGGCCACCGACGTACTTCTTCCTCCTATATATACCTACGTAACCCGAAAACATCCAGGGAGCAACCGAAACACAGTTTCCACAGCCGTAACCTTCTGTATCCGCGAGATCCCATCTTGGAGCCTTCGCCGGCACTCCGACGGAGGGGGAATCGACCACGGAGGGCTTCTACATTAACACCATAGCCCCTCCGATGAGTTGTGAGTAGTTTACCACAGACCTTCGTGTGGGCTTCTACATCAACACCATCAACATCAACACCATAGTTATTAGCTAGTTGGCTTCTTCTCTCTTTTTGGATCTCAATACAATGTTCTCCCCCTCTCTTGTGGAGATCTATTCGATGTAAACTCTTTTTGCGGTGTGTTTGTCGAGATCCGATGAATTGTGGGTTTATGATCAAGTTTATCTATGAGAAATATTTGAATCTCCTCTAAATTCTTTTATGTGTGATTAAGTTATCTTTGCAAGTCTCTTCGAATTATCAGTTTGGTTTGGCCTACTCGATTGATCTTTCTTGCCATGGGAGAAGTGCTTAGCTTTGGGTTTAAGCTTGCAGCATTCTTACCCAGTGACAGAAAGGGTTGCAAGGCACGTATTTTATTGTTTCCATCGAGGCTAAAAAGATGGGGTTTATATCATATTGCTCGAGTTTATTCCTCTACATCATGTCATCTTTCTTAATGTGTTACTCTATTCTTATGAACTTAATACTCTAGATGCATGCTGGATAGTGGTCGATGTGTGGAGTAATAGTAGTAGATGCAGGCAGGAGTCGGTCTACTTGTCACAGACGTGATGCCTATATACATGATCAGGCCTAGATAATCTCATAATTATTCGCTTTTCTATCAATTGCTCGACAGTAATTTGCTCACCCACCGTAATACTTATGCTGTCTTGAGAGAAGCCACTAGTGAAACTTATGGCCCCCGGGTCTATCTTTTATCATATAAGCTTTCAATCTACGTTTATTTTCATCTTTACTTTTTGCATCTATATTATAAAATACCAAAAATATATTTATCTTATCATACTATCTCTATCATATCTCACTTTCGCAAGTGGCCGTGAAGGGATTGACAACCCCTTTATTGCGTTGGTTACGAGTTCTTTGTTAATTTGTGTAGGTGCGTGGGACTTTTGAGGAGCCTCCTACTGGATTGATACCTTGGTTCTCAAAACTGAGGGAATTACTTACACTACTATTGCTGCATCACCCTTTCCTCTTCAAGGAAAACTAACGCAAGCTCAAGACGTAGCACCTGCCAATCTCAGAGTTCCTGGAGAACGGGGTTCTCCCCATGGACGGGACCGAGGCCCTGCAGGTGCAACGCCGGGCGTCCGCCTACAGCATCATCAACAACGAGCTCGTCAAGCACAGCTCCACCGGCGTGTTTCAGCGCTGCATCGAGCAGGACCAAGGCATCGACATCCTCCTTGACATACACCAGGGTGAATGCGGGCACCACGCCACATCGTGATCCCTGGTGGCCAAGGCTTTTCGACGTGGTTTCTACTGGCCTACGGCCCTCTAAGACGCCGCGTCACTCGTCGTCAAGTGCGAGGGATGCCAGCACTTCAGCAAGCGCGGCCACCAGCCGACGTCAGCACTGCACTATCCTGATCGCCTGGCCCTTCACGGTCTGGGGACTCGACATGGTGGGACCCTTCAAAACCACCTGAAGCGGCATGACGCATTTGCTGGTGGCGGTGGACAAGTTCAAAAAGTGGATCAAAGCATGGCCAATCAAGAAACTGGACGGGACAACAGCCATCCGGTTCATCAAAGACACCGCAGTTTGCTACGGCATGGGAAACAGCATCATCACGGATAACGACACCAACTTCGCCAAGGGCGCGCTCGTGCAATACTGCTCCGTCTCTGGCATCCGCCTCGACCTGGCCTCCGTTGCACACCCGCAGTCCAACGGGCAGGTTGAGCGGGCCAACGACCTCATCCCATCCGGCATCAAGCCGTGGCTCATCGAGCCGCTCATCTGCTCACCCGGCAGCTGCCTCGACGAGTTGTCGGCCGCCCTCTGGAGTCTCTGAACTACGCCGAACCGGTCGACCGGGTTCACCCTATTCTTCCTCGTCTATGGAGCCGAAGCCGTCTTCCTGACCGATGTCGAGTTTGACTCGCCGCGTGTCGCAATGTACACCAAAGCCGAATTCAAAGAAGCCCGCGAAGACGGCGTCTACCTACTTGAAGAAGCCCGCCTCCTGGCGCTCAGCCGTTCGGCCATCTACCAGCAAGGCCTGAGGCACTACCATAGCAAGAAGATCAAGCACCTCGCGTTCCGTGAAGGCGACCTCGTCCTCCGACTCATCCAAGAGCAAGCCGGCCAGCACAAGCTGTCCCCTCCATGGGAGTTCATCGTCAGTCGGGCCTTGTGCGATCGCAACGCATACTACCTCATCGACGCGCAAGTCAAACAAGCGCAAGAGAGACACCGCTGGTGAAGAAATGACCCGACCGTGGAATGTGGAACTCCTCCGCCCGTTTTACAGTTAGCCGTATGAATGTATGTATCGCTGCCTTTTGTAAACGTATGAAACTATGGGGTCCCCGAACAACGCTCGAGGACTGCCTTTTGCCGACCAAGTTATTGTGTCCCCTACTTTTATGCATCACTATACTCCTGAACCCGGCCACCGGGCTGACTCGCTCGACCCGGGGGCTCGGGGGCTGGTCGGCTTAGTCACCACCCGCCGCCTTCCTTGGTGATTCCTGATGCGCTAAGGACGCCACGACCCCACACTTCGCCCTAGGCCACAAATCCGGCTTCGGCTGTCGGCTGGCAAGCACAATGGGCCAGAGCTCCTGCGTGTTTCAAACGCTAAGTCAAAGGTCGCCGGCTCGACCAACCCGGCCCATCATTCTAAAAAATAGCCTCAAGACCGGCTGCTCGCCAACCGGCTCCGCTGGGTTGCCGCAAGCCGGCACAGTGGGTGTTTCGCTCGCGCTCAACATTTTGAAAACCTAAGTACTATTCGCTCCTCTCAAAGAGCCGAACTCCTTGTCACGGACCAGAGCCTCGGCCGTCAGACTCGTGGGAGGGGGTGGAGGTTCGAGAAAGGAAAAACGCAAGAAATCGGTTCAAAAAACAAAAAGCAAGAGCAAAGACATTCACAAGATATACACATCACAGAAATATTTAAGAAAAAGGGCCCATGGCGAGAGTTCATTACACCCAGAAAACCCAAGTGGGTGGGTGTACTAAGTCATAAACAGGACAGCCTCAGGCGTCTCCAGCGCCGGGTCGCAAAGTCGACGGCTCTCCCACGGTGGCCTCCGGGTCCGCCGAAGTACCGGTGTCCTCCTCGGCACCCCAGTCACGGTAGACGCCCGTCTCCTTGGAGCTGCCCTCCGGGTCATGCAGAAGCAGGCCGTAGTCGTCACCAACACGACTCCGCCATCTTCTGCCCGCTCCGGGTGGAACTCGTCATGGAAGGCGAACCCGGCGATGTAGCTGGCCCGGGAAGCAATCCGGCCGGACTGCTCCTGCATCTGCTGCTTCGAGCCGACCCGCTGGCCCATCAGTGCATCCAGCTACAGGTCCGGGTGCCAAGACAGCGCGAACCGGAGCGCCATCTTGGCACCGGCACGGGCGGCGAAGACGCGCCACTCATGGAGACGGTCCGGCCCCATCTCCAGCCAGCGCACCAGTCGCGTGAAGCTGCTCGGCGCAACGGATCCTGGACAGAGGGCCGCCGTCATCGCCGTGCCGACCTGGGACAGCCGCCCCATCTGGTCACCCAGGACCCGCAGGCGAGCCTCGGCGGCGGTCATGATCTTCGGGAAGGTCCACGCCACCCGCAGGTTGGTCCCGGAGCCAACAACCCCCAGCGGGTCCCGCTAGAAGCGATCGGCCTCCTCCGCCAGCCGATGCGTCTCCAGGAAGGCCCGTGTCAGAAAACAAAGCAAGTCAGAAAAAGGACATGAAGAACAAGAAACCAGATCCCAAACCGGCAGAACTCAAGAAAAGCACTTACTGGAGAAGGATTCTTCCAGGTGCTGCGCTTCGAGCAACCTACCGCGCCACTACCGATCAATGGTGCGGTCACGCTCTTGGAGCACATTCTCCATGTTGGCCACCTTGGCAAGGGCCGCCTTCAGCTCGGCGTCCTTGTCCTCGCCCGCCTTCTTGGACGCCTCACGACGGCGGGCCTCGTCCTGATGGGCCCCCTCTGCCGCGGTCATCTGCCCCTTCAGGCGCTCCACCTCAGCCTAAAGCTGGCCCTTGTCGTCGGCCAGCCTGCCGCGTTGCTGGTCCGCCTCGGCCAGGGCCCGCTGCGCCTCCACCACCTTGGCGGCCTCCGCCTTAAGGAGCTCCACCTCGGCCTCAAAGCGGCTCTTGTGGCCCGCCAACTACTCCCGCAGCTGGTTGGCTTCGTTGAGCGACCGCTGGGACGCCGCCGCCTCCGCCTTCGCCTGCGCCACCTCGGCCCCAAGACGGCCGGTATCGGCGACAAGCCGGTCGAAGTGGTGGCCGGCCCGAATCAACCGGGTCTGCCGGAAAACACCTCGGCTGCAAAAAGAAGAATCAGAAAAGAAGAGCAAGACTTAATATTCGACCCCACTGTTACACAGTTGGCCCGAATCTCGCGGGCTACACCCAGTGGGTGCACTAACGCGCCCCCACTAGAAAACAACACGAAAAACCTGCGCGACGCGGAGCTCCTCCTCCTTGGTGGCGAGCTGCTCCTTGAGCTCCCGGTACTTGTCCAGGAGGTGGTTGAAGGCATTGACCCGGTAGGCATCCAGTTGCTGAAGAAGGCAGCAATCAATACAAAGAAAGCATTCTATAGATTCGACCGAACTACTACGTAGTTGGTCCAAACCTCGGGGGCTACACCCAGTGGGTGCGCTAGCACGCCCCCACAAGAAGAAGCTGCAAAGGAAACTTACCAGCATAGCGCACTCCAGATCCCGCGCCCGCTCCACCTCGGCCTTGGCGAAGGCCTTGATCCGGTCCATCCGCCCGCGCAGACGGCGGCTGACGGCATCCATCGCCGCCTCCTCCTGGGTCTAGGGCCCAAAGACCACGGCGCTCCCGCCCCGTGCCGGCTGCGACATGACGGCCCCGCGCCCCCCGTGCCGGGGCACCAGGGCATGATCCATGTCGTCCGCCCCCGCCACGGTCGGTGCCTCCTCCGACGCCCTCTCCGGTGCCGCCGACGACCCGGCCGCCGGGACGGCTTGCGACGCCACCAACGACCCGGCTACCGGGATGGCTTGCGACGCCACCACCTGCGGCGCCTCCTCCGACGCCCGGGGCGTTCCCTGCGGTGCCACCCTTGGCGCCTCCTCCAAAACGGCGCTGTCGCGCCTCCGTCGACCCCCGCCCGCTCGACAATGTCGACCCGTGGTGGGGTGTCGTCCTCCACCTCCACAACCTCCAGGTCGAGGTCCACCACCGCAACCCAACCTCCTTGGCCATGCCCCCTCACCGACGACGGCTCGAAGACCATCGCCGCCACCATCGTGCCCTCCAGCATCTCGCGCCACGCCGACTCCTCACCGGCTCGCGCCCACACCGCCGCAGCATCGGTCCAGGCCCGGACTGATGCCGCCTCCAGCTCCGCCTCATCCCGGTTCCTGTCACGCTAGACCCGGCCTTCGGCGTCGGTCGGGTCCAGGCCGAGGTCTGGATCTGCCGGCTCCTCCTCCTCGTCCTGGTCGACGGGACCGGACCGGCTCCTTCGGAACGCGGCATCCTTAGCAGCCGCGGCATCGACCGGTGCCCTTGCCAGCGCGATCGGCGACCTGAAGACAAGGCGAAATAAACAACAAGCAAGGTTGACTCAGCTACTCGGAGGCAGGCAGAAGAAAAAGCTTACCCCGCCAGGACCTGGACGGCGGCCCTCGCCGGCTTCTGCTGCGCTGCGCCGGCCTCGCGCTCCCGGCCAGGTCTTCCATGCGCTTCGCTACCCGGGGCCGTGGCGTGACGCTGTCCTTCCCGTGCGGTCGGCTCGGCGGCGCCTCCTCAGCCCAAGTCAATGATCTGCGTCAGCATCGTCCGCGCCGCATCGCGCCCAGTGACTCAAGAGGCATGAAAAAGAAAGCAAAAGGCAAGACTTACCTGCACGGCGCCCTACGCCGACATTGCTGTCATCCTCCTCCTCTCCGCCGTGGGCCGCGGGCTCCTCCTTCGCCGCCCGCACCACCTGCGACGGAGCCTGGGCGTAAGGGTGCCGGATGGCATTCAAAAGCACCTCCCGCGTCACGTCGAGACAGATGAGAAGATGCGCAGCAACAAAATACAAAGACCAGAGACTCACTAGGGGCGCCGGATTCGAGTGGCTGTACGGCGGTTTGCCGAACCGCCAGTCGTCCCTCAAGTTAGCCTTGGAGATGTCGTTGACCCAGCGCGTGATCTGGTCCACCGCTAGGTGCGTCGCTCCCAGGCGGTTGGTGTCCTGGAGGCCGGTCATCTCGCCGATGAGGCAGGAGCGCCGGTGCAGCGGAAGGACCCGATGCGAAATGAAGGCAGCAATGAGGTCGGTGCCGCTGAGCCCCTCCCGCGCCTTCATCACCGATACTCGCTCGCAGACATTGAGAATCTCCTCCGACGGGTTCCTGGGGTAATAACCCACGTTCATCTTCGCCTGCGGCGGCGCGATGGCAAAGGCCGGCAGGTTGATGCAGTCCACGCCAAGGTTGCAGACGTAGAAGAAGGAGTTCTGCCACTTCTTGGCAGAATCCTCCAGTGGAATCTTTGGGCAGTCAGCGCCCGACCGCTTCGAGATGACGGTGGCGCCGCATTCGGAGAACTCCCCGGCCGTCGGTCCCTGCTGCTTCAAGGAGAAGAAGCACGCCCAAAGGTCGACCGTGGGCTCGACCCCCAGGTACCCCTCGCAGAGGGTGACGAAGCCCGACAGCTGGACAATGGCGCTGGCGCCAAGATGATGGGGCTGGAGCCTGAAGAACTCCAGGAACATGCGGAAGAAGGCGCTCACCTGAAGCCCGACCCCGCGCTCGATGTGCGGGAGGAAGACCACACGCTCCGTGCCCTCGGACTGCGGCCTCTGCTCGCCCCGCGGCAGGCGCACCGCAACCTCAGTTTCCCTCGGCAAGCGTCGGGAGGAGCAGAGGTAGAAGATGTCGTCAACGGTGACAGTCGATCCCATCTAGGAGCCCGACGGCAGCGCCATCGATGGAGACGAAAGAAAGGAAGGAAGATTGATGACGGCGGAGCTCGGCTCGAAGCGGCGGGCGTCGCAGTGCAGCGGTCGCAAGAAGAAGAGGAAGGACGAAGAGGTAGGGGAGCGCGATGGAGAATGATGTCCGCCGCCCCCCTCACCCCAATTTATAAGCCTCGGTTTGAACATGGGGGAGTCGGATCGTTAACGCTCGCCTTTCCCACTACCCTGCAATAAGTGCGCACGTACGCGCACAATGAACTACACGGGGAAGAGCAACCAACCCCCAGAACACCGCAATAAATCTCAGTGTGTGGTCCAAGGGCACCCGGAGGTGGGCCCCAGCACATCGCTCAGTCCCGTCACACGCGTGCCCTGTCAGGCCCCTCCAACTTCAAGGCACCACGTGGCGCCTGCATGAAGCCCGAGGGATTGCCCCAAGATTCGATGGACTCCTCGGTTCCCGCCACTGTCGGGACGCCGCGATCCGGTTTACAGAAACCGGCACACAGTGGGTGTTGCCGGACGCGGCGCTCACAGGATTCGCCTTTTTTAATGGGGGAAACTACAAAGGCCCTCCCATCCGAAGACGGTGGACCTTCACAGCTTCGGGGACGACTGTCGGGGGGATGAACCACGGGCAGGCAACGGAACCCGGATCCTTTACAAAAGCAACGGGCCCGGCGTCGCCCCTCAAGCCGGCGCGCGCCTGGCCGGGTCGTTCGGCCCGGCTAGGCCCCGCGACCCGGCCAAACTCTCCAACCCGACCAGGCCCCTCGACTCGGCCTCGACAACCAGCACAAGACAGCCGAACCCGGCACGACCAAGACTTCCCCAACAAGCCAGCACCGCCCTTGGCATGTTCCTCAACCCAGCCACGGGTCATCTCCCATCCCATCCAGGCCATACGATGGGATGAGTCTTCATCCACTGATGACCGAGGCAACAGTGCCCTGCCCATGCCTCTGGTCAGCCGAGCGTTGCAACAGTGCCCCTCACCTGCCCGCTGACTAGGACTCCACTTGTTATAGAATAGTCCCTTACAAAGGAAGCAAGACTAGGACTCCACTTGTTATAGAATAGTCCAAGTCCTACTAGGACTCTAGATGTAACCCGCCCCTCCAACTTATATAAGGAGGGGCAGGGCACCCCAACAGGAGGGGGATAATCTATAAGGCTAGACACAATTAGGAGAGCCGGTTTATGCGGTGACTCCCTTATGAGCATAATGAGACCTAGCCACAAACATCATGTAGGGCTAGTAACAGATGATGTTTCCCGGGGCCCGAAGCTGTCTAAATCCTTGTCTTGTGTGTTGATCCGCCTTGCGTCTCTCATCCCGATCAACCCCTCTCAAGCTACCACATAGATGCGTTGGCCTCACGACTCAGTCCTTACACTAGGACAACTGCCGTGACAAGTCCACGACAAGAGTGGTACGGTAATCCTGTCCTGGAAATCATGTTACTAGACCATGATGAACCTACGAACTATGAGGAAGCGATGATGAGCCCAGATTCCACGAAATGGCTTGAAGCCATGAAATCTGAGATGGGATCCATGTATGAGAACAAAGTGTGAACTTTGGTGGACTTGCCCGATGATCGGCAAGCCATAGAAAATAAATGGATCTTTGAGAAGAAGGCCGACGCAAACGGTAATGTTACTGTTTACAAAGGTCGACTTGTTGCGAAAGGTTTTCGACAAGTTCAAGGAGTTGACTACGATGAGACTTTCTCACCCGTAGCGATGCTTAAGTCTGTCCGAATCATGTTAGCAATTGCTGCATTTTATGATTATGAAATTTGGCAAATGGATGTCAAAACTGCATTTCTGAATAGATTTCTGGAAGAAGAGTTGTATATGATGCAACCAGAAGGTTTTGTCGATCCAAGGGTGATAACAAAGTGTGCAAGCTCCAGCGACCCATTTATGGACTGGTGCAAGCCTCTTGGAGTTGGAATAAACGCTTTGATAGTGTGATCAAAGCATATGGTTTTATCTGCACTTTTGGAGAAGCTTTGTATTTACAAGAAAGTGAGTGGGAGCTCTGTAGCATTTCTAATCTTATATGTAGATGACATATTGTTGATTGGAAATGATATAGAATTTCTGGATAGCATAAAGGGATACCTGAATAAGAGTTTTTCTATGGAAGACCTCGGAGAAGCTGCTTACATACTGGGCAACAAAATCTATAGAGATAGATCAAGACGCTTAATTGGACTTTCACAAAGCACATACCTTGATAAAGTTTTGAAGTAGTTCAAAATGGATCAGTCAAAGAAAAGGGTTCTTGCACAGTGTTACAAGGTGTGAAGTTGAGTCGGACTCAATGCCCGATCACTTCGTAAGATAGAGAGAAAATGAAAGTCATTCCCTATGCTTCAGCCATAGGTTCTATCATGTATGCAATGTTGTGTACCACACCTGATGTATGTCTTGCTATAAGCATAGCAGGGAGGTACCAAAGTAATCCCGGAGTGGAGCACTGGACAGCGGTCAAGAACATCCTGAAATACCTGAAACGGACTAAGGATATGTTTCTCGATTATGGAAGTGAAAAAGAGCTCATCGTAAACGGTTACTTTGATGCAAGATTTGACACTGATCCGGATGACTCTAAGTCGCAAACCGGATACGTATTTTTATTGAATGGACGAGCTGTCAGTTGGTGCAGTTCCAAGCAGAGCGTCGTGGCGGGATCTACATGTGAAGCGGAGTACATTGTTGCTTCGGAAGCAGCAAATGAAGGAGTTTGGATGCAGATAGTTCATATCCGATCTACGTGTCATACTGATAACCCACAAGTACAGGGGATCACAACAGTTTTCGAGGGTAGAGTATTCAACCGAAATTTATTGATTCGACACAAAGGGAGCCAAAGAATATTCTCAAGTATTAGCAGTTGAGTTGTCAATTCAACGCACCTGGATGCTTAGTATCGGCAGCAAAGTATTTAGTAGCAAAGTAGTATGGAAGTAACGGTAACAGTGGCAAAAGTAACAGTAGCAGTTTTGTAGTAATTGTAAGAGCAACAATGGTAAAGTAAATAAGCGAAGCACAATATGTGAAAAACTCGTAGGCATTGGATCAGTGATGGATAATTATGTCGGATGTGATTCCTCATGTAATGGTTATAACATAGGGTGACACAGAACTAGCTCATATTCATTAATGTAATGTAGGCATGTATTCCAAATATAGTCATACATGCTTATGGAAAAGAACTTGCATGACATCTTTTGTCCTACCCTCCCATGGTAGTGGGGTCCTAGTGGAAACTAAGGGATATTAAGGACCAAAGCATTAACACATAGTGAATACATGAGCTCTTCAAACTACGGTCATCACCAAGAAGTATCCCGATTATTGTCACTTCGGGGTTGTCGGATCATAACACATAATAGGTGACTATAGAATTGCAAGATAGGATCAAGAACTCACATATATTCATGAAAACATATTAGGTTCAGATCTGAAATCATGGCACTCGGGCCCTAGTGACAAGCATTAAGCATAGCAAAGTCATAGCAACATCAATCTCAGAACATAGTGGATACTAGGGATCAAACCTAACAAAACAAACTTGATTACATGATAAATCTCATCCAACCCATCACCGTCCATCGAGCCTACGATGGAATTACTCATGCACGACGGTGAGCATCATGAAATTGGTGATGGAGGATGGTTGATGATGACGACGGCGACGAATCCCCCTCACCGGAGCCCCGAATGGACTCCAGATCAGCCCTCCCGAGAGAGATTAGGGCTTGGAGGCGGCTCCGTATCGTAAAACGCGATGAAACTTTCTCTCTGATTTTTTCTCCGTGAAAGCAAATATATGGAGTTGGAGTTGAGGTCGGTGGACGTCCTGGGTGGCCACGAGGCAAGGGGGCGCGCCCTAGGGGAGGGGGCGTGCCCCCACCCTCGTGGACAGGGTGTGGGCCCCTTGACACTGTTTTATTCGCCAGTATTTTTTATTAATTCTGAAAAGTTGCTCCGTGGATTTTCAGTTCATTCTGAGAACTTTTATTTCTGCACAAAAATAACACCATGGCCATTCTGCTGAAAATAGCATCAGTCCGGGTTAGTTTCACTCAAATCATGCAAGTTAGAGTCCAAAACAAGGGCAAAAGTGTTTGGAAAAGTAGATATGACGGAGACGTATCAACTCTCCCAAGCTTAAACCTTTGCTTGTCCTCAAGCAATTCAGTTGACAAAGTGAAAGTGATAAAGAAAAACTTTTACAAACTCTGTTTGCTCTTGTTGTTGCAAATATGTAAAGCCAGCATTCAAGTTTTCAGCAAAGATTATGAACTAACCATATTCACAATAACACTTAGGTCTCATGTTTACTCATATCAATGGCATAATCAACTAGTGAGCAATAATAATAAAACTCGGATGACAACACTTTCTCAAAACAATCATAATATGATATAACAAGATGGTATCTCGCTAGCCCTTTCTGAGACTGCAAAACATAAATGTAGAGCACCTTTAAAGATCAAGGACTGCCTAAACATTGTAATTCATGGTAAAAGAGATACAGTCATAGTCATACCCAATATAAACTAATAGTAATGCATGCAAATGACAACGGTGCTCTCCAGCGGGTGCTTTTTAACAAGAGGGTGATGACTCAACATAAAAGTAAATAGATAGGCCCTACGTAGAGGGAAGCAGGGATTTGTAGAGGTGCCAGAGCTCGATTTTGGAATAGAGATGAATAACATTTTGAGCGGTAATACTTTCACTGTCAACATAACAACTATGAGATCTCGATATCTTCCATGCTACACACATTATAGGCAGTTCCCAAAAAGAATGGTAAAGCTTATACTCCCCCACCACCAACAAGCATCAATCCATGGCTTTCCCGAAACAACGGGTGCCTCCAACTAGCAACAATCCTGGGGAGTTTTGTTTGCAATTATTTTGTTTTGATTTAAGCATGGGACTGGGCATCCCGGTGACCAGCCATTTTCTCGTGAATGAGGAGCGGAGTCCACTCCTCTTGAGAATAACCCGCCTAACATGGAAGATACAGACAGCGCTAGTTGATACATGAGCTGCTCGAGTATACAAATCAGAATTTCATTTGAAGGTTTGGAGTTTGGCACATACAAATATACTTGGAACGGCAGGTAGATACCGCATATAGGAAGGTATGGTGGACTCATATGGAATAACTTTGGGGTTTATGGAGTTTGGATGCACAAGCAGTATTCCCGCTTAGTATAGGTGAAGGTTAGAAAAAGACTGGGAAGCGACCAACTGAGAGAGCGACAACAGTCATGAACATGCATTAAAATTAATCAAAAATGAGTGCAAGCATGAGTAGGATATAATCCACCATGAACATAAATATCATGAAGGCTATGTTGATTTTTTTTCAACTACATGCGTGAACATGTGCCAAGTCAAGTCACTCGAATCATTCAAAGGAGGATAGCACCCTATCATACCACATCACAACCATTTTAATAGCATGTTGGCACGCAAGGTAAACCATTATAAGCTCCTAGCTAATTAAGCATGGCATAAGCAACTATAATCTCTAATTGTCATTGCAAACTTGTTTATTCATAATACGCTGAATCAGGAACGATGAACTAATTATATTTACAAAAACAAGAGAGGGACGAGTCCATACCAGCTTCTCTCTTCTCAGCCAGTCCATCATATATCGTCATTATTACCTTTCACTTGCACGACCGAACGGTGTATATAATAATAATGGTGCACGTGCATTGGACTAAGCTGGAATCTGCAAGCATTCAATTCAAGGGAGAAGACAAGGTAATATGGGCTCTTGATTAAATCAACAATAATGCATACGAGTGCCATGCAAACATTTTCATCATGGTCTTCTCCTCTCGACCCCAAAGAAAAGAAAAGAAATAAACCTATTTACACGGGAAAGCTCCCAACAAGAAAAAGAAGAACGAGAAATGTTTTTGAGTCTTCTTTTAGTTATTACTACTACAGACATGGAATTTAAACTAACTAATTGTTTTTGTTTTCCTTAAGGTTATTTAAACACACAAGAAGAAAGCTAGAAAAAGAAATTAAACTAGCATGGATAGTACAATGAAAAAAGTATGAGTAGCGACAACTAGAATTAGTGTGTGAACATGAATGTAATGTCGGTGAGAAATACATGCTCCCCCAAGCTTAGGCTTTTGGCCTAAGTTGGTCTATGGCCATGGGTAGCCTGGCTGATATCCGAAGTTGTAACTGGGGTCGTACTGAGATGCAGCAGCCATCGCCTCCTCGAAAGCAGAAAGATGGCGACGAGCTGCCTCCGTCCTCCTCTCGTACTGCGTCGCCTCCTCCCTGGTTATAACATATCTTCCTTTTGCTCGATAGTCAAAGAGGGCAGGAGCAGGAGAGTAATATGGACAGCGCGATGTCTGTCAAGGATTAGTCGATACTGGAGGAATTGTTCATTCCTCTCAAGAAAATGATGATTAACCATGGCATTATAATCTAAATAAGCGGGAGGCAACTCCCTATTATTTTCATGCGTAGGTATACCAAGATAATTAGCCACACGAGTCGCATAAATCCCCCCAAACAAGTCTCCAACTAAACCATTATTATGCAACCTACGTGCAACAATTGCCCCCAAGTTGTATTGTTTATCACCTAATACCGGACTCTTGAGAACACAAAGATCAGGAACACACATGTGACATTCTTCATCTTTACCGTTAATGCATCTACCAACGAAAAGAGCAAAATAATGTATAGAAGGAAAGTGAATGCTCCCTATGGAAGCTTGTGCTATTTCTCTAGATTCTCCCACAGCGATACTAGCAAGAAAATATTTATATTCAGATTTACGAGGTTCATTAACATTGCCCCAATGCGGAAGTTTACAAGCAGTAGTGAAATCTTCTAGGTCCATGATATATGATGTATCATAAATATCAAACAGGACAGTTGGAGAATCACGCGAAGATGTAAATTTGAACCTTCTCACAAAAGACCAGTCAAATGATAGTATTGAGGACACTTATCTTGCATGAATTCCTCAAGATCGGCATTACACACATATGCATCAAATTCATCCTTGGTGTCTGATTTGACCATAAACTCCTCTGACGGCCATTCACAAGGCCGCACGTCAGCTTCCCGCGGTGGTTCGTCGTCCTGCTCACGTGTTGCGAGCCTGGGTCCCTTCTTCCTTGAAGAACCACCTTGGTACATTTTCCTGGACATATTTCTTCCTTTGAAAAATTTCTGAGATTTTTAGAAACTCAAAATAAAAGTGAATCAAACTCAACAAAATTGATGGCAACTACTCCCACAAGGGCCTAGAGCCTATATCATGCATTAGAATTACTTGGGACCATATAAATTTGACATGCAAGCTCAAGAAAATGGTCACCTAGGCAGCAAAAATTTGCAATGAATAAAGCACTAGAACAAAAACTAATTGGACCATTGGAGGAGTCACATACCAAAGAACAATCCCCCATAGCAGTTTTGTGAATGGAGCTTTGAGCAAGGAGATCGAAAATGGCAGCAAGGTGAGCTAGAATTCGTGCTTGAGATGGATGGTGATTTTTTTGGGAGGAATAAGAAGTGTGTGGGTGCCGGAATAAGTGGAGGCGGGGCCACCATGGGCCCACGAGGCAGGGGGGCGCGCCCTGTAGGCACTACAAGAAATATGTCAACTTGTGACCCTGACTATTGGTCACTGAAAGGTCATTGTTTTTCATTTCTGGCCTTTTTGTGACAAAAAACAGAAGGTCAAAAGCTGGGGCTCGTAAACTGAAATTAACGACCTTCTCTGGGAGAAGGTCATGGAATTCCACGACCAAAACAAAAGGTCGTTGATTCCATGACCTTCTGTTTTGGTCGCTAGCTCTCTGCTCAGGCCACGTTGGATCCGATGTGGCAATCTGACGTGGCAAAATTGCGACCAATTGAAAAGGTCAAAAATTAGAATCAGCCCGGTCCAATTGGGTGTTTATATAGGCCGAGCCCATTAATTGAGCCAATTTAGTGTATTTTTCTGTCAATTTTTGTTAGCTTCATGGGCCAAGCCCAACATTGCAGCCCTTTTATTTTTGGGCCATGGCCATTTTGGCTGAGCAGTTCAAGTATTTCTTTTTTATCTCAACAATTTGTTTTTTATATGTATCATGGGTCCACTAGTCACATGGATCCCAGTTATCATGTTCTCATAAGTGGGTCCAAGTTGTCAGGTTCTAGCAAGTGGGTCCGACTTGTCAGGGTCATATTCCTCATTTCATTTTGATAGTAAATAAATAACCAATATTTAAATTGGCACTGACAAAAAACACATATAATACTTCAAATAACAATGGCCAGATTCAGTATAGAGCCAGATTCTGTATGGAGCTCCTGCTCTACAAATAACACGCAATACAATGGTGCTCCTGCTCTACAAATAACTCTACAAGTGGAGTAACTAATTTACAAGCTCTACAAGCACTATATTCTTCAAGATGGAGCTCCTTCGTTAGAATTACAAACAGGCACATGCACCTGCTCTTGCTCATAGTCAGGACGCCCTGTTACATGAATCAGCAAAGAAGAATCAGAAAACTGGAGCAAATATATTATGAAGAGACCATTCAATAAAAAGGACAAGTTCTTCAGAATGATAACACAAATTCAACTAGTACAATGCTTTTAGAAGTCAAAAAAATAACAATTACTACATTGCAGATGATCATGAAGAGTATAAACACATCTTAAATC
This sequence comes from Aegilops bicornis, assembly GCA_021605145.1. NCBI lineage: Eukaryota > Viridiplantae > Streptophyta > Magnoliopsida > Poales > Poaceae > Aegilops > Aegilops bicornis. Next base: position 75,916,997 of record CM038671.1, on the reverse strand, counting down.
TTACTTGTAAAAAGAAAATACATTAGTGCAGGGGAGTTCAGGCAGAAAACATACTGCCACAATGTGCCCCTGGTTAGCCCAAATCAACAACACGCCATACTCCTCCAACATACTGCCACGGCACGGTCCATCACAATAATGTAACCAGACAAGGGCTGCTCTAAGCAAGCATAGTTGCACATGCAAAGTCAATTGTCTAGTTAAATGCTCTACATGTCTTCTAAATTGATCGACAGATAAATATAGCGCAAAATACTTCATGAAAGCAAAAAATCATTACATTGTACTAGTACTAAAACAAAAACAGAAACATGAACAAATCAAGCTTCGGCTCCCACGTAGATTGGGAATACAGCAATACAGTATAAAAAATAAACTACTAGAATACATAGAAATTCCATGCAGATGAGTACTTCCATAATACAGTTTCTTTTTTTGAAGAGTTGCATATCACAATAAAAATAGATACAAAGTTTAATTGCCCGAGGACAGAACTGTATAGTAAAGAACACGGAAAATACAAGGCATGCATACATTATTAACTAAAAGAGAGGATCGATCAATAAGGATTAGTTAACCCATATCGATAAATAATATCTATAGATGATTCCATACAATGTAGAACTGTTGTACTTGGCAATGCACACTACCTACTGATGACTGGTTATATTGGTTCATTGTCATCAAATTAAAAAAGAACTACCCTGATCAAGCATACATAAGCACAAAAAAGATCAAACAAGCTCATTGTGCATTTTCTTTTTAAATATGATACACAATAAGCATAAGTAACCACTAGGAAAATAACTTGCTATCTACATGCCCTATTATCAGCAACAAGAACATTAGGTAAGGAATAACAGAATATTTCCAATGCAATCTGTCTCCATCCCCAGCACTGCGGCAACAGTCTCCAGCATCATTGCGCGGCAGCCATACCTCCTCTGCAACCCAATTTGAAGGGTCAGCTTCAGAACATGATAAACTTCGAAGTACAATACAGGAGACCAAGATGATAAACTGGTGCAAAAATCATGATAAACAGGTACCCCTCTCTGTCTGAACCGTTTTCTTGCACATATGGATGTGCTAACAATACAACTAGCATTAAAGTTGAATATATGTCCATGTTTCCTAGCAAACAAAAATCTTGTACAAACTAGCATTGAAGATGAATATATTCCCATAACAACTAGCAGCACCAGCTTATGAAACCACATATATATTCCCATCTAATTTATTCCAATGGATGTTAAATTAATAGATGTATTGCAAATGTCTGAAGCAATGTTATGCGCTATATCCATCTCATTATCTGAAGGCAGGCAAACTAAGATTTCACCCAACCTACAACAGTTGCTGCCACAACCAAACTACATAGTAGTTCTACCTACAGTAGATGGAGGCAATTCTCTCACCTGGGGTAGCTGTCGAGGAGCAAGTTGAGGAAGGTCGGGGTAGGAGCAGCATGATGCAACTTGGGGACTTAGTCGGGTAACACAACTGGCAGCAGTAGGTCCAGCACATCCTATACTAGAAGCAGCTCCCATGGCCTTGAATTCCTGTCCTTGACACAATACGAGCACACATCAATAGGAGATGATGAGAAGTTGTAGAAGAAGGAGTCCACGAGCATCAGCAGGCAATAGAGTGGAAGAAGATGAAATTGAGAGGCGGGGCGAACCTTGCTGCTGCTGCTGCTGCCGTTGTGTCCTTGAGCTCGAGCTCGCTGACCTTGACAATGTCTGCCTGGTCCCAGATGCTCAAGATCTTGGTGCGAGCCTCCTCAAGGGATGGCCACAATGCATCCCTCAGGTTTGGGTCATACGAGAGAAGCTCATCGGCCTCTTTGGCAACCTTCATGGCGTGCAGATGTGCTGTCCGGCAAGGCTCGGCAATCAAGGTTATTGATCCATAGTGGAAGACTGCAGCCTGGGTACATCAAAAGTTGTGAGACATCTTCCCTCAAAGAAATAAAACATTGCAGTACAGAAACTTTCACACAAATTAACAGTTCAGTACAGAATCTCCAAAACAAATTGACAGATAAGAATTGGAACACTTTCTTATAAGTTCTGCACAAAGAGCACAAATTTATAAAAATAAAACGGTCGAAACATCTAGGGCCACCAGATATGTGGTAGTTCTAGGTCACGAAATTATACTATACATAGAAAGGAGCCCAAGCTCACCTGACATGCACAATTCTAAAATTAGAGCAGTCTCACAGTACAAAACACCTAATAACATGCAAATATTATCCATAAGTTTTACTAACCAGGACAAGAACTGATCTATCTGTCACCAGCGGACACTCTCAATTATTGTGCATCACACGGATTCTTGAAATATCATACTTGGCCGGTCAGCTCAGGCCGGCCGATGGATCCAAGAACCACAAAAATGATTTGTTTCATATAATGGCACTCCTAAGATTAGCTATTTTGTCTCCCCTCAATTTGATGCACGACAGTCAGTGACGGTGCATCACATGATAAGATCCAGCAAAAGAACCAAGTGCCAACCAGAAGGCGCAATAAGATCCGCCCAAGACGAGCACCGAAGGCGCCTTATTTGCCAAGGAATGTCTGGATTCCATGGAAGATTTAGCACCCGGGCGCACCCGAATTACACGAAACAAAAAGGACACCTTTATTAGGTGCAGGAACAGGACAAGGGAAAATCCCAGCCGCCGCCACCTATTTTGCACCGAATTGGCAGAAGGAAACCTAGCATCGGCGTCCAGATCCAAGAAACCGGGCGAAGATTCATTCCACTACGGTTGACGGGATCGAGCTGGTTCCCCCAACACACAGATCAAGAGAGAGAGGGGGGGATTCATACCAGATCTGGAGGTCGCCATCGGTGGGCTCCGCGGAGATGGCCGGCTACCGGCTCGTGTCCTCGAGGTTGAGGGAGAACCTGCCGTCCTCGAGGCCATCCAGGAGACGGAGTGGCGCTTGAGGGCTCGGGAGTCGCCGGAGGTAGAGCAGCGCCGGAGTTGGAGCCGACTGAAACCCTAGCCGCCACGGGGTAGGGTTTCGGGCTCCCCCTACCATGGCCGCGGGACCTGAGCTGCTGCTGGGTTGGATCTGCCGCGCGCCGGCGGTGGGGTAGCAGGTCGCTGGCGGGGCTGGTGGAGCGGAGGTCGCGCCGGCCGATGGGATCGGGGGAGAGGAGGTCGCGGGAGGGAGGGGTTGGGGTCGGGGTCGCGGGGCTGTAGGAGCGGAGGGAGGGAGAAAGAAAGGAGGCGGGGGGTGGATGGAAAATGTCCACGAGCACTAGGGTTTCGGCTTAGGTGGGCTTGGGGTGAGGACTGCCGTTGGATCCGCGAGCATCCGACGATGTTTCATCCATGATCCGCATGAAACGACCACAGACCAATCAATATGCAGCAAACGGGTATATTGTCATGACCATCTAAATTGGTCGTAGTTGACTAAAAAATTGCCCATGGTTGATTAAAATTTTGTTTTTCATTTTTCAAGTGCCCAAAATGAGTTTTTTGTGAAGGACCTACAATATATTTGTTGTAAAATTGGACCAAATCAATTTTCTAAAATATTAGAATACATTTAAATGTATAATTGCTCTAATACTTGGGTGTCAAAAGTTATGATTCACCTCTCATGAAAAAGACAAATTTCCGCCGATCAAGTTGGAAATGGGTCAAATTTGTACTGCAGCTACGTCATAGTTTGCTCTTTATTTTTTCCAAAAATCATTTCTAGGTACATAAGTATCTATTTAATCAGAGAAACAGCAAATGTTTTCCAAGATTCAACCACTAGATAGGAACGGTCATGCCCGCCGTTTCGACCGCATTTTTAAATGGGCATAAAAAATTCAAAAAAAATCAAAAATTTGGAAAACTTTCGCATTGTGTCATTATATGTGACCAAATTACCGGGAAAAATAATAAACTTGTAATACGGGAATTCTTTTAAAAAAGTGTTCTCAGAAACGAGCTATCATGTGTGGAGATAAATGGCTTTCAAGCCAAATGATCAATCTTATGGCCACATTCATGGCATAATTTGCTCAAATGATCTCATATGTGCACAAGTGTGCATATTGTAATTCCAAATAATGTTGCCTAAGGGAGTTTTCATTTTCTTTTCACGAAAAATTCATTTTCCATTTTTCGAGTGCCCAAAATGAGTTCTTTTTGTGAAGGACCTATCATATATTTGTTGCAAAATTGGACCAAATAAATTTTATAAAATAATATGCCATGTTTAATGCACAATTGACCAAATGGTTGGGTGTCAAAAGTTTTGATCCACCTCTGGTGAAAAAGGCAAATTTCCGCCGATCCAGCAGGAAGCAGGTCAAATTTGAACTGTGGCTGCGTCATAGTTTGCTCTTTATTTTTTCCAAAAATCATTTCTAGGTATATAAGTATCGATTTATTCAGAGAAACAGCAAAATTTCCCAAGATTCAACCACTAGATAGGAGCAGTCAAGCCCATTGCTTTAATAGTATTTTGAAATGGGCATAAAAAATTCAGAAAAAAATCAAAAAATTGGAAAACCTTCGCATTGTGTCATTATATGTGACCAAATTACCGGGAAAAATAATAAACTTGTAATACGGGAATTCTTTTTAAAAAGTGTTCTCAGAAACGAGCTATCATGTGTGGAGATCAATGGCTTTCAAGCCAAATGATCAATCTTATGGCCACATTCATGGCATAATTTGCTCAAATGATCTCACATTGTGCACAAGTGTGCATCTTGTAATTCCAAATAATGTTGCCTAAGGGAGTTTTCATTTTCTTTTCACGGAAAATTCATTTTCCATTTTTTGAGTGCCCAAAATGAGTTTTTTTGTGAAGGACCTACCATTTATTTGTTACAAAATTGGACCAAATCAATTTTATAAAATACTAGGCCATGTTTAATGCACAATTGACCAAATGGTTGGGTGTCAAAAGTGTTGATCCACCTTTGGAGAAAAAGGCAAATTTCCGCTGATCCAGCAGGAAGCGGGTCAAATTTGAACTGTGGCTGCCTCATAGTTTGCTCTTTATTTTTTCCAAAAATCATTTCTAGGTATATAAGTATCGATTTATTCAGAGAAACAGCAAAAATTTCCCAAGATTCAACCACTAGATAGGAACGGTCAAGCCCGCTGTTTCGACCGTATTTTGAAATGGGCATAAAAAATTCAGAAAAAAATCAAAAAATTGGAAAACCTTCGCATTGTGTCATTATATGTGACCAAATTATAGGGAAAAATAATAAAATTTTAATATGGGAATTCTTTTAAAAAAGTGTTCTTAGAAACGAGCTATCATGTGTGGAGATCTATGGCTTTCAAGCCAAATGATCAATCTTATGGCCACATTCATGGCATAGTTTGTTCAAATGATCTCATATTGTGCACAAGGGTGCATATTGGAATGGAAAACAATGTTGCCTAAGGAAATTTTCATTTTCTTTGGACTAAAAAATCATTTTCCATTTTTCGAGTGCCCCGAATGAGGTTTTTTTTGTGAAGAACCTGGCAAATAATTGTTGCAAATTTGTACCAAATCAATTTTCTAAAATACTAGGACCTATTTAATGCACAATTGACCAAATGGTTGGGTGTAAAAAGTTTTGATCCACCTCTTGTGAAAAAGACAAATTTCCGCCGATTCAGTTGGAAGCGGGTCAAATTTGAACTGTAGCTACCTCGTAGTTTGCTCTTTATTTTTTTCAAAAATCATTTCTAGGTACATAAGTATCTATTTAATAAGAGAAACACCAAAAAAATTCCAAGATTCAACCACTAGCTAGGAACGGTTATTCCCGCCATTTTGGCCGCATTTTGAAACACGCATAAAAAATTCAAAAAAATCAAAAAATTGGAAAACCTTTGCATTGTTTCATTATATGGCCAAGTTACCAGCAAAAATTATAAACTTGTATACGGAAATTATTATAAAAAAATGTTTTCAGAAACGAGCTATCAAGTGTGAAGATTCATGGCTTTCAAGCCAAATGATCAATCTTATGGCCACATTCATGACATAGTTTGTTCAAATGATCTCATATTGTGCACAAGAGTTCATCTTGGAATGGTATACAATGTTGCCTAAGGAATTTTTCATTTTCTTTGGACGAAAAATTCGTTTTCCGTTTTTTGAGTGCCCAAAATGAGTTTTTTTGTGAAGGACCTATAATATATTTGTTGCAAAATTGTACCAAATAAATTTTCTAAAATACTAGGACATGTTTAATCCACAATTGACCAAATGGTTGGGTGTAAAAAATATTTGATCCACCTCTCGTGAAAAAGACAAATTTCTGCCGATTCAGTTGGAAGCGGGTCAAATTTGAACTGTAGCTACCTCGTAGTTTGCTCTTTATTTTTTCCAAAAATCATTTCATGGTACATAAGTATCTATTTAATCAGAGAAACATCAAAAGGTATCCAAGATTCAACAACTAGCTAGGAACGGTCAAGCCCACCGTTTTGACCGCATTTTGAAACGGGCATAAAAAATTCAAAAAAATTCAAAAAAAATCAAAAAATTGGAAAACCTCTGCATTGTGTCATTATATGTGACCAAGTTTCCAGAAAAAATAATAAACTTGTAATACGGTAATTATTTTAAAAAGTGTTTTTAGAAATGAGCTATCATGTGTGAAGATTCATGGCTTTCAAGCCAAGTGATTAATCTTATGGCCACATTCATGGCATAGTTTGTTCAACTGAACTCATATTGTGCACAAGGGTGCATCTTGGAATGAAAAACAAAGTTGCCTAAGGAAGTTTTCATTTTCTTTGGACGAAAAAAATTCATTTTTCATTTTTTCGAGTGCCCAAAATAAGTTTTTTTGTGAAGGACCTACCATATATTTGTTGTAAAATTGGACCTAATCAAAGTAGCACCATGTTTTTCATATAATGAGTCTCATATGTTGTAACTTTCATATACTAGTGGGAATTTTTCATTATAGAACTTGGCTTGTATATTCCTATGATGGGCTTCCTCAAATGCCATAGGTCTTCGTGAGCAAGCAAGTTGGATGCACACCCACTAGTTTTCTTTTGTTGAACATTCATTTATAGCTCTAGTGCATCCGTTGCATGGCAATCCCTACTCCGCATGCTGACATCAATTGGTGGGCATCTCCATAGCCCGTTGATTATCCTCGTCAATGTGAGACTTTCTTTTTTTTGTCTTCTCCACACAATCCCCATCATCATATTCTATTCCACCCATAGTGCTATATCTATGGCTCACGCTCATGTATTGCGTGAAGGTTGAAAAAGTGTGAGATTATTTAAGTACGAGACAATTGCTTGGCTTGTCATCGGGGGTGTAGAATTTGGGAACATCTTTGTGTGACGAAAATGAAGCATAGCCTAACTATATGATTTTGTAGGGATGAACTTTCTTCAGCCATGTTAATTTGAGAAGACATGATTGCTTTGATTAGTATGCTTGAAATGTTACTATTTCTTTTATCAATATGAACTTTTATTTTGAATCATTTGGATCTGAACATTCATGCCACAATAAAGAAAATTACATTGAGAATTATGCTTGGTAGCATTCCACATCAAAAATTCTATTTTTTATCATTTACCTACTCGAGGACGAGCAGGAATTAAGCTTGGGGATGCTTGATATGTCTCCAACGTATCTATAATTTTTTATTGTTCCATGCTATTATATTACCCCTTTTGGATGTTTATGGGCTTTATTTTACACATTTATATCATTTTTGGGACTAACCTACTAACCGGAGGCCCAGCCGGTATTGTTGTTTTTTTGCCTATTTCAGTATTTCCAAGAAAAGGATATCAAACGGAGTCCAAACAGAATGAAACCTTCGGGAGCGTGATTTTTGGAACGAACGTGATCCGGAGAACTTGGAGTGCAAGTCAAGAAGCAATCGAGGCAGCCAGGAGATAGGAGGGCGCGCTCACCCCTCCTAGACGTGCCCCCTGTCTCCTGGGCCCCTCGAGGGGCCACCGACGTACTTCTTCCTCCTATATATACCTACGTACACCAAAAACATCCAGGGAGCAACCGAAACACAATTTCCACCGCCGTAACCTTCTGTATCCGTGAGATCCCATCTTGGAGCCTTTGTCGGCGCTCCGCCGGAGTGGGAATCGACCATGGAGGGCTTCTACATCAACACCATAGCCCCTCAGATGAGTTGTGAGTAGTTTACCACAGACCTTCGGGTCCATCGTTATTAGCTAGTTGGTTCTTCTCTCTTTTTGGATCTCAATACAATGTTCTCCCCCTCTCTTGTGGAGATCTATTCGATGTAAACTCTTTTTGCGGTGTGTTTGTCGAGATCTGATGAATTGTGGATTTATGATCAAGTTTATCTATGAGAAATATTTGAATCTCCTCTGAATTCTTTTATGTATGATTGAGTTATCTTTGCAAGTCTCTTCGAATTATCAATTTGGTTTGGCCTACTAGATCGATCTTTCTTGTCATGGGAGAAGTGCTTAGCTTTGGGTTCAATCTTGCGGTGTTCTTACCCAGTGACAAAAAGGTTGCAAGGGACGTATTGTATTGTTGCCATCGAGGATAAAAACATGGGGTTTATATCATATTGCTTGAGTTTACCCCTCTACATCATGTCATCTTTCTTAATGCGTTACTCTGTTCTTATGAACTTAATACTCTAGATGCATGATGGATAGTGGTCGATGTGTGGAGTAATACTAGTAGATGCAGGCAGGATTCGGTCTACTTGTCACAGACGTGATGCCTATATTCATGATCATGCCTAGATAATCTCATAATTATTCGCTTTTCTATCAATTGCTTGACAGTAATTTATTCACCCACCGTACTACTTATGCTATCTTGAGAGAAGCCACTAGTGAAACCTATGGCCCCTGGGTCTATCTTTTATCATATAAGCTTTCAATCTACTTTTATTTGCATCTTTACTTTTTGCATCTATATTATAAAATATCAAAAATATATTTATCTTATCATACTATCTCTATCAGCTCTCACTTTCGCAAGTGGCCGTGATGGGATTGACAACCCCTTTATTGCGTTGGTTGTGAGTTCTTTGGTTGTTTGTGTAGGTGCGTGGGACTTTTGACGAGCCTCCTACTGGATTGATACCTTGGTTCTCAAAAACTGAGGGAAATACTTACGCTACTATTGCTGCATCACCCTTTCCTCTTCAAGGAAAACCAACGCAAGCTCAAGACGTAGCACCTGCCCATCTCAGAGTTCCTGGACCGAGGCCTGGCAGGTGCACCGCCGGGCATCCGCCAACAGCATCATCAACAACGAGCTCATCAAGCGCAGCTCCACCGGCGTGTTCCAGCGCCGCGTCGAGCAAGACCAAGGCATCGACATCCTCCTTGACATACACCAGGGCGAATGCGGGCACCACGCCGCATCGTGATCCCTGGTGGCCAAGGCTTTCCGCCGTGGTTTCTACTGGCCTACGGCCCTCCAAGATGTCGAGTCACTCGTCGTCAAGTGCGAGGGATGCCAGCACTTCAGCAAACGCGGCCACCAGCAGGCGTCAGCACTCTTCACCATCCCGATCGCCTAGCCCTTCAGGGTCTGGGGACTCGACATGGTGGGACCCTTCAAAACCGTCCGAAGCGGCATGACGCATTTGCTGGTGGCGGTGGACAAGTTCACCAAGTGGATCGAAGCACGGCCAATCAAGAAACTGGACGGGACAACAGTCGTCCGGTTCATCAAAGACGCCGCAGTTTGCTACGGCATGCCAAACAGCATCATCATGGATAACGACACCAACTTCGCCAAGGGCGCGCTCGCATAATACTGCTCGGTCTCCGGCATCCGTCTCGACCTGGCCTCCGTTGCACACCCGCAGTCCAACGGGCAGGTTGAGCGGGCCAACGACCTCATCCTATCTGGCATCAAGCCGTGGCTCGTCGAGCCGCTCATCCGCTCACCCGGTAGCTAGCTCGACGAGTTGTCGGCCGCCATCTGGAGTCTCCGAACTATGCCGAACCAGTCGACCGGGTTCACCCTATTCTGCCTCGTCTATGGAGCCGAAGCTGTCATCCCGACAGACGTCGAGTTCGACTCGCCGCGTGTCGCAATGTACACCGAAGCCGAAGTCAAAGAAGCCCGCGAAGACGGCGTCGGCCTACTCAAAGAAGCCCGCCTCCTGGCGCTCAGCCGTTCGGCCTTCTACCAGCAAGGCCTGAGGCACTACCATAGCAAGAAGATCAAGCTCCTCCCGTTCCGCAAAGGAGACCTCGTCCTCTGACTCGTCCAAGAGCAAGCCGGCTAGCACAAGATGTCCCCTCCATGGGAGGGCCGGTTCATCGTCAGCCGGGCCTTGTGCGATCGCAACGCCTACTACCTCATCGATGCGCGCAAGTCAAACAAGCGCAAGAGAGACACCGCCGGTGAAGAAATGACCGGCCATGGAATGCGGAACTCCTCCGCCCATTTTACAGTTAACCGTACGAATGTATGTATCGCTGCCTTTTGTAAACGTATGAAACTATGGGGTCCCCCAACGATGCTCGAGGGCTGCCTTTTGCCGACTAAGTTATTGTGTCCCGTACTTTTATGCATCACTATACTCCTGAACCCGGCCACCGGGCTGACTCGCTCGACCCGAGGGCTCGGGGGCTGGTCGGCTTAGTCACCACCCGCCGCCTTCCTTGGTGATTCCTGATGCGCTAAGGACGTCCCGGCCCCACACTTCACCCTAGGACACAGATCCGGTTTCGGCTGTCGGCTGGCAAGAACAATGAGCCAGAGCTCCTGCGTGTTTCAAACGCTAAGTCAAAGGTCGCTGGCTCGACCAACCTGGCCCTTTATTCTAAAAAATAGCCACACGACCGGCTGCTTGCCAACCGGCTCCGCCGGGTTGCCGCCAGCCGTCCTAGTGGGTGTTTCGCTCGCGCTCAACGTTTTGAAAACCTAAGTACTGTTCGCTCCTCTCAAAGAGTCGAACTCCTTGTGATGGACCAGAGCCTCGGCCGTCAGACTCGCGGGGGGGGGGGGGGGTGGAGGTTCGAGAAAGGAAAAACGCAAGAAATCAGTTCAAAAACCAAAAAGCAAGAGCAAAGACATTCACAAGATATACACATCATAGAAATATTTTAGAAAGGGCCCACGGCCAGAGTTCATTACACCCAGAAACCCCCAGTGGGTGGGTGGACCTGCTACCTAACAACAAATTTTACTAAGTCATAAATAGGACAGCCTCAGGCGTCTCCACCGCCAGGTCGCGAAGTCGACGGCTCTCCCACGGTGGCCTCCGGGTCCGCTGAAGTACCGGTGTCCTCCTCGGCACCCCAGTCGCGGTAGACGCCCGTCTCCTCGGAGCTGCCCTCCGGGTCATGAAGAAGCAGGCCATGGTCGTCACCAGATATGACTCCGCCATCTTCTGCCCGCTCCGGGTGGAACTCGTCATGGAAGACGAACCCGGCGATGTAGCTGGCCCGGGAAGCAATCCGGCCAGACTGCTCCTGCAGCTGCTGCTTCGAGCCGGCCCGCTGGCCCATCAGTGCATCCAGCTGTAGTTCCAGGTGCCAAGACGGCGCGAAACGGAGCGCCATCTCGGCGCCGGCACGGGCGGCGAAGACGCGCCACTCGTGGAGCCGGTCCGACCCCATCTCCAGCCAGCGCGCCAACCGCGTGAAGCTGCTCGGTGCAACAGAGCCTGGACAGAGAGCCGCCATCATCGCCGTGCCGACCTGGGACAGCCGGCCCATCTGGTCACCCAGGACCCGCAGGCGAGTCTCGGCGGCGATCATGATCTCCGGGAAGGTCCACGCCACCTGCGGGTTCGTCCCGAAGCCAACAACCCCCAGCGGGTCGAAGCGAACGGCCTCCTCCGCCAGCCGATGCGTCTCCGGGAAGGCACGTGTCAGAAAACAAAGCAAGTCAGAAAAAGGACATGAAGAACAAGAAACCAGATCCCAACCCGGCAGAACTCAAGAAAAGCACTTACTGGAGAAGGATTCTTCCAGGTGTTGCGCTTCGAGCAACGTACCGCGCCGCTCCCGATCAATGGTGCGGTCACGCTCCTGGAGCGCCTTATCCAAGTTGGCCACCTTGGCAAGGGCCGCCTTCAGCTCGGCGTCCTTGTCCTCGGCCGCCTTCTTGGACGCCTCGCGACGGCGGGCCTCGTCCTGACACGCCCCCTCCGCCTCGGTCACCTGCCCCTTCAGGCGCTCCACCTCGGCCTAATGCTGGCCCTTGTCGTCAGCTAGCCTGCCGTGTTGCTGATCCCCTCGGCCAGGGCCCACTGCGCCTCCACCACCTTGGCGGCCTCCGCCTTAAGGAGCTCCACCTCGGCCTCAAGGCGGCTCTTGTGGCCCGCCAACTACTCCCGCAGCTAGTTGGCTTCGTCGAGTGACCGCCGGACCACCGCCGCCTCCGCCTTCGCCTGCGCCACCTCGGCCCCAAGACGGCCGGTATCGGCGACAAGCCGGTCGAAGTGGTGGCCGGCCCGAAGCAGCCGGGTCTGCCAGGACAACACCTCGGCTGCAAAAAGAAGAATCAGAAAAGAAGAGCAAGACTTAATATTCGACCCGACTATTACACAGTTGGCCCGAATCTCGGGGGCTACACCCAATGGGTGCGCTAACGCACCCCCACTAGAAAAGAGCATGAAGATACCTGCGGCGACGTGGAGCACCGCCTCCTCGGTGGCGAGCTGCTCCTTGAGCTCCCGGTACTTGCCCATGAGGTGGTTGAAGGCGCTGACCCGGTAGGCGTCCAGTTGCTGAAGAAGGCAGTGATCAATACAAAGAAAGCATTCTAAAGATTCGACCCAACTACTACATAGTTGGTCCGAACCTGGGGGGCTACACCCAGTGGGTGCGCTAGCGCGCCCCCATAAAGAAGAAGCTGCAAAGGAAACTTACTAGCATAGCGCTCTCCAGATCCCGCGCCCGCTCCACCTCGGCCTGGGTAAAGGCCTTGATCCGGTCCGTCCGCCCGCGCAGGCGGCGGCCTACGACATCCATCGCCGCCTCCTCCTGGGTCTGGGGCCCAAAGACCATGGCGCTCCCGCCACGTGCCGGCTGCGACATTTCGGCTCGACGCCCCCCATGCTGGGGCACCAGGGCATGCTCCCCGTCATCCGCCCCAGCCGCGGTCGGCGCCTCCTCCGACGCCCTCTCCGGTGCCGCCGACGACCCGGCCGTCGGGACGGCTTGCGGCGCCACCAATGACCCGGCTAGCAGGATGGCTTGTAATGCCACCACCTACGGCGCCTCCTCCGACGCCCGGGGCGTTCCCTGCGGCGCCACCCGTGGCGCCTCCTCCAAGACAGCGCTGTCGCCGCCTCTGTCGACCCCCACCCGCTCGACAACGTCGACCCGCGGTGGGGTGTCGTCCTCCACCTCCACAACCTCTAGGTCGAGGTCCACCACCTTAGCCCGACCTCCTTCGCCATGCCCCCTCACCGACGATGGCTTGAAGACCGTCGCCGCCACCATAGTGCCCTCCAGCATCTCACGCCACGCCGGCTCCTCGCCGGCTTGCGCCCACACTGCCGCAGCATCGGTCTAGACTCGGACCGATGCTGCCTCCAGCTCCGCCTCAGCCGGGTTCCTGTCCCACCAGGCCCGGCCTTCGGCGTCGGTCGGGTCCAGGCCGAGGTCTGGATCTGTCGGCTCCTCCTCCTCGTCCTGGTCAACGGGACCGGACCGGCTCCTCCGGAACGCGGCCTCCTCAGCAGCCGCGGTATCGGCCGCCGCCCTCGCCAGCGTGATCGGCGACCTGAAGACAAGACGAAATGAACAACAAGCAAGGCTGACTCAGCTACGGATGCGTGCGTAAGAAAAACTTACCCGCCAGACTGGACGGCCCTCCTCACCGGCTGCGCCTCCTTTTGGCGGCCGACCTCGCGCTCCCGGCCGGGTCCGCCGTGCGCTTCAAGACCCGAGGCTGTGGCGTGAAGCTGTCCTTCCCGTGTGGTCGGCTCGGCACCGCCTCCTCAGCACAACGCCACTTCGTCAATGATATGTGTCCGACAGCTGGACAATGGCGCTGGCACCAAGATGATGGGGCTGGAGCCCGAAGAACTCCAGGAACATGCGGAAGAAGGCAGTCACCGGAAGCCCTTACCCGCGCTCGAAGTGCGTGAGGAAGAGCACACGCTCCGTGCCCTGGGGCTGCGGCCTCTGCTCGCCCCGCGGTAGGCGCATCGCAACCTCAGTTTCCCTCGGCAAGCGCCGGGAGGAGCGGAGGTAGAAGATGTCATCAACTGTAACACTCGAGCCCATCCAGGAGCCCGACGGCAACGCCATCAATGGAGACAAAAGAAACGAAGGAAGATTGACGACGGTGGAGCTCTGCTCGAAGCGGCGGGCATCGCAGCGCGACGGTCGCAAGAAGAAGAGGAAGGACGAAGAGGCAGGGGAGCGCAAGCGAGAATGATGTCCGCCACCCCCCTCACCCCAATTTATAAGCCTCGGTTTGAACATGGGGGAGTGGGATCATTTGTGCTCGCCTTTCCCACTACCCTGCAATAAGTGCGCACGTACGAGCACAATAACTGCACGGGGAAGAGAAACCAACCCCTGGACGCCACAATAAATCTCAGCGCGTGGGCCAAGGGCACACGGCGGCGGGCCCCAGCACGTCGCTCAGTCCCGTCACGCGCGTGGCCTGTCAGGCCCCTCCGACTTCCAGGCACCACGTGGCGCCCGCGCGAAGCCCGAGGGATTGCCCCAAGATTTGATGGACTCCTCGGTTCCCGCCACTGCCAGGACGCCGCGATCCGGTTTCCAGAAACTGGCACACAGTGGGTGTTGCCGGACCCGCTGCTCGCAGGATTCGCCTTTTTTAATGGGGGAAACTACGAAGGCCCTCCCATCCTAAGACGGCGGGCCTTCACAGCTTCGGGGACGACTGTCAGGGGGGTGAACCACGGGCAGGCAACTGAACCCGGATCCTTCTCAAAAACAATGGTGCCAGCGTCGCCCCTCAAGCCGGCGCGCGCCTGGCCGGGTCGCTCGACCCAGCCCCCGTGACCTGGCCAAATTCTTCGACCCGGCCAGGCCCCTCAACTCGGCCTCGACAACCAGCACAAGACAGTCGAACCCGGCACGACCAAGACTTCCCCAAGAAGCCAGCACCGCCCTTGGTGTGTTCCTCAACCTAGCAACGGGTCATCTCCCATCCCATCCAGGAGGTACGATGGGACGAGTCTTCATCCACTAATGACCGAGGAAACGGTGCCCTTCACATGCCTCTGGTTAGCCGAGCGTGGCAACAATGCCCCTCACCTGCCCGCTGACTAGGACTCCACTTGTTATAGGATAGTCCCTTACAAAGGAAGCAAGACTAGGACTCCACTTGTTATAGAATAGTCCAAGTCCTACTAGGACTCGAGATGTAACCCGCCCCTCCAACTTATATAAGGAGGGGCAGGGCACTCCAAGAGGAGGGAGATAATCTTTAAGGCTAGGCACAATTAGGATAGCCGGTTTATGCGGTGACTCCCTTATGAGCATAATGAGACCTAGCCACAAACATCATGTAGGGCTATTACCGGATGATGTTTCCCGGGGCCCGAAGCTGTCTAAATCCTTGTCTTGTGTGTTAATCAGCCTCGCATCTCTCATCCCGATCAACCCATCTCAAGCTAGCACATAGATGCGTTGGCCTCACGACTCAGTCCTTACACTAGGACATCTGCCGTGACAAATCCACGACAAGAGTGGTACGGTAATCCTGTTCTGGAAGTCATGTTCTTAGACCATGATGAACCTACGAACTATGAGGAAGCGATGATGAGCCCAGATTCCACGAAATGTCTTGAAGCCATGAAATCTGAGATGGGATCCATGTATGAGAACAAAGTGTGGACTTTGGTGGACTTGCCCGATGATCGGCAAGCCATAGAAAATAAATGGATCTTTAAGAAGAAGGCCGACGCAGACAGTAATGTTACTGTTTACAAAGCTCGACTTGTTGTGAAAGGTTTTCGACAAGTTCAAGGAGTTGACTACGATGAGACTTTCTCACCCGTAGCGATGCTTAAGTCTGTCCGAATCATGTTAGCAATTGTTGCATTCTATGATTACGAAATTTGGCAAATGGATGTCAAAACTGCATTCCTGAATGGATTTCTGGAAGAAGAGTTGTATATGATGCAACCAGAAGGTTTTGTCGATCCAAAGGGTGCTAACAAAGTGTGCAAGCTCCAGCGACCCATTTATGGACTGGTGCAAGTCTCTCGGAGTTGGAATAAACGCTTTGATAGTGTGATCAAAGCATATGGTTTTATCTGAGACTTTTGGAGAAGCTTTGTATTTACAAGATAGTGAGTGGGAGCTCAGAAGCATTTCTAATCTTATATGTAGAAGACATATTGTTGATTGGAAATGATATAGAATTTCTGGATAGCATAAAGGGATACCTGAATAAGAGTTTTTCTATGAAAGACCTCGGAGAAGGTGCTTACATATTGGGCATCAAAATCTATAGAGATAGATCAAGACGCTTAACTGGACTTTCACAAAGCACATACCTTGATAAAGTTTTGAAGTTGTTCAAAATGGATCAGTCAAAGAAAAGGGTTCTCACCTGTGTTACAAGGTGTGAAATTGAGTCAGACTCAATGCCCGACCACTTCAGAAGATAGAGAGAAAATGAAAGGCATTCCCTATGCTTCAGCCATAGGTTCTATCATGTATGCAATGTTGTGTACCAGACCTGATGTATGTTTTGCTATAAGCATAGCAGGGAGGTACCAAAGTTATCCCAGAGTGGAGCACTGGACAGCGGTCAAGAACATCCTGAAATACCTAAAAAGGACTACGGATATGTTTCTCGATTATGGAGGTGAAAAAGAGCTCATCAAAAATGGTTACTTCGATGCAAGCTTTGACACTGATCCGGATGACTCTAAGTCACAAACCGAATACCTATTTTTATTGAATGGAGGAGCTGCCAGTTGGTGCAGTTCCAAGCAGAGCGTCGTGGTGGGATCTACATGTGAAGCGGAGTACATTGCTGCTTCGGAAGCAGCAAATGAAGGAGTTTGGATGAAGATAGTTCATATCCCATCTAGGTGTCATACTAATAACCAACAAGTATAGGGGATCGCAACAGTTTTCGAGGGTAGAGTATTCAACAAGAAATTTATTGATTGGACACAAGGGGAGCCAAAGAATATTCTCAAGTATTAGCACTTGAGTTGTCAATTCAACACACCTGGATGCTTAGTATCGGCAGCAAAGTATTTAGTAGCAAAGTAGTATGGAAGTAACGGTAACAGTGTTAAAAGTAACAGTAGCATTTTTGTAGTAATTGTAACAGCAACAACGGTAAAGTAAATAAGCGAAGCACAATATGTGAAAAACTCGTAGGCATTGGATCAGTGATGGATAATTATGTCGGATGCGATTCCTCATGTAATAGTTATAACATAGAGTGACATAGAACTAGCTCCAATTCATCAATGTAATGTAGGCATGTATTCCGAATATAGTTATACATGCTTATGGAAAAGAACTTGCATGACATCTTTTGTCCTACCCTCCCATGGCAGCGGGGTCCAAGTGGAAACTAAGGGATATTAAGGCCTCCTTTTAATAGAATACCGGACCAAAGCATTAACACATAGTGAATACATGAACTCTTCAAACTACGGTCATCTCCAAGAAGTATCCCGATAATTGTCACTTCGGGGTTGTCGGATAATAACACATAATAGGTGACTATAGACTTGCAAGATAGGATCAAGAACTCACATATATTCATGAAAACATAATAGGTTCAGATCTGAAATCATGGCACTCGGGCCCTAGTGACAAGCATTAAGCATAGCAAAGTCATAGAACCATCAATCTCACAACATAGTGGATACTAGGGATCAAACCCTAACAAAACTAACTTGATTACATGATAAATCTAATCCAACCCATCACCGTCCAGCAAGCCTACGATGGAATTACTCATGCACGACGGTGAGCATCATGAAATTGGTGATGGAGGACGGCGGCGACGAATCCCCCTCACCGGAGCCCCGAACGGACTCCAGATCAGCCCTCCCGAGAGAGATTAGGGCTTGGCGGCGGCTCCGTATCGTAAAACGCGATGAAACTTTCTCTTTGATTTTTTTCTCCGTGAAAGCAAATATATGGAGTTGGAGTTGAGGTCGGTGGACGTCCAGGGGGCCCACGAGGCAAGGGGGCGCGCCCTAGAGGAGGGAGCACGCCCCCACCCTTGTGGACTGGGTGTGGCCCGCCTGACACTGATTCTTTCGCCAGTAATTTTTATTAATTCTTAAATGTTGCTCCGTGGATTTTCAGGTCATTCCGAGAACTTTTATTTCTGCACAAAAATAACACTATGGTAGTTCTGCTGAAAACAGCATCAGTCCGGGTTAGTTTCACTCAAATCATGCAAGTTAGAGTCCAAAACAAGGGCAAAAGTGTTTGGAAAAGTAGATATGACGGAGACGTAACAACTCCCCCAAGCTTAAATCTTTGCTTGTCCTCAAGCAATTCAGTTTACAAACTTAAAGTGATACAGAAAAACTTTTACAAACTCTGTTTGCTCTTGTTGTTGCAAATATGTAAAGCTAGCATTCATGTTTTCAACAAAGATTATGAACTAACCATATTTAGAATAACACTTAGGTCTCATGTTTACTCATATGAATGGCATAATCAACTAGTGAGCAATAATAGTAAAACTTAGATGACAACACTTTCTCAAAACAATCATAATATCATATAAATAGATGGTATCTCGCTAGCCCTTTCTGAGACTGCAAAACATAAATGTAGAGGACCTTTAAAGATCAAGGACTGACTAAACATTGTAATTCATGCTAAAAGAGATCCAGCCATAGTCATACCCAATATAAACTAATAGTAATGCATGCAAATGACAACGGTGCTCTCCAGCGGTTGCTTTTTAACAAGAGGGTGATGACTCAGCATAAAAGTAAATAGATAGGCCCTTCGCAGAGGGAAGCGGGGATTTGTAGAGGTGCCAGAGCTCGATTTTGAAATAGAGATGAATAAGATTAATACTTTCACTGTCAACATAACAACTATGAGATCTCGATATCTTCCATGCAACACACATTATAGGCAGTTCCCAAACAGAATGGTAAAGCTTATACTCCCCCACCACCAACAAGCATCAATCCATGGCTTGCCCGAAATAACGAGTGCCTCCAACTAGCAACAATCCTGGGGGAGTTTTGTTTGCAATTATTTTGATTTGATTTAAGCATGGGACTGGGCATCCCGGTGACCAGCCATTTTCTCGTGAATGAGGAGCGGAGTCCACTCCTCTTGAGAATAACCCGCCTAACATGGAAGATACAGACATTCCTAGTTGATACATGAGCTACTCGAGTATACAAAACAGAATTTCATTTGAAGGTATGGAGTTTGGCACATACAAATTTACTTGGAACGGCAGGTAGATACCGCATATAGGAAGGTATGGTGGACTCATATGGAATAACTTTGGGGTTTATGGATTTTCGATGCACAAGCAGTATTCCCGCTTAGTACAGGTGAAGGTTAGCAAGAGAGTGGGAAGCGACCAACTGAGAGAGCGACAACAGTCATGAACATGCATTAAAATTAATCAACAATGAGTGCAAGCCTGAGTAGGATATAATCCACCATGAACATAAATATCATGAAGGCTATGTTGAATTTGTTTGTACTACATGCGTGAACATGTGCCAAGTCAAGTCACTTGAATCATTCAAAGGAGGATAGCACCTTATCATACCACATCACAACCATTTTGATAGCATGTTGGCACGCAAGGTAAACCATTATAAGCTCCTAGCTAGTTAAGGATGGCATAAGCAACTATAATCTCTAATTTTCATTGCAAACTTGTTTATTCATAATAGGCTGAATCAGGAACGATGAACTAATCATATTTACAAAAACAAGAGAGGATCGAATCCATACCAGCTTCTCTCATCTCAGCCAATCCATCATATATCATCATTATTACCTTTCACTTGCACAACCAAACGGTGTATATAATAATAATAGTGCACGTGCATTGGACTAAGCTGGAATCTGCAAGAATTCAATTCAAGGGAGAAGACAAGGTAATATGTGCTCCTGATTAAATCAACAATAATGCATATGAGAGCCACTCAAACATTTTCATCATGGTCTTCTCCTCTCGACCCCAAAAGGAAAGAAAAGAAATAAACCTATTTACACGGGAAAGCTCCCAACAAGCAAAAGAAGAACGAGAAATATTTTCGGGTTTTCTTTTACTTATTACTACTACAGACATGGAATTTAAACTAACTAATTTTTTTGGTTTTCCTGAAGGTTATTTAAACACACAAGAAGAAAGCTAGAAAAAGAAATTAAACTAGCATGGATAGTTCAAGGAAAAAAGTATGAGCAGCGACAACTAGAATTAGTGTGTGAACATGAATGTAATGTCGGTGAGAAATACGTACTCCCCCAAGCTTAGGCTTTTGGCCTAAGTTGGTCTATGGCCATGGGTAGCCTGGCTGATATCCGAAGTTATGGCTGGGTCGTCTTGAGATGCAGCAGCCATCGCCTCCTGAGCAGCAGCATGGCGGCGAGCTGCCTCCGTTCTCCTCTCGTACTCGTGCGCCTCCTCCCTGGTTATGACATATCTTCCTTTTGCCTGATAGTCAAAGAGGGCAGGAGCAGGGAGAGTAATATGGACAGCATGATATCTGTCAATGATTAGTCAATACTGTAGGAATTGTTCATTCCTCTCATGAAAATGATGATTAACCATGGCATTATAATCTAAATAAGAGGGAGGCAACTCCCTATTATTTTCATGTGTGGGTATACCAAGATAATTAGCCACACGGGTTGCATAAATCCCTCCAAACAAGTCTCCAACTAAACCATTATTATGCAACCTACGTGCAACAATTGCCCCCAAGTTGTATTGTTTATCACCTAATACCGCACTCTTGAGAACACAAAGATCAGGAACACACATGTGACATGCTTCATCTTTACCGTTAATGCATCTTCCAATGAAAAGAGCAAAATAATGTATAGCAGGAAAGTGAATGCTCCCTATGGTAGCTTGTGCTAGTTCTCTAGAATCTCCCACATCGATACTAGCGAGAAAATATTTATATTCAAATTTATGAGGTTCATTAACACTGCCCCACTGCGGAAGTTTACAAGAAGTAGTGAAATCTTCTAGGTCCATGGTATATGATTTATCATAAATATCAAACAGGACAGTTGGAGAATTACGCGAAGATGTAAATTTAAACCTTCTCACAAAGGATCAGTCAAATGATAGTATTGAGGACACTTATCTTGCATGAAGTCCTCAAGATCGGCATTACACACATATGCATCAAATTCATCCTTGATGCCTGCTTTGACCATAAACTCCTCTGACGGGCATTCACAAGGCCGCACGTCAGCTTCCGTAGGTGATTCATCGTCCTGCTCACGTATTGCGAGCCTCGGTCCCTTCTTCCTTGAAGAACCACCTTGGTACATTTTCCTGGACTTATTTCTTCCTCTGAAAAATTTCTGAAATTTTTAGTAACTCAAAATAAAAGTGAATCAAACTCAACAAAATTGATGGCAACTACTCCCAGAAGTGCCTAGAGCCTATATCATGCATTAGAATTACTTGGGACCATATAAATTTGACATGCAAGCTCAAGAACAGGGTCACCTAGGCAGCAAAAATTTGCAATGAATAAAGCACTAGAACAAAAACTAAGTGGACCATTGGAGGAGTCACATACCAAAGAACAATCCCCCAAAGCAGTTTTGCGAATGGAGCTTTGAGCAAGGAGATCGAAAATGGCAGCAAGGTGAGCTAGAATTCGTGCTTGAGCTGGATGGTGATTTTTTTGGGAGGAAGAAGAAGTGTGTGGGTGCAGGAATCCGTGGAGGCGGGGCCACCATGGGCTCACGAGGCAGGGGGCGCGCCTTGTAGGCACTACAAGAAATATGTCAACTTGTGACCTTGAATATTGATCACTGAAAGGTCATTGTTTTTCATTTGCGGCCTTTTTGTGACCAAAAACAGAAGGTCAAAAGCTGGCGGTCGTAAACTGAAATTAAGGACCTTCTCTGTGAGAAGGTCATGGAATTCCACGACCAAAACAAAAAGGTCGTTGATTCCATGACCTTCTGTTTTGGTCGCTAGCTCTCTGCTCAGGCCACGTCCGATCTGACGTGGCAATCTGACGTGGCAAAATTGCGACCAATTGAAAAGGTCAAAAATTAGAATCAGCCCGGTCCAATTGGGTGTTTATATGGGCCGAGCCCATTAATTGAGCCAATTTAGTGTATTTTTTCTTTCAATATTTGTTAGCTTCATGGGCCAAGCCCAACATTGCAGCCCTTTTATTTTTGGGCCATGGCCATTTTGGCTGAGCAGTTCAAGTATTTCTTTTTTATCTCAACAATTTTTTTATATGTATCATGGGTCCACTAGTCAGATGGATCCTAGTTATCATGTTGTCATAAGTGGGTCCAAGTTGTCAGGTTCTAGCAAGTGGGTCCGACTTGTCAGGGTCATATTCCTCATTTCATTTTGACAGTAAATAAATAACCAATATTTAAATTGGCACTGACAAAAAACAAATATAATACTTCAAATAACAACAGCCAGATTCAGTATGGAGCCAGATTCTGTATGGAGCTCCTACTCTACAAATAACACGCAATACAATGGTGCCCCTGCTCTACAAATAACTCTACAAGTGGAGTAACTAATTTACAAGCTCTACAAGCACTATATTCTTCAGGATGGAGCTCCTTCGTTAGAATTACAAACAGGCACATGCACCTGCTCTTGCTCATAGTCGGGGCCTACTGTTACATGAATCAAGAAAGAAGAATCGTAAAAGCTGGAGCAAATATATTATGAAGAGACCATTCAATAAAAAGGACAAGTTCTTCAGAATGATAACACCAATTCAACTAGTACAATGCTTTTAGAAGTCACAAAAAATAACAATTACTACATGGCAGATGATCATGAAGAGTATGAATCTTACTTGTAAAAAGAGAATACATTAGTGCAGGGGAGTTCAGGCAGAAAACATACTGCCACAATGTGCCCCTGGTTAGCCCAAATCAACAGCTCGCCATACTCCTCCAACAGACTGAACCTCTACTTGCAGTCTCGCGTGACCGCCTATACGTGAGAAGGAAAAAAGTTATTTACTTGAAGCATCTTACAATTCACAACAAATTCGAGACTGACCCAATTAATTTTACAGCATAGAGATTTTACAATCAAAGTTCATGGTGCTAGGCTGCTAGCTATCAAGATGAAAACAACATGTAGCAGATATATTGTACAAACAGGAATTTTATAACATCGCATTAACACTGCATGTGAATTGATTTGGCTATCAAGTGCAAACAACACGGAACACATACTGTAGCACAACTAAGAACAACACGGTCCATCACAATAATGTAACGAGTCAAGGGCTGCTCTAAGCAAGCATAGTTGCACATGCAAAGTCAATTGTCTAGTTAAATGCTCTACATGTCTTCTAAATTGATCGACAGATAAATATAGCGCAAAATACTTCATGAAAGCAAAAAATCATTACATTGTACTAATCTTTGAAACAAAAAGCGAAGCAGGAACAAATCGAGCTTGGCTCTCACGCAGATTGGGAATACACAATACAAGATCAAATATAAACTACTAGAATACATAGAAATTCCATGCAGATGAGTAATTCCATAATACAGTTTCTTTTTTTGAAGAGTTGCATATCACAATAAAAACAGATACAATGTTTAATTGCCCGAGGACAGAACAGTATAGTAAAGAACATAGAACATACAAGGCATGCATGCATTATTAACTAAAAGACAGGATCGATCAATTAGGATTAGTTAACCCATATCGATAAATAATATCTATAGATGATTCCATACAATGTAGAACTGTTGTACTTGGCAATGCACACTACCTACTGATGACTGGTTATATTGGTTCATTGTCATCAAATTAAAAAAGAACTACCCTGATCAAGCATACATAAGCATAAAAAAGATCAAACAAGCTCATTGTGCATTTTCTTTCTAAATGTGATACACAATAAGCATAAGTAACCACTAGGAAAATAACTTGCTATCTACATGCCCTATTATAAGCAACAAGAACATTAGGTAAGGAATAACAGAATATTTCCAATGCAATCTGTCTCCATCCCCAGCACTGCGGCAATAGTCTCCAGCATCATTGCGCGGCAGCCATACCCCTCTACAACCCAATTTGAAGGGTCAGCTTCAGAACATGATAAACTTCGAAGTACAATACAGGAGACCAAGATGATAAACTGGTGCAAAAATCATGATAAACAGGTACCCCTCTCTGTCTGAACCGTTTTCTTGCACATATGGATGTGCTAACAATACAACTAGCATTAAAGCTGAATATATGTCCATGTTTCCTAGCAAACAAAAATCCTGTACAAACTAGCATTGAAGCTGAATATATTCCCATAACAACTAGCAGCACCAGCTTATGAAACCACATATATATTCCCGTTTAATTAATTCCAATGGATGTTAAATTAATAGATGTATTGCAAATGTCTGAAGCAATGTTATGCGCTATATCCATCTCATTATCTGAAGGCAGGCAAACTAAGATTTCACCCAACCTACAACAGTTGCTGCCACAACCAAACTACATATTAGTTCTACCTGCAGTAGATGGAGGCAATTGTCTCACTTGCGGTAGCTCTCCAGGAGCAAGTTGAGGACGGCCGGGGCAGGAGCAGCAGGATGCAGCTTGGGGACTTGGTCGGGTAACACAACCGGCAGCAGCAGCAGGTCCAACACGTCCTAGACTACAAGCAGCTCCCATGGCCTTGAATTCCTTTCCTTGACACAATACGAGCACACATCAATAGGAGATGATGAGAAGTTGTAGAAGAAGGAGTCCACGAGCATCAGCAGGCAATGGAGTGGAAGAAGATGAAATCGAGGCGGGGCAAACCTTCTTTGCTCTTTGCTGCCGTTGTGTCCTTGAGCTCGACCTCGCTGACCTTGACAATGTCTGCCTGGTCCCAGATGCTCAAGATCTTAGTGCGAGCCTCCTCAAGGGATGCCCACAATGCCTCCCTCAGGTTCGGGTCATACGAGAGAAGCGCGCCGGCCTCTTTGGCAACCTTCATGGCGTACAGATGCGCTGTCCGGCAAGGCTCGACAATCAAGCTTATTGATCCATAGTGGAAGACTGCAGCCTGGGTACATCACAAATTGTGAGACATTTTCCCTCAAAGAAATAAAACATTGTAGTATAGAAATTTTCACACAAATTAACAGTTCAGTATAGAATCTGCAAAACAAATTGACAGATAAGAATTGGAACACTTTCTTATAAGTTCTGCACGCAGAGCACAAATTTATAACAATAAAACAGTCGAAACATCTAGCGCCACCAGATATGTGGTAGTTCTAGGTACGAAATTATAGTGTACATAGAAAGGAGCCCAAGCTCACCTGGCATGCATAATTCTAAAATTACAGCAGTCTCACAGTACAAAAAACCTAATAACATGCAAATATTTTCCATAAGTTTTACTAACCAGGACAAGAACTGATCTATCTGTCACCAGCGGACACTCTAAATTATTGTGCATCACACGGATTCTTCAAGTATCATACTTGGCGGCCGGTCGGCCGGCCGATGGATCCAAGAACCACAAAAATGATTTGTTTCTTATAACGGCACTGCTAAGATTAGCTATTTGTCTCCCCCTAATTTGATGCACGACAGTTAGTGAGGGTGCATCACATGATCAGATCCAGCAAAAGAACCAAGTGCCAACCAGAAGGCGCAACAAGATCCTCCCAAGACAAGCACCGAAGGCGCCTTATTTGCCAAGGAATGTCTGGATTTCACTGAAGATTCAGCACCCGGGCGCACCCGAATTACACGAAACAAAAAGGACACCTTTATTAGGTGCAGGAACAGGACAAGGGAAAATCCTAGCCACCGCCACCTATTGCACACCAAATCGGCACAAGAAACCTAGCGCCAGCATCCAGATCCAAGAAACCGGGCAAAGATTCATTCCACTACGGTTGACGGGATACGACTGGTTCCCCCAACACATAGATCAAGAGAGAGGGGCAATTCATACCAGATCCGGAGGTCGCCATCGGTGGGCTTGGCGGAGATGGTCGGCTGCCGGTGCGTGTCCTCGAGGTTGAGGAAGAACCTGCCGTCCTCGAGGCCATCCAGGAGACGGACTGGCGTTTGAGGGCTCGGGAGTTGCCGGAGGTAGATGAACGCCGGTGTTGGAGCTGACTGAAACCCTAGCCGCCACGGGGTAGGGTTTCGGGCTCCCCCTGCCATGGCCGCGGGACCTGAGCTGCTGCTGGGTTGGATCTGCCGTGGCCGGTGGGGTAACTTCATTGGCCGAAGGCTGGTGGAGCGAAGGTCGCGCCGGCCGATGGGATCATGGGAGAGGAGGTCGCGGGAGGGAGGGGTTGGGGTCGGGGGTCGCGGGGCTAATGGAGCGGAGGGAGGGAGAAAGAAAGGAGGCGGGGGGTGGATGGAAGCGGGTCAAATTTGAACTCTGGCTGCCTCATAGTTTGCTCTTTATTTTTTCCAAAAATCATTTCTATGTATATAAGTATCTATTTAATCATAGAAACAACAAAAGTTTTCCAAGATTCAACCACTAGATAGGAACGGTCAAGCTCGCTGTTTCGACCGCATTTTTAAATGGGCATAAAAAATTCAGAAAAAATCAAAAAATTGGAAAACCTTCGCATTGTGTCATTATACGTGATCAAATTACCAGTAAAAATAATAAACTTGTAATACGGGAATTCTTTTAAAAAAAGTGTTCTCGGAATGAGCTACCATGTGTGGAGATCAATGGCTTTCAAGCCAAATGATCAATCTTATGGCCACATTCATGGCATAGTTTGTTCAAATGATCTCATATTGTGCACAAGGTTGCATATTGGAATGACAAACAATGTTGCCTAATGAAATTTGCATTTTCTTTGGACGAAAAAATCATTTTCCATTTTTTGAGTGCCCCAAATGAGGTTTTTTTTGTGAAGAACCTACCAAATAATTGTTGCAAAATTGTACAAAATCAATTTTCTTAAATTCTAGGACGTATTTAATGCACAATTGACCAAATAGTTGGGTGTAAAAAGTTTTGATCCACCTCTCGTGAAAAAGACAAATTTCCGCCGATTGAGGTGGAAGCGGGTCAAATTTGAACTATAGCTACCTCGTAGTTTGCTCTTTATTTTTTCCAAAAATCATTTCTAGGTACATAAGTATCTTTTTAATAAGAGAAACAACAAAAAAATTCCATGATTCAACCACTAGCTAGGAACGGTTATTCCCGCCATTTTGGCCGCATTTTGAAACGGGCATAAAAAATAAAAAAAAATCAAAAAATTGGAAAACCTTCGCATTGTTTCATTATATGTGGCCAAGTTACCATAAATTATAAACTTGTATAAAGAAATTATTTTAAAAAAATGTTCTAAAAAACGAGCTATCAAGTGTGAAGATTCATGGCTATCAAGCCAAATGATCAATCTTATGGCCACATTCATGACATAGTTTGTTCAAATGATCTCATATTGTGCACAAGGGTGCATCTTGGAATGGCAGACAATGTTGCCTAAGGAAGTTTTCATTTTCTTTGGACGAAAAATTCATTTTCAGTTTTTCGAGTGCCCAAAATGATTTTTTTGTGAAGGACCTATAATATATTTGTTGCAAAATTGTACCAAATCAATTTTATAAAATACTAGGACATGTTTAATGCACAATTGACCAAATGGTTGGGTGTAAAAAGTTTTGATCCACCTCCCATGAAAAAGACAAATTTCCACCGATACACGTGGAAGCGGGTCAAATTTGAACTGTAGCTACCTCGTAGTTTGCTCTTTATTTTTTCCAAAAATCATTTCTATGTACATAAGTATCTATTTAATCAGAGAAACATCAAAAGGTCTCCAAGATTCAACAACTAGCTAGGAACGGTCAAGCCCGCCGTTTTGACCGCATTTTGAAACCGGCATAAAAAATTCAAAAAAAATCAAAAAATTGGAAAAGCTCTGCATTGTGTCATTATATGTGACCACGTTTCCAGAAAAAATAATAAACTTGTAATACGGTAATTATTTTAAAAATTTGTTTTTAGAAATGAGCTATCATGTGTGAAGATGCATGGCTTTCAGGCCAAGTGATCAATCTTATGGCCACATTCATGGCATAGTTTGTTCAAATGAACTCATATCGTGCACACGGGTGCATCTGGGAATAAAAACAATGTTGCCTAAGGAAGTTTTCATTTTCTTTGGACAAAAAATTCGTTTTCCATTTTTTTTGAGTGCCCAAAATGAGTTTTTCTGTGAAGGACCTACCATATATTTGTTGTAAAATTGGACCTAATCAAAGTAGCACCATGTTTTTCATATAGTGAGTCTCATATGTTGTCACTTTCATATACTAGTGGGAGTTTTTCATTATAGAACTTGGCTTGTATATTCCTACGATGGGCTTCCTGAAATGCCCTAGGTCTTCGTGAGCAAGCAAGTTGGATGCACACCCACTAGTTTTCTTTTGTTGAGCATTCATTCATAGCTCTAGTGCATCCGTTGCATGGCAATCCCTACTCCTCATGTTGACATCAATTGATGGGCATCTCCATAGCCCGTTGATTATCTTCGTCAATGTGAGACTTTATTTTTTTTGTCTTCCCCACACAATCCCCATCATCATATTCTATTCCACCCATAGTGCTATATCCATGGCTCACTCTCATGTATTGCGTGAAGGTTGAAAAAGTTTGAGATTATATAAGTACGAAACAATTGCTTGGCTTGTCATCGAGGGTGTAGAATTTGGCAACATCTTTGTGTGATGAAAATGAAGCATAGCCTAACTATATGATTTTGTAGGGATGAACTTTCTTTAGCCATGTTATTTTGAGAAAAGACATGATTGCTTTGATTAGTATGCTTGAAGTGTTACTATTTCTTTTATCAATATGAACTTTTATTTTGAATCATTTGGATCTGAACATTCATTCCACAATAAAGAAAATTATATTGAGAATTATGATAGGTAGCATTCCACATCAAAAATTCTATTTTTTATCATTTACCTACTCGAGGACGAGCAGGAATTAAGCTTGGGCATGCTTGATACGTCTCCAACGTATCTATAATTTTTGATTGTTCCATGCTATTATATTACCCCGTTTGGATGTTTATGGGCTTTATTTTACACATTTATATCATTTTTGGGACTAACCTACTAACCGGAGGACCAGCCCGTATTGCTGTTTTTTTTTTTTGCCTATTTCAGTATTTCGAAGAAAAGGAATATCAAACGGAGTCCAAACAGAATGAAACTTTCGGGAGCGTGATTTTTGGAACGAACGTGATCCGGCGAACTTGGAGTGCAAGTCCAGAAGCAATCAAGGCTCCAGGAGATAGGAGGGCGCGCCCACCCCTCCTGGGCGCGCCCCCTGTCTCCTGGGCCCCTCGAGTGGCCACCGACGTACTTGTTCCTCCTATATATACCTACGTACCCCGAAAAAATCCAGGGAGCAACCAATACACAATTTCCACCGCCATAACGTTCTGTATCCGCGAGATCCCATCTTGGAGCCTTCGCCGGTGCTCCGCCGGAGGGGGAATCGACCACGGAGGGCTTCTACATCAACACCATAGCCCCTCCGATGAGTTGTGAGTAGTTTACCATAGACCTTCGGGTCCATAGTTATTAGCTAGATGGCTTCTTCTCCCTTTTTGGATCTCAATACAATGGTCTCCCCATCTCTTATGGAGATCTATTCGATGTAAACTCTTTTTGCGGTGTGTTTGTCGAGATCCGATGAATTGTGGGTTTATGATCAAGTTTATCTATGAGAAATATTTGAATCTCCTCTGAATTCTTTTATGTATGATTGAGTTATCTTTGCAGGTCTCTTTGAATTATCAGTTTGGTTTGGCCTACTAGATTGATCTTTCTTGCCATGGGAGAAGTGCTTAGCTTTGGGTTCAATCTTGCGGTGTCCTTACCCGATGTAAAGCGGTTGCAAGGCACGTATTGTATTGTTGCCATCGAGGATAAAAAGATGGGGTTTATATCATATTGCTTGAGTTTATCCCTCTACATCATGTCATCTTTCTTAATGCGTTACTTTGTTCTTATGAACTTAATACTCTAGATGCATGCTGGATAGCGGTCGATGTGTGGAGTAATAGTAGTAGATGCATGCAGGAGTCGGTCTACTTGTCATGGACGTAATGCCTATATACATGATCATGCCTAGATAATCTCATAATTATTCGCTTTTCTATCAATTGCTCGACAGTAATTTGTTCACCCACCGTAATACTTTTGCTATCTTGAGAGAAGCCACTAATGAAACATGTGGCCCCCGGGTCTATGTTTTATCATATAAGCTTTCAATCTAATTTTATTTGCATCTTTAATTTTTGCATCTATATAATAAAATACCAAAAATATATTTATCTTATCATACTATCTCTATCAGATCTCACTTTCGCAAGTAGCCGTGAAGGGATTGACAACCCCTTTATTGCGTTGGTTGCGAGTTCTTTGTTTGTTTGTGTAGGTGCGTGGGACTTTTAGGAGCCTCATACGGATTGATACCTTTGTTCTCAAAAACTTAGGGAAATACTTACGCTACTATTGCTGCATCACCCTTTCCTCTTCAAGGAAAACCAACACAAGCTCAAGACGTAGCACCTGCCCATCTCAGAGTTCCTGGAGAACAGGGTTCTCCCCATGGTCGAGACCGAGGCCCGGCAGGTGCAACGACGGGCATCCGCCTACAGCATCATCAACAACGAGCTCGTCAAGCGCAGCTCCACCAGCGTGTTCCAGCGCTGCGTCGAGCAGGACCAAGGCATCGACATCCTCCTTGACATACACCAGGGCGAATGCGGGCACCACGCTGCATCGTCATCCCTGGTGGCCAAGGCTTTCCGCTGTGGTTTCTACTGGCCTACGGCCCTCCAAGAAACCGAGTCACTCGTCGTCAAGTGCGAGGGATGCTAGGGCTTCAACAAGAGCGGCCACCAGCTGGCGTCAGCACTCTGCACCATCCCGGTCGCCTGGGCCTTCACGGTCTGGGGACTAGACATGGTGGGACCCTTCAAAACCGCCCGAAGCGGCATGACGCATTTTTTGGTGGTGGTGGACAAGTTCACCAAGTGGATCGAAGCACGGCCAATCAAGAAACTGGACGGGACAACAGCCGTCCGGTTCATCAAAGACACCGCAGTTTGCTACGGCATGCCAAATAGCATCATCATGGATAATGGCACCAACTTTTCCAAGGACGTGCTCGCGCAATACTGCTTCGTCTCCGGCATCCGCCTCGACCTGGTCTCTGTTGCACACCCGCAGTCCAACGGGCAGGTTGAGTGGGCCAACGACCTCATCCTATCTGGCATCAAGTCGTGGCTCGTCGAGCCGCTCATCCGCTCACCCAGCAGCTAGCTCGACGAATTGTCGCCGCCCTCTGGAGTCTCCGAACTACGCTGAACCGGTCGACAGGGTTCACCCTATTCTTCCTCGTCTATGGAGCCGAAGCCGTCATCCTGACCGACGTCAAGTTCGACTCGCCGCGTGTCGCAATGTACACTGAAGCCGAAGTCAAAGAAGCCCGCAAAAACGGCGTCAACCTACTCGAAGAAGCCCGACTCCTGGCGCTCAGCCGTTCGGCCATCTACCAGCAAGGCCTGAGGCACTACCATAGAAAGAAGATCAAGCACCTCGTGTTCCGTGAAGGCGACCTCGTCCTCCGACTCGTCCAAGAGCAAGTCGGCCAGCACAATGGGCCAGAGCTCCTGCATGTTTCAAACGCTAAGTCAAAGGCCGCCGGCTCGACCAACCCAGCCCGTCATTCTAAAAAATAGCCGCATGACCGGCTGCTCGCCAACCGGCTCCGCCGGATTGCCGCCAGCCGGCCCAATGGGTGTTTCGCTCGCGCTCAACGTTTTGAAAACCTAAGTACTGTTTGCTCCTCTCAAAGAGCCGAACTCCTTGTCACGGACCGGAGCCTCGGCCGTCAGACTCGTGGGGGGGGGGGGGGAGGTTCGAGAAAGGAAAAACGCAAGAAATCGGTTCAAAAAACAAAAAGCAAGAGCAAAGACATTCACAAGATATACACATCACAGAAATATTTAAGAAAGGGCCCACGGCCAGAGTTCATTACACCCAGAAACCCACAGTGGGTGGGTGGACCTACTACCTAACAGCAAATTCTACTAAGTCATAAACAGGACAGTCTCAGGCGTCTCCAGCACCGGGTCGCGAAGTCGACGGCTCTCCCATGGTGGACTCTGGGTCCGCCAAAGTACCGTTGTCCTCCTCGGCACCCCAGTCATGGTAGACGCCCGTCTCCTCGGAGCTACCCTTCGGGTCATGCAGAAGCAGGCCGTAGTCGTCACCAGACATGACTCCGCCATCTTTTGCCCGCTCCGGGTGGAACTCATCATGGAAGGCGAAGCCTACGATGTAGCTGGCCCGGGAAGCAATCCGGCCGGACTGCTCCTGCAGCTGCTTCGAGTCGGCCCACTGGCCCATCAGTGCATCCAGCTGCAGGTCTGGGTGCCAAGACAGGGCGAACCGGAGTGCCATCTCGGCGCCGGCACAGGCGGCGAAGACGCACCACTCGTGGAGCCGGTCCGGCCCCATCTCCAGCCAGCGCGCCAGCCGCGTGAAGCTGCTCGGCGCAACGGAGCCTAGACAGAGGACCGCCGTCATCGCCGTGCCGGCCTGGGACAGCTGCCCCATCTGGTCACCCAAGACCCGCAGGCAAGCCTCGACGGTGGTCATGATCTCTGGGAAGGTCCACGCCACCTGTTGGTTCGTCCTGGAGCCAACAACCCCCAGCGGGTCGCGCTAGAAGCGAAAGGCCTCATCCGCCAGCCGATGCGTCTCCGGGAAGGCCCGTGTCAGAAAACAAAGCAAGTCCGAAAAAGGACATGAAGAACAAGAAACCAGATCCCAACCTGGCAGAACTCAAGAAAAGCACTTACTGGAAAAGGATTCTTCCAGGTGCTACGCCTCGAGCAACGTACCGCGCCGCTCCCGATCAATGGTGCGGTTACGCTCCTGGAGCGCCTTCTCCAAGTTGGCCACCTTGGCAAGGGCCGCCTTCAGCTCGACATCCTTGTCCTCGGCCGCCTTCTTGGATGCCTCGCGACGGCGGGCCTCGTCCTGACGGGCCCCCTCCGCCACGGTCACCTGCCCCTTCAGGTGCTCCATCTCGGCCTAAAGCTGACCCTTGTCGTCCGCCAGCCTGCCACGTTGCTTGTCCGCCTCGGCTAGGGCACGCTGCGCCTCCACCACCTTGGCGTCCTCCGCCTTAAGGAGCCCCACCTCGGCTTCAAGGCGGCTCTTGTGGACCGCCAACTACTCCCGCAGCTGGTTGGCTTTATCGAGCGACCGCCGGGCCGCCGCCACCTCCGCCTTTGCCTGCGCCACCTCGGCCCAAAGACGGCCGGTATCGGCGACAAGCCGGTCGCAGTGGTGGCCGGACCGAAGCAGCCGGGTCTGTCGGGACAACACCTCTGCTGCAAAAAGAAGAATCAGAAAAGAAGAGCAAGACTTAATATTCGACCCGACTGTTACACAGTTGGCCCGAATCTCGGGGGCTACACCAAGTGGGTGCGCTAACGTGCACCCACTAGAAAAGAGCACGAAGAAACCTGCGGCGACGCGGAGCTCCTCCTCCTTGGTGGCGAGCTGCTCCTTGAGCTCCCGGTACTTGCCCAGGAGGTGGTTGAAGGCGCTTACCCGGTAGGCGTCCAGTTGCTGAAGAAGGCAGCGAGCAATACAAAGAAAGCATTCTAAAGATTCGACCCAACTACTACGTAGTTGGTCCGAACCTCGGGGGCTACACCCAGTGGTTGCGCTAGCGCGCCCCCACAAAGAAGAAGTTGCAAAGGAAACTTACCAGCATAGTGCACTCCAGATCCCGTGCCCGCTCCACCTCGGCTTGGGAGAAGGCCTCGATCCGGTCCGTCCGTCCGCACAGACGGCGACTGATGGCATCCATCGCCGCCTCCTCCTGGGTCTGGCGCCCAAAGACCACGGCGCTCCCGCCCCGTGCCGGCTGCCACATGACGGCACGGCGCCCCCCGTGCCGTGGCACCAGGGCATGCTCCCCGTCGTCTGCCCCCGCTGCTGTCGGCGCCTCCTCCGATGCCCTCTCTGGTGCCGCCGACGACCCGGCCATCGGGACGGCTTGCGACGCCACCAACGACCCGGCTACCGGGATGGCTTGCGACGCCACCACCTGTGGCGCCTCCTCCGACGCCCAAGGCGTTCCTTGCGGCGCCACCTGTGGCGCCTCCTCCAAGATGGCGATGTCGCCGCCTCCGTCGACCCCTGCCCGCTCGACAACATCGACCTGCAGTGGGGTGTCGTCCTCCACCTCCACAACCTCCAGGTCGAGGTCCACCACCTCAGCCCGACCTCCTTGGCCACGCCCCCTACCAACGAAGGCTCGAAGACCGTCGACGCCACCATCGTGCCCTCCAGCATCTCGCACCATACCGGCTCCTCACCGGCTAGCACCCACACCGTCGCAGCATCGGTCCAGGCCTGGACCGATGCCGCCTCCAGCTCCACCTCAGCCCGGTTCCTGTCCCACCAGGCCCGGCCTTCGGCGTCGGTCGGATCCAGGCCGAGGTCCGGATCTGCTGGCTCCTCCTCCTCGTCCTGGTCGACGGGACCAGACCGGCTCCTCCGGAACAAGGCGTCCTCAGCAGTCGCGGCATCGGCCGCCGCCCTCGCCAGCGCGATCGGCGACCTGAAGACAAGACGAAATGAACAACAAGCAAGGCTGACTCAGCTACTCGGATGCAGGCAGAAGAAAAAACTTACCCCGCCAGGACCTGGACGGCGGCCCTCACCGGCTTCTGCTGCGCCGCACCGCGCCTCCTTTTGGCGGCCGGCCTAGCACTCTCGGCCGGGTCCGCCGTGCGCTCCGTGACCCGAGGCCCTGGCGTGACGCTATCCTTCCTGTGCGGTCGGCTCGGCGCCGCCTCCTCAGCCCAACGCCATGGCGTCAACAATCTGCGTCAGCATCGTCCGCGCCGCATCGCACCCAGCGACTCAAGAAGCATGAAAAAGAAAGCAAAAGGCAAGACTTACCTGCATGGAACCCTGCGCCGACGTTGTCGTCCTCCTCCTCCTCTCTGCCATGGGCCGCGGGTTCCTCAGACGCCGCCTGCACCACCTGCGATGGAGCCCGGGGGTAAGGGTGTCGGATGGCATTCAGAAGCACCTCCCGCATCATGTCGGGACGGATGAGAAGATGCGCAGCAACAAAATACGAAGACCAGAGACTCACTAGTGGCGCCAGATTCGAGTGGTTGTACGATGATTTGCTGAACCGACAGTCGTCCCTCAAGTTAGCCTTGGAGATGTCGCTGACCCGGCGCGCGATCTGGTCCGCCGCTAGGTGCGTCGCTCCCAGGCGGTTGGGGTCCTGGAGGCCGGTCATCTCGCCGATGAGGCAGGTGCGCTGCTGTAGCGGAAGGACCCGACGTGAAATGAAGGCGGCGATGAGGTCGGTGCCGCTGAGCCCCTCCCGCGTCTTCATCACCGATACCCGCTCGCAGAGATTGAGAGTCTCCTGCGACGGGTTCCTGGGGTAATAACCCCAGTTCATCTTCGCCCGCGGCAGCGCGATGGCAAAGGCCGGCAGGTTGATGAAGTCCACGCCAAGGTTGTGGACGTAGAAGAAGGAGTTCTGCCACTTCTTGGTAGAATCCTCCAGTGGAATCTTGAAGGAAATATGCCCTAGAGGCAATAATAAAGTTATTATTTATTTCCTTATATCATGATAAATGTTTATTATTCATGCTAGAATTGTATTAACCGGAAACATAATACATGTGTGAATATATAGACAAACAAGTATGTCACTAGTATGCCTCTACTTGACTAGCTTGTTAATCAAAGATGGTTATGTTTCCTAACCATGAACAAGGAGTTGTTATTTGATTAACAAGGTCACATCATTAGTTGAATGATCTGATTGACATGACCCATTCCGTTAGCTTAACACTTGATCGTTTAGTATGTTAATGCTTTCTTCATGACCCATACATGTTCCTATAACTATGAGATTATGCAACTCCCGTTTACGGAGGAACACTTTGGGTACTACCAAACGTCCACAACGTAATCGGGTGATTATAGAGGAGTACTACAGGTGTCTCCAAAGGTACTTGTTGGGTGGGCGTATTTGAGATTAGGTTTTGTCACTCCGATTGTCGGAGAGGTATCTCTAGGCCTTCTCGGTAATACACATCACTTAAGCCTTGCAAGCATTACAACTAATGAGTGAGTTGTGAGATGATGTATTACGGAACGAGTAAAGAGACTTACCGGTAACGAGATTGAACTAGGTATTGGATACCGACGATCGAATCTCGGGTAAGTAACATACCGATGACAAAGGGAACAACGATGTCGTTATGCGGTTTGACCGATAAAGATCTTCAGAGAATATGTAGGAACCAATATGGGCATCCAGGTTCCGCTATTGGTTATTGACCGAGAATGGTTCTAGGTCATGTCTACATAGTTCTCGAACCCGTAGGGTCCGCACGCTTAACGCTTCGATGACAGTTCATTATGAGTTTATAAGTATTGATGCACGAAGTTTGTTCGAGTCCCGGATGTGATCGCGGACATGACGAGGAGTCTCGAAATGGTCGAGACATAAAGATTGATATATTGGAAGCCTACATTTGGACATCGGAAAGGTTCCGAGTGAAATCGAATTTACGGAGATGCCGGAGGTTACCGGAACCCCCTGAACTACATGGGCCCATAGTGGGCCTTGGAGGAAAGGAGAAGGGCAGCCCTAGGTGGCGCGCCCCCTTCCCCTAGTCCTATTAGGACTAGGAAAGGTGGGCCGCCCCCTCTCTCTCTTTCCTCCTCAGAATCCTAATCCAACTAGGATTGGAGGGAGTCCTACTCCGGAGGAGTAGGACTCCTTGCGCCTCCTCCCTTGGGCCGCCACCTCCCCTTGGCTCCTTTATATACTGAGGCAGGGGGCACCCCATGACACACAAGATGATCTACGGATCTTTCCTTAGCCGTGTGCGGTGCCCCTTCCACCATATTCCACTTGGTCATATCGTCATGAGCTTAGGCGAAGCCCTGCGCGGAGAAGTCATATCGTCATGAGCTTAGGCGAAGCCCTGCGTCGGTGGAGCATCAACATCGTCACCACGCCGTCGTCTTGTGGAACTCATCCCGACACTTTGCGGATCGGAGTCCGGGATCGTCATCGAGCTGAACGTGTGCGTAACTCGGAGGTGCCGTCGTTCGGTGCTTGGATCGGTCGGATCGTGAAGACGTACGACTACATCAACAGCGTTGTTATAACGCTTCCGCTTTCGGTCTACGAGGGTACGTGGACAGACACTCTCCCCTCTCGTTGCTATGCCATCACCATGGTCTTGCGTGATCGTAGGAAATTTTTTTGAAATTACTGCGTTCCCCAACAGTGGCATCCGAGCCTGGTTTTATGCGTTGATGTCATATGCACGAGTAGAACACAAGTGAGTTGTGGACGATACAAGTCATACTGCCTACCAGCATGTCATACTTTGGTTCAGCGGTATTGTGAGATGAAGCGGCCGGACCGACATTACGCCAGACGCTTACGCGAGACTGGTTTCACCGCTCCGAGCTCGTTGCTTAAAGGTGACCGGCGGGTGTCTGTCTCTCTCACTTTAGTTGAACTGAAAGTGTAGCTACGCCCGGTCCTTGAGAAGGTTAAAACGGAGTCTATTTGACGAAGTATCGTTGTGGTTTTGATGCGTAGGTAAGAACGGTTCTTGCTCAGCCCGTAGCAGCCACGTAAAACTTGCAACAACAAAGTAGAGGACGTCTAACTTGTTTTTGCAGGGCATGTTGTGATGTGATGTGGTCAAGACGTGATGCTATATTTTATTGTATGAGATGATCATGTTTTGTAACCGAGTTATCGCAATGGCAGGAGCCATATGGTTGTCGCTTTATTGTATGAAATGCAACGCCATGTAATTGCTTTACTTTATCACTAAGGAGTAGCGATAGTCGTAGAAGCAATAGTTGGCGAGACGACAACGATGCTACGATGGAGATCAAGGTGTCGCGCCGGTGGCGATGGTGATCATGGCGATGCTTGGCGATGGAGATCACAAGCACAAGATGATGATGACCATATCATATCACTTATATTGATTGCATGTGATGTTTATCCTTTATGCATCTTATCTTGCTTTGATTGACGGTAGCATTATAAGATGATCTCTCACTAAAATTATCAAGAAGTGTTCTCCCGAGTATGCACCGTTGAAAGTTCTTCGTCTTTGAGACACCACGTGATGATCGGGTGTGATAGGCTCTACGTTCAAATACAACGGGTGCAAAACAGTTGCGCCGCGGAATACTCGAGTTAAACTTGACGAGCCTAGCATATAACAGATATGGCCTCGTAACACGGAGACCGAAAGGTCGGCGTGAATCATATAGTAGATATGATCAACATAATGATGTTCACCATTGAAACTACTCCATCTCACGTGATGATCGGACATGGTTTAGTTAATATGGATCACGTGATCACTTAGATGACTAGAGAGATGTCTGCCTAAGTGGGAGTTTTTAATATGATTAATTGAACTTAAATTTATCATGAACTTAATACTGATAGTATTTTGCTTGTCTATGTTTCTTTGTAGATAGATGGCTCGTCTTTGTTGTTCCGTTGAATTTTAATGCGTTCCTTGAGAAAGCAAAGTTGAAAGATGATGGTAGCAATTACACGGATCGGGTCCGTAACTTGAGGATTATCCTCATTGCTGCACGGAAAAAATTACGTCTGGAAGCACCGCTGGGTAGCGAACTGCTGCAGAATCTTTGAGCCGAGAAGTTGTGAGCGTCAGCAAAGCGAGCTAATGACTACTCTATAGTTCGGTGTGCCATGCTTTACGGCTTAGAACCGGGTCTTCAACGACGTTTTGAGCGTCATGGAGCATATGAGATGTTCCAGGAGTTGAAGTTAATATTTCAAGCAAATGCCGGATTGAGAGATATGAAGTCTCCAATAAATTCTATAGCTGCAAGATGGAGGAGAATAGTTACGTCGGTGAGCACATACTCAAAATGTCCGGGTATAACAATCACTTAATTCAGCTGGGAGTTAATGTTCGGATGATAGTGTCATTGATGTAATTCTCCAATCATCGCCACCAAGCTACAAGAGCTTCGTGATGAACTATAATATGCAAGGGATGACTAAGACAATTCCTGAGCTCTTCGCGATGCTAAAAGTCATGGAGGTAGAAATCAAGAAAGAGCATCAAGTGTTGATGATCAACAAAACCACTAGTTTCAAGAAAAAGGGCAAAGGGAAGAAGAAGGAAACTTCAAAAAAGAACAGCAAGAAAGTTGCTGATCAAGAGAAGAAACCCAAGTCTGGACCTAAGCACAATCGAAAGTGTTTTTACTGCAGCGCACCGGACACCGAAGCGGAACTGCCCCAAGTATTTGGCGGATAAAAAGGATGGCAAGGTGAACAAAGGTATATGTGATATACATGTTATTGATGTGTACCTTACTAATACTCGCATGATAGTACACAGGTATTTGATATGGTTCTGTTGCTAATATTTGCAACTTCGAAGCAGGAACTACGGATTAAGCGAAGATTGGCTAAGGACGAGGTGACGATGCGCGTTGGAAATGGTTCCAAAGTCGATGTGATCGCAATCGCACGCTACCTCTACATCTACCTTCGGGATTAGTTTTAGACCTAAATAATTGTTATTTGGTGCCGGCGTTGAGCATGAACATTATATCTGGATCTTGTTTAATGCGAGACGGTTATTCATTTAAATCGTAGAATAATGGTTGTTCTATTTATATGAGTAATATCTTTTATGGTCATGCACCCTTGAAGAATGGTCTATTCTTGTTGAATCTCGACAGTAGTGATACACATATTCATAATGTTGAAACCAAAAGATGCGAGTTAATAATGATAGTGCAACTTATTTGTGGCACCGCCGTTTAGGTCATATCGGTGTAAAACGCATGAAGAAACTCCATCTTGATGGGCTTCGGAATCACTTGATTATGAATCACTTGGTACTTGCGAACCGTGCCTCATGGGCAAGATGACAAAACGCCGTTCTCCGGAACTATGGAGCGAGCAACTGATTTGTTGGAAATCATACATACCGATGTTTGTGGTCCAATGAATGTTGAGGCACCTTGGCCAAGTGGTATCGTTATTTTCTCACCTTCACAGATGATTTGAGCAGATATGGGTATATCTACTTAATGAAACACAAATCTGAAACATTTGAAAAGTTCAAAGAATTTCAGAGTGAAGTGGAAAATCATCGTAACAAGAAAATAAAATTTCTACGATCTGATCGTGGAGGAGAATATTTGAGTTACGAGTTTGGTTTACATTTGAAACAATGTGGAATAGTTTCGCAACTCACGCCACCCGAAACACCACAGAGAAATGGTGTGTCCGAACGTCAGAATCGTACTTTACTAGATATGGTGCGATCTATGATGTCTATTTCCGATTTACCGCTATCGTTTTGGGGTTATGCTTTAGAGACGGCCGCATTCACGTTAAATAGGACACCGTCAAAATCCGTTGAGACGACGCCTTATGAACTGTGGTTTGGCAAGAAACCAAAGTTGTCGTTTCTTAAAGTTTGGGGCTGCGATGCTTATGTAAAGAAACTTCAACCAGATAAGCTCGAACCCAAATCGGAAAAATGTGTCTTCATAGGATACCCAAAGGAGACTGTTGGGTACACCTTCTATCACAGATCTGAAGGCAAGATTTTCGTTGCTAAATTCGGATCCTTTCTAGAGAAGGAGTTTCTCTCGAAAGAAGTGAGTGGGAGGAAAGTAGAACTTGATGAGATAATCATGTCTGCTCCCTTATTGGAAAGTAGTTCATCACAAGAAATGGTTCTGTGACAACTACACCAATTAGTGAAGAAACTAATGATGATGATCATGAAACTTCAGATCAAGTTACTCTTGAACCTCGTGAGGTCAACCAGAGTAAAATACGCACCAGTGGTACG
The DNA here is from genome assembly GCA_021605145.1 of Aegilops bicornis. NCBI lineage: Eukaryota > Viridiplantae > Streptophyta > Magnoliopsida > Poales > Poaceae > Aegilops > Aegilops bicornis. The sequence goes on along the minus strand of CM038671.1, from coordinate 75,875,899 downwards.
GTAATCCTATTACGGAAGTCATGTTACTTGACCATGGCGAACCTACAAACTATGAAGAAGCGATGGTGAGCCCAGATTCGCAAAATGGCCGGAAGCCATGAAATCTGAGATGGGATCCATGTATAAGAACAAAGTATGGACTTTGGTTGACTTGCCCGATGATCGGCAAGCCATTGAAAATAAATGGATCTTTAAGAAGAAGACCGACGCTGATGGTAATATAACTGTCTACAAAGCTCGACTTGTTGCGAAAGGTTTTCGACAAGTTCAAGGGGTTGACTACGATGAGACTTTCTCACCCGTGGCGATGCTTAAGTCTGTCCGAATCATGTTAGCAATTGCCGCATTTTATGATTATGAAATTTGGCAAATGGATGTAAAAACTGCATTCTTGAATGGATTTCTAGAAGAAGAGTTGTATATGATGCAACCGAAGGTTTTGTCGATCCAAAAGGTGCTAACAAAGTGTGCAAGCTCCAGCGATCAATTTATGGTGCAGTGCAAGCCTCTCGGAGTTGGAATAAACGCTTTGATAGTGTGATCAAAGCATATGGGTTTGTGAGACTTTTGGAGAAGCTCAGTATTTACAAGAAAGTGAGTGGGAGCTCAGAGCATTTACGATATTATATGTGGACGACATATTATTGATTGGAAATGATATAGAATTTCTGGATAGCATAAAAGGATACTTGAATAAAAGTTTTTCAATGAAAGACCTCGGTGAAGCTGCTTACATATTGGGCATCAAGATCTATAGAGATAGATCAAGGCAGCTTAATTGGACTTTCACAAAGCACATACCTTGATAAAGTTTTGAAAAAGTTCAAAATGGATCGAGCAAAGAAAGGTTTTTACCTGTGTTGCAAGGTGTAAGATTGAGTCGGACTCAATGCCCCACCACGCAGAAGATAGAGAGAAAATGAAAGATGTTCCCTATGCTTCAGCCATAGGCTCTATCATGTATGCAATGCTGTGTACCGGACACGACGTATGCTTAGTCAGTAAGCTTGGCGGGAAGGTACCAAAGTAATCCAGGAATGGATCACTTTGGACAGCGGTCAAGAACATCCTGAAATACCTGAAAAGGACTAAGGATATGTTTCTCATATATGGAGGTGACAAAGAGCTAGTCGTAAATGGTTACGTCGATGCAAGCTTTGACACCGATCCGGACGATTCTAAATCGCAAACCGGATCGTGTTTTTATTAAACGGTGGAGCTGTCAGTTGGTGCAGTTCTAAACAAAGCGTCGTGGCGGGATCTACATGTGAAGCGGAGTACATAGATGCTTCGGAAGCAGCGAATGAAGGAGTCTGGATGAAAGAGTTCATTTCCGATCTAGGTGTCATACCTAGTACATCGGGACCGATGAAGATCTTCTGTGACAATACTGGTGCAATTGCCTTGGCAAATGAATCCAGGTTTCACAAGAGGACCAAGCATATCAAGAGACGCTTCAATTCCATTCGGGACCAAGTCCAAGTGGGAGACATAGAGATTTGCAAAATACATACGGATCTGAATGTTGCAGACCCGTTGACTAAGCCTCTTCCACGAGCAAAACATGATCAGCACCAAGACTCCATGGGTGTTAGGATCATTACTTTGTAATCTAGATTATTGACTCTAGTGCAAGTGGGAGATCAAGGAAATATGCCATAGAGGCAATAATAAAGTTATTATTTATTTCGTTATATCATGATAAATGTTTATTATTCATGCTAGAATTGTATTAACCGGAAACATAATACATGTGTGAATATATAGACAAACAGTATGTCACTAGTATGCCTCTACTTGACTAGCTTGTTAATCAAAGATGGTTATGTTTCCTAACCATGAACAAGGAGTTGTTATTTGATTAACAAGGTCACATCATTAGTTGAATGATCTGATTGACATGACCCATTCCGTTAGCTTAACACTTGATCGTTTAGTATGTTAATGCTTTCTTCATGACCCATACATGTTCCTATAACTATGAGATTATGCAACTCCCGTTTAGCGGAGGAACACTGTGGGTACTCCCAAACGTCACAACGTAATCGGGTGATTATAAAGGAGTACTACAGGTGTCTCCAAAGGTACTTGTTGGGTTGGCGTATTTCGAGATTAGGTTTTGTCACTCCGATTGTCGGAGAGGTATCTCTAGGCCTTCTCGGTAATACACATCACTTAAGCCTTGCAAGCATTACAACTAATGAGTGAGTTGTGAGATGATGTATTACGGAACGAGTAAAGAGACTTACCGGTAACGAGATTGAACTAGGTATTGGATACCGACGATCGAATCTCGGGTAAGTAACATACCGATGACAAAGGGAACAACGTATGTCGTTATGCGGTTTGACCGATAAAGATCTTCGTAGAATATGTAGGAACCAATATGGGCATCCAGGTTCCGCTATTGGTTATTGACCGAGAATAGTTCTAGGTCATGTCTACATAGTTCTCGAACCCGTAGGGTCCGCACGCTTAACGCTTCGATGACAGTTCATTATGAGTTTATAAGTATTGATGCACGAAGTTTGTTCGAGTCCCGGATGTGATCATGACATGACGAGGAGTCTCGAAATGGTCGAGACATAAAGATTGATATATTGGAAGCCTACATTTGGACATCGGAAAGGTTCCGAGTGAAATCGAATTTATGGAGTACCGGAGGTTACCGAACCCCCGGGAACTACATGGGCCCATAGTGGGCCTTGGAGGAAAGGAGAAGGGCAGCCCTAGGTGGTCAGCGCCCCCCCTTCCCTAGTCCTATTAGGACTAGGAAGGTGGGCCGGCCCCCTCTCTCTCTTCCCCTCCGGAATCCTAATCCAACTAGGATTGGAGGGAGTCCTACTCCGGAGGGAGTAGGACTCCCTTAGTGCGCCTCCTCCCTTGGGCCGCCACCTCCCCTTGGCTCCTTTATATACCGGCAGGGGCACCCCATGACACACAAGTTGATCTACGGATCTTTCCTTAACCGTGTGCGGTGCCCCTTCCACCATATTCCACTTCGGTCATATCGTCATGAGCTTAGGCGAAGCCCCTGCGGAGAAGTCATATCGTCATGAGCTTAGGCGAAGCCCTGCGTCGGTGGAGCATCAACATCGTCCACGCCCGTCGTCTTGACGGAACTCATCCCGACACTTTGCTGGATCGGAGTCCGGGATCGTCATCGAGCTGAGCGTGTGCGTAACTCGGAGGTGCCGTGACGTTCGGTGCTTGGATCGGTCGGATCGTGAAGACGTACGACTACATCAACCGCGTTGTTATAACGCTTCCGCTTTCGGTCTACGAGGGTACGTGGACGGACACTCTTCCCTCTCGTTGCTATGCCATCACCATGGTCTTGCGTGATCGTAGGAAAAATTTTGAAATTACTACGTTCCCCAACAAATCTTTGGGCAGTCAGCGCCCGACCGCTTCGAGATGATGGCGGCGCCGCAGTCGGAGAACTCCCCGGCCGTCGGTCCCTGCTGCTTCAAGGAGAAGAAGCACGCCCAAAGATCGACCGTGGGCTCGACCCCCAGGTACCCCTCGCAGAGGGTGACGAAGCCCGGCAGCTGGACAATGGCGTTGGCGCCAAGATGATGGGGCTGGAGCCCGAAGAACTCTAGGAACATAAGGAAGAAGGCGCTCACCGGAAGCCCGAACCCGCGCTCGAAGTGCCGGAGGAAGACCACACGCTCCGTGCCCTGGGGCTGCGGCCTCTGCTCGCCCCGCGGCAGGCGCACCGCAACCTTAGTTTCCCTCGGCAAGCGCCGGGAGGAGCAGAGGTAGAAGATGTCGTCAACAGTGACAGTCGAGCCCATCGAGGAGACCGACGGCAGCGCCATCGATGGAAACGAAAGAAAGGAAGGAAGATTGACGACGGTGGAGCTCTGCTCGAAGCGGCGGGCGTCACAGCGCGGCGGTCGCAAGAAGAAGAGGAAGGACGAAGAGGCAGGGGAGCACGAGCAAGAATGATGTCCGCCGCCCCCCTCACCCCAATTTATAAGCCTCGGTTTGAACGTGGGGGAGTGGGATCGTTTGCGCTCGCCTTTCCCACTACCACGCAATAAGTGTACACGTACGCGCATAATAACTGCATGGGGAAGAGCAACCAACCCCCGGACGCCGCAATAAATATTAGCGCGTGGGCCAAGGGCACGCGGCGGCGGACCCTAGCACGTCGCCCAGTCCCATCACGCGCATGGCCTGTCAGGCCCCTCCGACTTCCAGGCACCATTTGGCGCCCGCGCGAAGCCAGAGGGATTGCCCCAAGATTCAATGGACTCCTCGGTTCCCGCCACTTGTCGGGACGCCGCGATCTGGTTTCCAGAAACCGGCACACAGTGGGCGTTGCCGGACCCGGCGCTCACAGGATTCGCCTTTTTTAATGGGGGAAACTACGAAGGCCCTCCCATCTGAAGACGGCGGACCTTCACAGCTTCGGGGACGACTGTCGGGGGGATGAACCACGGGCAGGCAACGGAACCCGGATCCTTTTCAAAAATAACGGGGCCGGCGTCGCACCTCAAGCCGGCGCGCGCCTGGCCGGGTCGCTCGACCCGGCTAGGCCCCACGGCCCGGCCAAACTCTCTGACCCGGCCAGGCCCCTCGACTCGGCCTCGACAACCAGCACAAGACAACCGAACCCGGCACGACCAAGACTTCCCCCAACAAGCTAGCACCGCCCTTGGCATGTTCCTCAACCCAGCCACGGGTCATCTCCCATCCCATCCAGGCCGTACGATGGTATGAGTCTTCGTCCACTGATGACCGAGGCAACAAGGTTCTGCCCATGCCTCTGTCACCGAAGCGTTAACAGTGCCCCTCACCTGCCCGACTAGGACTCCACTTGTTATAGAATAGTCCCTTACAAAGGAAGCAAGACTAGGACTCCACTTGTTATAGAATAGTCCAAGTCCTACTAGGACTCCAGATGTAACCCGCCCCTCCAACTGATATAAGGAGGGGAAGGGCACCCCAACAGGAGGGAGATAATCTTTAAGGCTAGACACCATTAGGAGAGCCGGTTTATGTGGTGACTCCCTTATCAGCAATATGAGACCTAGCCACAAACATCATGTAGGGCTATTACCGGATGATGTTTCCCGGGGCCCGAAGGTGTCTAAATCCTTGTCTTGTGTGTTGATCCGCCTCGCGTCTCTCATCCCGATCAACCCCTCTCAAGCTACCACATAGATGTGTTGGCCTCACGACTCAGTCCTTACACTAGGACATCTGCCGTGACAAATCCACGACAAGAGTGGTACGGTAATCCTGTTCTGGAAGTCATGTTACTAGACCATGATGAACCTACAAACTATGAGGAAGCGATGATGAGCCCAAATTCCACGAAATGGCTTGAAGCCATGAAATCTGAGATCGGATCCATGTATGAGAACAAAGTGTGGACTTTGGTGGACTTGACCGATGATCGGCAAGCCATAGAAAATAAATGGATCTTTAAGAAGAAGGCCAACGCAGACGGTAATGTTACTGTTTACAAAGCTCGACTTATTGCGAAAGGTTTTCGACAAGTTCAAGGAGTTGACTACGATGAGACTTTCTCACCCGTAGCGATGCTTAAGTCTGTCCGAATCATGTTAGCAATTGCTGCATTTTATGATTATGAAATTTGGCAAATGGATGTCAAAACTGCATTCCTGAATGGATTTCTAGAGGAAGAGTTGTATATGATGCAACTAGAAGGTTTTGTCGATCCAAAGGGTGCTAACAAAGTGTGCAAGCTCCAGCGACCCATTTATGGACTGGTGCAACCCTCTCGGAGTTGGAATAAACGCTTTGATAGTGTGATCAAAGCATATGGTTTTACAGACTTTTGGAGAAGCCTGTATTTACAAGAAATTGAGTGGGAGCTCTGTAGCATTTCTAATCTTATATGTAGATGACATATTGTCGGTTGCAAATGATATATAATTTCTGGATAGCATAAAGGGATACCTGAATGAGAGTTTTTCTCTGAAAGACCTCGGAGAAGCTGCATACATATTGGGCATCAAAATCTGTAGAGCTAGATCAAGACGCTTAATTGGACTTTCACAAAGCACATACCTTGATAAAGTTTTGAAGTTGTTCAAAATGGATCAGTCAAAGAAATGGGTTCTTGCCTGTGTTACAAGGTGTGAAGTTGAGTCAGACTCAATGCCCGACCACTTCAGAAGATAGAGAGAAAATGAAATTCATTCCCTATGCTTCAGCCATAGGTTCTATCATGTATGCAATGTTGTGTACCAGACCTGATGTATGTCTTGCTATAAGCATAGCAGGGAGGTACCAAAGTAATCCCGGAGTGGAGCACTGGACAGTGGTCAAGAACATCCTGAAATACCTGAAAAGGACTAAGGATATGTTTCTCGATTATGGAGGTGAAAAAGAGCTCATCGTAAACGGTTACTTCGCTGCAAGCTTTTACACTGATCCGGATGACTCTAAGTCGCAAACCGGATACGTATTTTTATTGAATGGAGGAGCTGTCAGTTGGTGCAGTTCCAAGTAGAGCGTCATGGCGGGATCTACATGTGAAGCAGAGTACATTGCTGCTGCGGGAGCAGCAAATGAAGGAGTTTGGATGAAGATAGTTCATATCCGATCTAGGTGTCATACTGATAACCCACAAGTATAGGGGATCGCAACAGTTTTCGAGGGTAGAGTATTCAACCGAAATTTATTGATTCGACACAAGGGAAGCCAAAGAATATTCTCAAGTATTAGCAGTTGAGTTGTCAATTCAACACACCTGGATGCTTAGTATCGGCAGCAAAGTATTTAGTAGTAAAGTAGTATGGAAGTAACGGTAACAGTGGCAAAAGTAACAGTAGCAGTTTTGTAGTAATTGTAACAGCAGCAACGGTAAAGTAAATAAGCGAAGCACAAAATGTGAAAAACTCGTAGGCATTGGATCAGTGATGTATAATTATGTCGAATGCGATTCCTCATGTAATAGTTATAACATAGGGTGACACAGAATTAGCTCCAATTCATCAATGTAATGTAGGCATGTATTCCGAATATAGTCATACATGCTTATGGAAAACAACTTGCATGACATCTTTTGTCCTACCCTCCCATGGCAGCGGGGTCCTAGTGGAAACTAAGGGATATTAAGGCCTCCTTTTAATAGAATACTGGACCAAAGCATTAACACATAGTGAATACATGAACTCTTCAAACTACGGTCATCACCAAGAAGTATCCCGATTATTGTCACTTCGGGGTTGTTGGATCATAACACATAATAGTTGACTATAGACTTGCAAGATAGGATCAAGAATTCACATATATTCATGAAAACATAATAGGTTCATATCTGAAATCATGGCACTCGGGCCCTAGTGACAAGCATTAAGCATAGCAAAGTCATAGCAACATCAATCTCAGAACATAATGGATACTCGGGATCAAAGCCTAACAAAACTAACTTGATTACATGATAAATCTCATCCAACCCATCATCGTCCAACAAGCCTACGATGGAATTACTCATGCACGACAGTGAGCATCATGAAATTGGTGATGGAGGATGGTTGATGATGACGACGGCGACGAATCCCCCTCACCGGAGCCCTGAACGGACTCCAGATCAGCCCTCCCGAGAGAGATTAGGGCTTGGCGGCGGCTCCTTATCGTAAAACACGATGAAACTTTCTCTCTGATTTTTTTCTCCATGAAAGCAAATATATGGAGTTGGAATTGAGGTCGGTGGACGTCCAGGGGGCCCATGAGGCAAGGGTTCGCGCCCTAGGGGAGGGGGCGCGCCCCCACCCTTGGGGACAGGGTGTGGGCCCCTTGACACTTATTCTTTTGCCATTATTTTTTATTAATTCTGAAAAGTTGCTCTGTGGATTTTCAGGTCATTCAGAGAACTTTTATTTCTGCACAAAAATAACACAATGGCAGTTCTACTGAAATCAACATCAGTTCGGGTTAGTTTCACTCAAATCATGCAAGTTAGAGTCCAAAACAAGGGCAAAAGTGTTTGGAAAAGAAGGTATGACGGAAACGTATCAACTCCCCCAAGCTTAAACCTTTGCTTGTCCTCAAGCAATTCAGTTGACAAACTGAAAGTGATAAAGAAAAACTTTTACAAACTCTGTTTGCTCTTGTTGTTGCAAATATGTAAAGCCAGCATTCAAGTATTCAGCAAAGATTATGAACTAACCATATTCACAATAACACAGGTCTCATGTTTACTCATATCAATGGCATAATCAACTAGTGAGCAATAATAATAAAACTCGGAAAACAATCGTAATATGATATAACAAGATGGTATCTCGCTAGCCCTTCCTAAGACTGCAAAACATAAATGTAGAGCACCTTTAAAGATCAAGGGCTGACTAAACATTGTAATTCATGGTAAAAGAGATCCAGTCATAGTCATACCCAACATAAACTAATAGTAATGCATGCAAATGACAACGGTGCTCTCCTGCGGGTGCTTTTTAACAAGAGGGTGATGACTCAACATAAAAGTAAATAGATAGGCCCTTCGCGGAGGGAAGCAGGGATTTGTAGAGGTGCAGAGCTCGATTTTGAAATAGAGATGAATAACATTTTGAGCGGTAATACTTTCACTGTCAACATAACAACTATGAGATCTCGATTTCTTCCATGCTACACACATTATAGGCGGTTCCCAAACAGAATGGTAAAGCTTATACTCCCCCACCACCAACAAGCATCAATCCATGGCTTGCCCGAAACAACGGGTGCCTCCAACTAGCAACAATCCTGGGGGAGTTTTGTTTGCAATTATTTTGATTTGATTTAAGCATGGGACTGGCATCCCGGTAACCAGCCATTTTCTCGTGAATGAGGAGCGGAGTCCTCTCCTCTTGAGAATAACCCGCCTAACATGGAACATACATATAGCCCTAGTTGATACATGAGCTGCTCGAGTATACAAAACAGTATTTCATTTGAACGTTTGGAGTTTGGCACATACAAATTTACTTGGAACGGCAGGTAGATATCGCATATAGGAAGGTATGGTGGACTCGTATGGAATAACTTTGGGGTTTATGGAGTTTGGATGCACAAGCAGTATTCCTGCTTAGTACAGGTGAAGGTTAGAAAGAGACTGGGAAGTGGCCAACTGAGAGAGCGACAACAGTCATGAACATGCGTTAAAATTAATCAATAATGAGTGCAAGCATGAGTAGGATATAATCCACCATGAACATAAATATCATGAAGGCTATGTTGATTTTGTTTCAACTACATGCGTGAACATGTGCCAAGTCAAGTCACTCAAATCATTCAAAGGAGGATAGCACCCTATCATACGACATCACAACCATTTTAATAGCATGTTAGCACGCAAGGTAAACCATTATAAGCTCCTAGCTAATTAAGCATGGCATAAGCAATTATAATCTCTAATTTTCATTGCAAACTTGTTTATTCATAATAGGTTGAATCAGGAACGATGAACTAATCATATTTACAAAAACAAGAGAAGGTCGAGTCCATACCAGCTTCTCTCATCTCAGCCAGTCCATCATATATCGTCATTATAACCTTTCACTAGCACGACCGAACGGTGTATATAATAATAATAGTGCACGTGCATTGGACTAAGCTGGAATCTGCAAGCATTCAATTCAAGCGAGAAGACAAGGTAATATGGGCTCTTGATTAAATCAACAATAATGCATACGAGAGCCACTCAATCATTTTCATCATGTTCTTCTCCTCTCGACCACAAAGAAAAGAAAAGAAATAAACCTATTTACACGGGAAAGCTCCCAACAAGCAAAAGAAGAACGATAAATGCTTTTGAGTTTTATTTTAGTTATTACTACTACAGACATGGAATTTAAACTAACTAATTTTTTTGGTTTTCCTTAAGGTTATTTACACACACAAGAAGAAAGCTAGAAAAAGAAATAAAACTATCATGGATAGTACAATGAAAAAAGTATGAGCAGCGACAACTAGAATTAGTGTGTGAACATGAATGTAATGTCGGTGAGAAATATGTACTCCCCCAAGCTTAGGCTTTTGGCCTAAGTTGGTCTATGGCCATGGGTAGCCTGGCTGATATCCGAAGTTGTAACTGGGGTCGTACTGAGATGCAGCAGCCATCGCCTCCTGAGCAGCAGCATGGCGGCGAGCTGCCTCCGTCCTCCTCTCGTACTCGTGCGCCTCCTCCCCGGTTATAACATATCTTCCTTTTGCCTGATAGTCAAAGAGGGCAGGAGCAGGGAGAGTAATATGGACAGCGCGATGTCTGTCAAAGATTAGTCGATACTGGAGGAATTGTTCATTCCTCTCAAGAAAATGATGATTAACCATGGCATTATAATCTAAATAAGCGGGAGGCAACTCCCTATTATATTCATGTGTAGGTATACCAAGATAATTAGCCACACGGGTCGCATAAATCCCTCCAAACAAGTCTCCAACTAAACCATTATTATGCAACCTACGTGCAACAATTGCCCCTAAGTTGTATTGTTTATCACCTAATACCGCACTCTTGAGAACACAAAGATCAGGAACACACATGTGACATGCTTCATCTTTACCATTAATGCATCTACCAATGAAAAGTGCAAAATAATGTATCACTACTAGGGAAAACCCTATACGTAACTTTAGCGATGGCGTGGGTCAAAAAAAAGCTGGTGCTAATTAGCGATAGCGGCGCTTTGAGGTAACGCTGTAGATAAAGATCTAGCAAGAGCGTCTTGCTGTACACATCGTTACTACTAAAATTCCCACGGCTTAGCCCATAAGCTACACATAGTAGTAGCGATCTATGATTTAATCAGCTATCACATTGCTGTTTGTAGCAAATGCTTTAATGTAAACTTCGTTGTCGCTAAAGGTTATAAAATTAAATGGAAAGAAAATGGAAAGGTAATTGAAAATGAAAGAAATAGAATAAGGTGAAAGGAAACAAATTAATTGTGAAGGAAACTAAATCAAAAGGGAAAAAGAGAAAGGAGTAGCAGATGGCGTGTGTATCAACGCCATTGTAGCTAAGGTAGCAGCAGCTTTTCTAACGCTGCCATCGCTACTTCGACTTAACCACACGGGCGGGTTCGTCCTTCCCCACGCCCACTTTCCCCAAATCCAAATCTCTCCACTCTCGCCGCTGTCCCCGTCGGCCGCCACACCTCTCGCCGCCCGCCCGACCCCGACCTCAACGTCGCCCGCCCCGACCTCAACGCCGCCCAGACGCCCGTCCCGACCTCAGATTCAACGCCGCCTCCCGACCTCGACGCCCCTAACGCCGCCTGACCCCGCCTCGACCCGACCTCGACGCCGCCTGCCCCTCCTCGTCAGCAGGCACCCAAGGTGAGCACGCCTCCTCCCTCTCCCCTACCGATCTGCCTAGGGTTTCTTTATATTTTCGTTGCATATTAAGTTTATTTTATTTATAGTAAGTTTATTTTAGTTGCATATTAAGAACTAGGTACTAATTAGGTATTAGAATATTTTTATTTATAGTAAGTTTATTTTTAGTAAGAACTAGTTGAATTAATAGAACTAGTTAGTAAGAACTTGTTGCTATTTTTTAGTTAAAGCAATTTTTCCCGCCTCGACGTGGATTTATGCCTATCCCGCATCCTCGCTGCCGAGTCGGCGGAGGATTTACACCTGCTTGACCAGATCGGCCATGTCTGGGACCTGGCTCCGCCCGGGTGGTAGTCTTGAGGCGCTACCTACCAGGGGCGCAGGTTGGTGAGGAGCCACTGTTGCTGACCCGAACCTTCTTTGGTGGCGGTCTCGTGGGCTGGATTTATCCAGAGGCTTGAGGACTCATGAGGTGGTGCGTCACCGTGTCAAGGAGGAGGACGCGCACGTCCGTCGCTACTTGTTTATGCGTTAGAGCATGTGTCGTTCTCCAATACTGGCAGGTTATCCGAGGATCTCACCGAGCTATGATCCCGTGATGGTTCCTTCTCTGTATGCCCACCGCCGCTACCGATACCCGTCGTGTGCTAGGGTTTTAGTTGTATTAGTGATGTTATATGTATGACACTATTCGTGATCTATTAGTGATAATATTCGACGATGTAGGGACGCATGAGATGATTTACTTTTGCTTATTGAATGCATGCTAATTTGAGTCCTGTAAGATATTTTGAAATGTATATCTTGTGTTGCTCAATATCCAAGTGGCCGGTCATGTTTGCATGTTACACCTCCGAGTGGCCTATGTTTTGCCGGAGTGTTGATTCATTTCGCTCCGGCAAATTTCAGGCGCCGATATGTCCTATTTTAGCAAAGGTCATGCCGGATTTTTCCGTGAATTTTGGCATGACTTGTGCCGTAATATGTAGGAAATATTGAGTGCCCCGGATTTGTGTGTTGAGTATCCCGGTAGTTGTCTTCGATCAATTTTCAATTAATGTTTTAACTATGAACATAGGAAATGTCTGCATTTACGAAAAGGATTTCGGTATTTGCAAATACTGCGAAGACGACGCTACTGTCGACGGAATCTTCCTAGATGATGATAGGCGCTCAAAGATCAAGTCGGGACGAGAACTTCAAGTGGATACAAGAAGTCATAACGACAAGTCTTTTTTCGTAGCTAAGCATGACATCTCGCTTCATTTGCTTGAACTTATATTTTTTTACTATTCTACTAGCGTATCCCCTGCCATGCAAGAGTTTTTGTATTGGATAAGATAGGTTTCAGTCATACCATGGAGGTAAAGAAAGTTTATTTGAAGACCGAGCATGGTTATATTTTCCATGCAAAATTATACAATTCAAATGACTACACCTATTTTGGATGCAAAACATGGCGAGCACTATGCAAGACTTATGAATTTGAGCCTGATATGGTTATCACCTTTGATATTCGTCCGGAAGATGATATTGAAGGTAATACCGACATCCGGTCGATGTGTAGACGCCTCCAGCTTATACCATTATGTAAGTTTCTCAACCATATTTATGTCTTTGATATTGTTTATTCAAAAATAGTTGACAACTAATTTGTATTGTCAGCTTATTTCGGTGCAAGCAAACATGTCCAGTAGCTTGGTAGACAGGACCTATTATCGTCCCGAGGCTGAACTAAACTCTGAGGAGCTAAGTCATTATGTTTCATGGCTTGAGGATCTTGATACTGTCAAGGAAAATTTTCTTCCGGATTTAGAAATGTTAGTAATCGAAACGTATGCGACCAATAGTGTTCGTAATGAACTACGGTCACATCCATTTAGGAAGGATAGTAAGATTTTTACTATTTGTCCTCATTGCATCTTTTCCATACATTATTTTTGAAGCTAAACTTCATTGCTAAGTATGTTACCATACGATGTACTTCAACAGGGACTCCCGATGAATGTTGTGCCTTATGGGATCGAGACTAAAGGTACCATGAGTATTATCGACCACGACCAAGATATCCCATGATTACTTTAGTGCATTCAAGATTAGCGACGGATGCTTAATAGTGCAAGACTGGACCAAATATGTGTTGGGGAGCGCAGAGAAGTACTAGGGGCAGCAAATGAGGCGCTTTCCACGATTAGGAGATGTGTTCATCTGCATGCTCCAACTTGATCAAGGAGGAGAGCTACACATGTTTTATGTTGTTTTACCTAAGAGAGAGCAGCAGGAGTGATTAGCTAGCTTGAAATGAGTTTCAGGATGATGATGTGCTACACTATTACTATGATGATAAAATAGCTAGTGTTGGTGGTAATGACTATGATGATTATTATTAGCTAGTGTTAGTGGTGATTAAATAAATACCGTTGGTGGTAATGACCATGATGATGATTAAATATCTTGTCTTTGGCCGGATTAGATTCAAGTGGAGGCAACATGTGGTGCACATCGAAAGTACTACTAGTCCAAACTAGATCAAGTTTGGATTAGTAGTATACTTTTGACATGCACCACATATTGCCTCCACTTGAACCTAATCCACCTTCATTTGACACACTGTTATGGAGATAATGATGTAAACCTCATAACTAGTATTGTACCAATATTTGTATGATGGCACATAAATACAATAAAAAAAGTACTAGTAGAGATGGGCAGAAAACACGCTGCAAGTAGTTACCTTAGCAGCAGCGTGGTAACGAACAAACGTTGCAGCTATTTGTCCTAGCAAAGATGGCTGGTCGGCACGCTGCCGCTAACAATAGTCATACTTTATTAGTAGCGCCTATACCCGCGCTACTGATATATCTAAAACCCGCGCTGCTGCTAGCCTTTTCCCTAGTAGTGTATAGCAGGAAACTGAATGCTCCCTATGGTAGCTTGTGCTATTTCTCTAGATTCTCCCACAGCGATAGTAGCAAGAAATTATTTATATTCAGATTTACGAGGTTCATTAACACTGCCCCATTGCGGAAGTTTACAAGCAGTAGTGAAATCTTCTAGGTCCATGGTATATGATTTATCATAAATATCAAACAGGACAGTTGGAGAATTACGCGAAGATGTAAATTTAAACCTTCTAACAAAGGATCGGTCAAATGATAGTATTGAGGACACTTATCTTGCATGAAGTCCTCAAGATCGGCATTATGCACATATGCATCAAATTCATCCTTGATGCCTGCTTTGACCATAAACTCCTCTGACGGCCATTCACAAGGCCACACGTCAGTTTCCCCCGGTGGTTCGTCGTCCTGCTCACGTATTGCGAGCCTGGGTCCCTTCTTCCTTGAATAACCACCTTGGTACATTTTCCTGGACATATTTCTTCCTCTAAAAAATTTCTAAAAATTTTAGTAACTCAAAATAAAAGTGAATCAAACTCAACAAAATTGATGGCAACTACTCCCACAAGTGCCTAGAGCCTATATCATGCATTAGAATTACTTGGGACCATATAAATTTGACATGCAAGCTCAAGAACAGGGTCAACTAGGCCACAAAAATTTGCAATGAATAAAGCACTAGAACAAAAACTAATTGGACCATTGGAGGAGTCACATACCAAAGAACAATCCCCCAAAGCAGTTTTGTGAATGGAGCTTTGAGCAAGGAGATCAAAAATGGCAGCAAGGTGAGCTAGAATTCGTGCTTGAGCTGGATGGTGATTTTTTTGGGAGGAAGAAGAAGTGTGTGGGTGCAGGAATAAGTGGAGGCGGGGCCACCATGGGCCAACGAGGCAGGGGCGCACCCTGTAGGCACTACAAGAAATATGTCAACTTGTGACCTTGACTATTGCTCACTGAAAGGTCATTGTTTTTCATTTGCGACCTTTTTGTGACCAAAAACAGAAGGTCAAAAGCTGGCGGTCGTAAACTGAAATTAACGACCTTCTCTATGAGAAGGTCATGGAATTCCATGACCAAAACAAAAGGTCGTTGATTCCATGACCTTCTGTTTGGGTCGCTAGCCCTCTGCTCAGGCCACGTCGGATCCGGCGTGGCAATCTGACGTGGCAAAATTGCGACCAATTGAAAAGGTCAAAAATTAGAATCAGCCCGGTCCAATTGGGTGTTTATATGGGCCGAGCCCATTAATTTCGCCAATTTAGTATATTTTTTCTGTCAATTTTTGTTAGCTTCATGGGCCAAGCCCAACATTGCAGCCTTTTTATTTTTGGGACATGGCCATTTTGGCTGAGCAGTTCAAGTATTTCTTTTTTATCTCAACAATTTGTTTTTTTAGATGTATCATGGGTCCACTAGTCAGATGGATCCCAGTTATCATGTTCTCATGAGTGGGTCCAAGTTGTCAGGTTCTAGCAAGTGGGTCCGACTTTTCAGGGTCATATTCCTCATTTCATTTTGACAGTAAATAAATAACCAATATTTAAATTGGCACTGACAAAGAACACATATATTACTTCAAATAACAACAACCAGATTCAGTATAGAGCCAGATTCTGTATGGAGCTCCTGCTCTACAAATAGCACGCAATACAATGGTGCTCCTGCTCTACAAATAACTCTACAAGTGGAGTAACTAATTTACAAGCTCTACAAGCACTATATTCTTCAGGATGGAGCTCCTTCGTTAGAATTACAAACAGGCACATGCACCTGCTCTTGCTCATAGTCGACGCCTGTTACATGAATCAAAGAAAGAAGAATCAGAAAACTAGAGCAAATATATTATGAAGAGACCATTCAATAAAAAGGACAAGTTCTTCAGAATGATAACACAAATTCAACTAGTACAATGCTTTTAGAAGTCACAAAAAATAACAATTACTACATGGCAGATGATCATGAAGAGTATAAACACATCTTAAATCTTACTTGTAAAAAGAGAATACATTAGTGCAGGGGAGTTCAGGCAGAAAACATACTGCCACAATGTGCCCCTGGTTAGCCCGAATCAACAGCTCGCCATACTCCTCTAACAGACTGAACCTCTACTTGTTGTCTCGCCTGACCGCCTACATGTGAGAAGGTAAAAAAACATTTACTTGAAGCATCTTACAATTCACAACAAATTCGAGACTGACCCAATTAATTTTACAGCATATAGAGATTTTACAATCAAAGTTCATGGTGCTAGGCTGCTAGCTATCAAGATGAAAACAACATGTAGCAGATACATTGTACAAACAGGAATTTTACAACATCGCATTAACACTGCATGTGCAATGATTTGGCTAACAAGTGCAAACAACATGGAACACATACTGTAGCACAACTAAGAACAACACGGTCCATCACAATAATGTAACCAGTCAAGGGCTGCTATAAGCAAGCATAGTTGCACATGCAAAGTCAACTATCTAGTTAAATGCTCTACAGGTCTTCTAAATTGATCGACAGATAAAAATAGCGCAAAGTACTTCATGAAAGCACAAAATCATTACATTGTATTAGTACTGAAACAGAAACAGAAACAGAAACAGGAACAAATCGAGCTTTGGCTCCCACGCAGATTGGGTATACAGCAATACAGTATCAAAAATAAACTACTAGAATACAAAGAAATTCCATGCAGATGAGTAACTCCATAATACAGTTTCTTTTTTTGAAGAGTTGCATATCACAATAAAAACAGATACAATGTTTAATTACCCAAGGACAGAACAGTATAGTAAAGAACACAGAACATACAAGGCATGCATGCATTATTAACTAAAAGAGAGGATCGATCAATAAGGATTAGTTAACCCATATCGATAAATAATATCTATAGATGATTCCATACAATGTAGAACTTTTGTACTTGGCAATGCATACTAGCTACTGATGACTGGTTATATTGGTTCATTGTCATCAAATTAAAAAAGAACTACCCAGATCAAGCATACATAAGCATAAAAAAGATCAAACAAGCTCATTGTGCATTTTCTTTTTAAATGTGATACACAATAAGCATAAGTAACCACTAGGAAAATAACTTGCTATCTACATGCCCTATTATCTGCAACAAGAACATTAGGTAAGGAATAACAGAATATTTCCAATGCAATTTGTCTCCATCCCCAGCACTGCGGCAACAGTCTCCAGCATCATCGTGCGGCAGCCATACCTCCTGTGCAACCCAATTTGAAGGGTCGGCTTCAGAACATGATAAACTTCCAAGTACAATATAGGGGACCATGATGATAAACTGGTGCAAAAATCATGATAAACAGGTACCCCTCTCTGTCTGAACCGTTTTCTTGCACATATGGATGTGCTAACAATACAACTAGCATTAAAGTTGAATATATGTCCATGTTTCCTAGCAAACAAACATCTTGTACAAACTAGCATTGAAGCTGAATATATTCCCATAACAACTAGCAGCACTAGCTTATGAAACCACATATATATTCCCATCTAATTTATTCCAATGGATGTTAAATTAAGAGATGTATTGCACATGTCTGAAGCAATGTTATGCGCTATATCCATCTCATTATCTGAAGGCAGGCAAACTAAGATTTCACCCAACCTACAACAGTTGTTGCCACAACCAAACTACATAGTAGTTCTACCTATAGTAGATGGAGGCAATTGTCTCACCTGCGGTAGCTGTCCAGGAGCAAGTTGAGGACGGTCGGGGCAGGAGCAGCAGGATGCAGCTTGGGGACTTGGTCGGGTAACACAACCGGCAGCAGGAGGAGGTCCAGCACGTCCTATACTACAAGCAGCTCCCATGGCCTTGAATTCCTTTCCTTGACACAATACGAGCACACATCAATAGGATATGATGAGAAGTTGTAGAAGAAGGAGTCCACGAGCATCAGCAGACAATGGAGTGGAAGAATATGAAATCGAGAGGCGGGGCGAACCTTGCTGCTGCTGCTGTCGTTGTGTCCTTTAGCTCGACCTCGCCGACCTTGACAATGTCTGCCTGGTCCTAGATGCTCAAGATCTTGGTGCGAGCCTTATCAAGGGATGGCCACAATGCCTCCCTCAGGTTCGGGTCATACGAGAGAAGCGCGCCACCCTCTTTGGCAACCTTCTTGGCGTGCAGATGCCCTGTCCGGCAAGGCTCGGCAATCAAGCTTATTGATCCATAGTGGAAGACTGCAGCCTGGGTACATCACAAGTTGTGAGACATTTTCCCTCAAAGAAATAAAACATTGCAGTCCAGAAACTTTCACACAAATTAACAGTTCAGTACAGAATCTGCAAAATAAATTGACAGATAAGAATTGGAACACTTTATTATAAGTTCTGCATGCAGAGCACAAATTTATAACAATAAAACAGTCGAAACATCTAGCTCCACCAGATATGTGGTAGTTCTAGATCACGCAATTATAGTGTACATAGAAAGGAGCCCAAGCTCACCTGACATGCACAATTCTAAAATTACAGCAGTCTGACAGTACAAAACACCTAATAACATGCAAATATTTTCCATAAGTTTTACTAACCAGGACAAGAACTGATCTATCTGTCATCAGCGGACACTCTAAATTATTGTGCATCACACGGATTCTTGAAGTATCATACTTGGCCGGTCAGCTAAGGCCGGCCGATGGATCCAAGAACCACAAAAATGATTTGTTTCATATAACGGCACTCCTAAGATTAGCTATTTTGTCTCCCCCCAATTTGATGCACGACAGTCAGCGAGGGTACATCACATGATCAGATCCAGCAAAAGAACCAAGTGCCAACCAGAAGGCGCAACAAGATCCGCCCAAGACGAGCACCGAAGGTGCCTTATTTGCCGAGGAATGTCTGGATTCCATGGAAGATTCAGCACTCGGGCGCACCCGAATTACACGAAACAAAAAGGACACCTTTATTAGGTGCAGGAACAGGACAAGGGAAAATCCCAGCCGCCGCCACCTATTGTGCACCGAATCGGCACAAGAAACTTAGCGCCAGCGTCCAGATCCAAGAAACCGGGCGAAGATTCATTCCACTACGGTCGACGTGATCGAGCTGGTTCCCCCAACACACAGGTCGAGAGAGAGGGGGGATTCATAACAGATCCGGAGGTTGCCATCGGTGGGCTCGACAGAGATGGTCGGCTGCCAGCGCGTGTCCTCGAGGTTGAGGAAGAACCTGCCCTCCTCGAGGCCATCCAGGAGACGGAGTGGCGCTTGAGGGCTCGGGAGTCGCCGGAGGTAGAGCCGCGCCGGTATTGGAGCCGACTGAAACCCTAGCCGCCACGGGGTAGGGTTTCCCCGCCATGGTCATGGGACTGAGCCGCCTTTGGGTTGGATCTGCTGCGTGCAGTGGGGTAGTGTGTCATTGGCCGGGGCTGGTGGAGCGGAGGTCGCGCCGGCCGATGGGATCGGGGGAGAGGAGGTCGCGGGAGGGAGGGTTGGGGTCAGGGGTCGCGGGGCTGGTGGAGCGAAGGGAGGGAGAAAGAAAGGAGGTGGGGGTGGATGGAAAATGTCCACGAGGACTAGGGTTTCGGCTTAGGTGGGCTTGGGGTGAGGACTGCCGTTGGATCCGCGAGCATCCCATGGTGTTCCATCCACGATCCGCGTGAAACGCCCACAGACCAATCAAAATGCAGCACACGGGTTCATTGTCATGACCATCTAAATTGGTCGTAGTTGACTAAAAAAATGTACGTGGTTGATTAAAAATTCGTTTTTCATTTTTCAAGTGCCCAAAATGAGTTTTTTGTGAAGGACCTACAATATATTTGTTGTAAAATTAGACCAAATCAATTTTCTAAAATATTAGAATATATTTAATGTATAATTGATCAAATACTTGGGTGTCAAAAGTTTTGATTCACCTCTCATGAAGAAGACAAATTTCCGCCGATCCAGTTGGAAATGGGTCAAATTTGTACTATAGCTGCCTCATAGTTTGCTCTTTATTTTTTTCCAAAAATCATTTCTAGGTACATAAGTATCTATTTAATCAGAGAAACAACAAAAGTTTTCCAAGATTCAACCACTAGATAGGAACGGTCATGCCCGCCGTTTCGACCGCATTTTTAAATGGGCATAAAAATTAAAAAAAATCAAAAAATTGGAAAACCTTCGCATTGTGTCACTATATGTGACCAAATTACCGGGAACAATAATAAACTTGTAATACGGGAATTCTTTTTAAAAAGTGTTCTCAGAAACGAGCTATCATGTGTGGAGATCAATGGCTTTCAAGCCAAATGATCAATCTTATGGCCACATTCATGGCATAATTTGCTCAAATGATCTCATGTTGTGCACAAGTGTTCATCTTGTAATTCCAAATAATGTTGCCTAAGGGAGTTTTCATTTTCTTCTCACGGAAAATTCATTTTCCATTTTACGAGTGCCCAAAATGAGTTTTTTTGTGAAGGACCTACCATATATTTGTTGCAAAATTGGACCAAATCAATTTTATAAAATACTAGGCCATGTTTAATGCACAATTGACCAAATGGTTGGGTGTCAAAAGTTTTGATCCACCTGTGGTGAAAAAGGTAAATTTCCGCCGATCTAGTAGGAAGCGGGTCAAATTTGAACTGTGGATACCTCATAGTTTGCTCTTTATTTTTTCAAAAATCATTTCTAGGTATATAAGTATCTATTTAATCATAGAAACAGCAAAAGTTTTCCAAGATTCAACCACTAGATAGGAACGGTCAAGCCCGCTGTTTCGACCGCATTTTGAAATCGGCATAAAAAATTCAGATAAAATCAAAAAATTGGAAAACCTTCGCATTGTGTCATTATATGTGACCAAATTACCAGGAAAAATAATAAACTTGTAATGTGGGAATTCTTTTAAAAAAGTGTTCTCAGAAACGAGCTATCATGTTTGGAGATCAATGGCTTTCAAGCCAAATGATCAATCTTATGGCCACATTCATGGCATAGTTTGTTCAAATGATCTCATATTGTGCACAAGGGTGCATATTGGAATTTCAAACAATGTTTCCTAAGGAAATTTTCATTTTCTTTGGACGAAAAAATCATTTTCCATTTTTCGAGTGCCCCAAATGAGGTTTTTTTGTGAAGAACCTACCAAATAATTTTTGCAAAATTGTACCAAATCAATTTTCTGAAATAACAGGACATATTTAATGCACAATTGACCAAATGGTTGGGTCTAAAAAGTTTTGATCCACCTCTCGTCAAAAAAGACAAATTTCCGCCAATTCAGTTGAAAGCGGGTCAAATTTGAACTGTAGCTACCTCGTACTTTGCTCTTCATTTTTTCCAAAAATCATTTCTAGGTACATAAGTATCTATTTAATAAGAGAAACACCAAAAAATCCAAGATTCAACCACTAGCTAGGAACGGTTATTCTCGCCATTTTGGCCGCATTTTGAAACGGGCATAAACAATTCAAAAAAATCAAAAAATTGGAAAATCTTCGCATTGTTTCATTATATGTGGCCAAGTTACCAGCAAAAATTATAAACTTGTATACGGAAATTATTTTCAAAAATGTTCTCAGAAACGAGCTATCAAGTGTGAAGATTCATGGCTTTCAAGCCAAATGATCAATCTTATGGCCACATTAATGACATAGTTTGTTCAAATGATCTCATATTGTGCACAAGGGTGCATCTAGGAATGGCAGACAATGTTGCCTAACTAAGTTTTCATGTTCTTTGGACGAAATGTTCATTTTCCGTTTTTCGAGTGCCCAAAATGAGTTTTTTTGTGAAGGACCTATAATATATTTGTTGCAAAATTGTACCAAATCAATTTTCTAAAATACCAGGACACGTTTAATGCACAATTGACCAAATGGTCGGGTGTAAAAAGTTTTGATCCACCTCTCGTGAAAAAGACAAATTTCCGCCGATTTAGTTGGAAGTGGGTCAAATTTGAACAGTAGCTGCCTCGTAGTTTGCTCTTTATTTTTTCCAAAAATCATTTCTAGGTACATAAGTATCTATTTAATAAGAGAAACACCAAAAAATCCAAGATTCAACCACTAGCTAGGAACGGTTATTCTCGCCATTTTGGCCGCATTTTGAAACGGGCATAAACAATTCAAAAAATCAAAAATTGGAAAATCTTCGCATTGTTTCATTATATGTGGCCAAGTTACCAGCAAAAATTATAAACTTGTATACGGAAATTATTTTCAAAAATGTTCTCAGAAACGAGCTATCAAGTGTGAAGATTCATGGCTTTCAAGCCAAATGATCAATCTTATGGCCACATTAATGACATAGTTTGTTCAAATGATCTCATATTGTGCACAAGGGTGCATCTAGGAATGGCAGACAATGTTGCCTAACGAAGTTTTCATTTTCTTTGGACGAAATGTTCATTTTCCGTTTTTCGAGTGCCCAAAATGAGTTTTTTTGTGAAGGACCTACCATATATTTGTTGCAAAATTGGACCAAATCAATTTTATAAAATACTAGGCCATGTTTAATGCACAATTGACCAAATGGTTGGGTGTCAAAGTTTTGATCCACATTGTGGTGAAAAAGGTAAATTTCCGCCGATCTAGTAGGAAGCGGGTCAAATTTGAACTGTGGATACCTCATAATTTGCTCTTTATTTTTTCAAAAATCATTTCTAGGTATATAAGTATCTATTTAATCATAGAAACAGCAAAAGTTTTCCAAGATTCAACCACTAGATAGGAACGGTCAATCCCGCTGTTTAGACCGCTTTTTGAAATCGGCATAAAAAATTCAGATAAAATCAAAAATTGGAAAACCTTCGCATTGTGTCATTATATGTGACCAAATTACCAGGAAAAATAATAAACTTGTAATGTGGGAATTCTTTTAAAAAAGTGTTCTCAGAAATGAGCTATCATGTTTGGAGATCAATGGCTTTCAAGCCAAATGATCAATCTTATGGCCACATTCATGGCATAGTTTGTTCAAATGATCTCATATTGTGCACAAGGGTGCATATTGGAATTTCAAACAATGTTTCCTAAGGAAATTTTCATTTTCTTTGGACGAAAAAATCATTTTCCATTTTTCGAGTGCCCCAAATGAGGTTTTTTTGTGAAGAACCTACCAAATAATTTTTGCAAAATTGTACCAAATCAATTTTCTGAAATAACAGGACATATTTAATGCACAATTGACCAAATGGTTGGGTCTAAAAGTTTTGATCCACCTCTCGTCAAAAGACAAATTTCCGCCAATTCAGTTGAAAGCGGGTCAAATTTGAACTGTAGCTACCTCAGATTTCTTGCTCTTTATTTTTCCAAAAATCATTTCTAGGTACATAAGTATCTATTTAATAAGAGAAACACCAAAAATCCAAGATTCAACCACTAGCTAGGAACGGTTATTCTCGCCATTTTGGCCGCATTTTGAAACGGGCATAAACAATTCAAAAAAATCAAAAAATTGGAAAATCTTCGCATTGTTTCATTATATGTGGCCAAGTTACCAGCAAAAATTATAAACTTGTATACGGAAATTATTTTCAAAAATGTTCTCAGAAACGAGCTATCAAGTGTGAAGATTCATGGCTTTCAAGCCAAATGATCAATCTTATGGCCACATTAATGACATAGTTTGTTCAAATGATCTCATATTGTGCACAAGGGTGCATCTAGGAATGGCAGACAATGTTGCCTAACGAAGTTTTCATTTTCTTTGGACGAAATGTTCATTTTCCGTTTTTCGAGTGCCCAAAATGAGTTTTTTTGTGAAGGACCTATAATATATTTGTTGCAAAATTGTACCAAATCAATTTTCTAAAATACCAGGACACGTTTAATGCACAATTGACCAAATGGTCGGGTGTAAAAAGTTTTGATCCACCTCTCGTGAAAAAGACAAATTTCCATGATTTAGTTGGAAGTGGGTCAAATTTGAACAGTAGCTGCCTCGTAGTTTGCTCTTTATTTTTTCCAAAAATCATTTCTAGGTACATAAGTATCTATTTAATAAGAGAAACACCAAAAAATCCAAGATTCAACCACTAGCTAGGAAGGGTTATTCTCGCCATTTTGGCCGCATTTTGAAACGGGCATAAACAATTCAAAAAAATCAAAAAATTGGAAAATCTTCGCATTGTTTCATTATATGTGGCCAAGTTACCAGCAAAAATTATAAACTTGTATACGGAAATTATTTTCAAAAAATGTTCTCAGAAACGAGCTATCAAGTGTGAAGATTCATGGCTTTCAAGCCAAATGATCAATCTTATGGCCACATTAATGACATAGTTTGTTCAAATGATCTCATATTGTGCACAAGGGTGCATCTAGGAATGGCGCATAATGTTGCCTAACGAAGTTTTCATTTTCTTTGGACGAAATGTTCATTTTCCGTTTTTCGAGTGCCCAAAATGAGTTTTTTTGTGAAGGACCTATAATATATTTGTTGCAAAATTGTACCAAATCAATTTTCTAAAATACCAGGACACGTTTAATGCACAATTGACCAAATGGTCGGGTGTAAAAAGTTTTGATCCACCTCTCGTGAAAAAGACAAATTTCCACGATTTAGTTGGAAGTGGGTCAAATTTGAACAGTAGCTGCCTCGTAGTTTGCTCTTTATTTTTTCCAAAAATCATTTCTAGGTACATAAGTATCTATTTAATCATAGAAACATCAAAAGGTCTCCAAGATTCAACAACTAGCTAGGAACGGTCAAGCCTGCCGTTTTGACCGCATTTTGAAACGGGCATAAAAAATTCAAAAAAAATCAAAAAATTTGAAAACTTCTGCATTGTGTCATTATATGTGACCAAGTTTCCAGAAAAAATAATAAACTTGTAATACGGTAATTATTTTAAAAAAGTGTTTTTAGAATTGAGCTATCTTGTGTGAAGATTCATGGCTTTCAAGCCAAATGATCAATCTTATGGCCACATTCATGTCATAGTTTGTTCAAATGAACTCATATCATGCACAAGGGTGCATCTTGGAATGAAAAACAATGTTGCCTAAGGAAGTTTTCATTTTTCTTTGGACGAAAAATTCATTTTCCATTTTTTCGAGTGCGCAAAATGAGTTTTTTTGTGAAGGACCTACCATATATTTGTTGTAAAATTGGACCTAATAAATTTGATAATATACTAGGCCATATATAATGCACAATTGACAAAATGATTGGGTGTCAAAAGTTTTGATCCACCTCTGGTGAAAAAGACAAATTCCCGCCGATTCAGTATGAAGCGCGTCAAATTTGAATTGCAGGTGCCTCCTCGTTTGCTCTTTATTTTTTCCAAAAATCATTTTTAGTTACATAAGTACCTATTTAATCATAAATACATGGTTTGGTGGCGATACGTCGTGGTTTGGATGGTGGCCGAGGGCCCCAACTCTAGAGCACGTAAACTCGCATGCCCGCCGCATGGTCACCACGTGACCGTGGCGTTGCCATGTGTTCTGGGAGGCCTAGGCATGTCTAGTGGGTTGGGCACTCCCCAGGTAGGTGCTAGGAAGAAAATCACAACATAAGATTCTCACGAGGAGACCGATCGATGCTCAAACATGAATAAGCAACTAAGTGTTTGATTAGCGGTACGGGAAATGCACATGGCTAATGGGTGTGAGTTTTGGCTGAGGATGATCAGTTACTAAGAAGACCGTCTTCACAAATTTTCAGCTCAAAAGGAGGAGCCTAGGTGGTACTTGCTTTGCAAAGTACCACACCGACATAAATACTGAATGTTGAAGCCGGGCTCAAAATAATGAATGGATTGAGCTAGCATTTGGTGGAGGATGGTTATTTGGGCATAGGAAAGCATCAGAGAAAATGGATACCATTTGGACATGCCAAAGTGGTACTTCCTTCACAAAGTGTTTTTCTGAACAGAATAGGAAAATGAATATTTTTGAATTATTTTTGAACTAGGCAAGGTAGTTTTTTTACATATTTGACGAAGATATGACCCAAAGAATTTATGATATTTTTTGGGAATTTTCGGAATGACAGAAATACAGGTTGCTTCACAACCTAGGGCAAAAACTGCCACATGGACATGACACATAGGCAAAACTAATGAGGTGGCGCCTAGTCATAGCAACCCACCACAATTTACAAGGTTATGACCATCTATATTGGTCATGATCAGCTAGAAATAAGGCAGCAGACCAGTGCTATCTGCTTTATGACCATTTCGTGTAAGGAAATTACGACCTTTCTGACCAAAATGGTCGTTATAGTTTAGGGTTTGGAGCCCCCCGGACATCTTTTGACCAATTGGTCTCAAATGGTCATAGATTTATGACCAATTCTTCCAGGGTCACTGACAGAAGGTCACTAGTTGACATATTTCTTGTAGTGAGGGGTGGGCGCGCCCTGGACCCTCGTGGCCAGGTGACCCTCGTGTTCACAGTGCCAGATATTCTCAAATATTCCAGAAAAAATCATATTAAATTTCCAGGGCATTTGGAGAACTTTTATTTTCGGGGTATTTTTTATTGCATGGATAATTCAGAAAATAGACAGAAAAATACTAATTTTGCTGTATTTAATCTAAATAACAGAAAGTAAAGAGAGGGTATATAAGGTTGTTCCTTCTAATTTCATCCATCTCATGATCATCAAAAGGAATCCACTAACAAGGTTGATCAAGTCTTGTTAACAAACTCATTCCGAATAATATGGAACCGGAGAAATTTCGAAAAACACTAGGTTACCTCAACGGGGATATGCACATCCCCAATAATAAGAATATCATATTTCTTCTTGACAGTAGGAAGAGGAAATTCAAAACCTCCAATAGTACTAGTTGGAATTTTTCCAATAGAATTGATGCTATGAATTTGAGATTGTTTCCTCAGAAAGTGTACCGTATGCTCATTACCATTAACATGAAAAGTGACATTGCCTTTGTTGCAATCAATAATAGCCCCTGCAATATTCAAAAAAGGTCTACCAAGGATAATCGACATACTATCGTCCTCGGGAATATTAAGATAGTGACATTTGCAACCACAACAGGCACATCCTCACAAATACTGGCAGGTATAGCAGTTGATTTATCAGCCATTTGCAAAGATATTTCAGTAGGTGTCAACTTATTCAATTCAAGTCTACGATATAAAGAGAGAGGCATAACACTAACACCGGCTCCAAGATCACATAAAGCAGTTTTGACATAATTTCTTTTAATGGAGCATGGTATAGTTGGTACCCCCGGATCTCCAAGTTTCTTTGGTATTCCACCCTTAAAAGTGTAATTAGCAAGCATGGTGGAAATTTCGGCTTCCTGTATCTTCCTTTTATTTGTAATGATATCCTTCATATATTTAGCATAAGGGTTTACTTTAAGCATATCAGTTAAGCGCATACGTAAGAAAATAGGTCTAATCATTTTAGCAAAGTGCTCAAAATCCTCATCATCCTTTGTGTTGGATGGTTTAGGAGGAAAGGGCATGGGTTTCTGAACCCATGGTTCTCTTTCTCTACCGTGCTTCCTAGAAACAGAATCTCTCTTATCATAACGTTGATTCTTTGATTGTGGGTTATCAAGATCAATAGCAGGTTCAATCTCTACATCATTATTATTGCTAGGTTGATCATCAACATGAACATCATCATTAACATTATCACTAGGTTCATGTTCATCTCGAGATTGTGTTTCAGCATCAGAATTAGAAATATCATTAGGATTCTTAGATGTGTCTATGACAGGTTCACTAGAAGCATGCAAAGTCCTATCATTTTTCTTTTTCTTCTTTTTAGAAGGACTAGGTGCATCTACATTATTTCTCTGAGAATCTTGCTCAATTCTATTAGGGTGGCCTTCAGGATACAAAGGTTCCTGAGTCATTTTACCCATTCTAGTGGCCACTCTAACAGCAAAATCATGTTTATTATTTAATTCATCGAGCAAATCACTTTGAGCTTTAAGTACTTATTCTGCTTGAGTGGTAACCGTAGAAGCATATTTGCTAATGAGTTTAAGTTCACCTTTAACTCTAGCCATATAATCACTCAAGTGTCCAATCATGTAAGAATTACTTTTTAATTCTCTACCAACATAAGCATTGAAGTTTTCTTGTCTAGCCATAAAGTCATCAAATTCATCCAAGCATTGGCTAGCAAACTTAGTAGACGGGATTTCAACTTTATCATATCTATAGAGAGAATTTACCTTTACTACCTGTGTCGGGTTATCAAGACCATGTGTTTCTTCAATAGGTGGTGAATTAAGTCCATGTATTTCTTCAACAGGAGGTTCTTAACATCTTCAGCTTTAATACCTTTTTTCTTTCATAGATTTCTTTGCCTCTTGCATATCTTCAGGACTGAGAAATAGAACTCCCCTCTTCTTTGGAGTTGGTTTATGAGTTGGCTCGGGAATTGGCTCAGGAGTTGGCTCATGAAGTGTCCAATTATTTTCATTAGTCAACATATTATTGAATAGCAATTCAGCTTGATCGACTGTTCTTTCCCTGAAAACACAACCAGCACAACTATCCAAGTGGTCCTTGAAAGCATCAGTTAGTCCATTATAAAAGATATCAAGTACTTCATTTTTCTTAAGAGGATGATCAGGCAAAGCATTAAGTAATCGGAGATACCTCCCCCAAGCTTGTGGGAGACTCTCTTCTTCAATTTGCACAAAATTATATATTTCCCTCAACGCAGCTTGTTTCTTATGAGCAGGGAAATATTTAGCAGAGAAGAAATAAATCATATCCTGGGGACTACGCACACAACCAGGATCAAGAGAATTAAACCAAGTTTAAGCATCACCCTTTAATGAGAACGGAAATGTCTTAAGGATATAATAGTAGTGAGATTTCTCATCATTAGTGAATAGGGTGGCTATATCATTCAATTTAGTAAGATGTGCCACAACAGTTTCAGATTCATAGCCATAAAAAGGATCAGATTCAACCAAAGTAATTATCTCAGGATCGACAGAAAATTCATAATCCTTATCAGTAACAAAGATAGGTGAAGTAGCAAAAGCAGGGTCATATTTCATTCTAACATTCAGAGTTTTCTGTTTCAATTTAGCTAATAACTTCTTAAGATCAGATCTATCATTGCAAGCAAGAAAATCTCTAGCAGTTTCTTCATCCATAACATAACCCTCAGGAACAACATGTAATTCATACTTAGGAGGAGAACCTTTATCATCACTATCTTCAATAATATCAGTTTCAAGAATTTCATTCTCTCTAACCCTAGCAAGTTGTTCATCAAGATATTCACCTAATGGCACAGTAGTATCAAGCACAGAAGTAGTTTCATCATAAGTATCATGCATAGTAGAAGTGGCATCATCAATAACATGAGAAATATCATAATTAATATCTTAAGCATGTTTAGGTGTCGCAAGCTTACTCATAACAGAAGGAGAATCTAGTGTAGAGCTAGATGGCAGTTCCTTACCTCCCCTCGTAGTTGAGGGATAAATCTTAGTTCTTTCGTCTTTCAAGTTCCTCATAGTGACCAGCAGATATAAATCCCAAGTGACTCAAAGAATAGGGCTATGCTCCCCGGCAACGGCGCCAAAAAATAGCCTTGATAACCCACAAGTATAGGGCATCGCAATACTTTTCGAGGGTAGAGTATTCAACCCAAATTTATTGATTCGACACAAGGGGAGCCAAAGAATATTCTCAGGTATTAGCATTTGAGTTTTCAATTAAACCACACCTGAATAACTTAGTATCTGCAGCAAAGTATTTAGTAGCAAAGTAGTATGAAAGTAACGGTAACAGTGGCAAAAGTAAAAGTAGCAGTTTTGTAGTAATTGTAACAGCAGCAACGATAAAGTAAATAAGTGAAGCACAATATGTGAAAAACTCCTAGGCATTGGATCATTGATGGATAATTATGTCAGATGCGATTCCTCATGTAATAGTTATAACATAGGGTGACACAGAACTAGCTCCAATTCATCAATGTAATGTAGGCATGTATTCCGAATATAGTCATACGTGCTTATGGAAAAGAACTTGCATGACATCTTTTGTCCTACCCTCCCGTGGCAGCGGGGTCCTAGTGGAAACTAAGGGATATTAAGGCCTCCTTTTAATAGAATACTGGACCAAAGAATTAACACATAATGAATACATGAACTCCTCAAACTACGGTCATCACCGAGAAGTATCCCAATTATTGTCACTTCGGGGTTGTCGGATCATAACACATAATAGGTGACTATAGACTTGCAAGATAGGATTAAAAACTCACATATATTCATGAAAACATAATAGGTACAGATCTGAAATCATGGCACTCGAGCCCTAGTGACGAGCATTAAACATAGGAAAGTCATAGCAACATCAATCTCAGAACATAGTGGATACTAGGGATCAAACCCTAACAAAACTAACTTGATTACATGATAAATCTCATCCAACCCATCACCGTCCAACAAGCCTACGATGGAATTACTCACGCACGGCGTTGAGCATCATGAAATTGGTGATGGAGGATGGTTGATGATGACGACGGCCACGAATCCACCTCTCCGGAGCCCCGAACGGACTCCAGATCAGCCCTACCGAGAGAGATTAGGGCTTGGCAGCGGCTCCGTATCATAAAACTCGATGAAACTTTCTCTCTGATTTTTTTCTCCGCGAAAGCAAATATATATATATGGAGCTGGAGTTGACGTCGATGGACGTCCAGGGGTCCACGAGGCAGGGGGCGTGCCCTAGGGGAGGGGGCACGACCCCACCCTCGTGGACAGGGTGTGGGCCCCCTGACGCTGATTCTTTCACCATTATTTTCTATTAATTCTGAAAAGTTGCTCCATGGATTTTCAGGTCATTCCGAGAACTTTTATTTCTGCACAAAAATAACACCATGGCAGTTCTGCTGAAAACAGCGTCATTTCGGGTTAGTTTCATTCAAATCATGCAAGTTAGAGTCCAAAACAAGGGCAAAAGTGTTTGGAAAAGTAGATACGACGGAGATGTATCACATACCTAGTGCATCGTGTCCAATGAAAATCTTTTGTGACAATTCTGGTGCAACTGCCTTGGCAAAGGAATCCGGATTTCACAAGAGAACCAAGCACATCAAGAGACGCTTCAATTACATCCGTCATCAAGTGTCGGAGGGGGACATAGAGATTTGAAGATACACACAGATATGAATGTTGCAGACCCGTTGACTAAGCCTCTTCGAGCAAAACATGATCAGCAACAAAGCTCCATGGGTGTTAGAATCATTACTATGTAATCTAGAATATTGACTCTAGTGCAAGTGGGAGACTAAAAGAAATATGCCCTAGAGGCAATAAAAAAGTTATTACTTATTTCCTCAGTTCATGATAAATGTTTATTATTCATGCTAGAATTCTATTAACCGAAAACTTAGTACATGTGTGAATACACAGACAAAACATATAGTCCCTAGTATGCCTTTACTTGACTAGCTCATTAATCAAAGATGATTATGTTTCCTAACCATAGGCATGTGCTGTCATTTGATGCGGGATCACATCATAGGAGAATGATGTGATGGACATGACCCATCCGTTAGCTTAGCATTATGATCGTGTCAGTTTCATTGCTACTGCTTTCTTCATGACTTATACAAGTTCCTCAGACTATGAGATTATGCAACTCCCGAATACCGGAGGAACACTTTGTGTGCTACCAAACGTCACAATGTAATTGGGTGATTATAAAGGTGATCTACAGGTGTCTCTGAGGGTGTTTGTTGGGTTGGCATAGATCGAGATTAGGATTTGTCACTCCGTGTTTCGGAGAGGTATCTCTGGGCCCTCTCGGTAATACTCATCACTATAAGCCTTGCAAGCATTGTGACTAATGAGTTAGTTGCGGGATGACGTATTACGGAACGAGTAAAGAGACTTTCCCGTAACGAGATTGAACTAGGTATTGAGATACCGATGATCAAATCTCGGGCAAGTAACATACCGATGACAAAGGGAACAACGTATGTTGTTATGCGGTTTGACCGATAAAGATCTTCATAGAATATGTAGGAACCAATATGAGCATCCAGGTTCCGCAATTGGTTATTGACCGGAGACGTGTCTCGGTCATGTATACATAGTTCTCGAACCCGTAGGGTCCGCACGCTTAACGTTCGATGACGATTGGTATTATGATTTTATGTGATATGATGTACCGAAGATTGTTTGGAGTCCAGGATGTGACCACGAACATGACGAGGAGTCTCAAAATGGTCGATACATAAAGATTGATATATTGGATGACTATATTCGGATACCGGAAGTGTTCCGGAGAAGTTTCGAATAAAACCGAGTGCTTGGGAGGGTTACGGAACCCCAGGGAACTAATGGGCCTTGATGGGCCTTAGTGGAGAGAGAGAGGGGCCGGCCAGGGTAGGCCGCGCGCCCCCTCCCCTTGAGTCCGAATAGGACAAGTAAGGGGGCGCCCCCCTTGCCTTCCCCCTCTCCCTCTCCTTCCTTCCCCCTCTCTCCCTTTAGGTGGAAACCTACTAGGACTTGGAGTCCAAGTAGGATTCCCCTATTGGGGGCGCGCCCTTGGAGGGCCGGCCGGCCTCCCCATTGCTTCTTTATATACGGGGGCAGGGGCACCCTAGAACACACAAGTTGACAATTGTTTTAGCCATGTGCGGCGCCCCCTCCACAGTTACACACCTCGTTCATATCATCGTAGTGCTTAGGCAAGCCCTGCGCCGGTAACTTCATCATCACCGTCACCATGTCGTCGTGCTGACGAAACTCTCCGTCGACCTCAGCTGGATCTAGAGTTCGTGGGACATCACCGAGCTGAACGCGTGCAGATCGCGGAGGTGTCGTACCTTCGGTGCTAGGATCGGTCGGATCGTGAAGACGTACGACTACATCAACCGCGTTGTCATAACGCTTCCGCTTTCGGTCTACGAGGGTACGTAGACAACACTCTCCCCTCTCGTTGCTATGCATCACCTAGTGATAGATCTTGCATGATCGTAGGAATTTTTTGAAGTTACTGTGTTCCCCTATAGTTTAAACTTCATAGTAGGTTCTCTCCTGAGCGTGATTCCGTCGAGAGTTGGGATAACTGACTGCTGGTGCTGAACATGCTTTTGCAGATCGAGTTCTAAATCTGCTTGATGCTCACCTTCTTCGGCTACCTCCCTGGCATCATCTACGCCGTCTCGGTCATCACTAAGTAGGTGTCGGAGGAGCTCCTCACCTCTGGCTGCCTCTAGGTATGCATGCACCGATGCGCCTCGGGGGAACTTGTCATGTTTCCCGGTTATTTTCTGTTCAGTACAGTCCTCTGCAGAATTTACAAAAGCAATTTTTACTGTATGAAAAATCTAAACAGATATAGTCCGTCGTATTCTTAACAACACAAAACGATGCATCTTCCAAGAAAAAGTAATTTTGCATATCCAAAAGCGAAGCGCCCTGCAGCCTGTTGTTACTTCCATCTCTGTTCCAAAAACAGAGGAACCATCTTTTTTGGTTGAGATAACTGCGAGGAAATTCCTGAACTGATCCCTGCTTCCTCTGGTTGTTGTTTGTCCTAGGTGACCCAAAGTTGCTGAAGAGCAGCAACAGCCGCACAAGAGTATCTGAAGGTGACTCCTCCTTTTCTAACCCATTCCCTTCCTTCCAATGTTTTGGATGATGAACTTGATCCTACTTAATTAATTAATTTGTCACCGTGCTTAATTAGCTGTAAATGTGCCCCCTTAGTGAATAAGAATAAGAAGAAGAAGATAATACGAATGGAATTTAATTGGAGTGGTCCCATTCATCGTGCTTAATTAGCTGTAAATGTGCCCCCCTTACTGAAGAAGATAAGAATCCATATGTGTTATGCAAAATTAACTTTGTCATCTTGTAAGCACTCTAGGAAGTGTCTAGAGGGTGAAAATATGAGAACAAAAAAGAATTACTGGATTAATTTAAAACATCCATCCTTTACTCCGTCCATGTCATTGTTATTTACCCCTGGGAGTATTTTTAACTTGAAAATCTCTGGTGAACTACCATTTGGAGTACATTTGCTTGCTCTGTTAATTTTTTTGGGTTACTCCATCTTGCTATGTTAAGTAAAATTTGATATGTGGAGTAGCAGCAGTAAGCTAGACCCTCCATCTTGCTCTGTACATAGTCAAATCTACTCCAAGTTAGCGGCAGTACTGTTAACTTCTCAATTTGCTTGGATTACATTTAACTTCTAGTACTCCAGTAATTTTGCTTAGAGTATTTAACAAGATTGAACTGTACATGTGTGGAGTAGTTTTGCTGGGTGTATTTAACAAGATTGAACAAGATTTAACTTGTCAACATTTAACAGTTTTTTCAGTAAGTATTCTGAACATGCTTCTGAATATTTCCAGATTCTAAACATGCAAGCAAATCTGCAGGATTAAACAAGTTCTTGCGGTAGATATTGCAAGTGTTTGTCATGAACATGTACTCTCACCGAAGATATTTCAAGTGGTCTGAGCAGATTTTCTCAGTTTGCAAGTTTACTTACTTTTCCAGTTAATTAACTGGACATCTTGGAGTAGTTAGAAAATCATGAATTATTTGCAGAAAACCATAGAAGTATTGTACACCAGTGTGCATTACTTACATAAACTTTCTTGCAAGCTTATTTTCTGACTCACATATTCTGAAACTGAAAAAGCTTAGTTAACTTCTGTAGTACATTGGGTGAAAATGGAATGGTGCCATCCTGCACAACATACTTTGAGTGAATGTTGAGTAATGTATGCACTTGTGTAATAGATGTTGGTTGATGAATGCCTGGGTGTGTCACTGCTTGTTCCATGCTACATTAGGAATTGTTCAATTTTGTGTTATGACAACTTTACTGCATCCTGCCGAAGCCTTTTTAAAATCTTGCAGAGTCCAGTGCTACCACACATCTAGATCAGTATTTGATTACTGTTACAAGTGGAGGTCTAAATCAGCAGAGAACAGGGGTGAAATGTACATGTCCCAACCTCCTTCCCTCCCATGTATGAATACACTCTCAAGTAGTCATTTTTGTGAATGGACATATGATAAGAACTAAGAATTCACCTTCACTAATTGTCTATGATATTTCATCAGGATCTGTAAGTACTTGAGGTACATATTGGCTGCACCACCAATTTGTGTAGTTCTTGGGCCCTCTTGGTAGTGGGTTCTCAGTAGGACTATAGAGTTGATAGTATGCTTCTACGCATCCCCATTTATGAGTTATGCATAATAAGAATTACAATTTGCTGCAATTCACATGTTTTGAATTCTTCAATCTTGAATTGTTCAATGATGATAGTTATCTTGCACCATACTATAAAATCATGGATCGGCAACTAGCTGATTGGCAATCCGTTCTTGCTAGATGTGTTGTTGTTTTTCTTCTTCTAAGCTAAGATGGTAGCATCACATGTCATCCTATCATGTTGTACTAGTTCCTGAAGTGTAAGATAAGATGGTGGCATCAGATCTGTGTTCTGACTTGTAACTGCTTACTAGATGGATACATGCAACTAGCTAGCAACCTAGCAGTACTAGTAAGAATATATGTGACTAATTCCCTCCCTATACCTTGTGATTGATTCCAGGTATATACAGATGCCATCTTTGTCTGGCAACATATGCACCTGATTACATTCAGGTGCATATAGTATACTTGGACAGTGTAAACATATGCATCTATAAAATTATCTCATTCATAGTGTGGTGCCTATGTATATCAGTTATCAATTGGCCTGATTTAGGCCGCTGATAGTCAGTATCTCAGTGACAGAAATAACTCAAAAGTTATACCTTTAGCTGTGCTGGCAATCGAATGTATAGAATCATAACCGTGAAACTAGTTATTACCGTAGCCAGCAGATTTCTCTAGTAAGCAGTAACTGGTAGTTCTCATAATCCATCCCATAGATTAATGCCCCAATGTGTGTTCCAAGGGCCTTAACTGCTAGAATTGATGCTTGTTTCTACTAAGTGATGCACTTGTTTCTACTAAGTTTTAACTATGAATCTGTTGTTTCACATATACTAGATACAACTGATGCCTTCAAGAGGTCAGCTCCCCTTGGATGGTGTAGTGTAGCAAATCAATGTCGATTCATTCATTCTTTGGTGAGTGCACAGTACTAGCACATTCTTTGTTGTGATCAAGTGCGACTCATATCCAGTTGTTTGCTAACATTATTATTTGGTTATGCCATGCCGCTGCCATTGTTTGCTTAAGCATGATTTGCTCCAACCTGGCATTGTGTTGTACTACTACTAGTACATACTTCAATTGCATGCATGCATGTTTGCTGTACCCTGAACTGTTTGACTGCTTTGCATACGGCCTGTGTCTTGCTGCTCCCTGACCTGTTGTACTATCCATATGTTACTTGACATTTGCAAAATATATCTCAGTTTTCGTTGTAATGAGAATGTTATATGCATGGTTTCCTGTTAATCTAAAGTTCTGCAGCAAATTTTGATCGTTATGAGAATTTTATATTCACGGATTCACTTGATTATGTTTCTAACTTCTCATAATTTATTTTTTGCAGATGTCGGCTTTCATTCTTCCAAAGTTGAGTGTACAGGAGCTCTAGGAAGAAGAATCCCGAAGATAAACCACACCCAGCAATGCGTTTTCGCTCACTGGAGATAGTTATGTGTATATTTAGTTGTATTTTACAGCTGAATACCAGAATTGTACTATGCTTGGCTGTTGTATGAAATATTATGCCTTATTGGCTTTTTTGAATCAAATTATCTAATTGCACAAATATAGAACTGGCATGCGGTACCCAAAAAGCAAGCCTGGTAATTGGTTCCCATTTGACTAGTGGGACCAACTTTAAAATAGAAAAGAAACAAAAGAAAACTGAAAAGTGGGCTGAAAAGAGGCTGAGGCCCAAAATAATTTGCACTGTAAAAGGGTGTGGCCCAAAACATAATAGTCTATTGGGCTTGGCCCATGTAGCTGACCAGACTTGAAAGCAAAAAAAATCAATAAATGGGCTGAATTGTTGGGCTCGGCCCATATAGACACCAAAATGGACTGGGCTGATTCTAATCAATGACCTTTTCACTTGGTCGCAATTTTGCCACGTCAACTAGCCACGTCGGATCCGATGTGGCCTGGGCAGACAGCTAGCGACCAAAACAGAAGGTCGTAGGATCAACGACCTTTTATTTTGGTCGTTGCCTTCCACGACCTTATCTCGAAGAAGGTCATTAATTTTAGTTCACGACAGCCAACTTTTGACCATCAGTTTTTTGTCACAAAAAGGTCGCAAATGAAAAACAATGACCATTTAGTGACCAATAGTGATGGTCGCAAGTTGACGTAATTCTTGTAGTGGGCAGCCAGGCTACGACCACGGACCAGTCGGCAGGGACATCCCCTGCGCTACAACCCACGATCACCAGGATGCAGGATCCAAAGCAGGCCAAGGCCACAACTTCCCGGTGCAGCCAGTACCAACGTTCCACTCGAGCCGAAGGAAACGACGAGCTACGCTCCCGGGAAGATCGGATCTAGGACACCGACCACCGTATATGCGGACTATGGGGTTGGAAGTACCGCCGCCCATCCCGAAGGAGCGACGCGGGGGCTGGCTTCTCATGCTTGCCCCCAATCTGGGTTGAAAATTTCTATTTGTATTCTTGAATCTATGTTTAGGCCTGATCCAATAAAAAGAAATGAATTTCAAACATGAGGATGCCAAGGGTCGGTCGTCCACATGGCTATCACGTTGGTGTACCTTGGACGCTCGCAATATCATTAGTGCATGCAGCGCAACAATGGGGTATGTCATCCGCGAGAGTGGAATCGCACTCTAACACTCTAGTGCAGGCTATTAATGGAGAAGAACATAATAAAATTTACAATGGAGCAACCGTCGGAGAGATAAAAATAAACATGTGCTCGATTGGTTAAATTTTGTGAATTCTAAAATTGATCACTCGCCAGAGGCATGTAACAAAGTAGCAGACCGTCTAGCGGCATATGGTGCACAACTAGGGCATTGCGATGTCCGTCATGCCACCTGTGGCATGGCAGGAGGGAGCTCGGGAGTTTTTAAGTCACCCGTGATTTGGCCGGTTGTTCTGGTTCATAAATGAAGTTATGGACCCCTCAGTCTTTTTAAATATTTTAATACAAATTATATACGGATGTATTAGACATATTTTAGATTGTATTTTCACTCATTTTGCTTCGTTTATAGTCATTTAGTGAAATCTCTAAAAAGACGTATACTCCTAGTTAGGAACGGAGCAGGTATTCCAGCTCAGAAAGGGAAAACAAAATACTACCACCGATCAAAGTATGGCACGCGGGCATCTGGACTCTGCCGATCACCGGTGACTGGCACGCTTGTACGTTTTTTGTGTGTGTGGGTGGACCCTACCTTGTACGTGTTATAT
The DNA here is from genome assembly GCA_021605145.1 of Aegilops bicornis. NCBI lineage: Eukaryota > Viridiplantae > Streptophyta > Magnoliopsida > Poales > Poaceae > Aegilops > Aegilops bicornis. Next base: position 75,837,356 of record CM038671.1, on the reverse strand, counting down.
TAAGACTCGTTAATGGGATTTTTGTACAAAGAGTCTCACCTCTTCGAAAATGCAATGGAGCGCTCGTCCTCGCCTGCACATATTATCCCTGCTGCGTGTTCCTCTCTGGATCTGAGCAGGCCGTCGTAACCATATACTATGCCAAAACCCAACCCTATTACGCAGAGCGAGAGAGGGAGAGAGAGAATCAATCAATCGATCATTGACATGGATGCGAGTCGTGCGACAGCTAGGAAGGAGAAACAAAAGAGGGAGGGATTATGGGTTCCTAACGAACACAAAGAGGACTTCTACAACTATAGCATCGGGAAAACCGACGAGCTCAGTACGTACCCTCCCAACCGCACTTTTTCCTTGCTGATCCACTCCGGCAACAGTGTATAATTTTTTCAAGGATATGTCAAAGGTTGACGTATCGAGATCATAGATAGAAAATGCCTAGAAAGGCAGAAAGTTTTACAACTTATCCGCGGCTAGCATAGCCAAAGGTCGACATGCGAATTACTCACTACTGGCCCACTCATCTACTCTAATCGGTAGCAGACTAGCAGTATAATTAAGCAGTATTAACAGTACGTGCGTACGTCGTCGTCGATGCAGCGGCTGCCCCACCTATGTGTTTCACCGACAAACATAGTAGCTTCCTCTACCCTAGAGAAAACATGCAGATATTTTCAATTAAAGTGGAATCAATAAAAGAAGGTTTACGGCGGCCACTAGACGTGTTTGGCATGGTCTTCGCGCGCGATGTTTTGGAGATGGATCGCAGCCGTAACATTGTCTTCACCCGTGCGAGGAGTAATTGTCAGACCATCAAGAGGAGGTAACTGATGTGTTCATATTTTATCAATTTTAATTCAGTTTGTGGACTAACCAGTGTGACATCATTATATACTTACTGAATTAGTTGGTGCATGCTGTGTCCGTATCTAGAACTCACAGGTCCTACTCGTGCTATTCTGCTTGATTTCGATCCAGGGAGCTTTGAGGTTGTCCTCAAAGTTAAGGGTGTAATAATCCACAAAATCATTGCATCATGTGAACAATCGCTCAATCTAATTCATCCATAATCCATTCATTCATCTAAACAAAATGCATTCATGCAAGATTATAGTCTATTCATATATCCGTAGCATACTATACTTTATTCATATAAGTTCGTAGACATGAAACTTCAACACATTTAGCTTGTGTGCATTGATCAATGTTGCCCTACTAAGGGCCCTCAAGGCGCGTCATGAAGAAGGTTGGCCAGTCTATCTCCATAGACACGATTACGTTACAATCATGAAACTGGTCCGTCACCTCTTCTAATATCCCTGTGTCGAGATTAGCAGTGTGCATGCCCCCTCCGTCGTAATCCTTGAGGAGCAACATGCCGCTCCTCTCTCCCGACCAAATGCATAACGGCCATTCAATCTGTTGGATGAGCTCCGTCAATTTGTAGTCGATCACCCTAGTGCGGAGCCACTCTGCGTCACCATCATCGCTCCTATCTCCATTGTGTTGTTGTTGTGGCCAAATCTCTAGCCAGCGGCCACGGTACACACTGAGCGACAACAGTGTGCCGTCTGCCGTGGTGGCGAGACGGTCGGCACCGGAGAGGTCACGTAGATTACGCCGGATATTTGCCAATGCCGTGGCATGGTCCACATGCATGAAGTCCGCAATGGTCTACGGGATGAACTTCTCCCTGGTTGGTCTCAAGATCTTCGTCAAGGAGATGTGGCCTGTCTCGACGTCGACGTTGAGGACGTGGAAGTGGTCTGAGGTGCTGACGGACAGCCAATGTGCGTTGCCTCGGCACACCAGGGCGTTCTCCTCCTTCATGGACCAGATATGGCGCTCCATCATGTCGAAGCAGCTCCTCAACAGAGAAAACGACTGGATGAGCAGCTCCTCAACAGAGAAACCGACTTGAGCGTCGGTCAGAGAGCTCGCTCGCTCAAGAAAACAGTTCGAGCATCAGTTCGGGAGGGCAATCAGGTGTAATTTCCTGCAACTCCTGCTTCTCGTTTTTCTGAAGCTGGACTTGAGCTGCTCCCGCAAATTGCACTAGAGGCTGCTCGTTCTCCAGAATCCAGCTTCCAGGAGCTGAACCGTTCGACAGCTTCTCGCGAAGCTGGAAGCGGGAGGAGATCCGAACGGGGCCTTAGTCTCTAGGAGGTTCTCATAGAGCCAGTGTGTGTGCATTTGTTCATAGAGATGAGCATATGTTGTATAAGCGTGTGCGTATATGCACCGTGTTAAAAAAAATCAAGTCGTCCTACGTAAAGCTTATCATCGAGGTATTGCTTATTGTTTTTTTGTTTTTGATATAGTTCACCGTTCATGCTGAATGGTAAAGGCCTTGCTTATAATGGATATAATTTAGGGAAGCGCTACACGTCCGGCGTATGATCAGAAATGATTGACCATTTAGCCAGCTGTTGGATGGAACGAGAATGACTGTCCGATCTCCGCACTTAGTGATTTGCAACAAGTCAATTCTTGTGCCCAGTCTCTGCAACAGGGGACTTCACTAGTAGAAAAAGGGGCAAATCTGAGACACATTAGTGTCGGTTTGATTTCGAGCCGGCACTAATGTGTCCATTAGTGCCGGTTCCAACGGCTAGCCGACAACTCTCATTAGTACCGGTTCGTGGCGAACCTTTAGCACTGGTTCGTGCCACGAACCGGTACTAAAGAGAGTGGTGGCAGGATGATGTCAGTCTGGGGCCCGTCCAGCACCTTTAGTACCGGTTCGTGGCACGGACCGGTACTAAAATCGACGTCTATAAACCCTTCGTCCACCCGAGCTCGCTCTGTTCTTCCCCCTTCCCCTCTCCTCCTCTGTTCTTCCCCTCTCTTCCTCGAGCTCATCACACATTTTGCCCAAAATTTGTCAAGATTTAAAGGCCCCCATCCATTCAAATGATCACAAAGGTTAGCAACTTTGTCCTTTCATCTCTCATTGCTAGATTAGCTCTTGCAATGCTTTGTATAGTGATTAATTTGTGAGTTTAGTAATTTGGAAGGAATTATATGTGCTAGTATTTGATCTATATGCAATTTGAGGTCAAAAATAACACTTAGTTTGCATATGTAGGTGTGATTTACTTAGTGCCTTCTAAATCTCCGTCGTAACCACCATCGATCGCCCGCACCGTCCCGTCACCGGCACCACCTTGTGGTGAGGCTGTTGTTCATGAATGTTTTACATTACCAAATTGATGTTTGCGTGATTTGGATATATAGTTACTCGTATAATTATCTTACTCGTACGTTGTTTGTTATACATAGTGCCATGGTTTTGATATCCGTCCCCGTCGGCTCTTGTCCTTGTTATGACTCGGATGTGGTATATTCTCTTTTAAAACTAGTTGTTGCATTTCGTGTTTATGACAAATTATGCCCATCAAGTTGACATAGATATTTTTATCTAGGAGGTATGTGAACCGGAAATTCCAACCGACCCTATTATCGAGAGGTTAAATTTAGTTGAAAGAGAAAATGAGTATTTGAAAGAAAAATTAAAAAGAATTGAGGGGCAGAAGATGGAATTGGAGTTGCATGTTGCCGATGTAAATGCGATGATCACAAGATCAAGATGGAGAAAATGAGGTTGAAGAATAGAAAGATTAGAAAATATGCCATTGATAGTGTGGCTTGGTATCATTATGCTGTTGGATCAATTGTTACCTTAGTTGCGATCTTGATCGCATTTGTTGTTGCATTTAAATTCTTTAGCTAGAGAGTTATTTGTATGTTGCATTTAATAAAGTGCCTATATGAACTTTATGTATGAACTTTTATGTATGAACTTGTATTAATTTGGTCTATTCGGTGTTGTGTAATGAAGATGAGCCGACAATGGATGTATGATGACCGATGCTCTCCCGAGTTCATTAATGGTGTGCATACTTTTCTGCTTGCCGCTGAGGCAAACAAGCGGGCGGACGGTTTTATGCCTTGTCCATGTGCTGGCTGTAAGAATGGTCATAATTACTCTACGTCAAGAACCATTCACGTCCACCTATTTGAGTCCGGTTTCATGCCCCACTATAATGTTTGGACCAAGCACGGAGAAAGAGGAGTTATGATGGAAGACAATGAAGAAGAAGAGGACGACGACGGCTATCCTGTCCATGGGTTCCCTGAATACGATGATACAATAATGGGGGAAGAAGCTGAGCCGGCAATGCAGGAAGAAGCTGAAGAAGAGGCATCAGATGAGCCCGCTGATGATCTAGGTCGGGCCATTGCCGATGCAAAGAGAAACTGCGCAAGTGATCTGGAGAGGACGAACTTGCAGCGCATGTTAGAGGATCACAAGAAATTGTTGTACCCGATTCAAGGCGACAAAAAAAAAAGTTGGGCACCACACTTGAATTGCTGCAATGGAAGGCAGTGAATGATGTATCTGACAAGGGATTTGGAAAGTTGCTGGTAATGATAAAGAATATGCTTCCAAACGACAACGAATTGCCCGAGAGTACGTATGAAGCAAAGAAGGCTGTCTGCCCTCTAGGGTTAGAGGTGCGTAAGATACATGCATGCCCTAATGACTGCATCCTCTACCGCGGTGAGTACGAGGATTTGAGCGCTTGCGGTATGCGGTGCATTGCGTTATAAGATCGGTCGCGATGACCCTGGTGATGTCGAGGCGGCGCCCAGAAGAAGATTCCTGCCAAGGTGATGTGGTATGCTCCTATAATACCACGGTTGAAACGTTGTTCCAAAAACAAAGAGCATGCGAAAGCGATGCGGTGGCATGCGTAAGACCGTAAGAAAGACGGAAAGTTGAGAGTACCCGCCGACGGTTCGCAGTGGAGAAAAATCGAGAGAAAGTAATCGAGGAGTTTGCAGGTGACCCAAGGAACGTATGGTTTGGTCTAAGCGCAGATGGCATTAATCCTTTTGGGGAGCAGAGCAGCAACCATAGCACGTGGCCTGTGACTCTATGTTTGTATAACCTTCCTCCTTGGTTGTGCATGAAGCGGAAGTTCATTATGATGCCAGTGCTCATCCAAGGCCCTAAGCAACCCGGCAACGATATTGATGTGTACCTAAGGCCATTAGTTGAAGAACTATTACAGTTGCGGAATGGAACAGGTGTACGTGTGTGGGATGAGCACAGATAGGAAGAATTTGACCTAAAGGCGTTGCTATTCGTGACCATCAATAATTGGCCTGCTCTCAGTAACCTTTCAGGACAAACAAACAAGGGATACCGCGGATGCACGCACTATTTGGATGATACCGATAGTATATATTTGGATAGTTGTAGGAAGAATGTGTACTTGGGACACCGTCGATTTCTTCCGACAAGGCATCCCGTAAGAAAGAAAGGCAAGCATTTCAAAGGTGAGGCAGATCACCGGACGAAGCCTCGCCACCGTACTGGTGCTGATGTACATGATATGGTCAAGGATTTGAAGGTAATCTTTGGAAAGGTCCCGCGGACAACCTGTTCCGAAGGACGCTGACGGACGCGCACCCATGTGGAAGAAGAAATCTATATTTTGGGACCTGCCATACTGGAAAGACCTAGAGGTCTGCTCTGCAATCGACGTGATGCACGTGATGAAGAATCTTTGCGTGACCCTGCTTGGCTTTTTGGGCGTCTATGGGAAGACAAAAGATACACCAGAGACACGGGAGGACCAGCAACGTATGCACGGAAAAGACGGCATACATCGTGGGCCAGCTACGCTCTTACCAAAGAAGAGAAGGAAATCTTCTTGAATGCCTGCTCAGCATGAAGGTACCGTCGGCTTCTCGTCGAATATAAAGGGAATAATAAATATGGCGTAGAAAAAGTTCCGTAACCTAAAGTCTCATGATCATCACGTGATTATGACGCAACTCCTTCCGGTTGCATTGAGGGGGCTTCTACCGGAAAATGTTCGATTAGCCATTGTGAAGCTATGTTCATTCCTCAATGCAATCTCTTAGAAGGTAATCGATCCAGAAATCATAGCAAGGTTACAGAATGATTTGGTGCAATGTCTTGTCAGTTCCGAGTTGGTATTCCCACCATCCTTCTTCAACATCATGACGCACGTCCTAGTTCACCTTTGCGAAGAGATTAACGTTTTGGGTCCTGTATTTCTACACAATATGTTCCCCTTTGAGAGGTTCATGGGAGTCTTGAAGAAATATGTTCATAACCGTGCTAGGCGTAAGGAAGCATCTCGAAGGGCCATGAAAATGAGGAGGTCATTGAGTTTTGTATTGACTTTATTCCTGACCTTAAGTCGATTGGTGTTCCTGAATCACGGCATAAGGGCAGACTGGATGGAAAAGGCACGCTAGGAGGGGATCAAATAATATGTATGGACGGGCATTCTCTCACTGAAGCACACTACAGTTCTCTGAAATTCCGCCTTGGTGGCTCCGTACATGGAGGAACACAAGAATTTTCTACACTCCAAACACCCGGAGAAGTCTGATGATTGGATTACACGTCAACAAACAAGGACTTTCGCCGGTTGGTTGCAGAAACGTGCCATACATGATGGAGATATTCAAGATGACATGTACTCACTGTCCCAGTTACCATCTTCGAATATAATGACTTTCAAAGGGTACCAGATAAATGGGAATACATTTTACACGATCGCCCAAGATAAGAAGAGCACCAACCAAAACAGTGGTGTCCGCTTTGATGCAACAAACAACACGAGAAAGGAAACATATTATGGTTACATAGTGGACATATGGGAACTTAACTATGGAGGTGATTTGAAGGTCCCTTTGTTTCAGTGCAAATGGGTCAATATGACACGAGGCGGGGTAACGGAAGACCCAGCGATGCGGAATGACAACAAGGATCTCAACAATCTTGCGTATGTGATGCAGACGAACCATTCGTCCTAGCCAATGATGTGGCGCAGGTTTTTATGTGAAAGACATGTCTACCAGGCCGAGAAAAGAAAAGATAAGGAAGCGAATGGATCATACGAAGAGCCAAAGCGCCACATAATTCTTTCAGGAAAAAGAAACATCGTGGGAGTGGATGACAAGACACACATGTCAGAAGATTATGAAAAGTTTGATGAAATTCCTCCATTAACAGTGAATATTGACCCAAGCATCCAGTTAAATGATGAAGATTTTCCATGGCTACGGCGCAATGGGACACACGCGAAGAAAAGTTTCACACCCAAAGATCTGGGATGTGATCGGCTTCACTATCATCACTTTCTTCTGTGTTTCACACCCAGGAGGGAATCTCTGTAATAGTTAGGGTAGTTATGTGTTTTGGCATTTGAAACGCGAAGAAATTTTATGTGCAAACAAAAGTAGAGAGGGTTACGGCAAAAACTGGATGCACTTCGTGTATAAAATGGACAATCTCTTTCGAAGTATCAGGGTTTCCAACGAAAACTCAACTGTTACAAAGGCATTTTATTTTTTAAATAACCTAAGAATTACCAAATTGAACATAATGATAAAACACACTAATATTAAACATAAGAAAAAAGAATCACCGAAAAATCTTTTTTCAAAGTTAAGTTATTCAGAAACTAGTGATTCACACAAATTTCAAATAATTCAAAATTTAAACTATTCAAATTTGAAAACTACCGGCACTAACAGAAAGTTTGTAATTTTTTGTACCTAAAGAAAAATATTCACAAATAAACTCTATATACAGCAAAATAACAACTCAAAAATAAATAAAACAAAATAAATAAAGCGAAAAAAATTAAGAAAATAAAAAAGCCCGCCTACTGGGCCAAAGCGGCCTGCATACGACTAGGAACCCAACCTTTTGTTGGGCCAGGATGCAGGCCCGCAAAGGCCCAGTAGGCCCACTAGGCAGAAGAGAACAGGTAGGCCCAGTAGGCCTGCTTAGGAGAGGAGCTCGAGAGAGCTACCGCACTGGGGCTTATAAACCAGTGCGGTAGCCCCTCGGCTAGCGAGGTGGGACTAAACTTGCCGCACCGCACTGCGCCAGCGCACCCCCTTTAGTACCGGGTCGTGGCACCAATCGGTACTAAAGGGTGGGTCTTTAGTACGGGTTGGTGCCACGACCCGGTACTAAAGGGTGGGTGCTTCCCGCCGCTTCGGCTGGCCAAAACAGACCTTTAGTGCCGGTTGGTGCCACCAACCGGTACTAAAGGTCCAACCTATATATACAACACTTGAAAAAATTTCACGTTCCCTCTGTTTCCTCCCTCCGTCGCGCCGCCCTGCCCCGATCGACGCCGTCCCTGTCGACGTCGCCGCTTCGCCTCGTCGCCGACCCGGCCGTGCCGCCCTCGTTACCGCCCCATCGAAGTCGCCGCCCGGCCGTCCCGTCCCGTCGTCCCGCCGTCCCGTCGCCGCGCCTCGGCTTCGCCCGTCGTCGCCGCCCGTCCGTCGCCCGTCGTCGCCGCCCGCCCCCGTCGTCGCCGCCCCGTCGTCGCCTCGCGGGTGAGCTCGCCCCGGCCGCCATGTCTAGTTGTACACACACACACACACACACACACACACACTACACACACACACACACACTACACACACACACGCGCCATTTTTTATAGAAATGTTAGCAATTTTTATGTTATTTAGTAATATAAATATTATAATTGTTAGTTATATAGAAATGTTATAAATGTTTTCTATTTTTAGTTATAGAAATATTTATAGAACTGTTAGCAATTTTTCTGTTTTTTAGTAATATAAATATTAGAATTGTTAGTTATATAGAAATGTTATAAATGTTTTCTGTTTTTTAATTATAGAAATATTTATAGAAATGTTAGCAATTTTTCTGTTTTTTAGTTATATAAATATTAGAATTGTTAGTTATATAGAAATGTTATAAATGTTTTCTGTTTTTCAGTTATAGAAATATTTATAGAAATGTTAGCAATTTTTTTGTTTTTTTGTTATATAAATAGTTTTTGCGGGCCTATAGTATTTGTTAAATTTTATAATTAGTTTTAGTTAGATGAATTAGATTAATGTCAAATTGTTAGAATTTGCATATATATAGAATTTTAGTTATCACAATCAAATCATTTAAAAAATGTTACTTTTTACGGGCATATAGTATTTGTTCCCGACGATATGCCCGGCCCGCATCCTCGCCGTCGACCCGTTCGTGATGACGTCCTGCTTCAGAGGACCCATGTACGGGACTGGGCTCCGCCGGGCTGGCACTGGGAGGTGCTACCTGGAGGGGCGCGCCGCTTGGTGAGGAACCGGACCTCGGGTCCCGTCGTCGACCTTGATCTTCTTTGGTGGAGTTCGCGTGGGCCACATTCGGTGCAGAGGCAGCCGACCCCGCCGGAGGTGGTGCGTCGCCGTGTCAGGGAGGAAGATGAGCACGTCCATCGCTACATGGCTGCTATGGACGACGTCAGGTTCTCCACTACTTGGTGGGTTCTTTGGGCAGATGACCGGAGATATGATCCTGTGATGGTTCCTTCTCTTTGGGTTCGCACCGCCCGCGCCCCACAAACCGCGAGTGGCGCCCTAGATTCTTCTGTAGTACTCGATCTTTATTAGGTACCTAGCCAGTGATGTATTCGATATATAATATTCGAGACGATGTATTCAAGATTATATATATTAAGACGATGATGTATTCGAGATTATATATATTAAGACGAGGTATTCGAGATTCAGTTTTTCCTTATTGCTTGCATCCATGCATTGTAATTTGAATAGTAATTAAACTGTTTTATATTTCTTCTGTATTAGTTAAGTAAAAGCTATGGCAGACAATACCGACAGAGAGAGAGAAGAGGAATTGTTCGACATCATACGCAGCCCTCACAGGCTAGAAGATCTGAATGAAGCAGATGATGGCTCCCAATATCTGAACAATACCGGAGAGGGTGATGAAAAGATATTCGATCTCGACGACCGAGCTGATGAAGTCATGAACTATGATTATGATTATGATGACACAGACAATGTTTGTGATGACACAGACAATGCTGATCTTCAAAATAACAAAGTCTACCGGCGAGGTATATTTATATAAGCAGGCATCATGGTGATCATCACATGTTTTTTTATTGAAGATATATTAACGAATCGATCATTCTTCTTTCAGCCCTCTGGATCGAGCAAATATGCTTCTACAGCATGACAGGACAAAGCGAGGCCCAGCAGATTGTTGAAGGATGGTGTAAAGTACAACATCAAATCCATCAAACCTAGTGGTGAACCCTCACGCCTAAGAACATTGCGAGCAAGTGGACTCGTCAGTGCGGAGTTCTTGTGAAGGACAAACTCCCGATCTCCATTCCAGAATCGAAAGAGCCAAAGACTAAACGTCTATGTGTTACTTGGGTCGATTTACAGAGCCAAAAAGTCCTTTGGAATTCTCTGATGGAACATTTCAACCTACCAGATCATTTCACTGAAGCAGATGTGGAGAAAGTCAAGGGCGCTGCTCTTAAGAATATGGCAATTGCATTTAACACCCACAAGAAAATTGTATGGGCCAACTACCTCACTAATGAAAGGAAGACTCCAGAATTCACGGGAACACTGGAGAAGCAAAGAGAGCACTGGGACGATTTCGTGACCTTCAAGGATTCAAAATTAGCTAAGGAACGGTCGATGAAAAACAAGGCAAATGCCGCAAAAAAGACGCAGTTCCATAGGCTGGGTCCAGGTTGCTACGCGGTGGGATTGCCTAAGTGGGATAAGTCTGAGCAAGAGATGGAGGATGCAGGGGTCACACCGGTTACTAGGAACTGGCCCCCCAGGTGCAGAACTTGGTTCTATGCGCATGGGGGCGCGTTGACTCAAGACAAAGCGAAGTTTCGCGGAAGGCAAGTCTAAAAGGAGCCGAACAAAAAATAATTGACGCAATAGAAGAAGCTCGAAAGGGGGGTTCACGCCCAATAGAGAGAACGACGAGCTTATGCCCGCCCTGGGAAATCCTGAACACCCGGGAAGAACACGAGGCAAGGGCGTTATTCCCTGGTATGAGGGCTTTTCAGAATGGAACGAGGACTACAGGACCCGTGCAAGAAGGAAGATGGAGGAGGATAAGAAAAGGAAGCTGGAGGACGAGCAGAGGAAGCAGGACGCATAACGCCTTCAAGGCCTAGAAGCAAGGCACGCGGACCTGGCACTCAAATTCCAGCAGCAGCAGCAGCAGATCGACTCACTTAGCCAGGAAAGGGGGTCTCAGCAGTGGCAACGATGGCGGATGATCGTCCGGCATTGGATAGCACCGTCCCATCCATGCCGAGAAGCAGCGTTGGTTCTGCCCAGGCGACACCGCTGGATACATACCCTGTGGATGACAACATAGTGAACACTAACTGTGAGCTACACTCCAAAATGAAGAACATATCCATGAAGGTGGTGGACGGCGTTGCTTTTCGAGTTACCCCCGAAGCAACCTTCCATTGCATCCCGATTCAAGAGGGCTATGCTCGTGTCATGGTTGATGAAGTGGTGGACCCATATTCGGGGCTACAGCTTGACTTTCCTGGAGGTGAAGACGAGCGCACACTGGGAGCGGCCATACATTGTATCATCCTATGGAGAAAGGATTGCATCATCTTTCGAAGCCCACCGACACCGCGTCGTCTGCCGACTCCGCCACCGAGTCAGCAAACTCCCGCTCCTCCAAGTCCACGAACGCGTGAGCCGACTCCTCCTCGAAGTCCGCCACCTCCTCCAAGTCAAGAAGGAGAATTACTACCATGAGAAAGCTATGTGCGTTGAGTATTCAGAACTATATCAGTTATACAATCAAGACGCACTCGACAAATCTCTCGTCAGTTGCTATTGTTTGTAAGTGATTTCTTTCTGTAATTTTTGATCAATCATTACATGTAATTATCCTCACTATATATTCTTTTCTGTGGTATTATATGCAGGATGAAGATGTATGAAATGAAAAAATCTGGACGCTATGGCATTGGGTTCATTGACCCAATACCATTAATGAGTACACATGGAATCTTGCAACTTCTAAAGCAGGTGTAGAGGAAAGCATGCTAGAGTTCTTGAAGTGCCTCAATACCAATGAAGATATACTACTTCCTTACAACTTCACGTGAGTTAATACAAATTCTGTTTTTGCTTACTAGCTAGCTAGATGTTAATAATTAAGTGTATACGGTTTACGATATATAATTGATTAATTTTATACACATGCCTGCTTAATTAAGACATGCAAACGTGTGCGCATGCAGTTTCCACTGGATCTTATTAGTCATTAAAGTTGACAAAGCAACAGTCGAAGTTCTCGACTCGCTACTTAAAGAAGATAAAGACTACACCATCATGAAGGGGATAGTCAACACGTAATTTCAATCATTATTAACTATATCTCGGCCTATTATTAGTTCGTCATTTCTTGATATGAACTATTTAATAACCCCTTTATTGATTTTCTTTGCCGGCGGGCAGGGCTTGGGCAAAAGTTCATCAAGGTGACTCGAGCAATTGGCCAAAAAGTTGTTTTGGCATCCACCAAGGGTAAGTAATTAAGTAGTACTAGCTAGCTAGCCATCTCTTTAATTCTTGTTTCAATACCATTAATTAATTATCATGCTTGATTAATCATTATCTGATTCAATTCCATTCTCGTAAAGGCCCTGAAGCAGGCGCCGGGGAATGATCTGTGTGCATTCTACATTTACGAGAACATTCGCATGATGGCGTCCGAAAGGAGCAGATCTCAAAGACAGGAATGGGTACATTGTCACAACTCTATTCACACCATTATCGATATCTTGTAACACAACTAATACACATGCATATTGATCTCCTTCTTAACAGTTCAGAGAGGTGCGGGATAAGCTCCTACCCGAGGAGCGCATACTAGTACTTCAAGAGGAAATAGCCGGATTTTTGCTCGACCAGGTCATAGATCCCAAGGGAGAATACTATTACCCGCTACCGCCCCCATGAACCACTTGTCATCGTGCATGCTCCGAAGGCACCAAGGCAACATGTAGGAGAAATTGTATATGTATATACATGTGTATGTGTGAATAGTTAATGGCGTTGGCTGTGAGACATTCGATGATATATATATATATATATATATATATATATATATATATATATATATATATATATATATATATGCGGTTCTACGACGAGAAAATCTATTTATATATATGCATAATGTGTACAATTTGTAATATCGTGAAATACCAGCAAACAAAAAAGAATTAAATGGAAAATAAAGCCAAATTGAAAACACAAAATTAAAGCAAAAATTAAAAAAAAACACCCAAACATTTAATACCGGTTGGTGTTACCAACTGGTACTAAAGACCTGCGCGCACACGGGCCTGGCTCGTGCCACGTGTTTGCACTTTAGCGTCGGTTCGTGACGAACTGGTACTAAAGGGGGGGACCTTTAGTCCCCATTCTTTAGTGCCGGTTGGCGAACCGGCACTAAAGGCCGTCACGAACCGGTACTAAAGGCCGGTTTTGCACTAGTGCTTGTTGCAAAAATGTTTCGTTATTTTCATTTATTCTCCTTCTAAAGCCCAAAGATTCTTCTCAGTTTCCGTCGTTGCAACAAAATCGTTGTTGTAAAACTCCTTTGCTACAGGACCTGTGTTGCAGAAGCATCTCTGACTCTGAAAAAGAGCATCTCTAGCTCGTGGTTGTGTTGGTCGCCATTGCAATAAAGGCCTTATTGCAAAAAAAAATTAGCATACGACCATGGAGATGGGGAGAGAAGCATGTGTTGCCGTTGTTGCATAAGTACACCAGAGTATCCCCGCAACCCTTATTGCGGGAGCACGCCGGCGAGTCCCGGCAGCCAGGTCTCGCCGTCCCCAGCAGCCAGCTTGCATCGCGTGAGAGACAATTGGCGGTTGTCTTGGGACATCCCAGTGGTCCTGCCTCGAGGTGCCCCCCACGCAGCACCTCGAAGAGAATCCACCATGGAAGGAGCTTAGAACAGAGAGGGGGGAGGGGGGGGGGGGTTGACGAGGTTTCGAAAATGGAGAGAGTTGTGATAGAGGAAGCTGCAAGATAGGCAAGGGGATTGAGAAATAAAGAGCATGAAGCTGCGGGCGGCGGAGAAAATAATGAGTGGACTAGAACTATCCAGAGTAGATAAGCACAAGTCCATATGTTGCTGTTTGCAGAGACATGTGTCCAGCGGTAGATGCAAATTGCTGGATCCGTTGGGTGATTAGTAGTGTTTTCATAATTTTTATGTCTCTCCGGTATTTAGCTCATTGTTTTCACTATAAATAGCAGTAAGCACAAAAAATTGTATCGAAAAGAGATCATGTATATACCTTTCATTTACTTTTACACCTCACTCTAGTAGTTAACAATCAACGCTATTTGCGATTTTATCTTTATTCTAAATATCTCAGTTTGTAGTCTTCACTCATCGGTTAAATTTCGTCTCACCACACCTGATTTTTTTCGTCCGCCTTCCCACCTCTAAAAAGAAACCAACCACGAGCACGTTCGCAGCGATCGATGCCTCAAGGTGGCGAGCGACACCTCCAGGAGCGGAAAAAATTCCTACGAAAATAAACCAGCGAAAATTAACCTACGAAAAAGAAAACCTACGACAAAAACATCCACGAGCGAGGCCTGCACACATCGCCAGCCGCCCTCGCACCCATCGCCAGAACCACGCCAGCCGCGCTCGCACCCATCGCCAGCCGCCTACATCCCTTCGCCGCCGCCCTCGCACCGATCCCTCGCGCTTCGCCGCCGCCAAACCCTTCGCAGCCGCCAATCCCTTCGCCGCCGCCGATCTCGTCGCTACGATCCGCTTGAGGTCGACGGAAACGACGTCCTAGCCAGTATCGATCCCTTTGCCGCCGCCGAGATCCTGGAGGAGCCGCCATCGATCCCTTTGCTGCCGCCGAGATCCTGGAGGAGCCGCCGCCATCGGTCCCTGTGCCGCCGCAGAGATCCTGAGGATCCGCCGCCGCCGTCGAGATCCTGGAGGAGCTGCCGCCACCGCCGCCTTCATTGCGGACCTCCAGGACGCCGTCAGGACACCTCTGGTCCGCTGCCGTGGTCCGCCATCGCCGCTGTCGAGGACCAAGAGGCTCATGTGTGCGTCACCAAGTCCACCAAGCCTATTCCATCGCTGATCGCTGCCGGACAAACAGCAAAGCAAACCTCAACCTCACCTGCAAATTTCCTGGTAATGTCTGCTCCCTTTTATATCGCTCTAGGTCTATTTTTTGTTGATTTGTTTGTTGGGGCTTGTTCAAGAATTCCAAAGATTTTGTAATCTGTTTGGAGAATCATAGGGATAATTATAGGATTATATTGTGTCTCATTAGGGGTACATAAGAGCTGCAACATTCATCAAAGAAATTTATTCATTCTTGAAGCACACAACAGGTGTTTTTAATTCAAGTTCTTTCATATACTGGTCTACCTTGTGCTACTCCCTTTCATCCATGTATTTCTAAGAAAACCAAAATAATATGCACATCCTTGACTCACATATGAGTTATATGGGTTGCGTAAAAAACAAATGCTTTGAGAACCAAGTCTACCTGGTTCTACTTCCTTTCATCCATGTATTTTAATGTGCAGTGTACAGTGTGTAGAATGAGCAAACTTGTGAATCTAGAGCACAAACTCTTGATTGATGAAGGGAGTGGCACCGTCGGCCGCGAACGAGCATATAATCAACTGTACTTGGACCCTACGTTGTCGATCTATTCTCGTTCTTGCACTTATCGTGAAAGATAGGTAGCATATAATGTTGTGAGTCTTATCTATCCTTCAAGATATGTTGCCTTCAAGAAAGGACTGAATCTTGTTGATTTTGGCAGATAGACATAGGAGAGACACACACGGAGAGATGGAATGGCAAGGGGCTTTGGGTGCCTCTTCTTGATCTGGTCGGCGAGTGAGGCGGTAAGAAACAGGGACGTAGAGGCACACTAGACTTAGAATTTAGGGAAATGGGAACAATCTAAAGTCTCTCTACTCTAAAATAAATCTAAATCGTTAGAATGAAGCTTGATGCCCGTGCAGACGAATCTGAATCGTTAATTATCTTATATTTGTGCAGATGATGATAGCAACTATTTGGGCTGACCCCTTGCTGTCCTAGCAAAGATTGGTTTAGTATTTTGATTTTTTCTACGAAAGATCAGGTAATCTGATATCGAGCTCCTTATTCTAAAGTAATTGAATTTTGGGTTTGTAATGATTGTTCGTGACCAATCGGAAATATATATTGTAAAATTCCAGGACTGGATGGATTTCTGGTCTATATTGCAAATATGTATAAGGGATTATTGGTGAGCTTGGTATTGGTGGTCGTTTCAGATCCATAACTTCTTCAAAGCTAAATCAGCCCATACTGTATGTGCTTCTTCCGAGGTATACTAAATTGGCATGTTGAGGATTCATGCTTCATGTTTTATACAAGTGATCCATTCATAGCTTCATTTGTTGCGCTCTTAAATGATCGTATTCTGCTATTGAGTATAAATAGTACTCTTCCTTCGAGTTGAATCCATGTAGCATGAATTTTGGCCAGTACACTCCTTTGGTTACCCAAAAAAATAGGGCATTACTTGTGGCTAATCGGGTGCTCTCTGCTTCTCACAAGTTCTGCTATTGAGTATAAATACAAGATGTTTTTGTAGGTTAGTTTAGCCTACAAAACATCTTATATTTTAATACAGAGGTAGTACTATACTACTATTATTTAATCAGATGGTAACATAAATCTTGTAGTGTCTGATAGGAGTTCTTATTCACTTCTAGAGATGGTAACATAAATCTAGACATCGGATTCCACCATATTTTTGTTGTATTTATATATTTCTCATTTCTATTGGCCATCTAGAGGAGCATGCCTGGTACAAATTGTAGTTTTGCACTACTAGCGTGAACAATTATTTTACTTTCATGGACAGAAACCCTTCAGATTATAGTATATAGATGTAGTAACTATACACCAAAACATGTATTTTGAGCTGTAATTCGAACACTACATGTGTTCTGCACCGACTGATTTCGGACTTCAGTCTTAACCTTTCTATTGGCAATTACTAGATTCCTTACCATGAAGCAGCAATGATATATCTACCTTACAACTTTAGTCCTTTGGACACCCTTGTTATTTGTGCGAGAAGTTCCTGGAGTTTTCTTGTGATACGTGTAGCTTTCAGCTTGCGAGCCTTCCAAATATGCAAGTGTCGGATGCCATAGGCTACTATGGAAGTTGTGAAGGCTATGTAGTTTCCGGTACTGCTTGCGTTCAGAAGTGAACTATTTCAGGCTGACCATCTAAGTTTTACATTCCGTATATATAGCAAGATCAAATTTATTTGTTCTAGGGCCATTTCTGAACATGCCTATGGAATAAGATCATGGACACACATATAGATTATGAATTTAGTATTTTTTGAGAAGTGAATTTACTTTTTTCTATCGATAAAAATATTTTTGTTGCCAGACAAAGGGCACGATGGACCGCGCCGACGGGAAGGTGAGCAGCAGTGCAGAAGCGGGGAAAGGAGTAGTGTGAGGCGGTTGGCGGCGTTGAAGAGGATGAGAGTGCCGCCCACTCGGTGCCATGCTGCTGGAAGGCCCACTGCTGGAGACAGTCCTAGGGATTTTTGGATCAATGACAGTAACGTCAGCGACCCAGGTCCCACTGCTGGAGACAGTCCTAGGGATTTTTGGATCAATGACAGTAACGTCAGCGACCCAGGTATCTTCTTCCATCCCTGGATCCTGAATCTATATCTCTCTAATCTGCAAAGACACGCAGTAGGGACAGGTACAATTGCGTGGTTGTGACCGCCGACCACACGCATGGGGCTACCGTTATCCTACCGGTACGCAGCTGCTCCAGTGCCCCCGCATGCTCCGATGTCGTATCCTTGATATCTTCCCTCCATATTGCATCTAATGATACACTTCCACATTGGATCTGATGACACACTTCCAACTGGAATATATCAATTACATACCACGGTCATAAGTGTCACACTTCCAACTGATGACATATCATGATTATGTGCTTTTTGGTTATCCTAGGACTTACATGATCTATTCCCCTTCGGTACATTAGAGGTATAGGTCATTTGTTGAATGGTTATAATGACATTTTCTTTGGGTAAGTCTATGCTAAAATATATGCAGATTTCCCCTCAAAACTATCTACCAGTCATATTGTTAAGGGAGGATCCAATCTGTTACTTTGAATTTAAGCTATCACATTTATCATATAGTATTTAAAATTGGTAGTAGATTAAATTTCTAGCATGACTTTAATTGAAATTTTTAGGTGAAATTTGAAACTTCCCTTGAGAGATGCTAAAGTACTGTTTATTTGACCAGCTTGGTGTACATTGACCATTTACCGCCTGAATGTTATGAGTTATGTTTGTGGTGGATGATATGAATGTCGGGGAGGTGATGGAGAAGTATGATGAGGAACTTGTGAAGGCTGAGGGCATGGAGAAGGAGGGGAGAAGCTAAGTGGGAAGCTGACATTGGCGAAGGAGAAGGCTAGATGAGTGTTGGCATTAATTGGCAGACAACGGGTCATTGCGGATGGCATTCACTGAATTATTCAAGGAATTGAAGCTCCCAAAATGATCAAATAAATAAGATAGCAATGAGACATATAATGTCGTGTTATTAGTTATTTTTCTCCTCAAAAAGGATGTCGTGATAGTAGGCGTGCTTTGCATATAAGTTGCTTCAACAACTATATTCTTGAAAATGTGCCATAGGTAGGTGGAAAAACTAAGAAACACAAGCATTCCCCTGTGTGTGTGTGTGAGAGGGAGTGCCCAACATGTTGCCTTTATGGGTTAAACCGGTGCTCTATTTAAATGATAAATTGAGTGTACTTTTTTTCTTTGACCGTTATATGACAAAATGAATGAACATGTGAGTGCTATCCAGATTATTCATGAAGTGCCTTGACCTATGCTATAAAGAGATCGTGTTGAAACAAAGCTGAAGTTGTTGCTCAGGATGAGAAGGAAAGTGGTCTTCGAGCAACACTAAACCTGGGTCATACATATGGTCATGTACTACACATACATATGGTGATGTATGTAATGTGTCTGATCATTGTTGTTTTTTATGTGAAGTTTATTTGTCTTGCATTATGATGGTCCATGTAAACATATTTGGATGAGTTGCCAATCCAGTAAGAAGTTTGCTTTATTTTTGTTGCTCCTGCCTGCTTTGTTGAAGCATTTCATGGGGATGAATCATGTACTCATTTTGTTTCTTACTGAAATGGAAAAGAAAACAACAAAGATTAGTATTTGTTTGCTTTAAGTCGTCAAATACTTTTTCATTGTGATTTGTAATTCATTTTTTTATTAAATGCATGTTGCGCTAGCATTATCTTCTTATCTAGAACATTTGCTATAGGCCTATAGAGAATAACATCTGAAGGCGGTTGTCGCCCTTTTCCCTTGCTGCTGGCCTGAACTGGCCCACTTAGAACACAAGTTAATGGTATTGTAATTACGTTGAGGGTTGGGAGTGAGCAGGGTGGGGGTTGGGGTTGGTCTAACGCTATATGACTGGAATAATTTTTCTACTTTAGAAAATGTGGCGAATTGCATTTCATTAGAAATGGCTTCACAGAAAATTGCATGAGTGAGCTGTTTATTTTTTTCATCGAGTAATACAATTTTTTGGTTAGGATAGAAGGGTAAATGCATTGGTTGTTTTTTCAAGAGTTAATAATTGACACGTTGGCGTATCATGATAATGCATGACATTCAAGTTTATGTTACAACATGGCAATTGTCAGGAGACAACGGGTATGCCTTCTTGGCTCGGGGCGTCATGAGCAGTGCACGCCTTCTCCCCCTTGATGGCAGTGGCGGATCGGCACGAACACGGGGATCAGAGCAGAGAGCGGGGTGGTTGGTGAGGAACTCATCCTTAGCAGTCTGTAGGAAATTATAGTGTGAAGGAGAGACGACACTATGACGAATGTGACGTGGGCGAAGGGCTTCAAAGAGAAATGTCTGGAAAGTGTGCGTCATGGGGTGGGGTTTTGTGTTGGACAGTGTGGTGAAGGTAACATGGTGGTAGATTTTTGTATTGGACCTCGTGTTGGAGACAACAAGATGAATAGTCCGGATAACCACATTTCTCGAGCATATATGGACTGGATTTAGAAGAGTCTCGACTATCACACGATTGAATTTTAAGGAGTCCCCTTGGACGCGTGTTTGATGTCCGGGCACATCCGGACGAAGAAATGAGTTTCAACTTTGAAGACTACCTTAATTATCTGATTGATTTATTTAGTAGCAATGTAGCCCGTAACAACGCACGGGCCTTCTACTAGTATAATTAACTAACCGCATGACCTTATTACAGAGTCTGTCTCTCCCGTGTGTTTCACCGACAACCCTCCCAACAACTGCAACATCATGCCCAGACATACCTTCCAGAGTTTTTCCATCAATATCGCATCGATAAGAGGAGGTCTATGGTGGCCGCTTGACTTGTTTGGCATAGTTGCCACACGTGACGGTGATGTCTTAGACAGATTGCAAGCATGTTATTATCTAAGCTCGCACAAGACCTAATTATGAAACTATCACGAAGGAGGTAATTAGCGGTATACATATGTTCCCAGCTTGCTTATGGTGATTGATATATTCATGATCAACTACCCATGCCGGTGAGACATTTTAATATAATATAATTGTTGCATGAAAAGTCTGTACCTAACGCTGTCGGGTCCTTCTCGTGCTATCATCATCTGTTATAATCCTGGAGGGATGAAGGTCATGCTCAAAGCGAAGGGCGCAACCGGAACAAAGGATAGTGACCTGAGTTTTCTAGTCAAAATGTTAAGGAAACAAAAATGTTGTTTGTTGCGGTGGATACTGTACTAGCAGGCGTAGTACACTGAAGTTAGCATTTCGCCACGTTGAGTAATCCGTGGAGATGACAATCAGTGCCGTCATCACCAGGTTGTTTTCAAGGTGCATCCACTGCTGGTACTGCCTGCATTGATGATGCAGAAGTCTTGTTGCTTAACTCGCTTAACTCTAGAGGTGGTAAACTCTGGCCGCTAATGATGGCATAATCAACCTTGCAAAGTGTGTTGTCTCTGTTAGATTCCATACTAGAGAACGACTCAAGTTTCCATCTGTGAAGAGGATGAACGGAATGTTATAAGAGCTGGTATAATTTTAATACCGAAGTATTTGGTTAGAAGTTGTGGTGCGCTTAATGTTGGTGCATATAAGATGCAAATCGCAATTGCTTGGTCCGTACTTTTGTCCTTGTTGTCTAATCTTTAAGGATGATGCATGCTCCAAGTAGGGACTTGCTACTATTTTGTTGCTCAGATGACCATTCAATGAAAAAAAGTTTAAGTGATGCTCCCTATGTTCATAAGACCTAATAATTATTATTTCTATATTTTATAGTGACTACTAGTTTAAGTAATAATATATAATTATGTATGACATAAAAGTATAGCATTGAATTTGTATTTTGTTTCCATGTTTACTTCTCTCTCGTGCGTAGCTGCGGGAACTGTTAACAAATAATTTGATGTTTAAAAACATTATAAAGTTTATACAACATAGTATTTGTGGCAGGCTACATGCACATGAAGAGTTAGTGGGAAAATGGTTTTACATGGTGAACCTACTTGATGATGTGGATAGGCTGCATGTCAAGATAAATAAAACAGTGGGAATGGATCTCTTAGGTATATAGAATGTGGGTCCATGGTTTCCATTGCAACCGTTAGATTCTAATCCAACGTCTTGACAAAAACACTCGCATAATAAGCTGTAATGGTTAGTTTAATTTTCAAAAGCGAGCACCATAACTTCTAGCTAAAGGTGGATGTGGCAATGGAGAGGATCATGGTGGTCGAACTCGACAAAGGGCCTCCGCTCCGGCAACCACGGTAAGCCTCTCATTCATCAACTTTGTTCTTCGTACCATTCCCTCACCTCACCTCCTACCTACAAGCCAAGAGTGCCGCCCTGCACATTCACGACGTCGCCACATGGCCCGCCATATTTCGATATTTACTTGACCATCACTTGTATACCAATAATGTATGGTATGCAAACCTGAATAAAGAGAGTAAACACTAAACAATAGTTGTTGCATATTTTGTGCTTCAAGTATTCAAATTGGTACATCAATAAGAATGGCCTTATATATGTATAAGCATCTTGAATTAGCATTGTTCAACCAAGACCTACCATTTTTCTTGCATGACTCGATAAAGCACCGTCTGCCACGTTTGCTCTTCTATGTCGATGTTTGGACCCAATCTTGACCGCGGTTGACTGTGGAAGAGACGGAGGTTGTGGTCTATCGGTGCCATCGCAGCCGTTAGATCCCGATCCAACGTCTTTGAATAAACGCTCGTGTAATAAACCGGACTGGTTGGAGACGTATCAGACGGCGATGGCGATGGCGACACACATTTTGTGTAGCTGGGGCTTGCAAACTATTTGATGGTCTGTATATTTTGCTGAGGTGGTATATACTAACCCCTCACGATGATGGTGAACTTGCGGTGGTAGGATTACACCCTCTTTTGGATGTGGTGGTAGGATGAAACCATTAGTACTAGGTTGAACTTGCTATGTCGTATGATCATGCATGCTTACTACTGCTCTTCTACTCCATTGCTTATTGTGTGTGTGCTCAATTGCTTGATGCTTGTGTGCTCTATTGCTTGCTGCTTGAACTATTACTCTTGTGCACTGGTAGAACAAGTGGTGTGCGGTGTTCATCGGGAGGGCTCCAAGGGTTTAGAGTTCATGGGAAGTTTGTAATGAACAAGGTTCAGGGTACAAGCACAACAACCACAGAAGGTTTAAGACTAGGCAGGCAGCCAAGTATATGCGAAAGCAGGCATGCAAGGTTGAAGTTGCCAAGGCAACACCACACTTTGGGGTGAAGAACTTTATCATCATCCTGCAGTTCATCGCCATAACAGTGTTGTGGCGTTGGTGTGGTCACTGTAATTGTGTGTAAGGTGCAACAGGTAAGCTCACCATATAGGGTATAAGGTTAGCACACCTCGATGCCTATGTGCAACCAAACATGTACATGTGTGAGTTCAGACCATGCAGGACACGAAAAACCATGCGCAAACCGAGTTCCGACTTCCGACCATGCAGGACGCCAAACACCATGCGCAAACCTATCATCTAATGCAAGCAGAGGGTATGCAGGCAACCAAAATATGTGCAGATGTTGGTTTTTTTGCCTGTTTTTCCTCAACCAGGCCCGTCTGAGAAGTAAATGCAATGCAGGCAAAAACTGAGATGACAACCAAACACGTACTTCTGATTGTGCCATTCATGATTCTCACAGATGCTTGCGCCAGCTTCATAGAGCTTCTACAACTTGACCTTGTTATGCTTGTTTTTGAGGGAGTGTTTTCAATAGCCACATGTGGCTCTCTTTTCTGCTGTTCGTGTAAACAGGCATCCCCAGCATGTTACATGTGACTCTTTTGCTGAAATGAAAAGGCACGGATCTCCAAGGGCTAAAGTTTTAGTATAAACAGTTTGGCCTTCTCTACCAGATATATAGCGGTATCTCTCCCAAGTCAAGACTGCCAATAACCACGCTGAAAACAGAAGGCTATTGAGCAAAGTTGTAATTAGTCTTGTCAGGTACTTCTTATTGAAAGTGCCCGATCTCCTTGTGCAGAATCCTTCACTAATAGGTCATACTCTATAAATAACACAACAACCATAATATCATCATGGAAATGCCTGTGAACCCCACGGTCGATCTTCTTGAGATGCTTGTAACGCATTTCATGTTTCTCCGCTGCTCTATAGAGAGCTGCTTTTATCAGCCTTCTTGCAATTCCATGAATAAACAGAAAAGGAATGCCAATCATACTATAAGCAATTCTCTCGCAAAATAAATAAAGGCAGTGTGCCAACATATTCAAATAGATATAGCTATTAACCAAACAACAAGGAAAAGCCAAAACTATCATCTCACTGCCATGCCAAGTGAATGGAAATTATGGTACACATTACTGACTACTCCCTCCGTCCCAAAATAAGTGTCTTGAGCTTGGTACAAATTTGTACTAGAGCTAGTACAAAGTTGAGACAATTATTTTGGGAGTTTAGTAAAACTAGCATGTCAAGTTGTCAACCATATCAGTTTTCTCTTACTTGGCAGCTGCAAGCCTGCACCCATAGCATATGTGTGCAGAAATAGTAATATAGTATAAATCAAGAGCATCAAGAACACAAATGCATATGACCGGAATCCCTAAACGTGAAAAAGACAGTACAAAACAAGGTCTTCCTTCCTTGCAAGTCAGCAAGATTTCATTACTTGTATGTACCCGATATCCCAGTACACATTTTGCATCACTAGACATATGTTTTTCAAGGCCTGGATAAAGTTAGGAAAGAGTTAACAACATCTCCACAGACCCAGGTAGCCCTAGCTAGTTTTCTTAATGCAAAGCAAATTTGGCGATACATTAAATTCTCTACTGCAACCATCTGGAAAAAGTTTGTAAAAAGATTTGACGTATGCAATTGATGATTAATGTTCTGTACATAGATATTTCACAAATTGGTTGGATTCAGATCATCTTAGGAAACAGGTGAAGGCCAAACATCATTACATAGACAAGCCGAATGAGAGGAAACAGACAAGTGTGGAGGCTTACAATACGCTCGTGTTTGTGGACCATCTCGACGGCTTCCTCATTACTCAAGTGTTCCCACTGACCATCAGAGGCAAATATGATGAAACGGTCACTTGGTTAAAGAATGCGTGAAACGATAGATGGGTTGGCACTCAATAATGGCCGGCTGAATGGTTGATGAAGTCTGAACTTCCAATAGAGCAGTTCCCTGTTAAACTTCTGGTATTTAAAGTAGGCATCACCTATTGATCTCGACACCTGCATCATCCACTACGTGAGCACTGGACAAGTGAATATACATATCGTGGAAGTACTGCGATACAAAACCAAACATTAGAATAAGAACAACCTGGAGCAGGCCCTTCACTCTCCACACATTGGGCGTGTTTGGTTTCATTGCCAATCCAGCCTGGCCCGGCGAGCCTGGCTCTATTGAGCCGGTTTGAGGGGATGCAGGCCAAAAACCCCAGATGCACATAGTTTGGTTGCATGCATGCCCATAATTGCATGAGACAACCATTTTCGACCCGGCGTTTGGTTGCCCCCATTGCATTAGGCGCACATATAACATGGTGTTTGGTTGCAACCTGCATAAGGTGTTGTCACCACTTCTAACTAGTGGTGACCTTACCACACAAAACCTGAACATGTAGCTCCAGCTACTTAAACAAATGACAGTTCATCCTAACTACTATGAAATGACAGTTCAAATTATTAAGAGCCATTGGCTAAATAGGGGATAGTTCATCGGTGTTGCTGCTACCAGATCTTCCTCTTCCTCTTCTTCTGCTTCTGCTTCTGCTGGTGCTTCTGCTACTGCTGCTGCCTCTTCTTCTTGTTCTTCTTCCATCTTCTTCAAATGCTACACTGACCTCTGTTAAGCCACATCACCTCTTCCCACTCCAACCTTTTGTTCTTCCAAGCGTCATTGTCAAATGCCTCCACACCATGGCCGGAGCTAACAACATCGTTAGGCTCGACCTCTTCTTCCTCAGGCGCGTGTTCATCAAAGCCCCATTGGAGGATCCAGTTATGCATAATGCAACAAGCAAGAACTAGCTTAACCTGGGTGGAATATGGGTGGAATGGCTTCTGATCTAGGATCTTAAACCTATTCTTCAGAGCTCCAAATGCCCTCTCAACAGTTACTCTAAGGCTAGAGTGTCTGAGATTAAACAGCTCATGTGCAGTCCTAGGATAGTTCCTACCAGAGAACTCATTGATATTTAAAGTGCTAGTATTCGACTAGAGGGGGGTGAATAGGCGATTTTTATGAAAGTCTTCAAAACAGGGGTGTTTCGAAGACAAACAATAGAAATGAACCTATTGATATGCAGCGGAAGGTAGACTACACTAGACAAGTCATAGTCAAGTAAGCAATGTAGTGAAAACATGAAGACTATGAGCAACTAGGTAATATGGATCAAGATGGAAGAAGGTATGAAGCCAAACAGACAACAGTCTACACACAGTGAAGTCAATCAGATCAGGCAAGTAGGCAAAGACTTCACGTAGACAAACTGTAAGTAAGGTGAGAGAGGTAGGATAGAACCAGTTGCCCGAAGAGGACAAGGGGTTTGTTGGACCAGTTCCAGTTTCTGTGACAACTGTACGTCTGGTTAGGGAGGCTGAGATTCAACCCAGAAGACCGTGTCTTCACCTTATTCCCCTTGAGCTAAGAACACTTAGTCCTCGCCCAATCACTCTGGTAAGTCTTCAAGGGAGACTTCCAAACCTTCACAGACTTCATTCACTGGCAATCCACAATGACTCTTGGATGCTCAGAACGCGACGCCTAACCGGTTGGAGGATTCACATTCCTCAAGTGCAATAAGTCTTCAGATCACGCGAACAGAAAGACTTCAGTGATGCCTAACACTCTTTGGCTCTGGGTGTTTTGGGCTTTGTCCTAGAAAGGATTCTCTCTCAAAGGCTTCGGAGGTGGGTTGCTCTCAAACGACAAAAGCCGTGCACAAACTCTGAGCAGCCAACCATTTATGGTGTAGGGGGTGTGCTATTTATAGCCAGGAGGCAACCCGACCTGATTTGTCCAAAATGACCCTGGGTAACTAAGGAACTGACACGTGTCCAATGGTCAGATTTCAAACACACGTGGTAGCTTAGCTTGGGCTACGAGCCAAGCTGACTTATCCAGCTCTGGATAAGATTTACTCTGATTGTCTTCGCTCGAAGACATAGGATTTGGTTGAGCATCACATCAGTCACTCTGACTTTGTTCACTTGGACCCCACTTAACAGTATTGTGGTTCCTATGACTCAACAAAGAAGAAAGGAAACTACGAAACAACTATGTCTTCGCACTCCATAGTCTTCACGCGATGTCTTCTCCTGTCATACTCTTTAATGTGAATGTCTTCACAGACCACCATTGTCTTCAATGTCTTCACACATTTTTAGGGGTCATCTCTGGTAGGTAAACCAAATCAATATGGGACTACTACCTGTGTTATCCTGCAATTCTCACAAACACATTAGTCCCTCAACCAAGTTTGTCATCAATACTCCAAAACCAACTAGGGGTGGCACTAGATGCACATACAATCTCCCCCTTTTTGGTGATTGATGACAAACTGGTTGAAGTTTTCAATGGGGATAAAAGTATGTGAAAGTTTAGTGTTGTGAGTATTGTCTTCATACATATGACGAGGCTCCCCCTGAAGATGTGCATATAGATGATTTGCGTTTGAATGCAAATGCACATGGCAGGTTTTGCTTTGTGGAGGCCATCATCAAAGTGTGAAGACAATGCGTTATGCATATAAGTAATTAAAGAAGATAATGATATGCATAATGAAAAATGGACGTCTGCAGAATGACTTCATGCAAGATTTATCATCGCATCACAGAATAGCAGATAAAGTAGCAGACGACCATCAAGTTTAAGTGTTACAACTCAGAGAACCAAATGTATCAAAAGATGAGAGTTGTAAGACTTGGAAAAAATAATGCAACCACCCATGAGGACCCGCTTGAAGACTATCAACTCATATGCGTCTCCCCCTTTTGTCAATAAGGACCAAAAAGGTTTGAAGACATAGAGCATCTACTCGTTCCCACAAGGAGCAGTCGGTGGAGCATGGTCGTTGCTGGAGTTTGGTGGGGCATAGGGGCCTGGTGCAGAGTCGATATGCAGTGCAGACATGGTTGGTGAAGTGGTGTCGTCTTCTTCATCGATGATATTGGCAACAACAGTTGCAGCCGAAGATGAATACTCAGAGTCTTCAAGATAGGGAATACGGCACCAGCTTGCATTAGGTGGAGGCCTGGAGTCAAACATGAAGCTTTCGGTGAAACCATCTGCTTGAAGAGCTTCTTTAGAACATAGCAGAGTGAGGCTCTTCCAGGACCGCCTTGCATTCTCATGGGAAACAAAAGAGTTCTTGGTAGCCAGATTGCGAATGCGATTGACATCCACCAAGAGACTATGCATTTGACGCTTCAACAAGTCATGGTGCTTGTCCTGCTTCTGATGTAAGGCCACAAGTAGTTCTCGATCATTGAGGACTCGAGAGCGCTTCCGAGGCCTTTGAGCAACTGTACAGGCAGTGGCTTCGGTACTTGCACGGTGAGGTAGATGCACATTGCCAGCAAGCGGATAGGCAGTAACAGCAGCATTTGGAACATGGACTCCTTCAATTGGCTGGGTGAAGCTTTGATGATCAGCATTGTGAAGATATATTGGCTCCTTGGCAGGCTCAGGGTAGATGGCTTCAACAGATAGATCAACCTCGGGCAAGAAAACCAGATGGTTACGTGCAGAAGGCTGATAGTTGACAGTTGAATGAAGCTTGATTAGGCGCATCACCCATGGAGCGTAAAACTTCAAGCCAAGAAGGTCAATCCCAGATGCAGCAAGCTGTCTAATGAAGAAATCCTGGGAGTTGAACTTGATTCCATTGACAATATAGAAAACCAAAGTCTTCATGGCGCCTTCAAGTTTGGCTTCAAAAGCATGTCCCTTGATTGGCCAAAGAGTACGCCTCAGGATATGATAAACTGTGCGGGGCAAGTACTCAAGGTCCTGGACAAAGAAATCCTTTGGATATTCTGCATCACGAGGTAATGGCTTCATCATGCCGAGCATCTGACTCATATTGGGTTCAGGCCGCTGAAAAATGCTCTGCAGTCCTTCTGTGTGGCGCTGACAACCAGGTTCGTACAATTCACCTGGAGTGGGCAGGGAGGTGAGCTCAATGATGTCCTGAGCTTTGGCTTCATGGTGCACATCACCTGTCATCCATTCAAGGGTCCATGTCTTCGGATCCCTGTCGTATCCACGAATGTGAAGAGTAGCATAGAGCTGCAGTAGAAGCTCTTCATTCCAATGCTCTTTAGCGGTGACGAATTCCAGAAGGCCAGCATCACAAAAGCAATCCATAGCTTCCTCAAGACAAGGGAGTCCAGCCATAGCTTCACAGTCAAGGCGCATGTGAGGGAAAATTCACTCTTGGTTGTAGAGAACACAAGAGTAGTAGCTGCGCTGTTGGTGGCTTCAGAAGCAATCTGACGAGATCCTTGGCTTCGAGTAGGGATTCTTATCACTGTCAAAGAAGGTGTCGTGCGCTCTGAAGCTATTGACACTTAAGGATCTAGGAGATGTAGTAGGACCTAGAAGTCTTGGCAGTCTTGGCTTAGGCTTCTACACTGGTGGTCGCTGCTGCACATGATAGTCATATTGTGGTCCGGGACTAGTGGGTGGTACCAGGACAGGCCAGCGAACAGTGACCAACTCCATATCTCGATTGTAAGCCAACTCCATTGTGTGAGGCCTTGGGGGAGGAACAACGCCGTCAGTGGCGATCGGCGTGGCAAAAGCTTCAAGATTCTCATTGGCTTCAGGCACAACATTTTCTTCAGGCTCCACACGAGCTTCAGCCAAGACATGGTCATTGGCTTCAGGAGTGTTTGTGGCAGCCTCAACATTCTCAACCTCCATATGGTCAACGACTGGAGGGTCTTGCACAGTCACATTCTCCTCGAGAATGACTTGATCTGGGACAGGGGGTGTAGCAACTCTCTCTTTGCTTCTTGTTTCTTCATCGGCTGATGCAGCCGGAATGTCTTCAGCAGCTTTGGTTCAGACTCAGGAACCGTCGCAGAAGGATTCTCTTCAGGGAACACTTGACGTGCCACTGAGCTAGATTGGTATGTATCTTCTTCTGGGATGGTTGACATGGAGACCGACGGCTTGAGGCCTTTGCGAAGCCGTTGATACACGGGCGACGCCTTTGGCGATGGTGTGGTCTCCATGTAGTTGTCGTCATTCACCATTGGGCTGGTGACTTGCGCTGGTGGAGTACGGGGTGTTGCATCTCGAACTGGGGTTTCTTCTTATGGGCGCTCGGCCCATGAATCATCCTGAGCAATTGGCGTCAATGGACGACCAATGCTGTGTTGGGGAACGTAGTAATTTCAAAATTTTCCTACGCACACACAGGACCATGGTGATGGCATAGCAACGAGAGGGGAGAGTGTTGTCTACGTACCCTCGTAGACCGTAAGCGGAAGCGATCACAACGTAGAGGAAGTAGTCGTACGTTCTCCTCGGGATCCTGCCGATCCCAGCGCCGTTACTCCGGCACCTCCGAGTCGATGATGACTAGAGGAAGTAGTCGTACGTTCTCCTCACGATCCAGCCGATCCCAGCGCCGTTACTCCGGCGCCTCCGAGTTCTTGGCACACGTTCAGCTCGATGACGCTCCTCGGGCTCCGATCCAGCAAAGCTCCGGGGAGGGAGTTCCGTCGACCTGACGGCGTGGTGACGATCTTGATGTTTCACCGTCGCGGGGCTTCGCCTAAGCACCGCTACAATATGACCAAGGTGGAATATAGTGGAGGGCACCGCACAGCTAAGGAACGATCTCAAGGATCAACTTGTGTGTCCTAGGGTGCCCCCCCCTCCCGTATATAAAGGAGGGAGGGAGGAGGTGGCGGCCCAAGGGGGCGCGCAAGGAGGGGAAACCTACTCCAAGTAGGTTTCCCTCTCTTCCTTATCTTATTTGGAGGGAAGGAAAGAGTACTAGTAGTTAGGACGTAGTCCTAGTAGTAGCAATAGCACGAGGGGGACGGACACAGGCCAGGGGGGGCCGGCCACCCTCCCCAATCCGGATTGGGCTTGGGGCGCCCCCTCCTTGCTCCTTCTCCTTCTTCCTACATGGGCCCAATAAGGCCCATATACCTCCCGGGGGTTCGGTAACCTCCGGAGCTCCAAACTTCTCCGGAACCTTTCCGGTGTCCAAATATATCCGTCCAATATATCAATCTTTATGTCTCGACCATTTGGAGACTCCTCGTCATGTCCGTGATCATATCCGGACTCAACAACCTTCGGTACATCAAAATTCACAAACTCATAATATAACCGTCATCGAAACCTTAAGCGTGCGGACCCTACGGTTCGAGAACAATGTAGACATGACCGAGACACATCTCTGGTCAATAACCAAAAGCGGGACCTGGATGCCCATATTGGTTCCTACATATTCTACGAAGATCTTTATCGGTCAGACCGCATAACAACATACGTTGTTCCATTTGTCATCGGTATGTTACTTGCCCGAGATTCGATCGTCGGTATCCAATACCTAGTTCAATCTCGTTACCGTCAAGTCTCTTTACTCGTTCCGTAATACAACATCTCACAACTAACTCATTAGTTGCAATGCTTGCAAGGCTTATGTGATGTGTATTACCGAGAAGGCCCAGAGATACCTCTCCGACAATCGGAGTGACAAAACCTAATCTCGAAATCGCCAACCCAACAAGTACCTTTGGAGACACCTGTAATACTCCTTTATAATCACCCGATTACGTTGTGGCGTTTGGTAGTACCAAAGTGTTCCTCCGTAAACGGGAGTTGCATAATCTCATAGTTATAGGAACATGTATAAGTCATGAAGAAAGCAATAGCAACATACTAAGCGATCAAGTGCTAGGCTAACGGAATGGGTCATGTCAATCAGATCATTCTCCTAATGATGTGATCCCGTTAATCAAATGACAACTCATGTCTATGGTTAGGAAACATAACCATCTTTGATTAACGAGCTAGTCAAGTAGAGGCATACTAGTGACACTCTGTTTGTCTATGTATTCACACATGTATTATGTTTCCGGTTAATACAATTCTAGCATGAATAATAAACATTTATCATGATATAAGGAAATAAACAATAACTTTATTATTGCCTCTAGGGCATATTTCCTTGATTTCCCACTTGCACTAGAGTCAATAATCTAGTTTACTCAAGAATGATTCTAACACCCATGGAGTCTTGGTGCTGATCATGTTTTGCTCGTGGAAGAGGCTTAGTCAACGGGTGCGCAATGTTCAGATCCGTATGTACTTTGCAAATCTCTATGTCTCCCACTTGGACTTGGTCCCGAATGGAATTGAAGCGTCTCTTGATATGCTTGGTCCTCTTGTGAAATCTGGATTCCTTTGCCAAGGCAATTGCACCAGTATTGTCACAGAAGATCTTCATTGGTCCCGATGCACTAGGTAGAACACCTAGAGCGGTAATGAACTCTTTCATCCGGACTCCTTCATTTGCTTTGCTTCCGAAGCAGCTATGTACTCCGCTTCACATGTAGATCCCGCCACGACGCTTTGTTTAGAACTGCACCAACCGACAGCTCCACCGTTTAACAAAAACACGTATCCGGTTTGCGATTTAGAATCGTCCGGATCGGTGTCAAAACTTACATCGGCGTAACCATTTACGACTAGCTCTTTGTCACCTCCATATACGAGAAACATATCCTTAGTCCTTTTCGGTATTTCAGGATGTTCTTGACCGCTGTCCGATGATCCACTCTGGATTACTTTGGTACCTTCCTGCCAAGCTTACAGCTAAGCATACGTCGGTCTGGTACACAGCATTGCATACATGATAGAGCCTATGGCTGAAGCATAGGGAACATCTTTCATTTTCTCTCTATCTTCTGCTGTGGTCGGGCATTGAGTCCGCTCAATTTCACACCTTGTAATACTGAGTAAAAACCTTTCTTTGCACGATCCATTTTGAACTTCTTCAAAACTTTATCAAGGTATGTGCTTTGTGAAAGTCCAATTAGGCGTCTTGATCTATCTCTATAGATCTTGATGCCCAATATGTAAGTAGCTTCACCAAGGTCTTTCATCGAAAAACTCTTGTTCAAGTATCCCTTTATGCTATCCAGAAATTCTATATCATTTCCGATCAATAATATGTCATCTACATATAATATCGTAAATGCTACTGAGCTCCCACTCACTTTCTTGTAAATCTGAGGCTTCTCCATAAGTCTGTATAAACCCAAATGCTTTGATCACACTATCAAAGCGTTTATTCCAACTCCGAGATGCTTGCACCAGTCCATAAATGGATCATTTGGAGCTTGCACACTTTGTTAGCTCCCTTTGGATCGATAAAACCTTCTCGTTGCATCATATACAACTCTTCTTCCGAAACCCATTCAGGAATGCGGTCTTTTACATCCATTTGCCATATTTCATAATCATAAAATGCGGCAATTGCTAACATGATTCGGACAGACTTAAGCATCGCTACGGGTGAGAAGGTCTCATCGTAGTCAATCCCTTGAACTTGTCGAAAACCCTTTGCGACAAAGTCGAGCTTTAATAGACAACAATATTACCGTCGGCGTCGGTCTTCTTCTTGAAGATCCACTTGTTTTCTATTGCTTGCCGACCCTCGGGCAAGTCAACCAAAGTCCATACTTTGTTTTCATACATGGATCCTATCTCGGATTTCATGGCCTCAAGCCATTTTGCGGAATCTGGGCTCACCATCGCTTCTTCATAGTTCGTAGGTTCATCATGATCTAGTAGCATGACTTCGAACAGGATTGCCGTACCACTGCAGTGCGGATTTTATTCTGGTTGATCTCTGAGGTTACGTAGTAACTTGATCTGAAGTTTCATGATCTACATCATCAACTTCCTCACTATTTGGTGTAGATGTCGCAAAACTGGTTTACGTGATAAACTACTTTCAAATGAGGGAGAAGGTACAGTTACCTCATCAAGTTCTACTTTCCTCCCACTCACTTCTTTCGAGAGAAACTCCTTCTCTAGAAAGGATCCATTCTTAGCAACAAATGTCTTGCCTTGGATCTGTGATAGAAGGTGTACCCAACTGTCTCCTTTGGGTATCCTATGAAGACACATTTCTCCGATTTAGGTTCGAGCTTATCGAGGTTGAAGCTTTTCACATAAGCATCGCATCCCCAAACTTTAAGAAAGCGACAACTTTGGTTTCTTGCTAAACCACAGTTCATAAGGTGTCGTCTCAACGGATTTTGACGGTGTTCTATTCAGCGTGAATGCGGCCGTCTCAAGAGCATAACCCCAAAGCGATAGCGGTAAATCTGTAAGAGACATCATAGATCGCACCATATCTAGTAAAGTGCGATTCTGACGTTCGGACACACCATTGCGCTGTGGTGTTCCGGGTGGCGTGAGTTGTAAACTATTCCGCATTGTTTCAAATGTAGACCAAACTTCGTAACTCAAATATTCGCCTCCACGATCGGATCGAAGAAACTTTATTTTCTTATTACGATGATTTTCCACTTCACTCTGAAATTCTTTGAACTTTTCAAATGTCTCGGACTTATGTTTCATTAAGAAGATATACCCATATCTGCTTAAATCATCTGTGAAGGTGAGAAAATAACGATATCCGCCATACGAGCCTCAATATTCATTGGACCACATACATCCGTATGTATGATTTCCAACAAAGCGATGCTCTCTCCATAGTACCGAGAACGGTGTTTTAGTCATCTTGCCCATGAGGCACGGTTACTTAAGTGCCAAGTGATTCATAATCAAGTGACTCCAAAGTCCATCAAGATGGAGTTTCTTCATGCGCTTTACACCGATATGACCTAAACGGCAATGCCACAAATAAGTCGCACTATCATTATCAACTCTGCATCTTTTGGTTTCAACATTATGAATATGTGTATCACTACTATCGAGATCCATTAAAAATAGACCACTCTTTAAGGGTGCATGACCATAAAAGATATTATTCATATAAATAGAACAACATTTATTCTCTGATTTAAATGAATAACCGTCTCGCATCAAACAAGATCCAGATATAATGTTCATGCTTAACGCGGCACCAAATAACAATTATTTAGGTCTAAAACTAATCCCGAAGGTAGATGTAGAGGTAGCGTGCCGACCGCGATCACATCGACTTTGGAACCATTTCCCAGCGCGCCGTCACCTCGTCCTTTGCGGTGTTAAGCTTAATACGTAGTCCCTGCTTTGAGTTGCAAATATTAGCAATGTAACCAAAGATCAAATACCAGTACTACTGCGAGTTCTAGTAAGGTACACATCAATAACATGTATATCACATATACCTTTGTTCACCTTGCCATCCTTCTTATCCGCCAAATACTTGGGGCAGTTCCGCTTCGATGACCGATGCGCTTGCGGTAGAAGCACTCGATTTCAGGTTTAGGTCCAGACTTGGGTTTCTTCACTTGAGCAAGAACTTGTTTGCTTTGTTCTTCTTGAAGTTCCCCTTCTTCTTCCCTTTGCCTTTCTTCTTGAAACTAGTGGTCTTATTGACCATCAACACTTGATGCTCCTTCTTGTTTTCTACCTCCATGACTTCGGCATTGCGAAGAGCTCGAGCATAGTCTTTACTAACCCTTGCATATTATAGTTCATCACGAAGCCTTTGTAGCTTGGTGGCGGTGATTGAAGAATTCTGTCAATGACACAATCATCCGGAAGATCAACTCCCGGTTGAGTCAAGTGATTGTAATACCCGGACATTACGAGTATGTGCTCAGCATGACCCATTCTCCTCCATTTTGCAGCTATAGAACTTATTGGAGACTTCATATCTCTCAATCCGGGCATTACATTGAAATATCAACTTCAACTCTTGGAACATCTCATATGCTCCACGACTTTCAAAAGCGTCGTTGAAGACCCGGTTCTAAGCCGTAAAGCATGGCACACCGAACTATAGAGTAGTCATCGGCTTTGCTCGCGGGACGTTCTTAACGTCGTCGGTTACATCGGCGGGCACTGGCACCTAGCGGTGCATCCGGGGCGTAACTCTTACGTGCAGCAATGAGGATAATCCTCGAGTTACGGACCCGATCCGTGTAATTGCTACCATCATCTTTCAACTTTGCTTTCTCAAGGAACGCATTAAAATTCAACGGAACAACAGACGAGCCATCTATCTACAAATAGACATAGACAAGCAAGATACTATCGGTACTAAGTTCATGATAAATTTAAGTTCAATTAATCATATTACTTAAGAACTCCCACTTAGGCAGACATCTCTCTATTCATCTAAGTGATCACGTGATCCAAATCAACTAAACCATAACCGATCATCACGTGAGATGGAGTAGTTTTCAATGGTGAACATCTTATGTTGATCATATCTACTATATGATTCACGCTTGACCTTTTGGTCTCCGTGTTCCGAGGCCATATCTGCATATGCTAGGCTCGTCAAGTATAACCTGAGTATTCTGCGTGTGCAAAACTCGCTTGCACCCGTTGTAGATGGACGTGAAGCTTATCACACCCGATCATCACGTGGTGTCTCGGCACGACGAACTTTGGCAGCGGTGCATACTCGAGAGAACACTACTTGATAATTTTAGTGAGAGATCATCTTAAAATGCTACCATCAATCAAAGCAAAATAAGATGCATAAAGGATAAACATCACATGCAATCAATATAAGTGATATGATATGGCCATCATCATCTTGTGCTTGTGATCTCCATCTCCGAGCACCGTCGTGATCACCATCGTCACCGGTAGCGACACCTTGATCTCCATCGTAGCATCGTTGTCGTTTCGCCATCTATTGCTTCTCGACTATCGCTACCGCTTAGTGATAAAGTAAAGCAATTACGAGCGTTGCATTTCATACAATAAAGCGACAACCATATGGCTCCTGCCGATTGCCGATAACTTCGGTTACAAAACATGATCATCTCATACAATAAAATGTAGCATCACGTCTTGACCATATCACATCACAACATGCCTGCAAAAACAAGTTAGACGTCCTCTACTTTGTTGTTGCAAGTTTTACGTGGCTGCTACGGGCTGAGCAAGAACCGTTCTTACCTACGCATCAAAACCACAACGATACTTTGTCAAATAGACTCCGTTTAACCTTCTCAAGGACCGGGCGTAGCCGCACTTTTCAGTTCAACTAAAGTGAGAGAGGCAGACACCCGCCAGCCACCTTTAAGCACGAATGCTCGTAACGGTGAAACCAGTCTCGCGTAAGCGTCTGGCGTAATGTCGGTCCCCACTTCATCTCACAATACCGCTGAACCAAAGTATGACATGCTTTGGTAGGTAGTATGACTTGTATCGCCCACAACTCACTTGTGTTCTACTCGTGCATATGACATCAACGCATAAAACCAGGCTCGATGCCACTGTTGGGGAACGTAGTAATTTCAAAATTTTCCTCGCTTTTACGGGACCATGGTGATGGCATAGCAACGAGAGGGAGAATGTTGTCTCACGTACCCTCGTGAACCCGTAAGCGGAAGCGATCTGGCGTAGAGGAAGTAGTCGTACTTTCTCCTCGCGATCCTGCCGATCCCGGCGCCGTTACTCCGGCACCTCCGAGTCGATGATGATGGCGTAGAGGAAGTAGTCATACGTTCTCCTCACGATCCGGCCGATCACAGCGCCGTTACTCCGGCGCCTCGAGTTCTTGGCACACGTTCAGCTCGATGGCGCTCCACGGGCTTCGATCCGGCAAAGCTCCGGGGAGGGAGTTCCGTCGACCTGACGGCGTGGTGGCGATCTTGATGTTTCACCGTCGCAGGCTTCGCCTAAGCACCGCTACAATATGACCAAGGTGGAATATAGTGGAGGGGGGCACCGCACGGCTAAGGAACGATCTCAAGGATCAACTTGTGTGTCCTAGGGTGCCCCCCTCCCGTATATAAAGGAGGGAGGGAGGAGGTGGCGGCCCAAGGGGAGGCGCACCAAGGAGGAAACCTACTCCAAGTAGGTTTCCCTCTCTTTCCTTATCTTATTTGGAGGGAAGGAAAGAGTACTAGTAGTTAGGAAGTAGTACTAGTAGTAGGAATAGGAAGAGGAAGGAGAAAGGAAGGGGCGGCCCCCTCCCAGTCGGATTGGGCTTGGGCGCGCCTCCCCTCCTCCTTCTCCCTTCTTCCTACATGGGCCCAATAAGGCCCATATACCTCCCGGGGTTCCAGTAACCTCCGGAGCTCCAAACTTCTCCGGAACCTTTCCGATGTCCAAATATATCCGTCCAATATATCAATCTTTATGTCTCGACCATTTCGAGACTCCTCGTCATGTCCGTGATCATATCCGGGACTCGAACAACCTTGGTACATCAAAATACACAAACTCATAATATAACCGTCATCGAAACCTTAAGCGTGCGGACCCTACGGTTCGAGAACAATGTAGACATGACCGAGACACATCTACGGTCAATAACCAATAGCGGGACACGGATGCCCATATTGGTTCCTACATATTCTCTGAAGATCTTTATCGGTCGAGACCGCATAACAACATACGTTGTTCCTTTTGTCATCGGTATGTTACTTGCCCGAGATTCGATCGTCGGTATCCAATACCTAGTTCAATCTCGTTACGGCAAGTCTCTTTACTCGTTCCGTAATACATCATCTCACAACTAACTCATTAGTTGCAATGCTTGCAAGGCTTATGTGATGTGTATTACCGAGAAGGCCAGAGATACCTCTCCGAGCAATCGGAGTGACAAAACCTAATCTCGAAATCGCCAACCCAACAAGTACCTTTGGAGACACCTGTAATACTCCTTTATAATCACCCGATTCACGTTGTGACGTTTGGTAGTACCCAAAGTGTTCCTCCGGTAAGCAGGAGTTGCATAATCTCATAGTTATAGGAACATGTATAAGTCATGAAGAAAGCAATAGCAACATCTTGAGCGATCAAGTGCTAGGCTAACGGAATGGGTCATGTCAATCGATCATTCTCCTAATGATGTGATCCCGTTAATCAAATGACAACTCATGTCTATGGTTAGGAAACATAACCATCTTTGATTAACGAGCTAGTCAAGTAGAGGCATACTAGTGACACTCTGTTTGTCTATGTATTCACACATGTATTATGTTTCCGGTTAATACAATTCTAGCATGAATAATAAACATTTATCATGATATAAGGAAATAAATAATAACTTTATTATTGCCTCTAGGGCATATTTCCTTCATGCTGATGTATTTGCTGCTCGTTGGAGCAGGCGATGATACCAACTGATGCTCTAGCTGAGGAAGGACTTCATCATCAACAACATTATCTCCACGACCAATGTCTTTAGCTGCGTTGGGGTCAACAGCTGGAACTTGCTCTTCTTCATGAGCCTTTGTGGAAGCAGGCTTGTGAAGTACAACTCGACGCCCTTTGTTTGTGGTAGCAGGGGGAGCAACAGAGACGGGTTCGACAATGAGTGGCTGAGAGGCTGCAGCACGCTCTTTCTTTGAAGACTTAGTTTCCTTAGTCTTCAGCTTCTTCTTAGAAGGAGCATCGTCAGTGTAACATCCCAAATTTCCAATTTGGAATGTTATAAATTAGATCATCATTGCATATCATATTTTATTGCATTTTTGGTTGATCCTAGAAAATCTACACAACTCAAGGACCCACGGAGAGAGTTGGGGATTTCGTTATTTTCATATTTGAGTTTTCTCAAATTTGGAAACAGGATCATTTGGTTTTAATTATTTTTCTCTTCGAATATTTCTAATATGAAAATAAAAGAGAGGGGATAAGATGACTTCTCCAAAATAAAGAAATATTGGAGGAAAAGTATAAAAATCAATTAAGTATTTATTCGGACTTTTATTGCTATTTTATTTGAATTAGGAAAAAAATGTGTTTTTCAAAATTGCATTAGAGGCCCAAATAAATGTTCACTTTGTACGCAATATTATTAGAGGATTGTGAAAATTCATTTCAGGATTTTTGGAGTCCATTTTGTATTTCTTTTATTAGTTTTTCTGTGCCGGGATTTTTTTCTAAAAAAAAGTCAACCGACCTAACCGGGCCGTGTCCGACTAGGACTCCTGGCCCGGCCGGCCTTTATAAGCCGGGAGGCCCGAGCCTGCCAAACCCTAGCCCCGCCTCCACCCACGCCACCAGCCGCCACCGCTGCTGCCTTCCGCCGCCAGCCAGCAGGCATGCCGCCATGACGCCGCTAAGCGCCGCCCGCCGTCGCCACCCACCGCCGCCGCCAGAGCCCCACCGCCGCTCGCCGCCATAGTCGCTGTCCCGCCGCCCCGCCGCTGGACCCGACCTCGCCGGAGGTATAACCGCCGCCGCCATCGCCGGTTTTTGCGAGAAAACCGTTTGTTTTTTTGAAAACCCTAGTTTCGTTTTTTTAGATCGGTTCGTTTTTTTGGTTTAGTTAAACAGCAGACGTTCGCCCGTACATTCATTTTAACGAACGATGTTCATCCGTTAGCCGCAGACAGCGAACGTTCGTTCGTTAGCCTGTTCGTCAGTTTTTCTTTTTCCAGGGTTTTTTCGCGATTATTTTCGATCGTGATTTCTGCCCTGATCTTCATTTTAGTTTATGTTTTTGCTCGTTTATCCGATTCAGGTGACTCAAGCGCCTAGATCTTCGTCTCAAAGTCCTTTTTCTGTTTAATCAACTTGTGCAAGATTTTGGTACTGTAAAAGTTTGACTTTAGTCCAGATTAGTAAACGAATCTTGTTTCTTTTGTAGTTTGAGTTTCGTTGCTCCGTTCGATTTGATTCTTTTTGCAAACCAGAGTTCTTCAGTTGAACTTTTTGGTTAGATCTTTATTTGAGTTTTACCTGTGCTTCTAGTTGAGTGCTTATGTATGTTATTGTTTTTTTGCGATAGAGTACCCGGAGTGCGAAGCGTGCTACTACGAGTCTCTAGGTTTTGCGGATCATCAGCAAGGAAAGTAACACTTTGATCATACCTCTTTACTACCCAGTTTTTATGCATTAGATCAACCCTCAAACATTGCATGGTTAGGATCTGATATAACATGTAGGTTTGGGAAGTAGATGATGAGGTAGAACCTATTGCCCTGTTTATTTTCAAACCTTTGGGAGTTACTTCTACGTTATGCTTATATTGCTATACTATGCTCGTGGACGTGGATTGGGTGAGTGTATCCATGATATATGTGAGTATTGTTAATTAATGGTTAACTTAAGGTGGCTACTTAAATACACATCTGGGTGGATTGGTTGAGGCACCCTGGAGTACCCAGTGGTTGTCAGGGCACCTGGAGAATCCAGTATTGTCCTAGGATATCCCGGAGTACCCGTGTGATCATCCTACGGTTCGCCACCCAGGCTCAAAGGGATCATAAGATTATTCATGCTAGAAACTTCCGTGTGCAGCCACAAGCCAATATGGGCTCTGGCATAGTTGAGTAAGTTGCGTGAAGCTCTTGAAGAGGTAGACTAGCAGATGTAGTGGGTTGTAGGTGGTACTGTCTACCCAGAGTAAAGAGTTAATGCTTCTGAAAGACTGTGTCTCGGTCATCCGTTTCTCAAACATCATGAAGAGAAATTCAACGGAGGAGATCGAGTCTTGTAGGGAAAAGTGTGCAAACCTCTGCAGAGTGTATAAACTAATCATGGTTAGCCGTGTCCCTGGTTATGGACGTCTTGAGTATCTGGTTCTTGGATTGTCATGTTGATCTCATCACTCTAAATTAATTTGATTGGGTTTAATGATGATGCTTAATTTGGATTGAGTTGGAGGAACGTTCTCAATGTTTAACAACCACCATGATAGTTAAATAAAATGTATTCCTTTGTTGTAGGGAAAAATTGGCTTTATGCAAAACTGTAACCATAGAGCTTTCCACCAGCCATATATGCATGTAGTGATAGAATTCATTCTATTCATTACTCTATGTGTTACATTGCCAGCATATTCCATGTGCTGACCCGTTTCGGGCTGCAACATTTCACGTTGCAGACTTTTCAGACGATGAGTAAGGTGCCATAGGTCGTTGTCGTTCACTCAGCTATGCCGTTGGAGTTGATGGACTCACTTTATCTTCCAAGCCTTTGACTGTTATCGGTTTTAGATGGCCTTAAGCCATATTATTATAATAAACTCTCTTTTGAGACATTCGATGTAATAAGTGTGTGATAGAAACTCTGTTATAAATCCTCAAGTATTGTGTGTGTCAGCATTACCGATCCAGGGATGACACTGATGCACAGGGACTAGACTGTTTGAGGTTTGGCCGCTACAGTCAGATGCGTCCTTGTGCTTGTGCTTCTTGGCTTCAGCTTCAGCCGCTCTTGTCTTCTTCAGTTCAGAAGCTGCTGAGGGTACCTTAGGCTTCGAGCCTGTCATACTGGCAGGGAAGACAATGTGAGGTTCTTCCCGCCTTGGTGTAGTGTGGGTCTCAGCAGTTTTCTTCTTCTTGGCAGCCATCCTGGGGTCAATGCCAGGCCGCCCAAGAGCTTTACGCTTCTCTGCTTCATTATGGGCTTGAACACATTTCTCAGCCAGATACTTCATGTGATGCCTCGAGCCTTTAGCTTCTGTGCATTTCTTGTGGGACTCCTCCTTGAGGTCATGCAGTATCTTCTTGAAGATTTGAACATCAGCCACACTGATCTTGTCCATGTTCTTCTTGAAATGAGCCTTCTCATAGTCAATCTTGTTCTTCAGCTCGACAATCTTCTGAGCCAAGGCCAATTCACCAGCAATGGCACCATGGAAGGTGACACTGATGTCCACTGGGAGCTGAAGATCATCAATACTGATGTCCTGGTTGTCAAACCACTCATCGATGAAGTTATTGAGAATATCAACATCAAAGAGCGGCAGATCATTGAAGATTTCAGCTTCTTGCTTGCTCTTGATAAGCATTTCAAGAGCATCATCAGCAAGATCTTCATCACTGGACAGATCAATGGCTTCATCTTCGTTGCAAAGCACAGCGAATGGTGTCAGTGGTTGTCCAGTGGCCTTCTTGGGCAATGGCTTCTTGGACCTTTTGGACACATGAGATAAATCCTCATACTGCACACTGGATTGAGGCGGTGCAATCCTCAGTGGCTTCCTTGCTGAAGCTTTTGGTGAAGAAGATGGCTTTAAAGCTTTTGTCTTCTTCTTCTTCTTCTTCTTTTCCTTGGGCGGTGAGGGAGCAGCTTCAGTATCAGCATCACCATCAGAGTGCTCCACTGCTGCTCTCTGAGCAGCAATGTGAGATAGAAGCCCATTGAAATTGGCAAAGGGGCCAATTCTGTTTTCATTGGCTTCACGTGTCCGATTAGATCTAGGAGCAGAGGGGCCAGGGTTAAAGTTGAGGCCATAGTCTTTTGCATTCTGGGCAGCAGAATCTTTGGCAAACTGAAAGTTGTGCTTGAAGAGATTGTCGTCACGACACCATAATAAGGAGGATTGGGTCGGCATTTTCAGGTTGCGGTCCTCTGACCATGCAAGGATGGAATTCTTGTGCAATAGCTTTAGCCTTGTTCTTCGGCACTAGGCCGCGATACAGACAGTCTCCCCATGGATGCTTGATGGCGTTCTTCTCAGCATATTCAGGCGTGCCGAATTTGTACTTGAACCACTCCTCAGCCCAATATCTTCGGATCCACTGAATCCGGTTCTTGCGCTGGTTATAGTTTTCATCAGGGTCTGACTTGTATTGTTCATACAAGGCAGGAGGCAGATCAAGAGCTGTGTTGCCTCGGCGTTGCCTACCACCCTTCCGAGCAGACTTTTCTGAAGCCATAATATTTAAGCTGATTGGCTTCAGCACAGAGAGTGGCTTCCATCTGATTGGCTTCAAACAAGAACTGGCTTCAGGTGATTCAATGTGATGCTGTAAGTATTCTGCAAATGAATGCAGACTATGAGAACCAAGGGATTCTCCCACAAACATGTACCTGTGACAGCATTAGAGATGTGAGGGAAGGGGAAGATGTCATATGCATTCTTAGGAGATTTTGAA
Source organism: Aegilops bicornis (assembly GCA_021605145.1). Classification (NCBI taxonomy): domain Eukaryota; kingdom Viridiplantae; phylum Streptophyta; class Magnoliopsida; order Poales; family Poaceae; genus Aegilops; species Aegilops bicornis. The sequence goes on along the minus strand of CM038671.1, from coordinate 75,793,735 downwards.
GATAAATCAGTTTTGAAGACATTGACCTCATAGTGCGAAGACATTCACTTATTTGGAGAGAGTCGGTTCAAGATTTGTACGAATCCATGAATAAGTACAAGTGAGGAATCTAACTAGTTATGAAGCATAAGTGAACATACTAAGCATGGTATGAGATGCAGAAGAGAACAAATCCATATTTGAAAACTTAGAAACCACTTTTGGAAAAAGTGGTCAGATTTGACAGATCTAAAAGGCAGTAAAAAGTAAGATTTATTTACCCTTGACGAACTACTAGAAGGATGGGAAGGGAAGCCAAGCAGTTCAATCTTCCGCGCCCTAACTTGGCGGCGGAAGACACCTACAGCGGCGACGGAGAGGACGAGGTCCGCGGCCGGCGTGAGTACAGCGTCAAAGAGGTTGCGGCAGCTAAGCGCTTCTTCTCCGGCGACGACGCGAGCTAGCCGAGGCTCTAGGGTTTGTTGGCGGTGGTGAGGTGGAAGAATAGATAATGACCGCGCGGGTGAGAATTTATAAGGATGAGGAGGGCGACGCAGCGCAATTGCGCAGGTGCCCCTGGCTGTTCACATCTGAGAGACACGTGGCGTACATGCAACTCATTGAGAGTTGTTCCATGTTCCCACGCACGCCTGGATTGTCGGGTGGTCGTTCCGGCTTCTCCGTTTTTCACGCAATAAGGATGCAACATTAAAATAGATTGAATGTTTGTCAGATTGTCCTCTGCTTACAAGGACCCAGAGAAGACAATCGACAGGTTTCAATAGAATGCATATGATTTGGACAGATAGAGTTGAGGTAGAAGCACAGAATAGGTTAGGGTCCGATGATATTCACTTAGATCAAAAGATTCAAGAGTGAAGACATGGCTATAAGTGAATGTCGTATAGGACAAAACACACACACACACACACACACACACACACACACACACACACACACACACACACACACACACACACACACATATATATATATATATATATATATATATATATATATATATATACGGATAAACACTATTCTGATCACGGGATGAGAATAATATTCTGATCACAACCTGACCTGCCCTGCTAGTAGTACGTTGAACTTCCCTGTGAACTAGGTTGAACTTTCGTCAACATTGCCCAAATGGGGCTTACAATATACCGTTGCAAAGCTATGGACACCAGTATCATGAACCAACTTAAGTTTTTGGCAAAATGTAAGCGGTTTAAGAGCAGTTTTGAAAACCGTTTTTTCTTCACACAAAAAATGTGAATCGTATTGTCGATCGCATTTCTAAACTGTTTATCGGAATGAGGCATATAATATGGCGTTGGAAACCTGTTGCTAAACCGTTACTTCCATGTGTTGAAAGTTTTCTCTAATTCTCTATGATTAAAGAGTAATGTGAAAAAATGTAAAATTTCGCAAACTGAACAACCGAGTTCGTATTTTCGACGTCATTTCTAAACGGCTAATCCAATTGAGGCATATGATATGGCGTTGGAAAGCTTATGAAAATTTGCTACTCTTTCATTTTGAAAGTTTTTTCTAATTTTGAACGGTTAAAAAGTAATTTAGAAAACGGTACAAGTCCTATCGAGTTCGTATTTTCGAGATAAGTTTTTAACCGTGCGTCCGAATGCAGCAAATGATATGGCGTTGAAAAGCTTGAACAAATGCGAAACTTTTTGGTATGTATTATTTCTCCCAATTCTTTAAGGTTTTAAGTCAGTTGTGAAAATGGCGAAAAACGTATTTTCGTCGTATTTTCTACAAACTTTATCGGAATGGCGCAAATAATATACCGCTGAAAAGCTACGGAAAATACGAAACTTTTTGATGTTAACTGTTTTCTCTGATTCCTAGCCGTTTTCAAGTAATTTAAAAAACGGTGAGATCATTCATTCTGCCTTTATCGCGAAACAGATTCGCCAAAAATGCATCGCGTGAAGTACCTGAACTTCTCGGTATGAAACCTTGAACTTCACTCTGTTTTCACGTGCTTTTTTTCCTCGTATATCTCTATCCAATGCTCCTAGCTCTACATCCACTCACCGGAATTGAGCAAGTGATATATCGATGGAAAGCTGTTGTAAACACGCAACTTTCCTGTGTTGATCATTTTTTCATACTCGCAACAATTTTAAAAAAAAATTATCTAAAATTCATTCAGCGTAGTAGTTGAACTTCATGCTATTTTCACATTGAACTTCTGTGACGTATTTTTGTTTGTACACGCGCCTGAACTTCCCTCTGTACGGACCCGACCTTTGGGCTATCTTTGCAAACGTGGCTTCCCCCATGAATTATTCTGGTTAGTAGTGTTCTATATGATGTTAGTGTAATCTAGAAAGGTTTTTTAGCAACTAAATACCGGTTTTAAATAGAAATCTCGCTCACTGGTAGTGATGAAATTGCGTTTTTTGCAATTTTACTGGCTGATTTGTTCGACCTGGACTTCCCCTAGTGCTAGGTTGAACTTCCGTCAACATTGCCCAAATGGGGCTTGCGATATACCGTTGGAAAGCTATGGACACCAGTATCATGACCAGCTTAAAATTTTGGCAAACTGTAAGTGGTTTAAGAGCAGTTTTGAAAACCGTTTTTTCTTCATATAAAAAACGTGAATCGTATTTTCGATCGCATTTCTAAACCGTTCATCGGAATGAGGCAAATAATATGGCGTTGGAAAGCTCCTGTAAAATCGCTCCTTCTACATGCTGAAAGTTTTTTCTAATTCCCTATGGTTAAAGAGTAATTTAGAAAATCGTAAAATTTCACAAACCGAACAACCGAGTTCGTATTTTCATTGCCATTTATAAACGCCTAATCCAATTGAGACAAATGATATCGCGTTGGGAAGCTTATGAAAATGCACTTTTTTCTCATGTTGAAAGTTTTTTCTAATTTTGAATGGTTTAATAGTAATTTAGAAAATGGTACAAGTCCTACCAAGTTTGTATTTTCGATATTTTTTTTAATCATACGTCCGAACATAGCAAATTATATGGCGTTGGAAAGCCTGAACAAATGCGAAACTTTTTGGTATATATTGTTTCTCCAAATTCATTACGGTTTTACGTTGATTTTGAAAATGGCTAAAAACGTATTTTCGCCGTAATTTCTACAAACTTCATCGGGCAGGGCAAATAATATCTTTGTTAAAAGCTACAAAAAATGCAAAACTTTTTCATGTTGATGGTTTTCTCCGAATCCCAGCAATTTTCAAGTAATCTCAAAAACGGCGAGATCACTCGTTCTGCCTTTATCGCGAAACAGATTCGTCGAAAATGCATTGCGTGAAGTACTTGAACTTGGTGGCGATTACTTTGAACTTCACTCTGTTTTTCACGTGATTTTTTTTGCTTGTAGCTCTTAATTCACTCACCGGAATTAAACAAGTGATATACCGATGGAAAGCTGCTATAAACACGCAACTTTTCCGTGTTGATCATTTTATCATACTCGCGACGGTTTAAAAGTTTTTCTTGTGAAATTCATTCAGTGTAGTAGTTGAACTTCCTGCTGTTTTCCCTTTGGACTTCTGTGACATATTTTTTGTTTGTAATTTTCCCATCCATTTTCGTTAGTGTTACACAAATGATATTCTTTTTGTACAAACCTCTCTCACAATATTTTTTAGCTTTCTCCGACCGAGGACTTGAACTTACATAAATGATATTCCTGTCGTTTTGAAGTAAATTAGAAAATGACAAGATCATGATTTTTGTCTTCATCGCGAATGGAAATGCACTGCGTGAAGTAGTTGAACTTCTCGAGCACGTCTGTTTGAACTTCACTCTGTTTTTGACGTGCTATTTTTTGACATGCTGTTTTTTGCACTGCGTGAAGTAGTTGAGCTTTTGGGGCATGTCTGTTTGAACTTCACTCTGTTTCACTTTATTTGTATTTTTCTTGTATGAAATACACACCATGTAGTACGTGAACTTCCGGGTGTTATCACTTTTGAACTTCTCTCTGGTTTGAGAGAATTATTTTAAAACACAAAAAAACATATTTTTAATGTATTTTGGACATCTAAATACACGGTGAACCTCTCTCACAAGAATTTTTTGAACTTTTCCTCGCTGAGCAATTGAACTTCTATCAACCATTCTTTTCATTTATGAGTTGTTTTTAAAAGTACAAAAAATGGTGCCTTGTTTTTTATTTTTTTCAACAGGTAAATCCTAGGTTTTAATAAACTCAGAACTTCCCTGTTATTTCAATTTGAACTTCACCTTTTTATATTTTGAGTAAAGAATTGTATTCGATTTTTATACGGAAAAAATTGAACATGGAAATAGAAGGTGAACCTCTCTACTTAAGAATTTTTGAACTTCCCTGACAGAGCACTTGAACTTCTAGCAACAAACTGTTTAAGCTTTTATTTTTCTATACTTTTTATTCTGACCTGAAATGCATTCCTTGCGGTACTTGAACTTCTCATTGTTTTCACAATGAACTTCTGTCACATTTTTTGTGCATACATTGAATTACATGCAATTGAAGGTCGGACGTCATTTTTTGCTATTTTCAAACATTTAATTGGAGGTCGGATGTCCCGCAATATTAGTTTTGCACCATGCACGGAGGACCATGTGAACTTCTTGCAACAAACGTTTTAAGCTTTTGGTATTCTATTCTTATATTCTTATCTGAAACGCATTCCGTGTAGTAGTTGAACGTCCCGCTGTTTTCTCCTTGAACTTTTGTCACATATTTTTGTTCAACCTCTCTCACAAGAATTTTTCAACTTTTCTTGGGCTGAGAACTTGAACTTCTAGCGACAAAACTTTTAGCCTTTGCTTTTTCATTCTTTTTTTTCATACAAATGCACACCGTGTACTAGATGAACTTCCGGTAGTTATCAATATGATCTTCTCTCGGTTACGTGAAAATATCTGAGTTTTTTATAGATATTGAACCGCTCCACCTTTGTTGGATGCGGCAGTCTGCAGGTTTTAAAGAAATTTAGAAAACGATACAAGTTCTAGCGAATATGTATTTTCAGGCTAATTTTTGAACCGTAAGTCCGAATTCAGCAAATGATATGGCGTTGGAAAGCTTGAGGAAATGCGAAACTTTTTTGTATGTATTATTTCTCCCAATTCCTTACAGTTATAAGTCTATTTTGAAAATGGCTAAAAATGTTTTTTGGCCGTAATTTCTACAAACTTTATCGGAATGGGGCAAATAATATACCCTTGAAAAGCTACAGAAAATGCGAAACTTTTTTATGTTGATGGTTTTCTCTAATTCCTAGTCGTTTTCAAGTAATTTTGAAAACAACAAAATCATGCGTTCTACCTTTGTCACGAAACAGATTCTCCGAAAATGCACCGCGTGAAGAACTTGAACTTCTCGGTATGTCTACCTAAACTTCACTCTGTTTTTCACATGCTTTTTTTTCTCTTAGCTCGCCATCCACTCACCAAAATTGAGCAACTGATATACAGATGGAAAGCTGCTGTAAACACGCAACTTTCCCGTGTTGATCATTTTTTCATACTCGCGACGGTTTTAAAATTTTTTCATCTGAAATTCATTCAGTGTAGTAGTTGAACTTCCTGCTGTTTTCACGTTGAACTTTTGTGACGTATTTTTGTTTGTAATTTTCTCATCTATTCGTCAGTGTTACACAATTGATATTCCTTTCGTACAAACCTCTCTCACAATAATTTTTTTTAACTTTCTCCCACCGAGGACTTGAACTTATAGCAACAAAACTTTTAGTCTTTGCTTTTTTATTTTTTTAATACAAAATGCACACCATGTAGTAAACGAACTTCTAACAGTTATCAATCTGAACTTCTCTCGGTTACGTGAAAATATCTGAATTTTTTATGAATTTTAATCTGAATTATCAGTCTTTTTTTTATGAATTTTGAAGTGCTCTATTTTTAAAAATTGAACTTTTTGTTATTTAATTTTTAAACTTCTTGTTTCCATTCTTTAATAAAGAGGAAAATCTGAGTTTTCTATAATCATCGAACTTCTCCATCTTTTTAATATGGACTTCCTGGTTTTATTTTCTTATTTTTTTATGAAATTTTGAAGCGCTCTATTTTTAAAAGTTGAACTTCTTGTTATTTTATTTTTGAACTTCTTGTTTCCATTCTTTAATAACGAGGAAAACCTTGCCTTTTAATTCATTTTTCTCATATTAAACACACACCATGTAGTACATGAACTTTTTCCATTTTTATAATTTGGATTTTTTATTTTGTTTCTGAAATTAAATTGCTCCCAAATAATGACTGAACTTCTTTATGGATTGAGAGAATTATTTTAAAACGCAAAAAATAATTTCTTTTTTGTGTTTTTGAACATGGAAATACAAGGTGAAGATCTCTCGCAAGAATTTTTGAACTTCTCAGACCAAGCACTTGAACTTCTTTCAACAAACCTTTTAAGCATTTATTTTTCTATACTTTTACTTTTCACCTGATATGCATTCTTCGCAGTACTTGAACTTCTCGTTGTTTTCACTATGAACTTCTGCCGCATTTTTGTGTATACGTCGAATCACACGCAATTGAAGGTCGGACGTCATTTTTTGCCATTTTAAAACATGTAATTGAAGATCGGACGCCCCGCAATATAAATTTGAACTTCTCCATTTTGTTAGTAAAATGTAGAAACACCATTTTTTATAAACTTTTCGAACTGCAGCATTTTTTTATTTTTGAACTTGTTTGTTTATTCTATGGTAACGGGGAAAATCACATGTTTGTAATAAACATTGAACAACCCTATTATTTAAATTTGAACTTCAAGGTATTTTTTTTAGAAATGGTTAAACTTACAAAATAAAATTATGTTTTTTTCCACTTTCTACGAACTTACTATGTTATATCATTTGATGTTTTGTTTTTCTTGTCTCGCGACATTTTTAGGCTTTTTTGCCATCGGTGAAATGGCATAGGCGGTCCATTTTGTTCATAGATGAATTTCTTCAACATGTGATACATGTGGACTTCGGAATTTCTGAAACATGAACTTCGCATGCTCTTATAATTGAAGAAAACTACATAGAACAATACACATACACTTCGTGTGCTACATGCACGACCAACACATCAGCGCAAACTTAGTACCAACGTACATAAGTAGCAGCACACTAAGATTACATTGTTTTTGTTCTAATCATTCAGAATGTTGTATCTTCCTAAGAGGATGGAGAATGATATATCTACAAGAAGACCATATGTAGAAAAGCATCATAATCTTTAACCATGGACAACAACTAGTTCAAACACAAAACCAAGGACTATAATAGCTAATCTCTCACAGAAATCTCTCACTAGCATTATAGTTGAACTTCAACAATAGCACACCAACATTAGCTAGAGGGTGAGGCAGGCAGCAGCAACAGCAGCTAGAAACGACCAGCAAATGGAGGCTGGGTTGTGATGGCGGCACCGAGATGGAGTAGGTACCAAGGCATGGCAGGCAAAAATAACTATGATTGAATAGTCTCAATCAGGTAGGTAGGCATTACAAGAAAAGAAATAACAAGTACACCAAGTTCCAGTGCCTCTTTCACACACAGATGTGCAACAAAATTGACATTCCTTATTACATAGATGAACTTGAACCTCTAAAAACTTGTGAGATATGAACATCTTTCGAAAGCCATCGACCGCCTCAGAAAAAGCCCTGGAATCCGACATCGTGCATCAAACTTCGCGTTCAGTCTCAATAATATTATTTCAGAATCCATTTTCAATCGCCATCAACATGGTTGTCCCTGCAGGCCAACTATCAACTTTACGATTCTAAAAGTACTAGCTTTTGGCAAAATGTGTACAAGCTACTCAAGAAATTGAAGATAGTTGCAAACAACATACGAGCTACAGCCTAGCATTTTGGCAAGTACGTGAGTGAAGACTTGTGATTGTTCTGATTCTGAACTTCACATTTTTCTGATTCTGAACTTGTGATTGTTCTTTTTTCGCAGGGTGCAGTGCAACTACCGGTGTTGGGAGGCCGGCTTCGCTCCATCAGGTAGCCTCTTCCATTGCCGCACAGGAAGGCGAGGAGGGGAGGAAGGAAAGACAGACCTCACAGCAAGCGGGGGAGAAGCCGGAGCAGCGCCATGTCGGGGGTGCATGGTGTCAGCAGCTATGTTTTTATAAAACCTAAATTACTTCATAGAACATAGTTAAATATTTTAATATCACAAAAAACTATGTTTTTTATACAAGAAGTTGTTTTTCTAGGTAGTAGGACGTGCTTGCGTTGCACACGTTCCTCTACCACACACATATTTATCCTCTCACGTGCTTCCGTTCTTCCCCTGTTTAACTCTGAACTCGTGTTGCACTACCAAAAGCTAATAGCAAATGCAATCCTAATTAACATACGATGCCGAGCATCATCTCTGGTCAAAGCGAGGAAGCCTTAATTAACAAAATTGCACAATTTTTGTACTCTCCGGCCTTGGGTGTGCTGCGCAAGCTGGGCAGCGGCGGTGCTCTTTCTTGTTGTTGATCCACGAGTGATCCAACTAACACAAAGTTAAGTTGAATTCCATGCTTTTTAAAGGGAAACCTTGTGTTCAGAAGCCATGTCCTTGTCGTTTCAATCATATGAACTTCATAGGAATCGGGAATGAAACTCGTGGTTGGTGTTACCTTCTTTTCGCTAGCCATTTGGTTGAGGAAGGAGAGCACCCGCTGGTTGACGAGAGAGCCCGGATCGCGCAAGGATCTGTTCCATTCACCAACATAAACATATGAGCTGAGACCACGAGAGAAGCTAAAAGTACAGAACTCGAACACCGGTCGTGAAATTTTCTGTACCACAAATGTTGTTGAATCCATGTCTTTAACTGTTAAGAACGGATGATTTTCTTTTGTCAATGATCTCTTCCAACATATGTGCTAGAACTGCTAAGAAATGAGCATTTTTGTTGTAATGCACATAATGAACCCCTTAATTTCAGACATGAAAACTAAATAATTATGTTTATACGCAGTCGAACTGAGAGAGGAGGCGAGGAGGTTGACGGAGAAAGATGGTTGCAGCAGAAGCCGGTGTAGGCGGCTGGCCGCGCCAGCGAAGCGCCGGAGGAAGGGAGTGTCATCGCCAACAGCGGGAGATGAGGCACATGGAGGCACAGGGTCAGCAGCCGCCGGCTGAGGAATACCATGTAAAAACCAAAACAGAAAAATTCAGTACACATTCTGTCGAACATCAAAACTAGAAAATTATGCTCATCTTCAGAAAGGAAGATACTATAGCAACTAGATTTGTAGGAGAAACATCATGCTAGAATAAGTTGGACTGCACATATTGAACATGTACGGGATGTGAGCGGCGGCAGCACACGCGAGCATGGTCACTTCTATACATATACATTGTTGCTAACCAAAATCACAAAACATGCTGAACATGTACGGGATGGAAGTGATGTGCTCAGCCTCACCTTGACTGTTATGGACTACTGCTCGCGATGGCCTCGACCTCCCTGACATAGCGCGGCTGGACTGGGATGGCGCTGGGTTTCATTGGGTTAATCGGGAGGAGGAGGAGGTGTCGTATTCAGGATGAGGAAGAAGGGCGGCGCGGGAGTTCCACCTGGAAGAAGAAGGGCGCCTGAGGGTAGGATGGTTGGGGCGACGCCAGTTGATTCGGGGGCAGGGGAGAGGTAGCGCGGTGGCGGAGGAAGCCAGATCCGAGCGCGCCAGGTTAACCTTTGGCCTCGGACAGGTCGCTGCTTAGGCCTCGGCAGTTCGTCGATGGCGCGAGGTGAGTGGCCATGGTGGTGGGATCCAGCAGTTGCAGCCCGAACTTTCTCCGATGACCTGCTGTTGCACAGGTTGTTCTCCGACGGTGGGGTCGCGCTGGGACGCGGGCCTTCTAGCGACGCACAGGAAGAAGCAGCGGAAGCCGCCGTCGAGCTTTCTTGCAGGGGTTGCAGCGGCTTAGCCGATCCGGCGGCTGCCTATGTCGCGGGAACCGGCGATGAGGCAGGATCCGGCGAGCGCTCCGGCGGGTCCGGGCGGGGTAGGTCGTTCCCGGTGCAGCGGGGTGGGTGAACGGGCGGCGGCTGGAGGTCGCGCGCAACCCCTGCGCCTGACCAGGAGCGTTCCTAGTCGCTGGATGTGGTGGGAGGTGGCGGGGCCAGGGGAGGTCCAGGAACGCCGGGGACGGGGGCCGGCGGCGGGGGCAGTTGGTGGCCGTGGGCCCGGCGGCGGCGCATTTGGTGGCCGGGCCTCGGCGGCGGCGTGTGCCAAGGTGGGAGGCGGCGCGATGCAGTTCGGGGGATCGAGGAAGGTAAGGTGAGGTGAGGGGATCGTGGGAGGGGGTGGATGGGTTTTTTTTTCTTGTACCGGTTCGGGAGTTCGGGAGGTCCTGCGTGTGTCGTGATCCAAATAACTATTCTAATCCTGGGATTAGAATAGTGTTGTCCTATATATATATATGAACCAACTCAACATTGTAAAGATAAATCATGAAGACAAATCAATGTTGAAGACAATCCAAATGCGAAGACTTTGCAATTATAACACCAACAGAAACACTTCAATAAGAATTTGGTGGTGGCGTTACCCACCGTATAGGAAGTTTTAGACCCAGACACAGCGCACAATTATCGTGGCGCTCCGAAGTCAAATTCCACATTAATGTATTCACACTCAGTGGGTAAGTCTTCATTCATTGAAGATATACGTTACTTCGTGTGTTGCACATCTAAGTAGTCAACATGCATAAGTATTAGGATGTGTGTCCATTCACAGGACATTCGAGGATTCTAAGATATTTAGGTCACACCGTAACTTGCAAAACCTTTTCTCATCCAAGGGCTTAGTGAAGATATCTGCCAATTGCTCTGCAGTGTTGACGTGAATGATATCAATGTCTTCCTTGTTGACATGATCACTGAGAAAGTGATGACAGATCTGAATGTGCTTTGTCTTCGAGTGCTGAACAGGATTCTTGGAAAGCTTGATGGCGATTTCATTGTCACAGAAGAGTGGCACATTATTCGTGTTGATGCCATAGTCCTTGAGATTTTGCTTCATCCATAGAAGTTGAGCACAACATGATCCAGCAGCAATGTATTCAGATTCAGCAGTGGAGAGTGATACACAGTTCTGCTTCTTTGAAAACCAACAGACAAGTGATCGACCGAGAAAGTGACATGTTCCTGAGGTAGATTTGTGATCAAACTTGTCACCAGCATAATCAGCATCAGAATACCCAATTAGATCAAATGTTGAGCCCTTTGGATACCATAATCCTATCGTTGGGGTGTAAGCCAAATATCGAAGTATTTGCTTCACCGCTAGGTGATGCGACTCCTTTGGTGCCGCTTGGAATCGGGCACACATGCAGACTCTAAGCATTATATCTGGCCTAGATGCACATAAGTAAAGTAAGGAACCAATCATGGAGTGGTATACCTTTTGATCGAACTATTTACCATTGTCGTTAGGACCCAGATGACTTTTGGTTGGCATTGGCGTCGTGTATCCTTTGCAGTCTTGCATTCCAAACTTCTTCAGGCAATCCTTGAGGCATTTCTCTTGTGATATGAAGATGCCATTCCTCTGCTGACGGATTTGAAGACTAAGGAAGAACTTCAGCTCACCCATCATGGACATCTGATATTGCTCTTGCATCATGTGCCCAAACTCATCATTGTATCTCTTGTCGGTGCATCCGAAGATAATGTCATTCACATAGATTTGGCACACAAATAGTTCACCGTCGTATGACTTCGTGAAGAGTGTTGGATCTAGAGAACCAGGTTTGAAGCCTTTGCTCTTCAAGAAGTCTTTGAGCATGTCATACCAAGCGCGAGGAGCTTGTTTGAGGCCACACAACGCCTTGTTGAGCTTGTACACCATATCAGGATGTTTTGGATCTTCAAAGCCAGGTGGTTGTGCAACATACACTTCTTCAATCTTGCCGTTGAGAAAGGCACTTTTCACATCCATTTGGTATAGAAGGATGTTGTGATGGTTGGCATATGCTAGCAGTATGCGAATGGCTTCAAGTCTTGCCACGGGAGCAAATGTTTTATCAAAGTCAATCCCTTCTATTTGGGTGTAACCTTGAGCAACCAGACGAGCCTTGTTTCTGACAACTTGACCATGTTTATCTTGTTTGTTGCGATAGATCCATTTGGTGCCAATGATATTATGCTTGCGAGGATCAGGACGCTTGACTAGTTCCCAGACATTATTCAGCTCGAACTAATGAAGCTCTTATTGCATGGCTTGAATCCATTCTGGTTCCATAAAGGCTTCAACAACTTTCTTGGGTTCAGATATAGAGACAAATGCAAAGTGCCCACATAAATTTGCCAGTTGTGTTGCTCTTGAATGAGTGAGTGGACCAGGTGCATTGATGATGTCAATTATCTTCTCAATATGTACTTCATTTGCAACACGTGGATGTACTGGACGAAGATTTTTTTCCTTGCAGATCATTGTCTTCAGCTTCAGCATTGACTTCAGGCTGAGCATTGTCTTCCGGTTGACTTGATGCAATGATGAGTTCATCTTCAGCCTGAGCTTCAGACGATATGATTTCTCCAGTACCCATGAGCTTGATAGATTCACTAGGAAGGACTTCATCTAGCAAATTTGGCAGGTGCTCTCTTTGCGAGCCGTTAGTCTCATTGAACCGCACATCCAAAGTTTCAACCACTTTATAGTGAAAGAGGTTGAAGACTCTGTAGGAGTGCGAATCCTTTCTGTATCCAAGCATAAAACCTTCATGTGCTTTCGGTGCAAATTTTGAAGTGTGATGTGGATCCTTGATTCAGCACCTAGCACCAAATATTCTAAAGTAACTGATGTTTGGCTTCTTACTAGTTAGCAACTCATATGTTGTATTCTTTAGAAGCTTGTGAAGATAAACTCGGTTGATGATGTGGCATGCAGTGTCAATGGCTTCAGGCCAGAACTTCCTTGGAGTCTTGTACTCATCAAGCATCGTCCGAGCCATCTCGATGAGGGTTTTGTTCTTGCGCTCCACGATGCCATTCTGCTGAGGTGTGTAGGGAGCAGAAAACTCATGAGTGATGCCCGGTGTATCAAGGTAAGTTTTGAGGCCGGTGTTCTTGAATTCTGTGCCGTTGTCACTTCTGATGTGCTTGATCTTGACGCCATAGTTCGTCATGGCACGGTTGGCGAAGCGTCTGAAGACATCCTGCACTTCAGTCTTATAGAGAATTATATGCACCCAGGTATATCTTGAGTAATCATCAACAATAATGAAACCATTGAGACAAGCAGTGGTAGTAAGATAAGAGTAGTGAGTAGGGCCGAATAAGTCCATGTGAAGCAGCTCGAAGGGTTGAGATGTCGTCATGATTGTCTTCGAGGGATGCTTGGCCCTAGTCATCTTCCCAGCCTCACATGCACCACACAGATGGTCTTTCTTGAACTTGACACCTTCGATGCCCACGACATGCTTCTTCTTCGCGAGAGTGTACAAGTTCCTCATGCCCGCATGTCCTAGCCTCCGATGCCAGAGCCAGCACTCTAAAGCTTTTGCTAGAAGACATACGGCAAGCTATGGTCCTGCTGAGAAATCTACCATATACAGATCATCTCTTCGATACCCTTTAAAGACTAGAGATTTGTCAGATTCCATAAGGACAAGGAAATGATACTTTCCAAATATCACAATCATCTTCAAATCACATAGCATTGATACAGACATTAAGTTGAAACCAAGGGATTCAACAAGCATCACTTTATCCATGTGCTGATCCTTTGAGATTGCAACTCTACCAAGACTCAATACCTTACTTTTACCAGTGTCAGCAAATGTGATATGACTTTTATCAGACGGCCGAAGAGTTGAATCCATCAGAAGACTTCGATCACCAGTCATGTGGTTGGTCCAGCCACTATCCATAATCCATTCTGAAGCTTGAGGTGTCATAGCCTACAATACATTTTGGGGGATAGGCTTCACCAAGAGAGTTGTGAAGCAGAAACATTTGACGAACAAGCGGAACATAGAAGTTCAGATCTTGGTTAGGATAGATAGGATGAGTGTCAAGGAATCCCGGGACGAAATACATAGTAAGACCATTTGGACATTTTATCTTGCGTCCCACAAGATGTTTAAGGTCCCCAGCATAAGCATCAGACGCCTTTCATTTTCGGCTGGAGACCTTCCCGCAAAAGGGAGTTAAGTTTTCTTAACGACCCACATCTTCAGGGGTGGCTTAGAAGCAATGAGTCTAAGTGCAGCACCTGAAAACTTCGGCTTTGAAGCCCTAGAAAATAGCCTTGCAGGAGGAGAATAATACTCATAAGAATAAGCAGAAAAGTTCTTAGACTTATGAACATAGCAGTTTGATGAAACACGCTCATATTCAAAGGTCTGAGTATGATTTCCCTGCAAAACATTGGCGTTAGGGTGACTCAGGTGAGTCCTCTGTCTGTATGAAGCCTTTGGACCATATGAAGCCTTTGATCTGGGGTTTGTCTTCTTCCTAGGTGGTGTCGTAATGACATTCACGGGAAGGCTTTCGAGACAACTTTTGGGTACCCAGATCTTCTTAAGAGGAGGTCCATTCCTGCAGTTAGTACCAATATACCTGGCAAACACTTCACCATTCTGATTCCTGAACAGTTTATAGTTTGCATCAAAGGATTCATCAATGATAATTGGGTTAGCACTTTCTTTGACCATGTACAGTAGGAAAGACTCCTACTGTGTCAATATATTAAAATAAAAGAACACACTGTACAATGAGTATTTACAGGGGGGGAGCTATAGTACAATCTTGTCAACTTTGTGACAAGATAAGAAAGAGCAACTAGGAGGTGCTACTACAGGGAGTGAACAAAGTCAAACACAAAGGGCCTATGCTCCTCTTTTACTTTATATTGAAGAAGCCCAAAATCTCTTTTGAATCTGTCCAGCCAAGAGTTGGAGGATGGCATTATTGCTCTAAAGTGTTTGTTATTTCTCTCCTTCCAAATACTCCAGGCTGCCACAATGAATTTTTCCAAGAACATAGGAGTGGGATGAATGATTTTTTGGGCCTCAATAGCTTTCAAACGACCATGGAAAGGCTCCCAATTAATCCCAAGTTTATCCCAGCAAAGCTAGCTGAAAGAGCAGTTGAAGATCATGTGTTCCACCGTTTCCTCAATGTTCATTCCACATAAGAGGCAATTGTGGTCATCTCCCATGTTGTAGTGCCTACTTTTCAACATGTTCCTCGTATTGAGCCTGTCATGGAAAAGTAGCCAAGCAAAAACCTTCAACTTCATTGTGCATTTAGACTTCCAGATCCAGCAGAAGACTTGGTGAACTTGGACGTCTTTGAAGACAAATTTATAGTAGTCAGTTGATTTGTAGTTGGCCTTGCCCCAAGAGTAGTGCCAAACATCGGAGGAAGTCGTGGTGGGTTGCAGATGCGTCACAATTGTTTGCATGTCCCGGACCTCCCCCAGCGCTTGGGGGGTCAAGGGTAGGTGGAACGCTTCCCCCAGCGACGTGCTCCCCAAGAAATCCTTGACAGAAACATCTTCGTCCAAAGAGTGTGAGAAAGCCCAAGGATGGGAGTCTTGAATAATCTGTCCTGTCCATAAATCTTTCCAAAACAGAGTTGTAGTGCCACAAATAATATTGACCTTAGAAATCCCCCTAAACGTAGGGGTGAGCTTGAGTATGTCCTTCCACCAGAACGAGCCAACTGGTTCACAAGCATGTGGGATTTTCTGGGCGTAGTATGAATCCCAAGTTAGTTGCACCCAGGGGATATCCAACTTGTTGTAGAATTAATGTAGGAATTTCAAGAGCAGTGCATCATTTTGTGTTCGGAGATTGAGCACACCAAGTCCTCCCTTATTTTTAGGTTTACAAACCATATCCCAGGCAGCCAAAGAGATACATTTATCTCCCTGTTCAGTCTTCTTGATCCATAGGCACCTGCGCCTAATTTTGTCCAGAAGATCGATGAGTTTGGGTGGAAAGTGCAACGTGCACATTGCATATATAAGGAACAAAGTAACCGTGGAGTTGAGGAGCGTTAACTTGCCAGCATGGGACATAAGGGATAGTGTGGAGGACAAACTACATTCAACTGTGCTGACCAGGGGCATGAAGTCATGGATGGTAGGTCGAGATGTGCCTAGAGGCAGGCCAAGATAGGTGAAAGGCATGGTACCAATTGAGCACTCGAAGATAGTAGCAAGTTGTGTAGATAGAGCAGGGTCCAAGTTTATTGGAATTAGCATTGACTTGTGGAAGTTGATCTTCAGACCGATGGATTGAGCGTATTTGGTGAGAATGCCTTTGATAATCAATGCTTGATGAGGGCAAGCGGGCATGATAAGAATCATGTCGTTGGCGTACTGGACAATAGGGTAGTCCATGTTTCCATTAGATGGAAAGGGAAGCTGGATTTTACCTTCCCTATAGGCTTCATTAATTGCAGACTGTAGTAGGTCGGCCGCCAGCATGAAAATAAGTGGAGACGGCGGATCACCCTGTCGGACACCCCGCTTGCAATGAAATTGTCTGCCCGGAACACCGTTAAGGAGAATTGAAGATCTGCCAGAAGAGAAAATTGAGTTTATCCAAGACAGCCATTTCTCATTAAAGCCCATATGCCTCATAATGTTGATCATGGGGTCATGCTCGATGGTGTCAAAGGCTTTGGCAAAATCAATCTTAAGCAGAACTATTGGCCGTTTGGAAGCTTGGCATTGGTGGATGTATCGAAAAGTCCATGCGAGGCAATCTTGTATAGATCTCCAATGAATGTAACCATATTGGTTGCGATGAATAATTTTCAGAATAACCTTCTGCAGACGGTTGGCCGGAAGCTTAGTAATGAGTTTAAGACAACAGTTGAGTAGTGTGATTGGCCTGTAATCAGTAACTGTGGAGGGAGACCCATTCTTTGGAATCAGAGTGATTAAACCATCATTAATGCTCTGTAGATTAAGTGTTCCTGCATGGAATTTATCACACAGCGAGTAGAGGTCTTCCCCGATTATCGGCCAACATGCTTTGAGGAAAAGGACACTAAAACCGTCCGGACCAGGAGCCCTATCACCTGGCATTTCTTTAATAACCCCATCAATTTCCTCACGCGTGAAAGGAAGCGTGAGATAATCCAAGTTTGCATGAGGCCGTATCAGAGAAGGTAGATCAAAATGCATTTGGGTGGGGCTAGAGGTACCTAATCAGTCCGAATAAGCATGGAAAAGTAGAGCCTCTTTGCCGTTATGATCTTCCACTACAAGCCCATCAGGGGTTTGGAGATTGGCAATGTTATTCTTGCGATATCTTTCGGTGGCCACTGCTTGAAAAAACTTTGTGTTTTTGTCGCCAAATTTAACCTATCGAATGGTGCAACATTTCTTCCAGTACTGCTTCTGATAATCCAATAATCGAAGGAGATGACTTTTGATGATCTTGCGGAAGTTGCTCTCAGGCAGTGTGAGAGCCCGATGATTTTCCAACTCATCCAGGTCAGGTAGTGTTTTATTTGTGTTTTCAATAGCCACCGATAGCCTTGAAATGCTTTTACTCCAAGCCTTGAGCTCCTGCCAAAGATTCTTAAACTTTCGACAGAGAACCGTAGCCGCATTGGACAGAGCAATAGGTTTATCCCAAACCCTTTTAACCACGTCCATAAATCCAGGGTGCAGCAGCCAATAAGATTCAAACCTGAAAAGCATGGAATTGATCCACGCTTAGGACAGCAAGTTTTAATAAACGCTAGATCAATAACAGGTTTTTTAGTTTCCTTCAAACAGACGATGGCACATCCACTAATAGATATCGCGTTCAGTGCTAGTAACTTTTTACCAGAATTTAACCCGCGCACATTCCAACATAGCACGTTCCAGCTACACAAAAGCAGCATGAGGGGCTTCAAACTTAAGCGGAAGGAGAGGAGCCGTCCACCTAGATATTGTGGATGGTAGCCGTGTCTTTTGGTGCAAGCAGAGCTACCTCCGTGAGCTCCTGGGCGGGACAGCGCAGCAGACGACGCCAATTTCCTGCATGGTGCTGATGGAAGTTGGTGGTGGAGGAGCCTGATCCATGGCCACCGAGCTAGAGCTGGTAACAGCAGAAGGTATCACCCGGGGCTTCACTTTGGATACAGTAGGGCGCACATCAGAGATTTGTGGCACCCTGAATCCATCAAAGCGCGTCGATCTAGTGCTGCGCCTGACTTCACTGTGACCACAGGAGCCTTGTACTTGGAGTGACGTGGGTGGGCTGCAGATGGGCCAGGCGCATCAGACAGAACTTGGGCTAGGCCCAAGTCAGAGCCCTCCTCCAAAGTTTCAAGCGCAACAAGAGGAGGCCCATCATTCAAACCACTAACTGGCACCAGCGTAGGCTGAGCAACAACGGGATCAACAATGTTCTGGGGCTCAAGATCTGAAGCAATAACATCCTCGGTTTCACTTGGAGAAGAGCCAGAGTGCTCAGACTGCACCAAACTAGGATCCTCCTCCTCAGGTGCCAATTCAATTAGTTGCACCGAGCTAGCAGCCGGGGTGGTGTGCAGGATACGTGCAGATAAGCAAAGCAGGTGGGTGGTCTCCTGGTCAGCAACCTGAAGAATGGTCCGAGGAGAAGGTATCTGAAACTCCAATGGAGGCAAACCATACCCAGCGCTCCAAGGCCCTAAAGCAGCCACAACAGACATGATTGATCTGGAGAGATATGCAGTGAAGACATTCCTCGGGATCAAATCAGAAGTTAACACTGTAGCAAGCTCGTTACCTTCAACAGAAATACTGACATTCATAGTAGCAACAGAGACAGTAACATCCACATTGATGATGTTATGTAGCACAGGTGGAACCAAAAACAGAGTGCTAACTTGATTGTTGGAACCAAGAGAGGAAGCCTGAGTGCTTGCAAAGGAGCTAGTTCATACCAGGACGAGTTCAGGCTGTCAGAGACGTTGTCTTCAGGCAGGATTCCATCTTGCACACGGAGACCCTGAGAAGCAAGCCACGCTTGAAAGTTAACCAGGGCAGCAGGCATTTGCGGAGCAGGGGGTTGCGACCATGGATCCCATTGAGCATCTTGGGGTCCATCTTGCTGAGGAGCATGGTGTGGAGCCTGGTCATTACCGACCCCATTCTGCAGCATCCAATTTTGAAGTTGTTGCTGATAGAGCTGCTCCACCGTGAGGCCATCCCCAAACATGGGATGCGGCACACCATTGGCTGGAGGAGGTTCTTCATCAGCGGTTGGGACCTCAGGGTCATGTGCATTCCAGTCTGCACGATGTAGAATGTAAACAGTAGCAGTCCAACATGCTCTATCACCTCCTAACTGACGGATGACAATGCTTTTAGGTATGAGGCACATATGAATGACTATGACTTTAAGCAACACCACAGATCGATCAACATTGGGACTGTTCCAAGAAACTAATCTGCCATAGTCATCAACCGAACGTTGAAGATAAAATTCCGTCTCATAATCATCAGGGAAACCAATATAAAGCAGCCAAACTTCAGGACCGTATGTGGTGTTGCGCATATTGAGAGCAACATTATGACGCACAAAAGAAATCACTAGATCTTCCTCATCAAGCTGGAAGGTGGTGTTGACTGCAGTATCTCTTATGAAGGAATTAGCAAAGGCAAACATACCAACTCCCAGAGGATGGTCAGAGGACTCGGTGGGTGTGCAGTCCAGACTCGTGCAGCAGTCCTTCGATGGTGTTGTGGAGATCCTCTCAGAGATGCAGAGGCACAAATCTGCTAGCCTCGGCGATGGCGAGCAAATTGTTGGTAAGTGGCAGGATGGGATTGACCGCCATGTCCGCCCTCACCTTGCGATCCGCTGGCCCTGGCTCAACGGACCAGCCAGCCGGGAGGAAGGGGAGGGGATTGACGGAGTAGTTGGCCATGGTTGGTGGCGCGGCGAAGATGGCACGACGGCTTTGGTGGTTTGTGGTGGTGGTGGTGGTGCTAGAGCAGAGCACTCTGCAACATTGGGAAGCAGGGCGGGCAATGGGGGAGAATACGGGGCGTCAAAGGTGGTAGCGGGGCTTTTTGGTCGCCAATGCCATCGCTGGGCCCAGCAGCGCTGCCAGCAAGATTGCACCAGATGTCCATAGCGACCGCATGCATTGCATCGAACGGTGGAGGTTGGTTGGCCCCTGGGCGTCGTCGAGGGGTAAGTTTGTTCCATAGAAGGAAAATTTATTTGATGTCCAGGCTGAGAGGATTTGACTGCATTATCAGAATCTGATCCCATAAAAGCAATGCCATTTAAAGAAGCCCGAGGTCTAGTCGGGCAATTAAAACCTTTGTGCCCTGGGGCCGAACAGTGCAGACAAATAATCCGGGCGTGACACTGGGATTTGTCGTGCCCCCATTGTAAACATTTTTCACAAAGTACCCCCCAACCATTGATCAAATCCATTAATTCCTTTGAACTATATCCCGCACGCGATATATCTGAAATATGCGCGGAGGAAAGCAAAGGCGGTGAGGAGGTGTGCGAAGGTGCATATTTGAACGCCGATACAAGGAAACTTTGCGGTAATTGAGGGTAGGTAATATTGCAAGGAAAATGGAAATTACCAGTCTGGAATAAATGCTCCGTAGATTCGCTTGGGCATTGAATGACCGTGTCTGAGGGCGCTGTAAGCTCCACTGATCCTGGAAGATGATCGATAGGAGGTGCCATGTTTGAAAATGAAGCTTCATGGCTGTTCATGTCGTTGAAAACCATGGAATCTAAAGGAATGAGTCCAAATTTGCTTAACTCTTTGGAGGGAGCATGATCATTTCCAGAGGGTTGCGTGAAAACAGATGAGGTAATGCGCACAGCTATGGGGCTTCGGCTAGCAATAGCATCCATCCTTTCATAAACATTCCAACAAGAATCCAAATGCTTGTAACCATTGAAACGACCATTGAACAGATGAAAGAGACAAATGAAATCCGGCCAAATACGGTCCTTGAGGCCATGAATAAACTGCCCAACCTTGTTTCCGGCCACAGAAAACCGAAAGGACCTCTCAAAGATCTTAGAAACCTTAAAACCAAGATGATTCCCGCCAATGCAACATTGTAGAGCCACACCCACAGATTCCTCGGTGAGGGGGAAGGACGCCGAGGAGAAGGAAACAACCAAGAAAAACTCCTTGGTCTTGCGTGAAGGAGAAAAGTGCACCGTTTCTCCAAACCGACGACGTACCTGCTCGGCCACAGCAAGGCCAGGGTTGAAATCCCAATGAAGGAGCCCTTCCATTTGGGTTAGCACTATTGAAGCGAGATAAGGTAGATGGATCCACTGAAGGTCCCTTAGCAGCAACCCATGTGGTTTTGGGGTACTGCTTAGGCAATCAATAAGAACCATCAACATT
The DNA here is from genome assembly GCA_021605145.1 of Aegilops bicornis. Lineage (NCBI taxonomy): Eukaryota > Viridiplantae > Streptophyta > Magnoliopsida > Poales > Poaceae > Aegilops > Aegilops bicornis. The sequence continues at coordinate 75,772,401 of CM038671.1, read as the reverse complement.
CATTTTCCTCTCGAACCCAACACCCTCTTTCCTAGGGTTTTGGTTTAGAATCTGCTTTTTAAGGACATCACATAGTGTCTGATGCCCTTTGAGACTTTTGTACATTCCTGTCTCAAGTAATGACTTCAACCTAGCATTCTCATCAGCAATAGTAGTGGTATCCTCAGCTGAGGGGTTAGTTACCACATTAGTAGTTGAAGATATTGCAACAGTAGCAACAGTTGAACATTCAGCAACAGAGACAGCATTATCACGCTCAATACATTTTAGACATGGTGGTTCAAATCCTTCCTGAGCGGAACTGATCTGTTGAGCGCGTAGTGACTCGTTTTCCTTTTCAAGATCTTCATGAGCCGATCTCAATTTCTCAAGTTCCTACTTCCTTTGAAGATAATCATAGGAAAGCTTTTCATGAGAGGTTGAGAGCGATTCGTGACGACTTTCGAGTTCCTCATACTTAACATGAAGATTTTTAATGTCTTCAATTAAGGACTGAGATCGGGTCATTTTCGCGCCCAATAGGTCATCGCTTTTGTCTAACAATTTTTAAATATGTTCGATGGCATTCTGTTGTTCAGTTGCAATTTTAGCAAGTGTTTTGTAGCTAGGTTTAGATTCACATTCAGAATCATCTTCACTTGATGTTTGAAAGTAAGCATCGCGTGAGTTTACCTTGGCACCACGTGCCATGATGCAGTAGGTGGGAGCAGAGTCATCCTCATCCTTGGCATCAGCGTTGGTGACGAGGCCATTGTCTTCACACTACTAGGAAAAGGCCTACTAATGGCGCACCGGTTTTGCCTACTAATGGCACACTACCGGTGCGCCATTACTATCACGCCACTAGTATTTTTAACTAATGTCGCACCACTGGTGCGCCATTAGTATCCATTAGTAACATTTTTCAAAAAAAAACTTAAATTTTTTTCAGAAATTTTTTTTAATTTTTTTTTCAATTTTTTTCTTAATCTCAGGTCACTATAGCTTAATCTCGGGTCAATATGCTTAAACTCAGGTCAAATCGCACTCCGTGGTCAAACTTCCCGAAAGGTCACCCATCCTCACACTACTCCAGCCCAAGCTGGCTTAACTTCAGAGTTCTATCCAACCCCAGCAACAGCTCACTTCACAGGCACTTGTTGATATATCTAGCATATCAATCCTATTATACCTTGTTGATGTCTAGGACTTTGTTCATGTTCATGACTATGATGAAATTTTGAAAAATATTTCAAACTTCCCGGTCATATTACGTCTCATTTTTTGAAAAACAATTTAAAAAAAATTAAAATCAATTTTTTTGAATTTTTTTGCCTCCAGATCTTAAAAGCCCCGTAACTTTTTTTCTGTTAGGTTTTGGAGGATTTTGAAAATGTTTAACGGGGTGCATTCGGTGGAAGTTGGGCAAACTAACTAGTAATGGCGCACTGTCCACTGGTGCGCCATTACTACCAATTTTTTTTTGAAAACTACTAATGGCGCACGGTGGGTGTGGTGCGCCATTACTATGTCAACTAGTAATGGCGCACCACTTCCACGATGCGCCATTAGTAGTTTTGAAAAAATTAATTTTTTTTACTAATGGCGCACCGTGGGATGTGGTGCGCCATTAGTATTTGCACACTAATGGCGCACCAACACATGGTGCGCCATTAGTATTTAGTAATGGCGCACCACATGTACAGTGCGCCATTAGTGTCCATCCTATCTATAGCCCTTTTCCTAGTAGTGTCAGTGTTGAAGATGGACTTGGCGACGTATGCGGAAGCTAGAGCCAGGCTTGCTACTCCAGGATCAGATTCCTCTTCGGACTTCACCTCTGCCTCCTCAGATGCAGACTCCTCCTCTGAATCCATCTCCTTGCCAACAAAAGCACTAGCCTTGCCAAATGAGCTCTTCTTGTGTGATGAAGACTTCGATGAAGACTTGGAAGAAGACTTTGATGATTTCTTCTTCTTCTTGTCATCAGAATCATATTCCTTGCTCTTTTTCTTCTTGTTCGTCTCATTGTCCCACTGTGGACACTCAGAGATGTAGTGACTAGGTTTCTTGCACTTGTGGCAGGTTCTATTCTTGTGATCACGAGAGGAAGCTTCATCATTTCTTGAGCTGGATCTTGAAGTCTTTCTTCTTGGTGAACTTCTGGAACTTCTTCACGAGCATAGCAAGCTCCTTTCCAATGTCTTCAGGATCCCCAGAACTGCAGTCAGATTCTTCTTCAGACGAGGAGATAGCCTTTGCCTTCAAAACGCGAGTACGACCATAGTTGGGACGATAGATATCTCTTTTCTCAGATAGCTGGAACTCATGTGTGTTGAGCCTCTCAAGTATGTCAGATGGATCGAGAGTCTTGAAGTCAGGGCGCTCTTGAATCATCAGGGCCAGGGTGTCAAATGAGCTGTCAAGAGATCTCAGAAGTGTCTTGACGATTTCGTGCTTGGTTATCTCAGTGGTGCCGAGTGCATGAACCTCATTGGTGATATCAGTGAGGCGATCAAATGTGAGTTGGACATTCTCATTGTTATTTCTCTTGAAGCGGTTGAAGAGATTGTGAAGAACACTGATCCTTGAATCTCTCTGTGTTGAGACGCCTTCGTTGACCTCGGAGAGCCAGTCCCAGACTAGCTTCGCAGTTTCCAGAGCACTCACACGACCATACTGCCCCTTGGTTAGATGACCACAGATGATGTTCTTGGCAGTTGAGTCTAGTTATATGAACTTCTTGACATGAGCAGGAGTGACACCTTCACCAGTCTTGGGAACGCCGTTCTTGAAGACATACCAGAGATCAACGTCAATGGCTTCAAGATGCATACGCATCTTATTCTTCTAGTAGGGGTAATCAGTGCCATCGAAGATAGGGCACGCAGCGGAGACTTTGATTACCCCTACAGTCGACATATCTAAAGTCCAGGTGGTTAAACTGAATCACACAGAATAAGGGAGCACCGTGCTCTGATACCAATTGAAAGTGCTAGTATTCGACTAGAGGGGGGTGAATAGGCGATTTTTATGGAAGTCTTCAAAACATGGGTGTTTCAAAGACAAACAATAGAAATGAACCTATTGATATGCATCGGACGGTAGACTACACTAGACAAGCCATAGTCAAGTAACCAATGTAGTGAAAACACAAAGACTATGAGCAGCTAGGTAATATGGATCAGGATGGAAGAAGGTATGAAGCCAAACAGACAACAGTCTACACACAGTGAAGTCAATCAGATCAGGTAAGTAGGCAAAGACTTCACGAAGACAAACTGTAAGTAAGGTGAGAGAGGTAGGATAGAACCAGTTGCTCGGAGAGGACAAGGGGTTTGTTGGACCAGTTCCAGTTGCTGTGACAACTGTACGTCTGGTTAGGGAGGCTGAGATTCAACTCAGAAGACCGTGTCTTCACCTTATTCCCCTTGAGCTAAGAACACTTAGTCCTCACCCAATCACTCTGGTAAGTCTTCAAGAGAGACTTCCAAACCTTCACAGACTTCGTTCACTGGCAATCCACAATGACTCTTGGATGCTCAGAACGCGACGCTTAACCGGCTGGAGTATTCACAGTCCTCAAGTGTAATAAGTCTTCAGATCACGCGGACAGAAAGACTTCAATGATGCCTAACACTCTTTGGCTCTGGGTGTTTTGGGCTTTGTCCTTGCAAGGATTTTCTCTCAAAGGCTTCGGAGGTAGGTTGCTCTCAAACGACAAAATCCGTGCACAAACTCTGAGCAGGCACCCATTTATGGTGTAGGGGGTGGGCTATTTATAGCCAGGAGGCAACCCGACCTGATTTATCCAAAATGATCTTGGGTCACAGATACGTCTCCAACGTATCTATAATTTTTTATTGTTCCATGCTATTATATTACCCGTTTTGGATGTTTATGGGCTTTACTTTACACTTTTATATCATTTTTGGGACTAACCTACTAACTGGAGGCCCAGCCCGTATTGCTGTTTTTTTGCCTATTTCGGTGTTTCGAAGAAAAGGAATGCCAAACGGAGTCCAAACGGAATGAAACCTTCGGGAGCGTGATTTGTGGAACAAACGTGATCTAGAGGACTTGGAGTGCAAGTCAAGAAGCAATCGAGGAGGCCACGAGGGTGGAGGGCGCGCCCCCTATCTCATGGGCCCCTCGGGCGTCCACCGACCAGCTTCTTCCTCCTATATATACCCACGTACCCCGAGAACATTAGAAGCGACCACGAAAAACTATTTCCACCACCGTAACCTTCTGTATCCGCGAGATCCCATCTTGGAGCCTTCGCCGGTGCTCCGTCGGAGGGGGAATCAACCACGGAGGGCTTCTACATCAACACCATAGCCTCTCCGATGAGTTGTGAGTAGTTTACCATAGACCTTCGGGTCCATAGTTATTAGCTATATGGCTTCTTCTCTCTCTTTAATCTCAATACCATGTTCTCCTCGATCTTCTTGGAGATCTATTTGATGTAACTCTTTTTGTGGTGTGTTTGTCGAGATCCGATGAATTGTGGGTTTATGATCAAGTTTATCTATGAGAAATATTTGAATCTCCTCTAAATTCTTTTATGTGTGATTAAGTTATGTTTGCAAGTCTCTTCGAATTATCAGTTTGGTTTGGCCTACTAGATTGATCTCTCTTGCAATGGGAGAAGTGCTTAGCTTTGGGTTCAATCTTGCGGTGTCCTTTCCCAAAGGATGTTAGGGCAGCAAGGCATGTATTGTATTGTTGCCATCGAGGATAAAAAGATGGGGTTTATATCATATTGCATGAGTTTATCCCTCTACATCGTGTCATCTTTCTTAATGCGTTACTTTGTTCTTTATGAACTTAATACTCTAGATGCATGCTGGATAGCGGTCGATGTGTGGAGTAATAGTAGTAGATGCAGGCAGGAGTCGGTCTACTATTCACGGACGTGATGACTATATACATGATCATGCCTAGATAATCTCATAATTACTCGCTTTTCTATCAATTGCTCGACAGTAATTTATTCACCCACCGAAATACTTATGCTATCTTGAGAGAAGCCACTAGTGAAACCTATGCCCCCCGGGTCTACCTCTTATCATATAAGCTTTCAATCTACATTTATTTGCATCTTTACTTTTCCAATCTATATTATAAAATACCAAAATTATATTTATCTTATCATATTATCTCTATCAAATCTCACTTTCCCAAGTGGTTTTGAAGGGATTGACAACCCCTTTATTGCGTTGGTTGCGAGTTCTTGTTTGTTTGTGTAGGTGCGTGGGACTTTTGAGGAGCCTCCTACTGGATTGATACCTTGGTTCTCAAAACTGAGGGAAATACTTACGCTACTATTGCTGCATCACCCTTTCCTCTTCAAGGAAAACCAACGCAAGCTCAAGATGTAGCAAGAAGGATTTATGGCGCCGTTGCCGGGGAGGTCTTCGCTCAAGTCAAGACATACCAAGTACCCATCACAAACTCATCTCCCTCTCATTTACATTATTTGCCATTTGCCTCTCGTTTTCCTCTCCCCCGCTTCACCCTTGCCGTTCTATTCACTCTCTCTTTCCCAATCTCCTCTCTCTTTCGTTTGCATTTTTGTTTGCTTGTGTGTTGGATTACTTGTCACGATGTCGCAAGATAATACCAAATTGTGTGATTTCTCCAATACCAATAATAATGATTTCCTTAGTACTCCGATTGCTCCTCTTAATGATGTTGAGTCTTGCGAAATCAATACTGCTTTGCTGAATCTTGTTATGAAAGATCAATTCTCCGGCCTTCCTAGTGAAGATGCCTCTACCCATCTAACCAACTTTGTTGATTTGTGTGAGATGCAAAAGAAGAAAGATACGGATAATGATATTGTTAAATTGAAATTATTTCCGTTTTCACTTAGAGGTCGTGCTAAAGTTTGGTTTTCGTCTTTGCCTAAGAATAGTATTGATTCATGGAACAAGTGCAAAGATGTTTTTATCTCTAAGTATTTTCCTCTCGCTAAGATCATCACTCTTAGGAACGATATTATGAATTTTAAACAACTTGATCATGAGCATGTTGCCCAATCTTGGGAAAGAATGAAATTGATGCTTCACAATTGCCCTACTCATGGTTTGAACTTATGGATGATCATACAAAAATTTTATGCCGGATTAAATTTTGCTTCTAGAAATCTTTTAGATTCGGCCGCGGGAGGCACGTTTATGGAAATCACCTTAGGAGAAGCTACCAAACTCCTTGATAATATTAGGGCTAACTATTCTCAATGGCACACCGAAAGATCTACTAGTAAAAACGTGCATGCTATAGAAGAAATTAATGTTTTGAGTGGAAAGATGGATGAACTTATGAAATTGTTTGCTACTAAGAGTGCTCCTATTGATCCCAATGATATGCCTTTGTCTACTTTGATTGAGAATAATAATGAATCTATGGATGTGAATTTTGTTGGTAGGAATAATTTTGGAAACAATGCTTATAGAGGAAACTTTAATCCTAGACCGTTCCCTAGTAATTCCTCTAATAATTATGGAAATTCCTACAATAATTCTTATGGTAATTTTAATAAGATGTCCTCTGATTTTGAGAATAGTGTTAAGGAATTTATGATCTCCCAAAAGAATTTTATTACCTTGCTTGAAGAAAAAATGCTCAAAGTTCATGATTTGGCTAGGAACGTTGATAGACTTTCGCTTGATGTTGATTCTTTGAAACTTAGATCTACTCCTCCTAAGCATGATATCAATGAGTCTCTCAAAGCTATGAGAATTTCCATTGACGAGTGCAAGGAATGAACCGCTAGATTGCGTGCTAAGAAAGATTGCTTTGTAAAGGCGTGTTCTTCTAGTTTCCATGAAAATAATGATGAAGATCTTAAAGTTATTGATGTGTCCCCTATTAGATCTTTGTTTTGCAATATGAATCTTAATAATGATGGGACTGGAGATGAGTCAACTTTAGTTAAAAGGCGTCCCAATGATTCAGAGTTTTTAGATCTTGATGCTAAATTTGGTAAAAGTGGGATTGGAGAGGTCAAGAGTTTAAATAGCATTGAACCCACTATCTTGGATTTCAAGGAATTTAATTATGATAATTGTTCTTTAGATGATTGTATTTCCTTGTTGCAATCCGTTGTGAATTCTCCTCATGCTTATAGTCAAAATAAAGCTTTTAACAAACATATTGTTGATGCCTTGATGCAATCTTTTGATGAAAAACTTAACTTGGAAGTTTCTATACCTAGAAAACTTTATGATGAGTGGGAACCTACTATAAAGATTATAATTAAAGATCATGAGTGTTATGCTTTATGTGATTTGGGTGCTAGTGATATTCTAGGTTTCCATGATCTTGATGATTGCTCTTTAAATTTGCACCTTGTGGATTCCACCATTAAAAAGCCAATGGGAAGGATCAATGATGTTCTCATTGTTTCAAATAGAAATTTGGTTCCCGTAGATTTTATCGTTCTTGATATAGATTGCAATCTTTCTTGCCCTATTATTCTTGGTAGACCTTTCCTTAGAACGATTGGTGCAATTATTGATATGAAGGGAGGGAATATTAGATTCCAATTTCCATTAAGGAAAGGCATGGAGCACTTTTCAAGAAAGAAAGTTAAATTAACTTATGAATCTATCATGCGAGCTACTTATGAATTGAGTGCCAAAGATGGCACTACTTAGATATATCCTCGCTTTTATGCCTAGTTAGGGGCGTTAAACGATAGCGCTAGTTGGGAGGCAACCCAATTTTATTTGTGTTTTTTGTTTTTGTTTCTGTTTAGTAATAAATTTTGCATCTACCTTCTGTTTAGATGTGTTTTTATGTTTTAATTAGTATTTGTGCCAAGTAGAACCTATAGGATAACCTATGGTGTTAGTTAATTTGATTCTGCTGAAAAACAGAAACTTTGCACGCACGAAAATAATTTTAGTAATTCACAGAAATGTGCGTTTGCGTTTATTCTTTTTTATGTATATAAATAGACAAATTTCCCAGGACTTCCTATTTTGGTAGGATTTTTAGAGTTCCATAAGTATTCGAGATTTACAGAGTGCTACAGACTGTTCTGTTTTTGACAGATTCTATTTTTTGTATGTTGTTTGCTTATTTTGATGCATCTATGGCTAGTATTAAGTGGTATGAACCATAGGGAACTTGGAATACAGTAGTTTTAACACCAATATTAATAAAGAATGAGTTCATTACAGTACCTTATGTGGTGGTTTTTCTTTCTTTCACTAACGGAGCTTATGAGATTTCCTGTTGAGTTTTGTGTTGTGAAGTTTTCAAGTTTTGGGTAAAGATTTGATGGACTATGGAATAAGGAGTGGCAAGATCCTAAGCTTGGGGATTCCCAAGGCACCCCAAGATATTCAATAATAGCCAAAAGCCTAAGCTTGGGGATGCCCCCGAAAGGCATCCCCTCTTTCGTCTTCGTTTATCGGTGACTTTACTTGGAGCTATATTTTTATTCGCCACATGATATGTGTTTTGCTTGGAGCGTCTTGTATGATATTAGTATTTGCTTTTTAGTTTTCCACAATCATCCTTCTGTACACACCTTTTGGGAGAAATCCACTTGTTTGGAATTTATTAGAATACTCTATGTGCTTCACTTATATCTTTTGAGCTAGATAGTTTTGCTCTAGTACTTCACTTATATCTTTTAGAGCACGGTGGTGGCTTAATTTTGTAGAAATTGTTGATCTCTCATGCTTCACTTATATTATTTTGGGAGTCTCTTAGAACAGCATGGTATTTGCTATGGTTATAAAATTGGTCCTAGAATGATGTGCATCCAAGTTGGGTATAATAAAAACTATCATAGGAAGTGAATTGGATGCTGTGATCAATTTGATACTTGATAATTGTTTTTAGATATGGAGGTAGTGATATTAGAGTCATGCTAGTTAGGTGATTATGAATTTAAAGAATGCTTGTGTTGAAGTTGGCAAGTCCCGTAGCATGCACATATGGTAAAAGTTGTGTAACAATTTATTGCATAGGGTGCTCTTTTGATTGCTTTCCCTTGAGTGGAGGTCGGGGCGCGCGATGGTTAACTCCAACCAACCTCATCCCTAGGAGAATGTGTAGCAGTACTTTGCTTCGAGGGCTAATAAAACTTTTGCAATAAGTATATGAGTTCTTTATGACTAATGTGACACTAGTAGAAAAATGGTCAAATGTGAAGCACATTAGTGCCGGTTTGATTTTGAGCCGGCACTAATGTGTCCATTAGTGCCGGTTCCAATGGCTAGCCGGATGCTCTCATTAGTACCGGTTCATGGCGAACCTTTAGCACTAGTTCGTGCCACGAACCGGTACTAAAGTGAGTGGTGGCAGGATGTTGTCAGACTGGGGCCCCTCCAGCACCTTTAGTAACGGTTTGTGTTACGAACTGGTACTAAAGGTCGTCCTAGATAAACCCTTCGCCAACCGAGCTCGCTCTGTTCTTCCCCTTTCCCCTCTCCTCCTCTGTTCTTCCCCTCTTCCTCGAGCTTATCACACATTTTGCCCAAAATTTGTCAAGATTTGAAGGCCCCCATCCATTCAAATGATCATAAAGGTTAGCAACTTTGTCCTTTCATCTCTCATTGCTAGATTAGCTCTTGCGATGCTTTGTATAGTGATTAATTTGTGAGTTTAGTAATTTGGGAGGAATTATATGTGCTAGTATTTGATTTATAGGCAATTTGAGGTCAAAAATAACACTTAGTTTGCATATGTAGGTGTGGTTTACTTAGTGCCTTCTAAATCTCCGTCGTAACCACCGTCGATTGCCTGCACCGTCCCATCGCTGGCACCACCTTGTGGTGAGGCTCTTGTTCATGAATGTTTTACATTACCAAATTGATGTTTGTGTTATTTGGATATATAGTTACTCGTATAATTATCTTACCTGTACGTTGTTTGTTATACATAGTGCCATGGTTTTGATATCCGTCCCCGTTGGCCCTCGTCCTTGTTATGATTCGGATGTGGTATATTATCTTTTAAAACTAGTTGTTGCATTTCGTGTTTATGACAAATTATGCCCATCAAGTTGACATAGATATTTTTATCTAGGAGGTATGTGAACCGGAAATTCCAACTGACCCTATTGTTTAGAGGTTGAATTTAGTTGAAAGAGAAAACGAGTATTTGAAAGAAAAATTGAAAAGAATTGAGGGGAGAAGATGGAATTGGAGTTTCATGTTGCCGATGTAAATGCGATGATCACAAGATCAAGATGGAGAAAATGCGCTTGAAGATTAGAAAGATTAGAAAATATGCCATTGATAGTGAGGCTTGGTATCATTATGCTGTTGGATCAATTGTTACCTTAGTTGCAATCTTGATCGCATTTGTTGTTGCATTTAAATGCTTTAGCTAGAGAGTTATTTGTTTGTTGCATTTAAGTGTTGTATGAACTATATATATGTATGAAATTGTATTAATTTGGTCTTTGCGGTGTTGTGTAATGAAGATGAGCCGACAATGGATGTATGATGACCGATGATCTCCTGAGTTCATTAATGGCGTGCATACTTTTCTGCTTGCCGCTGAGGCAAACAAGCGGGCGGATGGTTTTATGCCTTGTCCATGTGCTGGCTGTAAGAATGGTCACAATTACTCTACATCAAGAACCATTCACGCCCACCTATTTGAGTCCGGTTTCATGCCCCACTATAATGTTTGGACCAAGCACGGAGAAAGAGGGGTTATGATAGAAGACAATGAAGAAGAAGAGGACGACGACAGCTATCCTGGCCGTGGGTTCCCTGAATACGATGATACAACAATGGGGAAGAAGTCGAGCCGGCAATGCGGGAAGAAGCTGAAGAAGAGGCATCGAGATGAGGTCATTGATGATCTAGGTCGGGCCATTGCCGATGCAAAGAGAAACCGCGCAAGTGATTTGGAGAAGAAGAAGTTGCAGCGCATGTTAGAGGATCACAAGAAATTGTTGTACCCAAATTGCGAAGCTGACAAAAAAAAGTTGGGCACCACACTGGAATTGCTGCAATGGAAGGCAGAGAATGGTGTATCTGACAAGGGATTTGGAAAGTTGTTGGTAATGATAAAGAATATGCTTCCAAAGGACAACGAATTGCCTAAGAGTACGTGAGGGAGTCCTGGATTAGGGGGTGTCCGGATGGCCGGACTATAGTCTTTGGCCGGACTCCTGGACTATGAAGATACAAGATTGAAGACTTCATCCCGTGTCCAGACGGGACTTTCCTTGGCGTGGAAGGCAAGCTTGGCGATACGGATATGTAGATCTCCTACCATTGTAACCGACTCTGTGTAACCCTGACCCTCTCAGGTGCCAATATAAACCGGAGGGTTTTAGTCCGTAGGACGAACAACAATCATACCATAGGCTAGCTTCTAGGGTTTAGCCTCTCTGATCTCGTGGTAGATCTACTCTTGTACTATCCATATCATCAATATTAATCAAGCAGGAGTAGGGTTTTACCTCCATCGAGAGGGCCCGAACCCGGGTAAAAACATCGTGTCCCTTTTCTCCTGTTACCATCCTCCTAGACGCACAGTTCGGGACCCCCTACCCGAGATCCGCCGGTTTTGACACCGACATTGGTGCTTTCATTGAGAGTTCCTCTATGTCGTCATCTTTAGGCTCGATGGCTCCTCCGATCATCAACGACGATGCGCCTGTGGTGAGACTTTTCTCCCCGGACAGATCTTCAGATTCGGCGGCTTTGCACCTGCGGGCCAATTCAAGCCATCCGGAGCAGATTGAAAGCTGCGCCCGCCACCAGGTCAGATTTGGAAGTTTGAACTACACGGTGACGTCCGCGAAGACTTGATCTTCGACGGAGTTCGAGCCACAGCCAAGCGTGCCGCCTTTATCACACGAGGGGCATGATCTAGCTCGCCACCGAGCGGTGTCACGGAGGTCGCACTAGTGTCCGCTCCGACCTTTAGCTCGGAGCCGACTGCGCCGATCGAGGACGGGTGGCTGGACACCGCCTCGGGGGCTGTGATCTCTACGGGGATTGAGCCGTACACCTACCCCGTCCTTTGCGAAGCTCGTAACTCCAAGGTGCCGGACTCCTCTCGGGACTCCGAGCCTTCCGCGCCCCCGCCAATCGAATCCGATTGGGCGTCGATCATGGAATTCACTGCCGCGGACATCTTTCAGCACTCGCCTTTTGGCGACATCCTGAATTCGCTAAAGTCTCTCTCTTTATCAGGAGAGCCCTGGCCGGACTATGATCAGGAAGGTTGGGATGCGGATGACGAAGAAATTCAAAACCCACCCACCACCCACTTCATAGCCACTATCGATGATTTAACCGACATGCTCGACTTCGACTCCGAAGACATCGACGGTATGGACGACGATGCAGGAGACGACCAAGAACCAACGCCCACAGCGCACTGGAAGGCCACCTCGTCATACGACATATACATGGTGGACATCCCAAAAGATGGGAATGGCGATGGAACAGCAGAGGATGACCCTTCAAGAAACAACCTAAGCGCCGGCGTCAGCGGCGCCGCTCTAAATCCCGCCACAGCAAAAACGGTGATTCCGGCACGGGAGACAATAACACCCCGGACAGTGCCAAAGACAACCCCCTCCAGCGGGATTCAGCGCAGGAGGATGGAGAAGCCATCCCTCGTGAGAGAGCGGCAGATAGAGAGGTAGAGGACGATAATTACATGCCTCCCTCTGAAGATGAGGCAAGCCTCGACGACGTCGAATTAAATGGTGCCCGAGGATCCCCGTCGAACAAGAGCTGCTTTCAAACGCAGGCTTATGGCCACAAGCAGCCTCAAGAAAAAGCAGCAATACTTTAGAGCTGACCAAGACTTGCTAGCCGACAGATGGACTCAAGTCCTTGCGGCGAAGAGTATGAACTCGAGCGCCTCCAAGAGCTACCCAAAACGCAGGCTGCTACCCCGATTAGAGGAGGAAGCACCCAAACCTACATCACCAGCGAATGATACGGCTGACCGGCCACCTCGTGGCCGTGACAGAGAGGCCTCTCGGCCCTCAACTCAAGCCACACCCCGGTGCCGCTCAAAAAATACCAAGGCGCGGGGAAATGCGCCAGACCTGCGAGATATATTGGAGGACAAGGCAAGGCAGACAAGATCGATCTCTACGGATCGGCGTGGGCGCCCACGACCGCGTGACGATAACCGTCACGCCGTATATGGCAACTCCGGCCGGGCCGAACACAGTAGACAAAGCTCATTTGAGCTGCGTCGTGATTTAGCCCAATACAGAGGCGCCGCACACCCACTATGCTTCACAGATGAAGTGATGGATCATCAAATCACTGAGGGTTTCAAACCCGTAAACATTGAATTATACGATGGCACAACAGATCCTGCGGTTTGGATCGAGGACTATCTCCTTCACATCCACATGGTCCGCGGTGATGATCTACACGCCACCAAATACCTCCCACTCAAGCTTAAAGGACCAGCCCGGCATTGGCTTAACAGCTTGCCAGCAGAGTCAATTGGTTGTTGGGAAGACACGAAGCCGCATTCCTCGACAATTTCCGGGGCACATATGTGCGACCACCGCATCGCCGATGACCTAAGCCACATAATTCAGCAGCCGGAGGAATCGGCCGACAATTCTGGACACGGTTCCTAACCAAGAAAAAATCAAATCGCCGACCGTCTGGATGCAGAGGCCCTTGCAGCCTTCAAACACAACATCCGCGATGAGTGGCTTGCCGGCACCTAGGACAGAAAAGCCGAAATCCATGGCAGCCCTCACAACACTCATGACCCGCTTTTGCGCGGGAGAGGATAGCTGGCTAGCTCGTAGTAACAACATGACCAAGAGCCCTGGTAATTTGGATACCAAGGACAGCAGTGGTAGGTCGCGTCGCAACAAGCACAAGCGCTGCATTAACGGCGATAATGCTGAGGATACGGCAGTCAATGCCGGATTCAGAGGCTCTAAACCTGGTCAGCAGAAAAAGCCATTTAAAAGAAATACTCCGGACCCGTCCAATTTGGACCGAATACTTTCGATCGCCGTGTCGATACACGGCACCCCGAAAAACCAGCCAACCACACCAACAGGGATGTTGGGTGTTCAAGCAGGCAGGCAAGTTAAATGCCAAAAATAATGACAAGGGGCTGCATAGCGATGACGAGGAGGAGCCCCGGCCGCAGAACAATAGAGGACAGAAGGGCTTCCCCCCACAAGTGCGGGCAGTGAACATGATATACGCAACCCACATACCCAAAAGGGAGCGGAAGCGTGCACTAAGGGACATATATGCGATGGAGCGGCCGCCCAAAGTTCAACCCGTGGTCTTCCTGCCCGATCACTTTTGATTGAAGGGACCACCCCACTAGCATCCGCCATGGCGGATTCGCCGCATTGGTTCTAGACCCAATCATTGACGGATTTCACCTCACTAGAGTCCTAATGGACGGCGGCAACAGCCTGAACCTGCTTTATCAGGATACAATGCGCAAAATGGGCATAGAACCATCAAGGATTAAACCAACGAAGACGACCTTTAAAGGCGTCATACCAGGTGTAGAGGCCAACTGCACAGGCTCAGTTACACTCGAAGTGGTCTTCGGATCCCCGGATAACTTCCGAAGCGAGGAGTTAATCTTCGACATTGTCCCGTTCTGCAGCGGCTATCACGCACTGCTCGGACGAACCGCATTTGCAAAGTTCAATGCGGTGTCGCACTACGCATATCTCAAGCTCAAGATGCCAGGTCCTCGAGGAGTCATTACGGTCAATGGAAACACCGAACGCGCTCTCCAGACGGAGGAGCATACGGCGGCCCTCGCGGCGGAAGTACAAAGCAGCCTCTTAAGGCAATTCTCGAGTCCGGCTATTAAACGTCGGACACCGTCAAGCGCGCCCGGAGTAACCTACAACAAGACCGCCTGGCACGTTCCGAGCACGCATAGCAATGCAGCCCAAAGCCCCAGCCCTTGCGAAACTGCGAAACCAGTACTACGCGTACATAATTACGCTCTGGAAATACCATGGGCATAGGGGAAGGGGCACGACAACGGCATGCCCAGAATGCGGCTCAACCGCACCAGGGGCCCCCGATTGTGTCATTCTTTTATTTTCTTCTCTTTTTTTTTACTTTCAGGACTCCGTTCTCACGAATCCTTGCCCGGCAGTAGAATCGCCGAACACACGATGCAACAGCCAGGGAAGCAGAAAGCTACATCGAGTGTCCAGGTGGTCTCTATTACGAGCAGTATACCTGTTTTACACACCATCCCGCTGACTTACCCTCGAGGGGGACATGTTAAAAGTCCCGTCCCTTGCTTATCGTGACTATTTCTATCGCTCTGCTCTCACTGCAGCCCTTTTGAAAAAACAATACATATCTTCTGCCTATTATTTAATTGACTTTTTTATATATATATATATATATATATATATATATATATATATATATATATGTTCATTTATGACATTATGCAACCGTACACTTTGGTACGGGAAATACACCAGGGGCTTAAGTACCCCCACGATATGGTGTGATAAGTCCGAACACTTTCACAAGTGCGGCACCCTGAACTTATAGCATTATATGCATCGGCTCCGAATCATGTCTTGGGTCAATAGTTGGGTTTGCCCGGCTCCCATGTTTTGGTACCTTATGTTCTGTTATATCGGCTAAGGTAGCACCGAAGAACCATCGCGATTGTGCCCTGGTTGAGCTGGGTTAAGCACCTCAGTGGAGAAAGCTAAAACTGACCATCATGATAGGGCGAGAGCCGGTCGCTGTTCGAGAGGTTTTCGAGTCCCTAAAGACTTATGCCGCTTAGAGCGAGGAGTCGGCATTGACCGGCCTAGGCGTGGATAGCGCCCCGAACTCGGTCTTTCGAATACCAGGGGCTTCGCTGAAATTTAAAATTATAGAATTCTATGGCTAAGTGAGAGTGTTCAAGCATTATAGTCCGGTTGCCTTGTTCGTTGCATTGAGCGCCTCCCTCGAACGACCCAAGAATGGGAACAAGAGCGCTCAAGTTTATCCCGAACACCCTAGCACTCGTGGCATGGGGGCTAAAGCCGACGACTCGCCATCTCTCAAATTTAATACATGGCCGCACAGAAGGTAATATTTTAAATTCAAAAGTGTTGCTTAGCGCATATGAACAAGTTTTCAACATACAGGATAACAAATGCGAGTCTACTAAAAAATTACATCTTTGGAGCATTCATCCGCTATAAGGCGGGCACCCTTCAGGACGCCCTCATAATACATTTCAGGCTTGCGATGCTCCTTGCGCGGTGGTGGTCCGTCCGTCACAAGCTTCTCGGCGTTCATCTTGCCCCAGTGCACCTTAGCACGGGCAAGGCCCCACGGCACCTTCGATGCATTTGAGCGCTTGATGACTTCAACCCATGGACAAAGGCGTCCACCACCGCCTCACCAGCCCAAGTAGCTCCTGTGCATGGCTTCCTTAGGCCACAGCCGAACTATGAGGTTTTCATGGCCTGTTCGGCCACCTTATGGAGCTCGACCAGCTGCTTCAACTGGTCGCTATGGGCACTGGGTGTCCGGCCTCAAGATATCGAGACTGTAACACCTTCTCCGCCGAAGCTTCGCTCCTCGGCTCGGTAGAATGCGGCAGATCGCATACATCATGGGCAGATCTGCGAATGCTCCTGGAGAGCTCCGGATTCGGGTAAGTAACAGATAATTCACTTTCACATGTTTGCTTTGCATATAGAATGCCTTACCCACCGCTATTTTCTTCATCGCCTCAATTTCCTGGAGGGCTTTTTGGGCTTCGGCCTTAGCGGCTTTGGCGCTCTCAAGGGCCGAGGCGAGCTCGGACTCTCAAGTCTTTGAGTCACGCTCCAAACCCTCGTGTTTTTCCACGAGAGCCTGGAGCTCTTGCTGCACCTCCGCCACCCGCGCCTCCTGCTTCTCTCGCTCGGTGCGCTCCGCGGCCGCATTGCTTTCGGCCTTGGACACCGCTTCCTTCAGGGTCGCCACCTAGTTCGTGGCCCCTGCAATATTCACGTTATTTCTGTCATTTTTACAACCACATCTTTTTAATACTCCCATAAGGTATTACTTACCTTCCTTGTCCTCGAGCTGCTTTTTGGCAAGTCCGAGCTCGTTCTCGGACCGCTCGAGGCTCTGCTTTAATACATCAACCTCCGCAGTCAGTGCGGCAGAGGTCAGCAGCGCAGCCTGCATTCCCATATTGACATACTTATGTTAGACTCCTACGTATATCTTTTAAGATCCTCGCCCGCTTATTTCTTTCCGAACACCAAACTGAGCATCGTGGGCTACCGTCTATGTAGTAATATTTTTACATATCTTAAATACGTGCCTCAAAGCCCGCTATCGGGCATTAAAGCTTCAGTCAGCCCGCTCTAGGTGGACTGAACTTTCTGGATCACCACACTCATAACAGTGCGGTGCTCCTCGTCGATGGAAGCACTGTTAAGCGCCTCCATCAAATCATCCGGTGCCTCCAGTTGGACGGAGGTCACCGGCATCGCAGTCTTGCCATTCTTACGAAGGGGTCGCCTGTCGGACTCCGGAACCACTGAAGGTTCCGGTACGGAGTCCGGCACAAGGTCGGACTTAAAGCCCTTCGGGGTATTATCCCCTTTGTGCCCGGAGTCCGGGAGGTCGCCTTGCGGCGCCTCCAGGGCCTCGTCCTCCTGGTTGGGCCCCTTTTGGGACTCCACCTCGGCGTCATCCGCGGCGGGAGGAGACGAGGCGGTCGGAAGTGAGGTGCTATTCACATCCGACGAATCCAGGGAGCCGCTCTTCTCCACGTCAAGCCCGTCCTTGGGCGAGCTGCATGGTTATATTCGGCGTTATGAGATGTTGTGCAACAAATGGAACGCCATGAGTTATTCTGGTGTCCGGACACTCACGATTTCGCCAGGGGCTTGGTCCTCGGTGACCACCCCTCTTCGCCGTCATCGGCGTTGGTGGTGTAGTCCGGAGGAAGGGTCCTTCCCTTTTTGGACCCTCCGGCCTCCCCAGTTGGGGCGGCCTTCCTTTTCTTCTCCCACCTCTCACCGGGAGAGGCCTATTTTTCCTCCTCCTCGTCTTCACGGGAGGAGTCTGCCTCGGAGTCATCGGACGATGAGTCCGACAACACCTGGCGCCGGGAACTCCTTCGAGTTCCCGTGGCCTTCTTCTTGGCCTTCTTCTCCGGCACCACGTAAGGTGCCGGAACCAGCAGCCCCGTCAATCAGCCGTCCGCTGGGTCTTCTGGCAAGGGAGCCGGACAGTCGATCTGTCCGGACGTCTTCTGCCAGTCCTGTCAAAGATGAGGGAGTTTTAGATCCCGCATAGAGTCAAACTATGAAAAAAGAGTCCCGTGAAGGGTAAATAGCTTACCTCGCTGGCTTGATGTCATGAGCTGAATCCGCGATCTTCGGTAGCGGATGCGGAGCCTCGGCGCCTTGAACTTGAACAGCACCTTCCGCATCTTCGTGCGTAGTGTCAAGAGCCGTCTCAACCGTGTCAGGCCGGATCAAACTCCCACAAGTTGAAGGCCCGTTGCTGGCATGGGAGGATCCGGCGGATGAGCATGACCTGGACTACGTTGACAAGCTTGAGCTTATTGTCCACGAGGTTTCGGACGCGGGTTTGGAGTCCGGTCAGCTCTTCCGAATTACCCCACGTCAGGCCCGTCTCTTTCCATGAGGTGAGCCGTGTAGGGAAGCCAGATCGGAATTCGGGGGGCGCCGCCCATTTAGGGTCGCGCGGCTCGGTGATGTAGAACCACCCCGATTGCCACCCCTTTATGGTCTCCACAAAGGAGCCCTCGAGCCATAGGACGTTGGCCATCTTGCCCACCATGGCACCTCCGCACTCCGCTTGGCGGCCGCCCACTACCTTCGGCTTGACATTGAAGGTCTTCAGCCATAAGCCGAAGTGGGGCTGGATGCGGAGGAAGGCCTCGCACACGACGATGAACGCCGAGATGTTAAGGATGAAATTCGGGGTCAGAACGTGGAAATCTAGGCCGTAGTAGAACATGAGCCCCCGGACAAATGGGTGAAGTGGAAACCCTAGTCTGCGGAGGAAGTGGGGGAGGAACACCACCCTCTCATGGGGCTTGGGGGTGGGGATGAGTTGCCCCTTGTCAGGGAGCCGATGCGCGATGTGCCCCTCCGTGACGGAGGAGGCCATCCACTTGCCTCCCGCTCTGGACATAGTTGGAGAAGGTTGTGGTAGGATGTGCGGACTTGGGCACTGGAGCTCGAGTGCGCGGAAATGGATGAGCAAAGGAGGAAGAAGGCGTGTGTGAAAAGGTGGATCCTTTTCCCCTTATATGGACGGACAAAGCTATGCGTCCCCACCGGCCTGATAAAACTCGCTAATCTCCCAAGCGCCACAATCAATGGCATGGTTGGGTTACCCACGCCCGTATTGATGAGAATCTCGTAATAAGAGGACACGATCTCTGCTTTGACAAGACGTGCCAAGGAAACCGCCTCGCTAAACGCGCTGAGGTGGGACAGTGAAAACGATTCGAATAAAGGCTTGGCCGTGGTGTGATGTCACGTCATGGAATACGTCAGCAGATTGAACTTGTGTAAATATTATTCTCTCTACGGTGGTATGTGGAATTTATTTTGCAGAGCGGGCACTATCCTTGTGTTCAGAAATCTTCTATGAAGTATTCGGAGGAGGAACCCGCCTTGCAATGCCGAAGACAATATGCGCGCCGGACTCGCCGTCATTGAAGCCTGGTTCAGGGGCTACTGAGGGAGTCCTGGATTAGGGGGTGTCCGGATGGCCGGACTATAGCCTTTGGCCAGACTCCTGGACTATGAAGATACAAGATTGAAGACTTCATCCCGTGTCCGGATGGGACTTTCCCTGGCGTGGAAGGCAAGCTTGGCGATACGGATATGTAGATCTCCTACCATTGTAACCGACTATGTGTAACCCTAACCCTCTTCGGTGCCTATATAAACCGGAGGGTTTTAGTCCATAGGACGAACAACAATCATATAATAGGGTAGCTTCTAGGGTTTAGCCTCTCTGATCTCGTGGTAGATCTACTCTTGTACTAGCCATATCATCAATATTAATCAAGCAGGAGTAGGGTTTTACCTCCATCGAGAGGGCCCAAACCTGGGTAAAAACATCGTGTCCCTTGTCTCCTGTTACCATCCACCTAGACGCACAGTTCGGGATCCCCTACCCGAGATCCGCCAGTTTTGACACCGATAGTACGTATGAAGCAAAGAAGGTTGTCTTCCCTCTAGGGTTAGAGGTGCAGAAGATACATGCATGCCCTAATGATTGCATCCTCTACCGCGGTGAGTACAAGGATTTGAATGCTTGCCCGGTATGCCGTGCATTGCGTTATAAGATCAGCCGCGATGACCCTGGTGATGTCGAGGGCGAGTGCCCCAGGAAGAAGATTCCTACCAAGGTGATGTGGTATGCTCCTATAACACCACGGTTGAAACGTTTGTTCCAATACAAAGAGCATGCGAAGGCGATGCGATGGCACGGAGAATATCATAAGAAAGACGGAAAGTTGAGAGCACCCGTTGACGGGTCGCAGTGGAGAAAAATCGAGAGAAAGTACAGGGAGGAGTTTGCAGGGGACCCAAGGAACGTATGGTTTGGTCTAAGCGCAGATGGCATCAATCCTTTTGGGGAGCAGAGCAGCAACCATAACACGTGGCATGTGACTCTATGTTTGTATAACCTTCCTCCTTGGTTGTGCATGAAGCGGAAGTTCATTATGATGCTAGTGCTCATCCAAGGCCCTAAGCAACCCGACAACGACATTGATGTGTACCTAAGGCCATTAGTTGAAGAACTATTGCAGCTGTGGAATGGAAAAGGTGTACGTGAGTGGGATGAGCACAAACAGGAAGAATTTGACCTATAGGCGTTGCTGTTCGTGACCATCAATGATTGGCCTGCTCTCAGTAACCTTTCAGGACAGACAAACAAGGGATACCGCGGATGCACGCACTGTTTGGATGATACCGACAGTATATATTTGGATATTTGTAGGAAGAATGTGTACCTTGGACATCGTTGATTTCTTCCGAGCAGGCATCCCGTAAGAAAGAAAGGCAAGCATTTCAAAGGTGAGGCGGATCACCGGACGAAGCCTCGCCACCGTACTGGTGCTGATGTACATAATAAGGTTAGGGATTTGAAGGTAATCTTTGGAAAGGGTCCTGGCGGACAACCTATTCCGGAGGACGCTGACGGACGCGCACCCATGTGGAAGAAGAAATCTATATTTTGGGACCTTCCATATTGGAAAGACCTAGAGGTCTGCTCCGCAATCGACGTGATGCATGTGACGAAGAATCTTTGCGTGACCCTGCTTGGCTTCTTGGGCGTGTATGGGAAGACAAAATATACACCAGAGGCACGGGAGGACCAGCAACATATGCACGGAAAAGACGACATACATCAGGGTCAGGCCAGCTATGCTCTTACCAAATAAGAGAAGGAAATCTTCTTTGAATGCCCGCTCAGTATGAAGGTACCGTTTGGCTTCTCGTTGAATATAAAGGGAATAATAAATATGGCAGAGAAAAAGTTCCAGAACCTAAAGTCTTATGACTGCCACGTGATTATGACGCAACTACTTCTGGTTGCGTTGAGGGGGCTTCATCGAAAATGTTCGATTAGCCATTGTGAAGCTATGTGCATTCCTCAATGCAATCTCTCGGTTAATCGATCCAGAAATCATACCAAGGTTACGTAATGATTTGGTGCAATGTCTTGTCGGCTTCGAGTTGGTGTTCCCACCATCCTTCTTCAACATCATGACGCACGCCCTAGTTCACCTTCTTGAAGAGATTAACGTTTTGGGTCCTGTATTTCTACATAATATGTTCCCCTTTGAGAGGTTCATGGGAGTCTTGAAGAAATATGTTCATAACCGTGCTAGGCCAGAAGGAAGCATCTCGAAGGGCCATGAAAATGAGGATGTCTTTGAGTTTTGTATTGACTTTATTCCTGACCTTAAGCCGATTGGTGTTCCTGAATCACGGCATAAGGGCAGGCTGGATGGAAAAGGCACGCTAGGAGGGGATCAAAATATGTATGGACGGGCATTCTCTCACTGAAGCACACTACGCAGCTTCTACGTAATTCCGCCTTGGTGGCTCCGTATATGGAGGAACACAAGAATTTTCTACACTCCAAACACCCAGAGCAGTCTGACGACTGGATTACACGTGAACAAACGAGGACTTTTGCCGGTTGGTTGTAGAAACGTGCCATGCGTGATGGAGATATTGAAGATGACCTATACTCGCTGTCCCAGTTACCATCTTCGAATATAATGACTTTCAAAGGGTACAAGATAAATGGGAATACATTTTACACGATCGCCCAAGATAAGAAGAGCACCAACCAAAACAGTGGTGTCCGCTTTGATGCAACAACCAACACGGGAAAGGAAACATATTATGGTTACATAGAGGACATATGGGAACTTAACTATGGAGGTGGTTTGAAGGTCCCTTTGTTTCGTGCAAATGGGTCAATATGACACGAGGTGGGGTAAAGGAAGACCCGCAAGACGGAATGACAACAGTGGATCTCAACAATCTTGCATGCGCATTTAACCATTCGTCCTAGCCAATGATGTGGCGCAGGTTTTTTATGTGAAATACATGTCTACCAGGCCGAGAAAAAGAAAAGATAAGGAAGCGAATGGATCATACGATGAGCCAAAGCGCCACATTGTTCTTTCAGGGAAAAGAAACATCGTGGGAGTGGATGAGAAGACTGACATGTCAGAATATTATGAAAATTTTGATGAAATTGCTCCATTCACAGTGAATATTGACCCGAGCATCCAGTTAAATGATGAATATTTTCCATGGCTACGGCGCAAAGGGACACACGCCAAGACAAAGTTTCCCACCCAAAGATCTGGGATGTGATCGGCTTCACTATCATCACTTCTTCTGTGTTTCACACCCTGGAGGGAATCTCTGTAATAGTTAGGGTAGTTATGTGTTTTGGCATTTGCACGCGAAGAAATCTTATGTGCAAACAAATTCTTTCATGCATTTACTGATTTTTTCAGCTAAATGACCCTGAAATTGAAAAGCGTTTCAAATGAACTCAGAACAGGTTGAAAGTTGGCATGGTATCATTATTTCACCCACATAACATGTGCAAAAAAGTAGAGAGGGTTACCGCAAAAACTAGATGCACTTCGTGTACAAAATGGACAATCTCTTTCAAAGTATCAGGGTTTCAGACGAAAACTCATATGTTACAAAGGCATTTCATTTTTTAAATAACCTAAGCATTACCAAATTGAATATAATGATAAAATACACTAATATTAAACATAAGAAAAAGGAATCACTAAAAAATCTATTTTCAAAGTTAAGTTATTCACAAACTAGTGATTCTCACAAATTACAAATAATTTAAAATTTAAACTATTCAAATTTGAAAACTACCGGCACTAACAGAAAGTTTGTAATTTTTCGTACCTAAAGCAAAAATATTCACAAAGAAACTCTAAATACAGCAAAAAACAACTCAAAAATAAATAAACCAAAAATAAATAATGCAAAAAAATAATAAAATAAAAAAGCCCACCTACAAGGCCAGAGCGGCGTGCATACGACTAGAAACCCAACCTGTAGTTGGGCCAGGATGCAGGCCCGCAAGCCTAGTAGGCCCACAGGCAGAGTAGGAGAGGTAGGCCCAGAAGGCCTGCTTTTGAGAGGAGCTCAATGTAGTGCCCGCGCCGGGCTTATAAACTGGTCTTGGCGCTCCTCAACTAGCGAGGTGGGACTAAACCTGCGCCTCGCCGATAATAAGACACCCTTTAGTACCGGGTCGTGGCTCCAACCGGTACTAAAGGGTGGATCTTTAGTACCGGTTGGTGCTACCACCCGGTACTAAAGGGGGGCGCTTCCCGCCGCTTGGCCTGGCCAAAACAGACCTTTAGTACCGGTTGGTGGCTCCAACCGGTACTAAAGGTGTTCTATATAAGAAAGCACTTCAAAAAATCCAGCTTCTCATCTCTCCATCTCGCTTCTTTCTCCTTCCGCCTGCCGCCATCGCTTCGCCGCCGCCCCCATCACCGTCTGTCGCCATCCCGTCGCCGTCCCCATCGCCGTTGCCGCCTGCCGTCCCTGTCCCCTGCCGTCCCCTGCCGCCCGCCTGCCGTCCCATCATCCCCGCCTGCCCGTCCCCCCTGCCCCTCGTCTGCCGCCGCCTTCGTCCCCATCCATGTCGTCACCGCCTGTCTCCGTCCCCGTTGCCGACCCCGTCGTCGCGCCTTGCCACTGAGCTCCTGCCCCGGCCGCCATGTCCACACACACACACACACACACACATGCATGCATTAGTTTTTTAGTTATAAATTTTAGTTATAGAATTTTTTCTGTTTTTTAGTTATAGAAATATTAGAAATGTTATAGAAATGTTAGTTATATAGAAATGTTATAAATTTTTTCTGTTTTTAGTTATAGAAATATTTATAGAAATGTTAGCAATTTTTCTGTTTTTTAGTTATAGAAATATTAGAAATGTTATAAAAATGTTAGTTATATATATATAAATGTTAGAAATTTTAGAATTAGTTTTAGTTAGATGAATTAGATTGATGTCAAATTGTTAGAATTTGCATATAGAATTTTAGTTATCACAATCCAATCATTTAAAAAATGTTACTTTTTATGGCATATAGTATTTGTTCTCAACGATGCCCGCCCGCATCCTCGCCGTCGACTGCTCATGACGACGTCCGGCTAACCCATGTCCGGGACTGGGCTCCACCGGCTGGCACCGGAGGTGCTACTGGAGGCGCGCCGCTTGGTGAGGAACCCGGCCTCGGGTCCCGTCGTCGACCCTGATCTGCTTTGGTGGCGTTCGCGTGGGCCACATTTGGTGCAGAGGGAGCCGGCCCCGCCGGAGGTGGTGCGTAGTCGTGTCAGGGAGGAGGACGAGCACGTCCATCGCTACATGGTTGCTATGGGCGTCAGGTTCTCCAATACTTGGCAAGTTCTTTGGGCAGATGACCGGAGATATGATCCTATGATGGTTCCTTATCTTTGAGTGTCCACCGCCCACGCCCCAGGAACCGCGAGTGGCCTAGATTCTTCTGTAGTATTTAATCTTTATTAGGTACCTAGCCAGTGATGTATCCGATATATAATATTCGAGACAATGTATTCGAAATTATATATATTATTCGAGACGATGTATTCGAGATTATATATTAATCGAGACGATGCATATTATGTACTATATGATTCAGTTTTTCCTTATTGATTGCATCCATGCATTGTAATTTGAATACTAAATTGTTTTATATTTCTTCTGTATTAGTTAAGTAAAAGCTATGGTGGACAATACCGGCAGAGAGAGAGAAGAGGAATTGTTCAAGATCATACGCAGCCCTCGCAGGCTAGATGATCTGAATGAAGCAGATGACAGCTCCCAGTATCTGAACAATACCGGGGAGGGTGATGATAAGATATCCGATCTCGAGGACCGAGCTGATGAAGTCATGAACTATGATTATGATTATGATGACAAGACAATGTTTATGATGACACGGACAATTTTGATCTTGAAATAACAAAGACTACCGGTGAGGTATATTTATATAAGCAGGCATCTGGTGATCATCACATGTTTTTTTTATTTGAAGACATATTATGAATCGATCTTTCTTCTTTCAGCCCTCCTGATCTGTGTGCATACTATGTTTGCGAGAACATTCGCATGATGGCGTCCGAAAGGAGCAGATCTCAAAGACAGGACTGGGTACGTTTGTCAGAACACTATTCACAAATTTTTACACCATTATCGATATCTAGTCACACAACTAATACACATGCATATTGATCTCCTTCTTAACAGTTCGAACAGGTGCGGGAGCAGCTCCTACCAACGGAGCGCATACTAGCACTTCAAGAGGAAATAGCGGGATTTTTGCTCGACCAGGTCATAGATCCCAAAGGAGAATACTATTACCCACTACCGCCCCCATGAACCACTTGTCATCATGCTCCGAAGGCACCAAGGCAACATGCAGGAGAAATTGTGTGTGTGTATATATATATATATATATATATATATATATATATATATATATATAGGACTGAGCTATTCTGTTACTAGTAACAGAATAATATTCTGTTAACCCTGCTCTATAAGGGGGCGATCACCCGTCGAATAACTTTTCGGCCCGAGAACAAACAAGAAAAAGAAAACCCAACCCATCTTCCCCAACACTCACCCCTCAACCACCAGATCCCACTCCCCGAGCTCGCGGCCGTCCCATCTCCTCCCCAGGATGCCGCCACCCGACCTTCTCCCCGAGCTCGCGGCCGCCCAGCCTCCTCCCCAGCGTGTCACCACCCATCCTCCTCCCAGAGCTCGCCGCCGCCCCGCCTCCTCCCCAGTGCGCTGCCGCCCAGCCTCCTCCCGGCCTCCTCCCCGAGCTCGCCGCCGCCCGACCTCCTTCTCCGACGTTGACCGCCTCCCTCCTCCTTCCCCGGCGCCGGTCGCCTCCCACCACCACGTGCCACCCCCTCCTTCCCCAGCGCCGACCACCTAACTAAATCATACAAATCCACGCCATCCCTGCACTCCTCCTTCATCCTGCTGGCAGATCTCGTGTGCCGCGCTCTAGCAGCCAGTGATGCTTCCCCGCCACCTCTCTGCCTCCTTCCCGATGGGGCAACATCGCCGCGCATACAGGAAGTTCATCGCCGCCACCTCAGTCCGTTCAATCTCGACGTCGTGGATGCGCCCCGCTCTAACGCCATGGTTTGGGCTTCAGCCGCAAACAATGGAGCCTGCAGGGGGAGCCGTGTGGTCGAGGACGTCCAGTTCGACGGTCCAACTGCTTGCTCGGCCGCCGGTCAATCAAGGAGGTGAGTGCAGGCCACATCCGTGCGCTTCCATGGATCAGCGGCAAACAATGGACCCTGCAGGGGGAGCCGTGGGGTCGAGGACGTCCAGTTCGACAGTCCAACCGCTGTTTCGCCGCCGTCAATCAAGGAGGTGAGTGCAGGCCACCTCCGTGCACTTCCATGGATGCTGCTGTCTAGTACATCCCCCTCTATGATTGATCTTGCATGATTTCTGTAGCTTGTCCTTCCCTACCGTGCAACCATCAAGCGTGTGCTAATTGTGACTGAGGTTGCACTGCCCACGGCAGGTCTCGGCATTCGAAACAATTAGCAGCAATACAGACACCAGTTTCACACTACAGGTAAATGACATTGCCTCTGTGAGACAATTATCATGCAAACGGTTAGCAAAGAAGATTAATAGTTTATTTATGTGTTTATTCTGCTCCACCCAATACTGTAAAAATGCATGATTCCAATGCCATGTGGCCTAGCTGACCGAATTAGCATGCAAGCTTCTCCTTTTCTCTATTGTCAGTTCAATTTTCTCTAGTCTCTATGTTCTGAAGATGGTGAGAGAATGGTCTGGTGGGGATGATGCATGTTTCTTTGCTTTTTATCATGATATATAAAAAGATTCTGGTAGCTCTAGTACCTATACTACAACAGTCCATTGACAAAAAAAATATCAGTTCAATACATAAATTGGAAAAAAGTTCAATACTAAGTGCTCTTTGCCTGTCCTTACATCAGCTAGTCTTCACCATGTCCAGATAGTGCCTAGAAGAAGTTAACTTGTGCATTTCCATAAAACTATGCACTGATAAATCAGAACTCGTGTATTTCCATAAAATTATGTAAGTTCCGTGTGTGTGTGTGCTCCTACAAATTTGAAATATTTTTCCAATCATACTAGCACTGATGCAATCACCTCAAAAGGTTGAAGAAAAATTGTAAGTTTGGTGCATGTGTCGCTACAAATCTAAACTTCTTGTCCAAAGGATTCTAGTACTGATGAAGATGGAGTTCACTGAAATAATGTACTGATACCAGATAAATTCAAAACCAAGACCACTGCTAGTTCAAAACAAAAACACGCCCCAACCCTCTTGGGAGAAAAAGAAGTTTAAATTTTATGTGTAATGGACCATGTAACTCCTGCCACTCAATTGGTATGTTGTTGTTCCAACTAGTCATAGCAGTAAATGATGAATACAAGTAGATGATTGTGGTGTTTAGTAAAAGTTCCTTCAAGTACATATGCAAGTTCAACATCATCGTCTAAGAAGGTTCGCAGATATCATCACGAGGAATTCAGATTTTCAAAAGGTTCATATAAGAAACCACATGAAAATTCGGAGAACAAAAAAGATTCAAAGAGTAATCGATGTTCTCGACAGACTACAAGTCTTGGTGTACAAATATTAATGGAGGGAGCGAAAAATTTAATAGCATTTCTGCCTGGGTGTTTGTACTTATGCGTGATGCATAAATATTGTGTTCCTAGCTCATCCAGCTTTGTCAGAATAAGTTTCTTTACATACATGTACTACTCTAGATGAAGCTCTGAAACTTCCAATGGCACTTCTAAGTCTAAAATCTGCATGTCTGAGTGTACATGTTGAAACTACAGTAATTTTGGTGTGCAGGTGTTTGGAGAAAAACACCTATTACACATTTCTTGTTGAAAGTCGGTGTCTCGCCGATTGTTTTTTTGGTACGCAAATGAAAATTATTTGTTACAGGTTTCCTTTTCATCCGTCCATCTGATTGTTTTGGAGAACAGAGACGGGAGCAACCTGCAATTTTTTTTGTATGTTCACTGAAAAAGTTTGGATGCTGAGCAGATTATTCTCAAGAAAATTGTTTTGACTTGGTAAGCTTGTCGATAATTTACTAGGCGTAAAATATATGCAACTTGTACATTTCTTTCCTGCCAATAAGTACTTAGGTCCACAAAGTTTGAGCACCGAATGTCGGAAAAATGATGCCTTTTCGCCATCAGTACATTACTTGCATTTGAGCACTTACTATTGTCAGAATGTCAAAACTAGTGTAATCCCTGTTGAGTTGCTGCTCTTCTGAATTTTGGTTCCCACACCCAAGTTTGGTGGTTCAGATATTTCTTTTCAACATGTAAGTCTAGTAAGAGGAGTCGCGAGGTCGAGGACCTCCCTGTCGGCAGTCCAACTGCTAGCTCCGCCGCCGGTCGCTTAAGGAGCTAAGTATAGGCCACCCCATGCTCTACCCTGGATCCTGTTGTCTTGTGCCTCACTGACTCCCTCTCTGATCGATCTCGCATCGTTTATGTACCTTTCATTCCCTATTATGCAAGTATCGAGTGACTTTAGTTCTGAACCCTTTTTTCTGAGCTTACTGTTCTATTTATGTTACCTTGTCATCCCATCAACCTTATGATTCAGAAAATAAAATCACACCAATACATGGTGGAAGTTTGTATTAGTCCAGAGAAAAAAGAAACAAAGTTCAGAAATAAAAATCATGAGTTCACCTTCCATAAAGTTTGTAAGTACAGAGATATCACCTTGATGCAGTATGTAAATATGTATTGCAAATTTGCAATTGAGGAATGGGTGTGTGTGTGTGTGTGTGTGTGTGTTGTAGTCTCTGCCTACAGAGTCGATATGTGTTTTTGTAGTGCTGGTAGTTGTAGTCTCCCACGGTCTCTGCCGTCATCAAGGGTGCATGTGTGCCATCCTCAGTCCAACCCCATGGCATCAGGGTGGTCGAGTTCGTCGCGACCAGCAGTCCATGGCTGTCGAGTTTCCCAAGAGGCTTCCTGGAGGTTCAAAACCTTTCAGTTCCCTTTATGTTTTGCATCTTCATATAACACAAAACAGGCACCGGAGGATAAGGTGAGAATATATACTAATAAAATGTGTGGTGGCATTGTCCACATTTTGGATTTAAACCACTAGCTTTTTTATACACAAGGGCTTGTCCTGGGAGAGCCCTATATAGGCATGAGCACTACTGCTACAAACTTTAATCCTCCATTTTCCGGCCTGTAGAGCATTAGAAAAAAGTTCAATTTTGGAAATTCATTCAGTTCTCTGGTTAGTAGACTAGTGGTTCATCTTGCTAAATCTTGTGGTTTAAAGTTTCCTTTTTGTTACAGCAGTTCAGTGTGTATTTTAAGAAGAAAAACCAACAATGGCGGCTGCACTGGAGCCGCAAGACTACTATTGCTGATAGGTTTGTGAACTAATAAACATTCTTTTTATGTTCTTGTGATGTTTCATATTTTTGTGAACTGATAGTTGATGCTCTTTGTGGACTGATAGCTGATACTTTTTGTTAACCGATAAACTGAATAAATGAGATGGATGTATTATCAGGCCATGAAAATGATGTAAAAAATATGTGCAGTTCAGCGGATGCGTATTATGTATGTCCTTCTAATCTGAAGGTAGTGGAACCACTAAGAAAAAAATTCAGTTTGTTGTAGCCACGGAATGGGCATTTGGCTCAGTAATCTTCCATTGCTAGAGTTACTGCCTCTTGAGTTAATTTATGAAACTGAAATCATCCTTTTTATGTTTTCGTGTTGTCAAATAAAACCAATTTTTTTGGACATGCAGCGCTCAAGCCGTTCGCCCTTACCACCACAAGCCGTTCAACTCCGCCACACGAGGCCGTGCGACGATGCAACTATCAGAACGTTCACCTCTGCCACAGGAGGCCAATGCAACGCTAAGAATGTTTTGTTCTTTTCCTATACATGTTTTGTGTGCTTTTTAGTACACCGACTTAACGATTCTATGTCCAATTT
This sequence comes from Aegilops bicornis, assembly GCA_021605145.1. Classification (NCBI taxonomy): domain Eukaryota; kingdom Viridiplantae; phylum Streptophyta; class Magnoliopsida; order Poales; family Poaceae; genus Aegilops; species Aegilops bicornis. The sequence goes on along the minus strand of CM038671.1, from coordinate 75,741,808 downwards.
CCCCTGTTGAAGTGCTCTTCCTATAGCACAACAAGAGTTGTGTGTTATGCCTTAATAAGCATTTGAGAAAACCTTGTATGGATCGATAGCATATTTTCTGTTCTATTCTTGTAAATGAAGCTCCACTTTTGTTTTTGTTTGAGGTTACTTGACATAAAAAATTAGTATATGTTCTATTGTAAAAACATATCTAAAATGTCATGATGCATGCTAGCAGAAATCTGAAAATACACTCAGTTCAGTTCCTATATTTTATTTCAGTTCAATTTAGAACTATTTGCAACTGTTTAGACTCGTGTGTTCCTATATTTTATTTCACTTCAATTTAGAAGTATTTACAACTGTTCAGACTTGAGTTTACAACGGAAAAACATTTGGAAGTTTAGCGAGCGAAAATACTTGTTAGATTCATTTAAAAGTGTCGTATAGTTCAACTTTTATATATTATAAATTCATAACGAAATGTGGGAACAATTCGATATGTGTGTGTGTGTTAAAAAGATAACAGTACAGAGAAATTCGGTACGTACTCGTCGAAAAAAATCGCATCAGTTTGAGAGGCACGGAAAAGAAAATTTGGTGCCAATAAAGTTCGAGAAAAGCAACTTTAAAAGAAAACGTGAGAAGCTCACAAATTAATTCTATGACATTGACGTCCAAGTTCTACAACTGATCCGTCCAAACAAAAACGATGGTCCGTTCTACAAAGGAAAATTGGTTTAATTAAAAATATTGATCAGTATAAGTTAAAAATGATGGTCCGTTCGGAATAAAAGAAATTACAGAAATTCAAATTGTAAAAATTCAAGCAAAAGAAAACCCCACACAATTCAAATGGTAAAAGTACAAGTCATAAAATAAGAGAAATCCAGAACATCGTTGTAAAAAAATGTTTAGTTCAAAAAAAGAATAAAAAACATTTTCTTTTTGAACAAAAATATCGTTCAGTTCGATTATATAAACCATGCAAGTACAGGGCCAACGGTGCAATAAAATTCAGTTCAACAATATAAACCATGCAAGTTCAGGGCTAGGATACAGTAAACCGTTGAAAATTTACGAGAAACATATTACCCAAAAAATAGAGCAAAGTCTAGTTAGTAAAAACATGCTTAGTACAAACCCATGCAAGCATCAATACAAGTACCTTTTTCGGAACCCCGTTTAAAATTACTCTACAAAAAATAGCTCAGTACAAACATACACATATATCAGTACGACTACTCTGTTTTTCAGACGAGAAAACAGAAGGATCCGTCATACCGTATTCAATATTACTCTTAAACGGTTGCGAAATAGAGAAAAAGTCCAACATGACTAAGTTTCGCATTTTTGATAGCTATCCAACGGTATATTATTTGCCTCATTTCGACAAACTTTTTAGAAAAACCGCGTTCAAAACCAATTTTAACCGTATTTGAATTTGTGTTTAAACCGTAAGGAATTAGAAAAATATTTCTATACGCAAAAGTTGCGCATTTTCAATTGCTTTCCAACCCCGTATCATTTGTGTCAATACGACAAACCGTTTACAAAAAATCACAAAAATGCGTTTCCAGAATTTCATCGTTTTTCAAATTACTTTTAAATCATATAGAAATAGAAAAAACAATACATATATCGAAGATGCGGATTTTCACCAGCTTTCCAATGCCATCTTATTTGCTCAATTCCGGCAGGCCATTTAAAAATTGAGTCCAAAATACGATTCACGTTTTTGGTTTTGAAAAAAACGGTTTTTTTTTCAAAACTGCTCTTAAACCATAATGATTTTGCAAAAACGTTCAATATACTTGAAATATGGTTGTCAAGAGCTTTCCAACGATATATTACACGCCCCGTTCCGACAAAAAAAATACAAAAAGTTTTTCAACTAAAGAAGACGATCTTTTAAACATAACTAAAAGCATCAGTTCAACCGCTTCGAAAACACTCGTACAACCACCAAACCGCTGGCCAAAAGGGTAATAAAATAATATTCTGTTATATGTAATGTAATAGCCTGTATGTATGTATATATATATATATATATATATATATATATATATATATATATAGGACATCACTATTCTAATCACATGATTAGAATAGTTATTTGGATCACAGCCAACCCTATATAGGGCCCGCTGGAGGTTCCTGAGATCTGAAAATGCCACCGAACACAAAAAGAAAAAAAATTCCCACGCCCCCACTCCCTCCCTGATCTAGCAACCATCCCCACGCCCCCACTCCCTCTCCGATCCAGCCAACCACCGTCGCCGGCGCCGGCCCGCTGCGGGATACGACCACCGCACAGCCGCCACGCCGCCCCCTCCCTTAGAACCGGCCGCCGCTTCCCTCCCCGGATCGCGCCGCTGCCCCCGTCACCCTCCATGGATCATGCCGCCGCCACCTTCCCTCCCTGGATCCCGCCTCCAACCGCACCTCTACCGGCCCAAACAACCAACCGCGCCGCATCCAGGCCCGCCTCCAACCAGGCGTTGTCGAGGCCGGCTTCAATCAAGGCGCCGCCGAGGCCCGACCTCCAATCGTGCCGCCGCCCCCTCATCGCTTACAATCGGCGCCGCCGACCCGCCGCCACAACAGTAACCCTCCGCCCCAACCACCGGTGCTCGCTTCGGGATCCGTTGCCTCCACGCTACGGCAAACTCCCCGCCAACCACCGGCACTCGCCTCGATCCGCTGCCACCACTCGCTGCCACACGCCTCCGCCCGCCTAACTTCCCCTATGGCGCGAGCTTTCCTCTGCTCCGGCGAGAACTTCCCTCCCGTCCGCCGCGACCTTCCTTCTACGCCGCCGCGACCTTCCCTTCCTTCCGGCATGCCCTCCTACTCCTCCACAGCCCCATCCCCACCCTCCCTCCCTTGAACAACTTCCTGGTGCCTACTCATTGCATCTTCCTCCATGCTATTGCTTCCCTCTTCCTCCATGCTGCTGTTTGTGTATATGGCTCAAACAAAAACATGTTTTTTTAGATTTTACCTTCGCTGGGTGCATCCTCTCTCTTTGGTTACAGGAGAAGTTCATGTTGTCCGAAAATTGAAGTCCATGTATATGGAAGTTGATGATTGTTGTGTGTATGCAGGGGAGCACAAAAAACTTGTGGCTGACAAATTTTCCTGTTGTGTAGCCGCAGCAATCTTTCTTGACCTCTTTCATAATCTTTTACTTCCTTGTTATATCTTGTAGATTGGCGATTGAGGGTGTTTTCCTTGAGAGTGTAACCTCAGAGGTAATATCTTGCGGACAACACCTTTTTTACCAACCAGCGGACATCACCTTCAACATGGCAATATCTTCTTGCAACTTCTACTGAACTTAATACTGACATAGTAGCCATTCTTGCAACTCCTAGAATTATTTGTAAGAACCATTCTAGATTCCTAACAACATCTCTGCAAAATTTCAGGAATTCTCTCTTATTCCACATCTCGCAAGATCACAGCCCATTTTCAACAAAGCTAAGCTCAAGAGTGCGACTGCAGTCGTAGATGCATTAGAGATTGCGAGAATCTCTCTCTAGTCTGGCTCTTGTAGTTGTCAACACATATGACCTCTTCAGTTTGGGAATGTAGCTTCTTTTGAAAAGTCAGTGCTACGATGACAAAAAATGCAGCCATAGTATCCGTTCTATGTTTGTAATTTTCTTAGATGCCCCTCGGCTGTCAACACATAAACTTTGGTACTTGTGGCATATTATTGGTTATAATCAAGGTCCGCTTCGCTTGTTTCTTCCCAGCATCTCCTTGGCTGCTGTAATGTTGCTCGTTTTGGTTGAAAAATGTAAGCGGTCTAATGTTTGTTATGTGTTTAAAAGATAATGCAAATCTGGGTGGAGGTGTTCCTCACATATATATGTTCTTGACATATTTGAAGGTTCATAGTAATTTTTCCTTTTCAAATGTCGGAAGTTCGCTTGTGAAAAAAGGTTTCTTAACCTCATTTACAGGAGAAGGTACACATAAAACATGAGATCCAATTTTTTAACTACAATTGTTTGTGTCTGAAGGAACAAGTGCACGCAAGTTCAAATAGTGGCCTTATCTTGAATATTTTGCTTGTGAATCACCATGCGTAGTGGCATGTGTGTATGTGCTTATACTACTTGGTTTTTTTCGTTTTTATAAATAAAACCAAGAAGTCCAAATTAAAATACAGAGTAGTTCAAATTTAATAAAAATAACAGATTTTCCTGCTTCTAATAATAAAACCAAGAAACTTGCATTAAAGGAACATATATTTTTTCTGTAACTAGGAGTTTTCCTGTTACTAATGAATAACACCAAGAATTCATAATTCAAAAATGGGTTTGATGTTCATAAAATCTCATATTTTCCCCGATACTAAAGATTAAAACCAAGAAGTTCAATTTTAAAAAATGGAGTGGTTCAACGCATATAAAAAACTCAGTTTTTTCTTGTTACTGAAAAATAAAACCAAGAAGTTCAATTTTCAAAAAGTGGAGCAGTTTCATATTTATTTGAAAACTCGGTTTTTTCGGTTGCAAAAGAATAAAACTAATAAGTTCTATTCGAAATAATTAAGAAGTTTGATGTTTCTAAAAAAACTTTAATTTTCACACTTCTAAAAAAACACAAATAAGTTAGAAAATAAAAAAGTCAGAGCAGTTATATGTCTATAAAAAACTCAGATTTTTTCGCTACTAAAAGCGAAACAGAGAGAATTTCAAATTAATAACTGCAAGAAGTTCACGTACTGCATAGTGTGTGTTTTCAAATGAGAAAACAGAATAAAAGGTGAAAGTATAAAATTGTAGTTGCAAGAAGTTCAGGTGCTCGGCACGGAAAAGTTCAAAACTTCTTATCAGAGAGGTAATCGACATGGTATATTATTTGTGCAACTCCGATGAACGGGTGAGAAATTATGAACAAAAATACGTGGCAGAAGTTCAAAGTGAAAACAACAGGAAGTTCAACTACTACACGGAATGTGTTTCATGTAAGAATATATGAATAGAAAACAAAGAGATTAAAAGGTTTTTGCAAGAAGTTCACGTGCTCCTCCCGGTGAAGTTCAAGATCTCTAGCGCGAGACGTCCGACCTTCAATTACAGGTAAAAACAGGCAAAAAACGATGTTGTTTTTGCCATTATTAAAAATGGTCTCAAACGAAACAAAATTGGAACAAGTATCTACATGAAAAGGATGCTCCTATTCATAGGCTTTCCAACGGTATATTATATGCTATATTCCGATGAATGGTTTAAAAGTTTGATGTATACCGTTGAAAACACATTTTTACCTACTCAAAAAATATTTTGAACCGTCTCGAGTATGAAAAACTGAACAACACGAAAAAGTTGCATGGTTTCAACAGCTTTCCATCGGTATATCATTTGCTCAATTCCGTTAAGTTGTCTGGGAGTTACGGGCAAAAAACATCATGTCAAAAACAGAGTGAAGTTCAAACAGACATGCCTGAGAAGTTCAATTACTTCACATAGTGCATTTCCATTCGCGATGAATGGCAGAAATCATGATCTCGTTATTTTCTAATTTACTTCAAAACGAAAAATACGTCACAGAAGTTCAACGTGAAAACAGCAAGCAGTTCACCTACTACACTGAATGAATTTCAGATGAAAAACTTTTAAAACCGTCGTGAGTATGAAAAAAAATGATCAACACAGGAAAGTTGCGTGTTTACAGCAACTTATTGATGTGCAGCAGAAGTTCAAGTCAAACTAACGGGGCGATTCAGCGCTTATTCTTGAAAAAGTGGAGAAAATTATACATGCTCTGTAGGTCAAAAGTTTGGCTTTAATTTATGTTTTATGAAGGTCAAAATGTTGTGTTCGAGAAGGTCCAAGAAGGTTATCTCAGCAAGTTCAAAATAAATTTGAACAAGCAAGGTAAAACATGCAAGAAAACAAAAAGGGAGAAGTTCAATCTCTAAAGATGACGCGGTTCAACGTGTAAACCAATGTTGAAAGAAAACAAAAAGAAAATGAGAAGTTCAATTTCTAAAAATTAAGCGATTCGATGTGCAACCCAATGTTGAAAGAAAACCAAAAAAAGAAGTTCAATTTCTAAAGATGACGTGGTTCGACGTGCTAAACAATATTGAAATAAAATAAAAAGAAAAGGAGAAGTTCAATTTCTAAAGATGACGCGGTTCGATGTGCAAACCAATGCAAAAACACAAACAAAAATGTTGCTTTGGTGTCTTAAAATATTTTTATTCATAAAAAATGATAAAGAAATAAAACCAAGAAGACCATATTAAAAAGATGGAGAATTTCGATGACTATAGAAAACTCAGATTTTCCTTGTTATTAAAAATACGTCAGAGTGAAAACAGCAAGAAGTTCAACATGAAATCAGCAAGAAGTTCAATTACTACACTGAATGAATTTCGGATGAAAAATTTTAAAATCGTCGCGAGTATGAAAAAATGATCAACACGGGAAAGTTGCGTGTTTACACCAGCTTTCCATCGGTATATCACTTGCTCAATTCCGGTCAGTGAGTGGAGATCTACGAGCCAAAAAAGCACGTGAAAAACAGAGTGAAGTTCAGGTACATGTGCCGAGAAGTTCAGGTTATTCACACGGTGCATTTTCGAAGAATCAGTTTCGCGATAAAGGCAGAACGAATGATCTTGCCATTTTCGCAATTACTTGAAAACGGCTAGGAATGAGAGAAAACCAACAACATGAAAAAGTTTCGCATTTTCCGTAGCTTTTCAGAGGTATATTACTTGCCCCATTTCGATAAAGTTTGTAGAAATTATGCCAAAAATACGTTTTTAGTCATTTTTAAATTTGAATTAAAACCGTAAGGAATTGGGAGAAACAATATATACAAAAAAGTTTCGCATTACCTCAAGCTTTCCAATGCCAGATCATTTGTTCCATTCGGACGTACGGCTAAAACATTAGCTCAAAAATAAGAACTCGTTGGAACTTGTACCGTTTTATGAATTACTTTTAAACCGTTCCAAATTAGAAAAAACTTTTAACATGGAAAAGTAGCGCATTTTCACAAGCTTTCCAACGCCATATCATTTGCCTCAATTGGATTAGCTCGTTTAGAAATTACATTGAAAATTTGAACTCGGCTGTTCGGTTTGCGAAATTTTACGATTTTACAAATTACTCTTTATCCATAGGGAATTAGAGAAAACTTTCAACATGTCGAAGGAATGGTTTTGCAGCAGCTTTCCAACGCCGTATTATTTACCTCATTTCTATAAACAGTTTAGAAATGCGATCGAAAATATGATTCACGTTTTTTGTATGAAGAAAAAACGGTTTTCAAAACTGCTCTTAAACCGCTTACATTTTGCCAAAAATTTAATTTGGATCATGATATTGGTGTACATAGCTTTTCAACGGTATATCGCAAGCCCCATTTGGACACATTTTAGCTGAAGTTCAACCTAGTACTCGGGGAAGGTCAGGCGCGTTACTCGGGAAGTTCATGTTGTAATCAGAATATTATTTTGATCCAGTGATCAGAATAGTGTTTTTGTATATGTGTATATATATATATATATATATATATATATATATATATATATATGCGGTTCTACGAGAAAATCTATTTATATATATGCATAACATGTACAATATGTAGTATCGTAAAATACCAGCAAACAAGAAAGAATTAAATGGAAAATACAAAATTAATGGAAAATAAAAAATAACCCCCCCCCCCCCCCAAACATTTAGTACCGGTTGGTACACCAACCGGTACTAATGGTCTACCAGCACCCGGGCCTGGCTCGTGCCACGTGGTGGCACTTTAGCGCCGGTTCGTGCCGAACCGGTGGTAAAGGGGGGGGGGGGCTTTAGTCTCCACTCTTTAGTGCCGATTGTAGAAAACTGGCACTAAAGGCCCTTACGAACCGGCGCTAAAGCCCAGTTCTGCACTAGTGTGAGTCCATGTATTATACATACTTTTACCTTTCCATCATTGCTAGCCTCTTCGGTATCGTGCATTGCCCTTTCTCACCTTGAGAGTTGGTGCAAGCTTCACCGGTGCATCCAAACCCCGTGATACGATACACTCTGTCACACATAAACCTCCTTATATCTTCCTCAAAACAGCCACCATACCTACCTATCATGGCATTTCCATAGCCATTCCGAGATATATTGCCATGCAACTTTCCACTGTTCCGTTCCGTTTTTCATGACACGCATCATCATTGTCATATTGCCTTGCATGATCATGTAGTTGACATCGTATTTGTGGCAAAGCCACCATGCATAAATTTTCATACATGTCACTCTTGATTCATTGCCCATCCCAGTACACCGGCGGAGGCATTCATATAGAGCCATATCTTGTTCTAGTTTTGATTTGTAATTCATGAGTTGTAAATAAATAGAAGTGTGATGATCATCATTATTAGAGCATTGTCCCCAAATAAGAAAAGGAAAGGCCCAAAAAAAGGGGGCAATGTTACTATCTCTTTTTCCACACTTGTGCTTCAAAGTAGCACCATGTTCTTCATATAGCGAGTCTCATATGTTCTCACTTTCATATACTAGTGGGAATTTTTCATTATAGAACTTGGCTTGTATATTCCTACGATGGGCTTCCTAAAAATTCCCTAGGTATTCGTGAGCAAGCAAGTTGGATGCACACCCACTAGTTTCTTTTGTTGAGTTTTCATACATTTATAGCTCTAGTGCATCTGTTGCATGGCAATCCCTACTCCTCATGTTGACATCAATTGATGGGCATATCCATAGCCCGTTGATTAGCCTCGTCAATGTGAGACTTTCTCCTTTTTTGTATTCTCCACACAACCTCCATCATCATATTCTATTCCACCCATAGTGTTATATCCATGGCTCACGCTCATGTATTGCGTGAGAGTTGAAAAAGGCTGAAGCGCGTTAAAAAGTATGAACCAATTGATTGGCTAAAACCTGGGTTGTTCTTGATGGGAGTATTTTGTGTGATGAAAATCAAACATAGCCTAACTATATGATTTTGTAGGGATAAACTTTCTTTAGCCATGTTATTTTTAGAAGACATGATTGCTTTGATTAGTATGCTTGAAGTATTACTATTTCTTATGTCAATATGAACTTTTATTTTGAATCATTTGGATCTGAACATTCATGCCACAATAAAAGAAAATTACATTGAAAATTATGCTAGGTAGCATTCCACATCAAAAATTCTGTTTTTATCATTTACCTACTCGAGGACGAGCATGAATTAAGCTTGGGGATGCTTGATACGTCTCCAACGTATCTATAATTTTTTATTGTTCCATGCTATTATATTACCCGTTCTGAATGTTTATGGGATTTACTTTACACTTTTATATCATTTTTGGGACTAACCTACTAACCGAAGGCCCATCTCTTATTGCTGTTTTTTTTTGCCTATTTCAGTGTTTCGAAGAAAAGGAATACCAAACGGAGTCCAAACGGAATGAAACATTCGGGAGCATGATTTTTGGAACAAACATGATCTAGAGGACTTGGAGTGCAAGTCAAGAAGCAATCGAGGAGGCCATGAGGGTGGAGGGCGCCCCCTACTGGGCACGCCCCCTATCTCATGGGCCCCTCGGGCGTCCACCGACCTGCTTCTTCCTCCTATATATACCCACGTACCCCGAGAACATCATAAGAGACCATGAAAAACTCTTTCCACCACCGTAACCTTCTGTATCCGCGAGATCCCATCTTGGAGCCTTTGACGGCGCTCCGCCGGAGGGGGAGGAGGGCTTCTACATCAACACCATAGCCTCTCCAATGAGTTGTGAGTAGTTTACCACAGACCTTCGGGTCCATAGTTATTAGCTAGATGGCTTCTTCTGTGTCTTTGAATCTCAATACCATGTTCTCTTCGATCTTCTTTGAGATCTATTCGATGTAACTCTTTTTGCGGTGTGTTTGTCGAGATCCGATGAATTGTGGGTTTATGATCAAGTTTATCTATGAGAAATATTTGAATCTCCTCTGAATTCTTTTATGTGTGATTAAGTTATCTTTGCAGGTCTCTTCGAATTATCAGTTTGGTTTGGCCTACTCGATTGATCTTTCTTGCAATGGGAGAAGTGCTTAGCTTTGGGTTCAATCTTGCGGTGTCCTTTCCCAGTGACAGCAGGGGCAACAAGGCACGTATTGTATTGTTGCCATCGAGGATAAAAAGATGGGGTTTATATCATATTGCATGAGTTTATCCCTCTACATCATGTCATCTTTCTTAATGCGTTACTCTGTTCTTTATGAACTTAATACTCTAGATGCATGCTAGATAGCGGTCAATGTGTGGAGAAATAGTAATAGATGCAAAGGTGAGTCGGTCTACTTGTCACGGACGTGATGCCTATATACATGATCATGCCTAGATAATCTCATAATTATTCTCTTTTCTATCAATTGCTCGACAGTAATTTGTTCACCCACCGTAATTCTTATGCTACCTTGAGAGAAGCCACTAGTGAAACCTATCGCCCCCGGGTCTATCTCTTATCATATAAGCTTTCAATCTAATTTTATTTGCATATTTACTTTTCCAATCTATATTATAAAATACCAAAAATATATTTATCTTATCATATTATCTCTATCAGATCTCACTTTCGCAAGTGGCCTTGAAGGGATTGACAACCCCTTTATTGCGTTGGTTGCGAGTTCTTGTTTGTTTGTGTAGGTGCGTGGGACTTTTGAGGAGCCTCCTACTGGATCGATACCTTGGTTCTCAAAAACCGAGGGAAATACTTACCTTACTATTGCCGCATCACCCTTTCCTCTTCAAGGAAAACCAACGCAAGCTCAAGACATAGCAGTCACTAAGGAACTGACACGTGTCCAATGTTCATATTTCAAACACACGCGGCAGCTTAGCTTGGGCTACAAGCCAAGCTGACTTATCCAGCTCTGGATAAGATTTGCTCTCATTGTCTTCGCTCGAAGACATAGGATTTGGTTAAGCATCACATCAGTCACTCTGACTTTGTTCACTTGGACCCCACTTAACAGTACGGTGGTTCCTATGACTCAACAAAGAAGAAAAGGAAACTACAAAACAAATATGTCTTCGCATTCCATAGTCTTCACGCGATGTCTTCTCCTGTCATAGTCTTCAATGTGAATGTCTTCACAGACCACCATTGTCTTCAATGTCTTCACACATTTTTAGGGTCATCTCCGTAGGTAAACCGAATCAATATGGGACTACTACCTGTGTTATCCTGCAATTCTCACAAACACATTAGTCCCTCAACCAAGTTTGTCATCAATACTCCAAAACCAACTAGGGGTGGCACTAGATGCACTTACAGAGATGGTACCTGGTTTTCATGAAGGGTGGAAGAATACCCGGTCGACATGCATAGCCAGCATCTCCAAGGTAGAACTTGCCATCGGGGATGTTGATCCCATCAGGTTGACTCATGCTGTCAGTGAGAATGTTAGCATCATGCGCTGACCCCTCCCAGCCAGCCAGCACATATGTGAACTTCAGGTCAAAGTCAACAGCAACAAGCACATTCTGGCTTGTGTAGTGCTCCTCCCCCTGTATGCTGCAGACTGTGACCTAGGAACTCTGGCAGTGACATGGGTACCATCTATTGCCCCAATGTGATCCTGAAAATGGCATCACAAGCCTGTGTTAGTGCTTAACTTGAACAATACAAGCATATCAAGCCATGAATAGTGTGTATTGTCAATGCTCACCTTGAAGTATGGATACCATCTTGGGCTTCCGTGAATCTTGGGTGGAGTCTGCCCAGATGGTCTCCTGATCATCTCTCCTCTAAGCTCCCCAATAGAAAAAAGCACTTGCTTGAAGTACCTAGAGATGGTCTCCATTGAGTTCCTGAAGGTGTTGTGAATGACCCTGAACCTCTGGTTATGGCCAACAACATGGAGGAACATGGCCACTTTCTCTTCGACACTGGTGCTGATGCTATCTTGTAGCAGCCCCCTGCTCCTGAAGGTCTCGACAAGCCTAGCAAATGGTGCTCTTTTCATTTGAAGCATCCATAGAGCCTCGACGTCATTGCAGTTGTAGATGTAGTTCAGATTTTGGATCCTCTCCTGTTCCTGGGGAAACAATGGACCATAGCAGATCAAAAGTCTCCCGGCATGACAAACAGCTCTCTGGTGCATGAACATGACCCATGCCTGAATCACACTAATCAGTGTTGCTGCCTAGATTATCAGCCTCATCAGTGCGTCCATAACCTAGTCGACATCGATGGTTCATTCAGTGGAAATCGATCCTACACCTAGCCTAACGGCCTAAGCACTAAGATAACAAAGGGGGAAGGGGGTGCTGCTTACCGGCATCGGAGACGAGGACGGCTTAGGGGGAGCCTTTGGCACAGACAAGGTCGACCAGACGGTGGCCAACAACAAGGGGAGCACCAGATCCGCGGCAAATTTTGCCGCCTCTTCCACCGCCGCTGCCGCCCCCTCTAGCACAGATCTGAAATTGCAGCTGCCGCCGGTGATGAGGTAGTAGGGAAGAAAGGGGGCAGTGGCTATGGGTGAGCGAGTGAAAGGGGGGTGAGGCTAGATTTGGCGCCAGGACGGCGCATCAGATTTCCATCTCCCGCCACCCCCCCTCGCCCTCGCCTTGCACCCGCCCGTGCGACCTCGCGCCACACTTAGCCTGCCTTGCGAGAAATTGCCGATCCGAGCGTTTGCAGCGAGCCAGGCTCTGGGCTGCTTTGAGAAGCGTGCGATGCAGGCCCAGCAGTGAAACCAGGCAACCAAACAGGCCTCTCCCTTCCTACGCGGGCCTGGTTGGGCTTGATGCGGGCAACCAAACACACCCATTATGCTTAAGCACTAAAATATGTGGATCATCAGGGCGCTGAGCCATGAGCTCTTTCCTGACACCTCCGTCACAAACATTGTGCTCACTGGACAGCTGCAAAGTGACAACCTGCTCATCACGGCCAACCCTCCAAAGCACAGCCCGGGAGTCCCCGAGGTTGGCGTCAAAATGAGTCCCCTGATGCACGATACCGACGAGACAACAAGTCCCGACGGCTGCAAGGTTCGGCTTGGTTTCCCATAGGCTCGACACGAGCGCAATGAATCCTTCCTCCATGGCCAGGAATGCCTTCCCGATGGCATCGGCTGTCACGGCCATTGGACTAGACATGGCCTCTGCACAGACCAAACTTAATTAAGTTGCATCGCATCCATATCTTGGAGCAGGTTTATACGGCTAGATTCTAGATAGTGAATGTGTTTGCATTTGGGGGCTCACTCACCTTGAAGGTTGGGAAGAGCTGGTCATGCACAAAGCCAGCGGTTTTAGGGCCGCCGTGGCCGTCGAAGACACCAAACTATGCCAAGCGGCGAGGCCGACTCGACACAACACTGGTCCTCTGGAAAATTGTTGGCCTGGATGGCGGCGATAGAGAGGTCTCCGTCTTGGTAGCGCACAAGGTCGTGCCACCAAAGGAGGCCGTCACGGCCCTGGGAGGCATCTTTGTTTTTTTTCATCTTTTGTGAGGCCTCAAAAGCTGCTTTCAAGGTGGGCCACACCCAAAGCCGGCTCTAGGGGGGCAGACTGTAACCGAATGATTCCGCCCCGGGCCCCCCAACATCCGGGGCCCCCTCGGAAGGTACGTACACACATGTATGCTCTCGGCCACGGCCCATGGAGGTGGGAAGGCTCCAGGGAAGAGTTGGCTACTGTTTTTTTGCATCGAACTAAGACTTTATTTCAGAATCATTCGGTTACAGTCTGCCCTTATTCTTACAAGAAGGAAATCGGGGCTCTGATCTAGCCAGCACTCCGTGCCTTCGAAAGAGCAAGCACGTTGTGCACACGAGTGAGCCGGGATATTAAATTCCCTACTGACATGGTGAACTGAAAAGGAAACAAACTTGAGGAGTATATCATCTAGTTCTCATAAGATAGGCACTGCAACCGGCCTGGAGTTGCCTCGCGAATTCCATTGGGTGACCAGCTCCATGCAAGATGCAGCCCCGAGGCCTCACATGCTCGCTGCCAAATTCCACCTCGGCACCACTTGCACCCATACATCTGTGGTCCTCGTTGGCACGCCAAGACCGGACCCGTCAAGTACCCTTTGGACGCGTCAAGTTCCACGACGTTGCGTCAAGTTCCATCCCGAACGTGTACGACTACCGTCGCCGTGTACCACTACTTCCACTACCGTCACCCCGAAGACGTTGGATTCGTCAAGTACCACTCCGAAACGAACGTGTACAACTACTTCCACTACGACCATTGCGAGAACGCCTGCTTCCTCTACATTGCTTAACTCGATCCGCCCCGAAAATGCACGCTTCGAAGGTATAACCCCCGAGGCGACAACCGTGGACCCTATGTGTGTGATGTATGAGATGCTCATGTTTGCACTGTGCCTGAGATGTCTTTGCATGTTCCTCCTTGTTTGCCATGCCGTCGTCCCATGGGAACCCGGTATTCGGGAGCACCCCATCATCTTGCATGACTGCTCACGTCGCACTTCCTTTTGCACCGGTATCTCCATGAGCTACCGGAATCGATATGTTGCCGTGACATCATTTTCGAATTCGTTGCCGTGGCACCCTATCTTTCCACCACGGTGACAAATGTTTCATATCTTGCTCATGTCAACATCTTCATAAAATTGCATAAAACTTGCATATGTCATCCGCATCATGATAACAACATTTAAAATGTTCATAAAATTGTTGTTTGCTTTAAAATTGCTAAATGAGATGGGGTTTTCCGGAATTGTTGTTTGCTATTTCCGGCCTAATTTAAATTGCCTAGCTAGTAGTTTTATTATGCTTCACCTCTTTCCATGTTAATTAACATTTAATAATTGTTGAGTATCCTAACCGAGAGTAAACTAAATAATTCGATGTGGTGTTTCTTGAATATGCAACTCGTTGCATATTGAGTTCCACTTAACTTGTAGTATTGTTTGTTGCACTTTGCCATGTCATGCCTCTTTAAACTAGACATGCATCATACTTGGTTTTGCATCGTGCCATGTTTATGTGATGGTTGTTTACCATGTTGTTTGCTTCTTTTCGGTTTTCTTCTCTCGTTAGCTTCGGTTTCGTTCCAGAGTTGTGAGGATTCGTTCGACTACGCCCGTTCGTCTTCTTCATGGACTCGTTCTTCTTCCTATCGGGATTTCAGGCAAGATGACCATTACCCTCGATATCACTTCTATCTTTGCTTGCTAGTTGTTCATTCTATCGCTATGTCACGCTACCTACCACTTGTTTATCATGCCTCCCATATTGCCATGTCAAGCCTCTAACCCACATTCCTAGCAAACCGTTGTTTGGCTATGTTACCGCTTTTGCTCAGCCCCTCTTATAGCGTTGTTAGTTGCAGGTGAAGTTGAAGATTGCTCCATGTTGGAACATGTTCATGTTGGGATATCACAATATCTCTTATTTTAATTAATGCATCTATATACTTGGTAAAGGGTGGAAGGCTCAGCCTTATGTCTGGTGTTTTGTTCCACTCTTTCGCCTTAGTTTTGGTCATACCAGTGTTATGAACCTTGATTTTGCGTTCCTTACGCAGTTGGGGTTATGGGCCCCCCTTGACAGTTCGCTTTGAATAAAACTCCTCCAGTAAGGCCTAACCTTGGTTTTACATTTGCCTAACAACCTATAACTTTTCCCTTGGGTTCTGCAGACTCAAGGGTCATCTTTATTTTAAACCCCCCCCCCCCCCCCGGGCCAGTGCTCCTCTGAGTGTTGATCCGAACCGAGTAGACTGCAGGGCCACCTCGGGGAAACTTGAGGGTTGGTTTTACTTGTAGGATGTCTCATCTGGTGTGCCCTGAGAACGAGATATGTGCAGCTCCTATCGGGATTTGTCGGCACAGTCGGGCGGTCTTGCTGGTCTTGTTTTACCATTATCGAAATGTCTTGTAACCGGGATTCCGAGACTGATCGGGTCTTTCCGGGAGAAGGAATATCCTTCATTGATCATCAGAGCTTGTGATGGGCTAAGTTGGGACAACTCTGCAGGGTATAAACTTTCAAGAGCCGTGCCCGTGATTATGTGGTAGATGGGACTTTGTTAATATCCAGTTGTAGAGAACTTGACACTTGACTTAATTAAAATGCATCAACCGCATGTGTAGCCGTGATGGTCTCTTTTCGGTGGAGTCCGGAAAGTGAACACGGTTTGGGTTATGTTTGAACGTAAGTAGTTTCAGAATCACTTCTTTATCACTTCCAGCTTCACGACCGTCGCGTAGCTTCTCATCTTACTCTTATTTGTGTATGTTAGCCACCATATTTTCTTAGCGCTTGCTGTAACTCCACCTCGTTACCTTATCCTACCCATAAGCTTAAATAGTCTTGATCTCGCGGGTTTTGTGATTGCTAAGTCCTCGTAACTCACAGATACTACCAAAACAGTTGCAATTGCCGATGGTACCAGTGTAGGTGATGCTACCAAAATCAAGTGGGAGTTCAACGAGGACCTTGGCCGTTACTATGTTTCGTTTCCTGATGATCAGTAGTGGAGCCCAGTTGGGACGATTGGGGATCTAGCATTTGGGGTTATCTTCTTTTCATTTGGATTTGTCCGTAGTTGGACTATGTGTGTACTCTGAATGATGTATGAATTATTTGTTCATTGTGTGAAGTGGTGATTGTAAGCCAACTCTATTTATCCCTTTCTTGTTCATTACATGGGATTGTGTGAAGATGACCCTTCTTGCGACAAAACCACAATGCGGTTAAGCCTCTAAGTCATGCCTCGACACGTGGGACATATAGCCGCATCGTGGGCGTTACAAGTGCTTATCATTCTTCTGTCATCTTCAAATCATGTATATTTTATGTGTTTCTTACTTTCTTTTAACATTTCTCAATGTAGTTCTTCTCAACAAATTTTCATATAGCAGAAATTAGCTTGGTACAACACTCGGCTCGATGCTCTCAAGCTGCTTGATGGTGAGGTTGAGGGGGAGAACGAAAGAGTCGCACGGGGAGAGCTCCATGTCGACAAACTAGTTGAATGTCCATGTGTAGCCCGGGAGCAAGGGCGGCAGGGGCTGCAATGCGGCATCGATTTGAAGCCTTGGGGCTGTACGTCGGCTCAGGCAGGTCGGAGAGAGTGCGTTCGGCGGAGCAGATGGCGTCCTAATCGTCTCCTTAGATGTCATTGCCTCCGTTCTCCTGCGACCCTGACGACTTGAGATCTTCTGCTTGTGATCCACCTTTACAAGGCTGATTTTATGGTACACAATTATCTTCCTTCCCTCTCCTGGTCCAAATTCCTTAGTGGCTAGTTATGATTTTTTTTTTGAATTTTGAATTTTGTTCTTCAGCCAAGGATATTTGTTTATTCTTGCGGCCAAGGATGAAGAATCCCTGGATGCAAATGGAGTGGAGCCTCCTGTGCCATCTCAGCATCAGTCGCAGGACGACGCTACACCTAGCTAGCGCCATGGACGGCTTAAGGTCGCTTGTGATGATATCATCAATCTCGAAGAAGGACAGGTTGAGGATATGGACCTCTTGGACGACAATGTCATTGTTGTTGTAAAACATGTTGATGGTGTTTCAGTTGAAATAGGCAAGGGCAGTCGGCCTGAGGCTGCCCTTATTCAGGCTTCAAGATCGAGCGGCGCCTTTATCGCTGGAAGTCATATCCTCTGACATGAGTAACTTATTCCTCCTTATTTCTATCTTATATCTTCAACTGTATTGACATCAAAACAGTGTCAGGATTATAGACATGTACCATCATTATTACCAATCAGATCAGCGGTACAAGTCTTTGTTCCGTGATGTTGAGTGTTTGACGACAAGAGGCGTTAGAAGAGCCCGGCAGAATCTACCAAGCCTTCTGTCCGTGTAGTCTGCAACTTGACAAGGTTAAACACGCGATTCTTTTTATTCTGAATAATATCTATGGCAACATCTTACATTTAATCCAATTAGCCCTACCTTTTAATTTCCCAATATTCCAGGGAAAGCAAACGGAAGCTCATGGAACTGATGTAACCATGGTCACACGCTTCGATGGTACTGTTGTTTATAAGCATGCCTTTTTGTTGATATGATAGTTTTGCATTAACTTTGTAATCTTTAATTGTATGCCAACAGTTCTCTGACTATGCTTTAAATGAGAGCAGTTTACATCGCTAGGATATGGGCATTAGAGATTAAGAAGAAAATGGGCATGACATAATTTGTTGTAGTTGGTTCATTTGTTATATACATCTTTCATGTTCCCTCTGTAGAGTGCCCTTCAGTAGTTACTTCCTTTTGATGTTTTAGGTGCTATCCTTATTCCTTCAGTGCTAAAGTATAATTATTGCCTTGGCCAATAGAATAAGACTAGCTTAGCCCGCGCGGTGGCACGCCGCACCTATCGGTAATCGCAACTATGTAGACCGTTGTTGAAATGATAGAACTATAAACAATTATGAATTTAACAGAATATGCATTGTAGCTTTATGTATATCTTTTACTATATATTATGTAAAGAAGACCATATCAATATATACTCCGCCGCCAATAAAAGTTCAAGATGGCAAAGAAGTACATTTATTACAACCATGCATGATACATGCTGATAAACAGAATGATAAAAACTGGTACATCTCTAATAAAAGGTACTCCGCCTATTAAAATTACTTTCATGTAGTCATTTTAGTACAATAAAGCAAGTAGTGTACAATTTTGGATTAGAACATATAGACTTATTCGTTATCTACTTATCACCTCCTGCAGGAGGTGTCCATAACGAAATAATACAAAACTTTTGCAAATTCTCGTGATACAGCCATGGAGTCGTTTGGCACCGGTATATGTGATTAGTGGATCTTCAGTCTGGGCGCCGAGGATACATACATAGTGGTATGATGTCTGAAAGCCGTCACATATCTTTGCTAAGATTTTAACTTGCCTTGTGAATTTCTTTTGTTGAGTGCTTATTTGCTGACAGGCCATGTTAAATTGTCACTGTTTGGTATGGGTCGCTTCATGTGAGAAAATCAAACCTCTCTTTGTAGCTTCAAAGACGCAGTAATTGCATCTTTTAGGATAGGTTTTCCATTGCTTGTGCCCCGTCGATATGTAGTGTTTATGTATGTTGTTTTTATTATTTACATTGGAACTGAATTTAAAGCAAGAGAAGTATGGATAAAAAAAGGAGAAACTGGAAAAATGATAGATTTATTCCCAACGTTCCATGGTGCATCTTAGAAAACAGGGGGTACATGCTGGTATCTTTTTGATAATATAAAATAAATACAGTATGTGCACTTGTAGTTTAGATCATTCTGATGGAATCTCCTGCAAGATTGGTACCTGTGATGAAGTGATAGAGAGTCTTTGCCAATTGTTGTACCCGACCCACTGGTGGTTTGGTGCCGGTGTACTCAATGATTGGATCATCAATGTATAGGCATTGAGGGTACATTCACAGTGGTATCACAACAAAGAAATTCTCTCATATCTTTGCAAGGATTTTAGTTTGCCTTCTCATTTGACTGCGCGGTAACCTGCTGGTGGGCCATATTGAACTGCCGTTGATTGATTCATTCTCGTACCTTCGCTTGTGTTGAAAGCACGCTTCTTTTTCCTACTTCAAGTGCATGATAGTTGTGATCACTAATAGTGATGTTGTAGTGGGCACATATGTGTTTTAAAGCTGCTTGAGCAGCGTTTTCTTTAGTTGTACCTTGTGTTCCAGCGAGTTCACCTGTGAATGCAATCTATTTTGTGTTTCAGCAAAACAGAACACGTCAATAATATAATTTGTTAGGTGTCAATATGGCCAACAACTTGGACATGCAGCCAGAGAAAAAAAATGACTACATTTTTTAAGGAAAAAATGACTATATTAAATAGCTCATAAAAAACTCTATGCATTATACACATGTCAACATTAGTTGTACCGTTTCAAGAGATATGCCCAATTGTTCTGGGCTAGAGTTCAACGGTGAATTACCCGCAAGAAAGAAGAAGAGTTCAACTGTGAAGAAAACGCAATCTGTTTGAGAAGTCATTTTTTAATCCCTATTAGGCCCTTATATATTTAGGCAGGTATGTCTATATATTTTTGGAAAGATAAGAACAGGAGATTATGAATGGTAACAGAAGCATGTAAAAGTGCTAGTTGCTTGTGCCATTGAAGGGAGAAAGACTGAGACCATATTTGAGATATAATATGACGGAAATATTTAAGAATAAAAATTGAGCTATGCGATTGAAGGGAAAATATCACGGGACTGCAACTCTCTTCTTATGTGAATGAAAGGGCCCATGTTGTTTGTGCGATTGAATTATTTTAAATGATATACATTCTTGCGGTGTGCACATGTTCCTATGCTAAGGCGAGAAAAGAGTTCTTCGTGCATGTTTGGTGCGCCTTTTTGTCAGAAATAATACATATACTATTCATGCAACTCTTGTTTTTCCTTCTATATTGTACAAAACACAACTGGAAAGTTTTTGGGATGAAATTGACGGGTGCACCAAATGTAGCTAACCTGTAACCACGATTTATTTTACTTGAAATAAAGTCATGGAAGAGTTGATGGAGGGCGTGCACGAGTATCAAGTTTCACCAGCCAATCCAAATCCGCGGCATGTGTGCTGATGAGACAGGTGCCGCAACTGTGAGACCCAAGTCAAAGTCTCCCCCCAAAAAAGAATGTAAGACCAGTCCGTAGCACTCTTTCCGTAAGTGTAGGATTTTCGAAAATGAGCTTGCATGGAGATCCGTGTAGAGCTTGCAGGGATCAGTGGAAAGGCCGGGCATACAGACATAGCCGCCGCGTCCAGTATATACATCGTTCGAACTCATGCACATAAGTGCCCATGAAACGGATCGGGACTGTCCTCCATTAGAGAAATTCAATTACGTGCATGCAATCAAAAGTACTGCTGCTCAACAGTGATCCCCGCGCATGGCCTGCATTCAGCAAGCAAGAGTTATTTCTCCCTACCACAATTCATCAAGAATCTTAGGCCCCGTTCGGAACTCCTCTGGCTTCTCCAAATCCATGATTCCAGCTTCTCGTACTCACTGCCAGCTTCTCTCGTGGAGCTAGGTGTGTTCGGCTGCGGAAAATTCTTCTCAGATCCGTGGAAGTGAAGATGGGTTGCATGTGGTGGGCTTAAGGCCCATTTCCTTGAAAACAGCAGCAGCCCACGGCGTGGTTTGGCTGGGAGAACGCGGGGCGAGGCATCGTCCGACTGGTCTTTCTAATTGAGTGAACCGTTATTCACTTGGCGGTGGCAATCCTGATGTAATTTTGTCAAACTTCTGCTTCGCTGTTCCTGGGAGCTGCACTTCTGCTGCTCCACGATTTTACACTGGACAGGGATCGTCTCCGCGGAGCTGGCTTCCTGGAGCTGCAGCGTTCGGGCTGGCTCCTCGTGCGGAGCAGGAGAAGCGCGGATTTGGAGAAGCCAGATGAGTTCCGAACGGGCTCTTACTCATGGCATAGCTAGCAGCCTAAAATAAACCCTTCCAACAAACTGCAGTCTGGCATAACATCACAGGAACATGCTATGTTCGAGCATGCTGCATCTAGTCAGTCTCATTTGGCACGATGCCATGGAGGGGCTCACGCAGTTCGTCAGCGGCGGTGCAGGTGGCTCGCAGGTCGACAATGGGCGGTGGGCGTCCAGCGTGCGGTTGACTGGCTGGAGCAGTGCGCGCCACGCCGACCTCACGGCGCGCACCGACACAGCAGCAACATGCAAGCAGCACGCATGGCACACGGCGAGAGAGTGAGGAAGAGGCAACCGCCCGTGTGCTCGCCATCCCGTAGTTGACGACGATCGAGGTGGACAAGGAACAGGAGGGCGTTGTCACGTCCGCTTTGGCTCTAGCACCTCTCCCGTCTCCACGACGACGACGCGGGGGAAAGACTCCGATGGCGCTGGATGGCAAGGCGGCAATGACGGCTGGAACGCATAGCGTCGAGCGGCGAGCCGATGGCGGCGTGACAGGATCGGCAGACGCCTTCAGCTGAGAGGTCGCTAGCTTCGTGGCCTCGGCGGGTAGGCGAGCTCGAGGTCAAGATTGCTGGCGCATGCCTGGACGACCATGGCGCAGTCCACAAAAGCCTTCTCCCACTGCTTGGAATCCAGAGAGCTTAGGTCGTCCGCGGTGACGGGCTCGACCGCACCTCCTTCCGTCTCCGCATATGCTTCCTTGCCGTCGCACGGGGTTGCCCAGGTTGCGACCATTGCCAGGACAGGCTACAATCCGGCGCGCCGCCGAGGAGCTGCGCCGCAGGACGCGTCGGCACCTCGGACGACTGAGCTCTCTGGATTTCAAGCGGTGGGAGAAGGCTTTTGTGGATCGCGCCATGGTCGCCCAGCATGCGCCAGCAATCTTGACCTCGAGCCCGGCCTACCCGGCGAGGCCACGAGCTAGCGACCTCTCAGTCAAGGCCCGCCGATCCTTGCACTATCGGGATTGCGGTCTATGCCTACGGCCATGGGCCGCTTCAAGATAGCCCAATAGCCGTCGGCATAGATCTATGCCGACGGCTGCGAGGCATATCCCGTCGTAGATCACGCCGCGTACTCTGCCGGACCGTCGGCATAAAAATGCCGTCGGCATAGGAAAGGTTATGCCGACGGCCTTTGGCACGCCGTCGGCGTAGTTTTCCGTCGGACGACAGAACGGACGGCGCCGTCAAAACTGGCCGGGCGGTTGGGCGACGTGGCGAAGATATGCCTACGGCAAAGCCGTCGGCATAGATATGAATCTATGCCGACGGCTTTGCCGTAGGCATATCCTCGCCACGCGTCGCTCCTCGGGTTTAACTCCGGCGGGCTATGCCTACGGCAAAGCCGTCGGCATAGATATAAATCTATGCCGACGGCTTTGCCGTAGGCATATCGTCGCCACGTGTCGCCCCTGGTGGAACCTGGCGGCGGGGCTATGCCTACGGCCAAGCCGTCGGCAGAGAGTTATATCTATGCCTACGGCCAAGCCGTCGGCATAGATTTATATCTATGCCGACGGCTTTGCCGTGAGGCATAGCCTCGCCACGTGTCTCCTCCCCGTGGTCTCTGGCGTATCTATGCCGACGGCTTTGCTGCTGGCATAGTTTTTTTATTTTTTATTTTTCCTGTTTTCTCTTTTCCAATTCATTTGACAACATTTCAAAAGCAGAATAATATGAAATATGACAGTTCATCAACATCATTTAAACATAGTCAAGATCATCACCGCGAAAGTCCACGAACATAAGAATAGTGCAAGACATGAAACATCATAAAAGTTGAAACATGAAAGACATGCCACAACGGCCGCATACACCATCGACATCAAGCACCACCACCACCACCGAGTCCACCTCCGCCAAAACCACCACCAAGTCCACCTCCGCCAAAACCACCACCGCCAAGTCCTCCTCCGCCAAAACCGCCACCGCGACCACCATCACTCTGCCAGATCGGAGTGACTGGGTCGACGGATCAGGAGTCGAGCCACCGGTCCCCTACATGTTTGAAAGAAGTTTCTAACAAAGAATATGACATGATAGTGTTGAATGAACGAGAACTAGTTTGTCATTAGTTAGGCAAATTTACTAACCGGAGTATCACCGCCTAGTGCCAGCCATTCCTCGAGCGTGGAAGGTGTGGGGCGTCTCCAGCAGTGGTGGTGGGGGTCCAACTTGTGGTGGCTCCGCATGTTAGTCCAAGACGCCAAGATAGCACGGATGTTAGTTAAACAAGTCCACTTAGAAACAAGCCGTGATCAACAAAGTCGAGAAGGAATGAAAGTGCAAATTTGAGCTTGGTTTAAGAGGGCAAAACTAACCGCCATCGCTTGACGGCTGTAATCATCGCTTGCCTTCACTCGTTGCAAGTACTCCCTCACCTCAATATGCCTATGCTCGAGAAAGGCCTGATATGCCTACAAAATTGAGGTTGTTTCTAAGTGGGCGATGATGAAAATAAACTAAGAAAGATAGAGACAAAGAAGATAAGGGAAGTACTTACAAAGACGTTGGCGGTCTAAGGGAGGCTGCGAACGCCTGCACTCTCTAACGGGCTCGGGTTGGTAGCTCGAAGCCGTGTGTACGAGATCGACGGAGTGATCAAGCCATCGAAACACGGATACCGCCATGGGACTTACCTCGGATGGCCACCACCGCCGTGTCGCCGATCTGAGGATCGGGCGACCTCAGAACGGGAACATCCGGATGCAACTTCGATAGTTCCGAGTGTAAGACTCTGTGTTTCTCGGTGTTGCCGTAGTAATCGACTCTCGCCCTCCTTGCGATCACTCCGCTCATGAGCCAGCTTCCACGACTCCATGTCCGAGAGCGGCCTCTGCAACTTGTCCTCCTGCAACATCAAGCGAAGTTAGCCATACATAAGAACATGACGGTAAAGAAGAACCAAAATGCATCTTTCATATAGATATACCTTCATGGCCTTGAAGCCCCAGTGGTTCCTGTTTCCTTGGCCGTGTGTCCCGCCTTTTCCACGGTTAGCCCGGCCTTGATGCTCTTGGCAACAAACTCGGATCGCCACCGACCCACCTATCCACCAAACACGCCCATCCGTCATGCCTTCCATAGCACCAACGAGGAACAACCTATGCAAATTTTGGAAGCAGGACATGTGAGCACGAAACATATAGTTGACTCCTTGAAACAATGAAAAGTCAGTAATAGTTACCATCATGAACTGCTCCCTGCTCATGGTAATTCTGTCCCTCTGTGCTTGAGTTTTGGTCATCTTTTGTTGCGTGTAGATGTGGTAGTACTGTGAGACGGCAACCCAACGCACCTCGTCATCGCAATCGACGAGCTTTCTTCTTTGCAGACGTTAGTAAGACCACGCCGGCTCGCCTTGTGCTCGCCAAGAACTCTATAGAGTTGCCGCAATCATGCATAAACTAGAAGCAAACAAGGCATGAGTGCGGTGATTCAATGATAAACTATGAACGAAACTAAAGACAAATGATTCAAAATGGAACTTACCCAAAATTTGGTGATCACGGCCTTAGCGGCCGTCCGTACTCAGCGTTAAAGAAGCCTCGTAGTGGGCCCAGCTTGTGGCCAAAACACGCACTGTGGGTCCTGTCTGCTCCGGTGGCATTGCTACCCCAGGGCCCCGTCCGCCTAACCTCAGAAGCGTTTGACCACGGGATCTAGCCCTTTGACTTTGCACGGACGGGCTTTGAACAGTGGACCTCTCCACCGGTTGTGTCGGGTCGGCCCGGAGGGACACCGGGAGCAACATCCGGCCAGCCCACAGCCTACATCCACTCCGTGTAGACCCGACGTCTGCTTTCTCCGGTGCCGGCGGCGGCGCCGTCCGTGAGGGGGGGGGGGCACGCACCGGAGACGCGTGCCGCCTCTTCGGACATGCCACAACACCACCACGCATGTATGAGGGCCCGGTACGATGCTCCGGTGGCATTGCTACCCCCCATGGGCCCCCGTCCCGCCTAACCCTGGAGCGGTTGACCACGAGATCTAGCCTTTTGACTTCCCACGGACGGGCTTTGACCAGTGGACCTCTCCACCCGGTTGTGTTAGGTCGGCCCAGAGGGACACCCGGGAGCAACATCCGCCAAAACCACGCCTATATCCACCCGTGTAGACTGACGCTGTCTGCTTCTCCTCCGGTCTTGCGTGGCGCCGTCCATGAGGGGCACACCATGGATGTGAGGGGGTCACTCTCTGAGACGGGTGTCAGGCGTTTGCAATCGCCACAAAACTTCTGTCGGCATAGCTGTTTTTGATTTTAATAAAATATAAGGATCTATATTTAAAGAACATGACCGCACATTATTAACGTGCTCGAAAAAATACAAACTATATATATATTCATAATATATGAAAAAACAAACTACATATATATTCATATGTATGTTTATTTTAACATGCTACATGTTATTTGATATAATAATACACAAAAAACATTAAAAATATAAACGAAAAAATATATCTATGCCGACGGCTTAGCCGTCGGCATAGATCCGACCAACGTCAGCGGATCGGCCGACGTGGCAGATATGCCGGCGGCAGCCGTCGGCATAGGCTACGCATGGTGCGGCCAGGATCGATGACGTGGCCTTTGGACCTATGCCGACGGCCCCGTGTCGGCCGTCGGCATAGGTCCGACGCCGTTAGCTGGGTGGCGGGCCCCACGGGTATGCCGACGGCCGCTGTAAGCCGACGGCAGCTGTCGGCGAATATGCAGATAGGCCGACGGTCATTCTATGCCGACGGTTGCCGTCGGCCTATCTCTGCGTATCCCGACGGCCTTTTTACGCCGACGGCCGGGCCCAGGCTGTCGGCATATCTCCGAAGAAGCCGACGGTGGCCGTCGGCATTGTTTTGGCCGTCGGGGTATGGCCCTGTTCCGGTAGTGTTGTCACGTCGCCATCGGCTCGCCGCTCGACGTTGCGTTCGCCCAGGCCGCTGTCGCCTTGCCATCCAGCGCCATTGGAGTCTTTCCCCCGCGTCGTCGTCGTGGAGACGGGAGAGGTGCTAGAGCCAAAGCGGACGTGACAACGCCCTCCTGTTCCTTGCCCACCTCGATCGTCGTCAACTACGGGATGGCGAGCACACGGGCGGTTGCCTCTTCCTCACTCTCTACGCCGTGTGCCATGCGTGCTGCTTGCATGTTGCTGCTGTGTCAGTGCGCGCCGTGAGGTCGGCGTGGCCGCGCACTGCTCCAGCCAGTCAACCGCACGCTGGACGCCCACCGCCCATTGTCGACCTGCGAGCCACCTGCACCGCCGCGACGAACTGCGTGAGCCCCTCCATGGCATCGTGCCAAATGAGACTGACTAGATGCAGCATGCTCGAACATAGCATGTTCCTGTGATGTTATGCCGGACTGCAGTTTGTTGGAAGGGTTTATTTTAGGCTGCTAGCTATGCCATGAGTAAGAGCCCGTTCGGAACTCATCTGGCTTCTCCAAATCCGCGCTTCTCCTGCTCCGCACGAGGAGCCAGCCCGAACGCTGCAGCTCCAGGAAGCGCGCGGTCCTGTGCGCAGCTCCTCGGCGAGCGCGGCGCCGGATTGTAGCCTGTCCTGGCAATGGTCGCAACCTGGGCAACCCCGTGCGACGGCAAGGAAGCATATGCGGAGACGGAAGGAGGTGCGGTCGAGCCCGTCACCGCGGCGCCGAAGCCGGCGACCATGCATTGCATGACGCCGTAGAAGAGAGTGATGACAGCGGGCGGCGTGCTCCATCTCCAAGAGGCGGCCGCACGCAGACGGATTTGAGCGACCAGAGCGGCGGGGAAGAGCGACACTCCTGCAGGTGCCATCAAAGACCGTCACGGCCTGGTCGGCCACCGCGGGCAGGCCGTCTGAGAGGAGCCAGGGTCAGCTGGCGTCAGTGGAAGTTGAGAAGAGGCCTTCAATGTCGTGGGAGACAACGTTACTGCAGTCGGAGGCAACGCTCCATGTCCGGAGGCGAGACGGAGCAGCCGAGCAGGCACTCCCCCACGCGGACGGCGCGTCGGCGAGAGCGAACCACGACGGCTTGACGTCCATGGTGGAGAGCGCACGACATCGGGGTGAGAATAACAGCCGCCTGAATCCCAGGAGGACGACCCCAACGGCGTCGTCCAGACCGAACAGGAGCAGGAGCAACCATCGCCGGCCGAACAAACGGCACTTCTGGTCAGAGAGAAAAGAGAGCAGGTGGGAGCAAATGAAATGAGGGACGGACGCAAGGGCAATCACTATTTATAGGAAGCAGCAGAAGAGGAGAACTCAAATT
The DNA here is from genome assembly GCA_021605145.1 of Aegilops bicornis. NCBI lineage: Eukaryota > Viridiplantae > Streptophyta > Magnoliopsida > Poales > Poaceae > Aegilops > Aegilops bicornis. The sequence continues at coordinate 75,714,125 of CM038671.1, read as the reverse complement.
GGAGACGGACACCAGAGACACGCAGAAAGACCCAGAAAAGTGTACCCAAGCAGCCACAGCCAACACGAGAAATCCAGAACATCCAGGCGGCAGCCGACCCAGGCTGGCATACGTGGCAGGAAGAAGCAAAAAATTAGAAGGAGAGAAGAAGCGGCCATGCAGAAGCATCCAAAACAGAGCGTAGCCAAGTTGGTCTTTGCAGGCGCAGGGCATGCAAGCAATCCTGAACTGGAAGCAACCCAGACCATGCAACCAATGGACAGCTGCGGCCGCATTTTCTTATAATTTCCACCAGCGATCGCTCCGCGCACCCAGCCGCGTACCCGCCTGCATCCCCACTAATACACGTGGTGCACATCCATTGGCCGATTTTCTATGATAGAAAATTTTCAAAAAAACATGGTAAACTAAACCTGACTAGGTTTAGTATATTTAGAATGATGACTTGTGCAACGTATATTTTAATAGGTCACTACAAACCGAAATACGAGTGACTTCTGGAAACTGTCTGTTCCGTATGAAGTTTTGATTTCAGCTTGATATATTAATAATATTACCATATTTCTTGTAAATGTCTATTTGCGAATTTCGCAGATAAATTGATGCCTATATATTATAGAAGTGAGACACTTGATAATAGATTCAACATGGTTCCTGCACTCCCAACTTTACATTTCCAAGTAAAGATCAGGGTGCCGACAGCATTTCTATTATGTTTCAGGAGAAATTTGGATCTTTTTGGACAATTATTGCGACCATCTTTCTGAATGAGTATAAAAAAAATGCTATGAGGTGAACATAATGGATGTTGATCTTTTTTATCTTGCTCTCTCGATTTTTATCTAAAAAATCTTGCTCTCATGACCAGTATGATGTAATCTGTGGAGGTGTCTTCAGGATTGGTGGTGCATTCGAAAAGATGATATGAAGGAGGCAAGGAGCTATGCCTGGTGAGTTAAAAGATTCGGATCCAGTCTTTTTCCCCACCCTTCCGCGGGTTTCCTTATTCTGGTTCTCATGCAATTTTCAGTTTTACCTTTGACTACATACTACATATGGTGGCAACCAACCTTAACAGCATATAAGCTCACTAGATCAATCGTTGGATTAAAAAAATGGTAAACATGGATGTGAGTATGTGCATCCTATTTTACTTATCGGTTCACTCTCCATAGTGATCTCTGCCCCCAAAGTCTGGTTAAAAATTTACCGAACAGAGCATTCCGCTAATCCTATTTCTGGCATGGCTAGAGTGTGTTACAATTGAACTATTTCTTGTGCTAATACTTGGAGATCTGGATGCACACGAACAATGAGCACATGTTATCCTCCACAAGTTGTGCCACATGTTACCCTGATGCATGAAAAAAGTGAGCATTGATCTCAAAGTTGTGCTTTCAGTTAACTCTACTTTAATGGCAACATATTCTAGAGCTTATCCTCATTGTTTTAGATTTTTGTTCAAAGTATATCCTATTCATTTTGGGTCATCCTCTTTGTTAAAGATGGAAATTGAAAGGAAGGATAAGTCTTATCTTTAGTATCTTCTTGGGTCCATTATCTTTAACAGTAAGGATTATTCATAGCTTAACATGACCAATTTGTTTTTGTTAACCAGTAAGGATTATTAATTATTGCTAACATTTTTTATATCCCAATACATCGCCTATTACTATATTATGATGATTTGAGACATAATGGGGTACACATATTCTGATGGTTTATCTAGCAGTATGTGATTTCTTGACATTTTCCTAGCAATTTCACTTTAGTTTTCTTCTTTGCTAGTGTAGAATAAGCCTGACTCTACAAGAAAATACATCGGATAGTTAGGAAACAAGGTACTGAGAAAAAACAAGAAAATATAGAGACCAAATACTTGAGTGACTGCAACTCTGCAAGACTAAAATTAACGAAAAGGTAAGCCTTTTATTTTTTAGATGAACAAACAGCTAAGCCAGTTGAGGAGCGTTCTCGAGAAGCTCCCCAGTCACTAGAGGAGTCAAAGATTGTCCACTTAAAGATGGACAAGTGATCATGTTTAATCTGATGCACGTATATTTTTGTTCAATGTAATGGAAGGAGTAGTGAACACTGATGCATTTCCAACTTTACATTTCCAAGTAAAGATCAGGGTGCCGATATCATTGTTTGAAAGGAGTAGTGAACACTGATGCACGTATATTTTTGTTCAATGTAATGGAAGTGCAAATTTGTATATACTTTATTGGCATTAGTTAGTGGATTTTATCATATTTGATATATTGGATTTTATACTGTGTTCTAATGGTGCTTCAGATATATTTTTACAAAAGAAATAGGAAATTAAGTATTAGAAAAAATAGCATACAATATGCATGTCTAGCATAGTAACCGAGGTGTAGCATGTCTGCAGGTGTTGTATATCGGGTGGAGTTTGGTCATGTAGAGATAAAGGAAGACATGAGGAAAGCTATTGTCTTCTTGCAAGTTGCAAATGGACGAGGAAAATGAAAGCACGTTTGCTATTCGGTAGTTGCTTGAAATCAATTGTAGCGCAAGTCAATTCCTAGAGATAAATAGATGAGGGGTAGAGTACCGCCGACATCCCGACGAGGGATCATCAAGAAGGAAGTGGATCCTCTAACATTAAGGAGGAAAGTCACCTAAGCTACAGTGCAATCTAGTGCAAAACAAAGAAGGAAAGTCAGAGGCACTGTAGCAAATAATGTAATTATCTACTGCAGCAGGTTATGTGTGTGGTTACTGTTCATGTAAATAAAATTAAAATTAATTTTATTGCATCATAATTTTGTTTGTATGTATTTTTTGTAAATATATACAATAGATTTGTAATTTTCAAATTAATTCAAGTCATTTTAGCCTTAATCATATGGATGTGAAGGAGGAAAGTTAGAGAATTGTAGCTTAGGTGACTTCTCTTCTTGATGTTAGAGGATCCACTTCCCATCAAGAACGAGCTGGAGCAGGCGATGAAGTGGCTAACCACAACGTCACAAGTGGAGATAAGGTGGAGGCCTGCGGGTGTCGGGTGGGTTGTTGACGCCGGAGAAGAAGTGTGTGTAAGGGGGGGGGGTGTTGGGGGGGGGGGTGCGGGGCGGCGACATGTGGTTTGGGTGGGTCCGAGGGAAGAAACAAGAAGAAGATCGCTCCAAAATCAGTGACAGTTTAGAAATTATCATGTAACTTCATCGAAAAAATTATCATGCTGGAACCATGTTTCGTGGCTGTTACAAGTTGTGAACACGAGAGGCCCGATGGTGACCACAATTGGGAAATGCTGCGAATGGTGATGCTGATGCTGGAACCAACAAATGATTTTGCTAGAACTGACTACTACCTGAGCTACAAGTTGTGAACACGAGAGGCCCGATGGTGACCAAAATTGGGCAATGCTGCGAATGGTGATGCTGATGCTGGAACCAACAAATGATTTTGCTAGAACCGACTACCACCTAAGCTACAACCAGGTTGCGGAATGTTCGAACCTTCAACGATGAAGTTGCCACCGTAGACATTTTCTGGATGCTTGAACTGGCAAATGATTTTGCTGCATCCATGCCGCGACCGCGGGTGAAGGAGTTGCCACCACTACCGACGGTGTTGCGACAATGGAACAGAGCTACAACCATCGTCGACGACTCTATGGTGGCAGGGGGAGGGGGCGTTTGTCCTGTGCGTGCTGCAACGACTTCATCGGCATTTTTTGTATCTGAAATGGCCAACATGACTCAACAGGAAGGGAGGAAGAGAGAAGAGTTGCGGCGAGGATGAGGGTGGCAAGGTGCGACCTGCGGCGAGGTCGGTGGCCGGCGCGAGTGGCTCGTGAGGGGCCATGACACACACTTGATGCGTGCATGAGAGGAGTGTTGTTGACGCAGTGCGAGAGATGTCTCGCCACGGGAGGCAAGGGTAAAAAGGGTGGATCGCAACCGTTCAGATGTGCTCGATCTAACAACTGGCATGCATGCTTGAACAATAGTACTTATGTTACATAGGGAGTAATGTAGGATGAAGTGAAACATGAAGGACATGGCATCGTGGCAGAGCTAGCGGAGACATGCCATGGGCGATGTTAAGGCCGGCGGCGGAAGAAATGGCCAAATGGGGTTCCTTAGCGCTAGCGAGGAGGCTGATGGATTTCGTGGAACAATGCAATGTTGCAGCAAGAAAGTATTGGGTTCCATTTTCTGATGGAGAAGAACTGATGAACGGCGTGTGCACAATTCGTTCGTTCATTCATTTGATCCTTTCCTTTGTTCATTCATTTGATCCTTCCTTAGTCCACTCAACTAAGATTCATTTACTTTTGCACTTACCCATGGTTTGATATATCAAGAAATTTAGTGACATTAATTGTAATGAGGAATATCATATATCCATAAATCTCATACTTTCTCCCAGTAAAACATGATCATGATGAACCAGGAAGATTTTCAAAATGCCCGTGGCAACATCGATGTAAATCATGCACCGTTTGGTTATTTATTTGTTTCTGTGTAGTCATATTAATACGAGTAACTAAAGTAAGTGTTTGAATTGAAGTAATTTTCTTCTTTCATGATGGTAACACCACTCTATGATAAGCACTTATTAAAGATTCACAGAATAATTGGGAGTAGATGTACCTAAAGATGGCATACAAAATTTAGGGATGGCCAAACGATGGCATAATCACTACTGTGAAAAATCTTACAAACGATTGTACAACCAGCTGAGCGCCCTACCAGTGGGAAAGATGGAAGATGACATATCTTTGTTTGTACTGAAAAAATCAAATAAACATGGAGTAAAAGAATATAACATAATTATTTTATGCAGTTCCACAAATAGTACACGTTAAAAAATATTCCTCTCACCATGATGAAAAAAGCCCTAAGCATTTACTGGTCTACTGTCCACATGCATCTCATTATCTACCGGAATGATTGTAATATGTGGAATGTTACTTATGTATTTTAAGTAGTAGAGATAGGAATATTTTCAGACAGTGTCTTGCTAGCAGATGGAGTCCCCGACACTCTCCATTGAACTACTCCCTTCAAAGACTTGCTCAACAGTGTTTGTGATTTATTGAAATTTCCTTGGGGGGGGGGGGGGGGGGCATGTTCAGATATTATGGCTCTTCTTCAGATAATTATAGGTAGTTTTGCTGGCCCTTATTTATTGCAGATCATCTCTTCTCTGCTGTGAAATATTTGGAAATAGATGAATGCCTGGATTTTGAAAGAAATCATGTGTCTTTGTTTGGATGGCTCAGGAAGTTCCTCAAGAACCTTAATCTGGTCACATATAGAGTTAAACCAATCGACTTTGACCCTCTTTGAGTGCTTGGATCTCCTCTATCCCTTGAGTTGTTGATCCATAAACTTTAGTTTTTCTTCTTCTTTTAGGGGTATCCTCTACCCTATGTAATTATGTAACTTTGTACGGTCCTCCCCTTTTACTCCTTTTATTAATGCAAATTACACAATAGGGGATTCCCCTATTGTTTGCCCATCAAAAAATAAAATAAAGAAACGTCACTGAAAAGTCTTATTTTACTTCATTTAATTTCCTTAATCATGTTGGGAAATTAAAGTTCATGCTCTATATTCACATGGTGGAGGCTACTATGGTTAGTGTCATCGAGGGGCATCTGGATAAAGTGAGACACTGCATTGTATATATATAGTCACAATATAATATATATCCACGTTCTGCATACAATGCCCGATGAATATTATATGTTGCACATTCATACATCTTCCACATGAAATTTTCATGCTAACTATATATTGCTCGTGCAGGATAGTTATGAGTTGAGATATTATACTTGCTAAAGTACAACGAATATCTCAAGCGCATCAAGTAGATCTTAGTTTGTAGCAGATAATTATCATTGCTCTTTTTGTGTACATCATCGAAAATGGAGTGGATTTCAATTTTTCTATAAATGTGAAATTTGAGTAGCGAATTATATATTTATTATTTGGACGGGTTACTATGGTGGAATTCCACCTGCAAGCTATATGTGTATATTGATATATATGTGCAATAAGGGAAAAAAAAGGCCCGTAGCAACGCACGGGCATTTTACTAGTTAGTATTGTTACGATGTTTACATTTAGGGGCCCCAAGATTTAGTTTCGCCCCGGACCGCCAAACTCTCAGGACCGGCCCTGGCCACACCCCAGCAAACGCAGAGAGGAGCTTCTCAAGTGTCCCACCAGATTGCCGACCAGGATCTTGAGTTTTGTAACATTCAGCTGGGTCTTCCTCCTGGACCTTGTACTCTAGAGTCCTGCGTTCTTGCTCTCCTGTCCCCGTACTTGTACCTTCGTCCCCATACTTGATTCTAGGATTGTAAACGGCACTCAAGGCAGACTCTGCATCAGCAGCACCTGCACCGCCACTTTTTGCAAATTAGTAATACCTATCTGAACTTCCATTGAAGCAACATTGTGATACTGAACACTATACTGCTCAATAATATGCCCACCATTAAATTAAATGCCATTTTTTCATCACTACCAGTGCCACATGAATGGTGGCTAAAACAAAACAGTTTCAATCTTAGAGCCAGTGAGAAATTCATTCCATAATATTTTAGAAAAAGATCTTTCAATATACTTTATAGTCCTTTGTTAAAAGTTTTAAGAATTATATCCTTACATCTATGTATCAACTTGTGTGTCGATATGCCATCAAGCTACGAACAAGATGATTACCTGAACTCACATATTGGTTGGACACCTTCTTGCTTTCTAAGTTAGTGACCTACAGCAACAAAAGTTCAGAGGTTCAGTTCTCATCTCCTATTAGTTTTTTTGTTTGGTCATTATGCAGAGAAAAGAGGCGGACAAAGAGGCATTGCAGTGATGGGGTGGGGGCGAGAACTAATTGAGTGGGTGTCAAGTGAAGTCTTCAAGGGTTCAAGAGGTTAGCATACATTAATTCCACAGATCGCGGACTGAATTTCAACACAGCCTCACTGTAAATCTCTAGAAGTCATGGGACAGATAGTTGGCCCTGTGACTAATGAGTTACTCTTATCAAAAGCTGAACCTCTACTTGGAGGTTTTCATATTGCTGCGTGAATCGTATGATGCAGAGACCGGGGTCATCCCCTTTTGGAAAGAAAAGAAAAAAACTTGGAGGCTTTCATGCCTCTTGTTAATACAAAAGTTCTTATCTACAGATGCCTAAAGTCAATTGTGTACCCATATCAGTATTCGAAAGATGGACATGTCCTACTAAAATAGCATTTGTTTTCTAGATGTGATTAACAAAATTCAGTTATCAGTTGTTAGTTCGAACATGAAGCAGCTCGTGCACAACTTTTAAGTTTTTGTTTCTCCTACTTCCAGTTTTTAAGATGGGAATACTTAGCAAAATAATTTTGACATTTAGTTTTGCATGGAAAAATACTTCTGCCAATGTGAGGATGTGTGGATTTGTGGTTGCGAATACACAGAGAAGCCGTGGCTCGGTTGCTAGTCTGTGACTCTGTGTGACACGACGCAGAACCATGCCGAACAGTGGGTGCTGAACTGTAAAAGTTGTGGCGTGGACCTTTGGCACAGGGTATGGCGCTTTGGTTAATTAGAGGATGTGGCACAACTTGGAATTCAGCTTACTAATTAATTCCATAGAACATTGGATGAGGAAAGGCACAACTTGTAAAATGTGAACAAAAAGGGAAGTCATGTTGCAGGTAAAATAAGAGAAGTGTGAAAATACCTGGTCAACAAGTGATGTTTTCGCAATATCAACCTTATTAAGTTCATCGATAATCTCGGCTATAGTAGGCCTTTTCACTCTGTCGGCCTCCACACATCTTAATGCTATTTCAATGCAGGTCTTAACTTCATGTGCTGTATGCAATAACATTGTTGCCTGCAGTGTTTTCAACCAGTTGTCATGTACCTGCAGGTTTGAAACACAATGCCAAAAGGTGGCATGCATACATACACAGAGGTAAGTCAATACCATATTATTTGCAAAAAGCATTTTTGTTTATGGTGTACATTTGTTTTTCTTACAAGATCAATAAACTCTTGGGAAGACATATCTCCACATTGGGAGTAGCCCTCACGTCCTGCCATTATTTGTATGATGATAACACCCAGACTGAATACATCAAACTTTGGTGTGATTTTGAATCTGTCAATGTATTCTGGTGGCATGTATCCACTGCATAGTAGCAAATACAATTATTTTTTATAGAAATTTTAACAAAAGAGGTTGATTACCATCATGTAGACACAACTTACGGTGTTCCTCTAATTGCTTTTGTGGTACAGGTTTGTGTTGAATCGAAGAGTCTCGACAACCCAAAATCTCCTATTTTTGGTGTCATGTTCTTATCCAACAATATGTTTGCAGGTTTCAAGTCCAGATGGTATATAGGATCTTTGGAACCATTATGAAGGTAATGTAATCCCTCGCATATTCCCTTAATTATTTTGTAACGAGTGCGCCAACCAAGCCCGCATGATTCATCTGTAAGAGTAAATAGAAAGCTCATTACCAAGACGTAAAATTCGGAGGTTGTTTTGCTTTATATATATAACTGATCTATAGTCTCAGTAGAGAACAGTCATACCAGAAAGATGCTTGTCAAGGCTTCCTCCCTGCAAGTATTCAAAGCAGAGTGCTCTTTCTTCCACACCAGCCAAAACATATCTTCCATCGTACTCTACAACTTTATGTGCTATTTCATAGCAGTAGCCAACTAAGCGCACAATATTTTGATGTTGGACCATCATAAGGTTAGTACACTCATTTGCAAATTGATTGTCATCGTCAAGTTCTGGATGCTTAAAATAAAGCTTCTTCACAGCAATCTCTTCCCCGTTGTCGAGTACTCCCTGTTAAATAATATCTGGTAAATATAGCAGATGGCTTCTTGTACTCAGTGGTACGAACATTTGAAATAATTGCAAGTACCTTGTAAACTACTCCATACCCGCCATAACCAATTATGCGATCCTTGGAGAAGTTATTTGTAATGCGTTGTAACAACTGGAATGTAAAATCCCTTGGCATTGCACTTGTATGCTGTAACTCGTTCTCCATGGTGTTCTGAAACTCCTAAGAGGACTGGGTTTGACATCCCGTCTGCCTAATAACACAGAATCGTCACATAATGATAAGACGATGTATATATATGCATAACTTGTGCTATAGCTTGAAAATAACTACCTGCGAACACTTGCATTCAAACTAGTGTTCTGTTAGGATTTACAGCTTTTCCCCGCAAAAAAAGGATTTACAGTCTAATATTGAGGCCAGTTACAACTTGCACTCAATAATTACAATCAAACATTGGCGTCAACTTAGCAGAAAATACCCTCGTGAAAGGGGAAAAAACATGAACCGGCGCTTGGTCGATCTTGGCTCCTCTGTAGGATGGTTGCTGGGAGATGGCGAAGGGGTTGTGGGGAGGACGACCAGATCTGGGCCCTTACCAGTTCTACCTGGGGTCAGATCCGGCGGCAGGGAGACCGCCGCCGACGGTCCACAGCGACAGCGGCAAATCCACCGGAGTAGTACAGCTATTTTCGAGCGCAGATTGAGGCAAAATGATGCGTGATAATTTGTATAGAGGAAGAGCTAACATGAACTTGCGCTAACCTGGAACACGGTAGTAGTATGGGCGGGTCTGGATTCTGGACTCCGGAGGAAGATCCAGCTGGAGCTGCTGGAGCTCGGCGGGACTGGGTTGACTGTCGTCTCCGACGATGGATTATGCCTGGAAGAAAATGATTGACTATTCATCTAGTCGGCGGCCTGAAGAAACTTATTTCACCCACTGACCCCTTCGAAAACATATTTAGCTGTACTACAATGAGCCTGAGAGCCAGCTTATTCTAGAAGCCCAACCAATTTTTTAGAAGCCTAATTTGATTTATTTTATCAAGTAATTTTTTTTTGTGATTTAGCAACTTGTTTTAACTGGGTTTGAACCATAGAAGCATATTTTTCAACACCTCTAACATCATTTGAGATTCTAAATAACAGGTCACTCAAGCGAGCAATCATATCAGAATTATGTTTCAATTGTTTCATAACATTTGCATTGAAGTAGTCTTGTTTTCTAATGTAGTTTTCAAAATCATAAAGGCATTGGCTAGAATGCATATTGTGAGGATTATCATTTTCATTGAACTTCATAAGAGAATTTACCTCTACCACCTTAGGCCAGTGATGGTGTATCAAGCCAATGTATTTTTTCAATAGAAGGTAAATTTTTAACACCCTCAGCTTTAATATATTTTTCCTTCATAGATTTCTTTGTCTTTTGAATATCTTTAGAACTGAGATATAATATACCCCTCTTCTTCGAAGTAGATTTAGGCGTTGGTTCAGAAATAGTCCAATCATCATAATTTTTCAATATGTTATTCAATAATTCTTCAGCTTGAGCAATATTTCGTTCCCTGAAAACACAACCAGCACAACTATCTAGGAAGTCCCTAAAAGTATCGGTTAGTCCATTATAGAAGATATCAAATATTTCATTTTTCTTAAGAGGATGATCAGGCAAAGCATTAAGTAACTGGCAAAGCCTATGGGAGACTCTCTTCTTTAGTTTGAACAAAGTTACATATTTCCTGTAAGGCAGCTTGTTTCTTATGAGCAGGAAAATAATTTTCAGAGAAGTAGTAAATCATATCCTGGGGATTACGCACACAACCAGGAGCAAGAGTATTGCACCAAGCTTTAGCATCCCTTTAATGAGAAAAGAAATAATTTGAGAATAAAGTAGTATCAAGTTTTCTCATCATGAGTAAAAAGGGTGGTTATATCATTCAACTTAGTAAGATGTGCCACAACAGTTTCAGTTTCATAACCATGGAAAAGATCAGATTCAACCAAAGTATTTAACTCTGGGTCAACAAAGAATTCATAATCCTTATCATCAATAAAGATAGGCGAAGTAGCAAACTTAGGATGACATTTAATTCTAGCATTCAAAGATTTTTCTTTATACTTGTGTAATAATTTCTCTAGATCATCTCTATCCTTATAAGCAAGAATATCTCTAGTTGCCTCTTCACTCATAACATAGCCTTCCGGTACCTTAGGCAATTCATATCTAGGAGGGCTAGCTCTAGCAAGTGTTTCAGGAGTTTTAGTTTCAAACTCATCATCAAATTCAACAACATCATGTTGTGTTACTCTAGCAATTTGTTCATCAAGAAATTCACCAAGTGGCACATCATCATTATTGAGCATGGTACTAGCATCATCATAAGCATCATTCATAGTAGAAGTAGCATCATCAATAACTTGCGACATATCAGAATGAATGGCATGTGGTGGTGTTGCAAGTTTACTCATACCAGAAGGTGAATCTAAAGCGTAATCGGATGGCGCTTCCTTACCTCCCCTCGTCTTTGAGGGAAATATCTTAGTCTTAGCATCCTTTAGATTCTTCATAGTGATAAATTGATAATAATCCCAAGTGACTCAACATATATAGCTATGCTCCCCGGCAACGGCGCCTGTATAAGGTCTTGATAACCCGCAAGTATAGGGGATCGCAACAGTTTTCGAGGGTAGAGTATTCAACCCAAATTTATAGATTCGACACATGGGGAGCCAAAGAATATTTGAAGGTATTAGGAGCCGAGTTGTCAATTCAACCACACCAGGAGATTAATTATCTTTTGCAAAGTGATTAGTAGCAGAGTAGTATGATAGTTTTGATGATAGCAGCAGTAGTAATGGTAACAGTAACAGTGGTAGCAGTGATATTGCAGCAGTAACGATAGCAGTAGCAATAGTAGTAACTTAGCAAGAACAATATATGACAAATTCGTAGGCATTGGATCGGTGACTTGTTGGATGATATTCATCATGTGACAGTTATAACTTAGGGTGATACGGCACTAGCTCCAGTTCATCGATATAATGTAGGCATGTATTCCGTAAATAGTCATACGTGCTTTATTAAAAGAAATTGCATGACATCTTTTGTCCTACCCTCCCGTGACAGTGGGGTCCATATTGGAAACTAAGGGATATTAAGGCCTCCTTTTAATAGAGAACTGGAACAAAGCATTAACACATAGTAAATACATGAACTCCTCAAACTACGGTCATCATCGAGAGTGGGCCCGGTTGTTACCACTCCGGGGTTGTCGGATCATAACCGTAGTAGGTGACTATAACTTGCAAGATCGGATCTAAAACATGGATATAATGATGAATTCATAAACAGTTGAAATCTGAGTTCATGGCACCAGGGCCCAAAGTGACAAGCATTAAGCATAGCAAAGTCATAGCAACATCAATCTAAGAGCACAGTGGATACTAGGGATCAGGACCTAACAAAACTAACTCGATTACATGATGAATCTTATCCAACTCCTCACCGACCAGCGAGCCTACAAAGGAATTACTCACTCCAGGTGGGGAGCATCATGGAATTGGCAATGGAGATGGGTTGGTGATGACAAAGAACGAAGATCCCCCTCTCTGAAGCCCCAAACGGACTCCAGATCTGCCCTCCCGAGGAAGAACAGGGCTTGGCGGCTTCTCCGTCTCGTGGATCGCGATAATTCTTTCTCCTTGATTTTTCTGGAAATATGTAATTTTATAGTATCAGGGGGGTCGTCTGCGGGGCCACCAGGTGGGTACAAACCACCTGGGTGTGCCAGGAGAGGGGGTGCGCCCTGGTGGGTTGTGCCCACCCAGGTGCCCCTCTCCTACAGGTCTTGGCTCCAGAAATTCTTATTATTGATATAAAAAATCCTCGCAAAGTTTCGTTCCATTCCGAGAACTTTTATTTCTACACAAAAACAATACCATGGCAGTTCTGCTGAAAACAGCGTCAGTCCAGGGTTAGTTTCATTTAAATTATGCAAATTAGAGTCCAAAACAAGAGGAAAAGTGTTAGGAAAAGTAGATACGTTGGAGAAGTATCAATGGCGATCCCTGGCATGAGCCACGTCATCACAGGCGAACTATTCAGGGAGGCCTATCGAGAGCGAGCTTTCGCGTGGCCAATCACGTTATCGTGCCTAAGAAGAAAAAAAGTGATAGAAAAAATGCCGCTGGGTATTCCCTCCCCCAGGTAGGCACAATCGATGGTTCCTATGATCCCGCAGCCTTCCTCATCCCACTTCCTTGATCCTCCCTCCACCACTAGCCGCCGCTACAGCTCCTCCATGGCTCCATCCCTCCTCTTCGTCCGATGGAGGCGACCGACTTCGCTCCGTCTAGAGCTGCTCGTTCTCTCCTCTCCCTCGACAACCAACGCAAGAAAGAGAAGATGAGAGAGAGAAGGAAGGAGAGGAGGGAAAAAGAGAGGGAACAGAAGAGGGAGGTGCGACGACGTACATAATAGGTTCACCGGCCGACACCGGCGAGGTCGGGCGCGTCCTTGCGATGGGTGGTGACTCGATCTGCTCATCAGGCGTTGGACATCGGAGAAGGCAAGCCATGCCGCTCCCAGACCTTCTCCTCTTTGCGGCGTGTGTTGATACGTCTCCATCGTATCTACTTTTCCAAACACTTTTGCCCTTGTTTTGGACTCTAACTTGCATGATTTGAATGGAACTAACATGGACTGACGCTGTTCTCAGCAGAACTGCCATGGTGTTATTTTTGTGCAGAAATAAAAGTTCTCGGAATGACCTGAAAATCCACGGAGCAACTTTTTGGAATTAATAAAAAATACTGGCGAAAGAATCAGCACCAGGGGCCCAAACCTTGTACACGAGGGTGGGGAGCGCCCCCCCTAGGGCGCGCCCCCTGCCTCGTGGGCCCCCTGAGGCTCCACTGACCTCAACTCCAACTCCATATATTCACGTTCGGGGAGAAAAAACAGAGAGAAGGATTCATCACGTTTTACGATACGGAGCCGCTAATACGTCCATTTTCCATCATGCTTTTATATCAATATTTATTGCATTATGGGTTGTTATTACACATTATATCTCAATACTTATAGCTATTCTCTCTTATTTTACAAGGTTTACTATGAAGAGGGGGAATGCCGGCAGCTGGAATTCTGGCTGGAAAAGGAGCAAACAATTTAAACATATTCTGCACTGCTCCAAAAGTCCTGAAACTCCACGAAACATATTTTTGGATTTATTAAGAATTATTGAGCGAAAGAAATACATCAGGGTGCCCACACCACGCCAGAGGGTGGGGGCGCGCCTCCCATCTGGCGCGCCTGCCTCCCTGGGCCCCCTGGTGGACCCCGATGTCCATCTTCTGCTATATGAGGGCTTTTACCCTGGAAAAAATCGTGGGCAAGCTTACGGGACGAAACTCCGCCGCCATGAGGCGGAACCTTGGCGGAATCAATCTAGGGCTCTGGCGGAGCTATTCTGCCAGGGACACTTCCCTCCGGGAGGGGGAAATCATCACCAACGTCATCACCAACGATCCTCTCATCGGGAGGGGGTCACTCTCCATCAACATCTTCACCAGCACCATCTCCTCTCAAAACCCTAGTTCATCTCTTGTATCCAATCTTGTATCAAAACCACAAATTGGTACCTATGGCTTGCTAGTAGTGTTGATTTCTCCTTGTAGTTGATGCTAATTGGTTTACTTGGTGGAAGATCACATGTTCAGATCCTTTATGCATATTATTACTCCTCTGATTATGAACATGAATATGTTTTGTGAGTAGTTACGTTTGATCCTGAGGACATGGGTGAAGTCTTGCTATTAGTAGTCATGTGAATTTGGTATTCGTTCGATATTTTGATGAGATGTATGTTATCTTTTCCTCTAGTGGTGTTATGTGAACGTCGACTACATGACACTTCACCATTATTTGGGCCTAGAGGAAGGCATAGGGAATTAATAAGTAGATGATGGGTTGCTAGAGTATCAGAAGCTTAAACCTAGTTTATGCGTTGCTTCGTTAGGGGCTGATTTGGATCCATATGTTTAATGTTGTGGTTAGGTTTACCTTAATACTTCTTTTGTAGTTGCGGACGCTTGCAATAGGGGTTAATCATAAGTGGGATGCTTGTCCAAGTAAGGGCAGTACCCAAGCAGCGGTCCACCCACAAATTATCAAAGTACCGAACGCGAATCATATGAGCGTGATGAAAATTAGCTTGACGATAATTCCCATGTGTTCTCGGGAGCTCCTTTCTCATTATTAGAAATTGTCCAGGCTTATCCTTGCTACATAAAGTATTGGGCCACCTTGCTGCACTTTATTTACTTTGTTTGCTTGTTACTCGTTACTATTTATCTTATCACAAAACTATCTGTCACCTACAATTTCAGTGCGTGCAGAGAAAACCTTACTGAAAACCGCTTATCATTTCCTTTTGCTCCTTGTTGGGTTTGACACTCTTACTTATCGAAAGGACTACGATAGATCCCCTACACTTGTGGGTCATCAAGACTCTTTTCTGGCGCCGTTGCCGGGGAGTGTAGCGCTTTTGGTGAGTGGAACTTGGTAGGGAAACATTTATACAGTGTGCTGAAATTTTCTGTTACTTGTCACTATGGAAACTAATCCTTTGAGGGGCTTGTTTAGGGTATCTTCACCCCGACCAGAAGAGCAAAGAGTTGCTCCTCAACCTACTGAACTTTATGAAAATATTTACTTTGAGATTCCTTCGGGTATGATAGAGAAACTGCTAGCTAATCCATTTACAGGAGATGGAACATTGCATCCTGATTTACACCTTATCCTTGTGGATGAAGTTTGTGGATTATTTAAGCTTGCAGGTATTCCCGATGATGTTGTCAAAAGGAAGGTCTTCCCTTTATCTTTGAAGGGAGATGCATTGACATGGTATAGGCTATGTGATGATACGAAATCTTGGAATTATAAATGATTAAAGTTGGAATTTCACGAGAAGTTCTATCATATGCATCTTGTTCATGGTGATCGTAATTACATATATAATTTCTGGCCTCGCGAAGGAGAAAGCATCGCTCAAGCTTGGGGGAGGCTTAAGTCAATGTTATATTCATGCCCCAATCATGAGCTCTCCCGGGAAATGATTATTCAAAAATTTTATGGTCGGCTTTCTCTTAATAATCGCAACCTACTCGATACTTCCTGTGCTGGTTCTTATATGCTGAAGACTATTGATTTCAAATGGGACTTATTGGAAAGAATTAAATGCAACTCTGAAGATTGGGGTTCTGACGATGGTAAGGAGTCAGGTATGACACTTAAGTTCGATTGTGTTAAATCTTTTATGGATACCAATGCTTTTCGTGGATTTAGCGTTAAGTATGGACTTGACTCTGAGATAGTAGCTTCTTTCTGTGAATCTTTTGCTACTCACGTTGATCTCCCTAAAGAGAAGTGGTTTAAATATAATCTTCCTGTTGAAGTGAAAGTAGTTGCACCTATTACAATTGAAGAAAAGACTATCACCTATAGTGATCCTATTGTTACTACTACTTATGTTGAGAAACCCCCATTTCCTGTTAGGATAAAGGATCATGCTAAAACTTCGACTGTTGTTCGTAAGAGTAATACTAGGACTTATACACCTCCTGAGCAAATCAATGTTGAACCTAGTATTGCTATGGTTAAAGATCTCTTGGATGATGATTTAGATGGGCATGTTATTTATTTCTGTGATGAAACTGCTAATATTGCTAGACTAGATACTAAGATACATAGACCTGTCATAGGCATGCATGTTATTTCTGTTAAAATAGGAGATCATTGTTATCATGGTTTATGTGATATGGGAGCTAGTGCTAGTGCTATACCTTATGATTTATATAAAGAAATTATGCACGACATTGCACCCGTTGAATTAGAAGACATTGATGTTACTATTAAGCTTGCTGATAGGGATACCATTAAACCTGTTGGGATTGTTAGAGATGTTGAAGTTTTGTGTGGGAAAGTTAAATACCCTGCTGATTTTCTTGTTCTTGCTTCCCCACAAGATGCCTTCTGTCCAATTATTTTTGGTAGACCCTTCTTGAATACAGCTAGTGCTAAGATTGATTGTGAAAAAGATACTGTCACCATTGGCTTAGATGGTATGTCTCGTGAGTTTAATTTTGCTAAGTTTCGTAGACAACCTCGTGATAGAGAATCACCTAGTAAGGATGATATTATTGGTCTTGCTTCCATTGTTGTGCCTCTTACTGATCCATTAGAACAATATTTGCCAGACCATCAAAATGATATGTTTATGAAGGAAAGAAGGGAAATAGATGAAGTGTTCCTTAAACAGGAACCTGTACTGAAACATAATCTTCCCATTAAAATTCTTGGGGATCCCCCTCCACCCAAGGGTTATCCCGTGTTTGAACTCAAACCTTTACCTGATAATCTTAAGTATGCTTATCTTGATGAAAAGAAAATATATCCTGTTATTATTAGTGCTAACCTTTCAGAGCAAGAAGAAGAAAGATTATTGAAAACTCTGAAGAAGCACCAGGCTGCTATTGGATACACTCTGGATGATCTTAAGGGCGTTAGTCCCATGTTATGCCAACACAAAATTAAAGTGGAGGATGATGCCAAACCAGTTAGAGATCCTCAACGACGACTAAATCCCAAGATGAAAGAAGTGGTAAGAAAGGAGATACTAAAGCTCCTTGAGGCAGGTATAATTTATCCTGTTGCTGATAGTGAATGGGTAAGTCCTGTCCATTGTGTTCCTAAAAAGGGAGGTATTACCATTGTTCCTAATGATAAAGATGAATTGATCCCGCAAAGAATTATTACAGGTTATAGGATGGTAATTTATTTTCGTAAATTAAATAAGGCTACTAAGAAAGATCATTACCCTTTACCTTTTATTGATCAAATGCTAGAAAGACTATCCAAACACACACATTTTTGCTTTCTAGATGGTTATTATGGTTTCTCTCAAATACCTGTGTCAGCGGGAGATCAATCAAAAACTACTTTTACTTGCCCTTTCAGTACTTTTTCTTATAGACGTATGCCTTTTGGTTTATGCAATGCACCTGCTACCTTTCAAAGATGCATGATGGCTATATTCTCTGATTTTTGTGAAAAGATTTGTGAGGTATTCATGGATGACTTCTCCGTTTATGGATCCTCTTTTGATAATTGTTTGAGCAACCATGATCGAGTTTTGCAGAGATGCGAAGACACTAATCTCGTTCTGAATTGGGAAAACTGTCACTTTATGGTTAATGAAGGCATTGTCTTGGGGCACAAGTTTTCCGAGAGAGGTATTGAAGTTGATAAAGCTAAAGTTGATGCTATTGAAAGGATGCCATGTCCTAAGGACATAAAAGGTATACGAAGTTTCCTTGGTCATGCCGGTTTTTATAGGAGGTTCATTAAGGACTTTTCTAAAATCTCTAGGCCTCTGACTAATTTTTTGCAAAAAGATATTCCTTTTGTCTTTGATGATGATTGTGTAGAAGCATTTGAAATACTTAAGAAAGCTTTGATCATCGCTCCTGTTGTTCAGCCACCGACCGAATTTACCTTTTGAAATTATGTGTGATGCTAGTGATTATGTTTGTAGGCGCTGTTCTAGGGCAAAGAGTTGATAATAAATTGAATGTTATCCAAAGATGCTAGTAAGACTCTTGATACTGCCCAAAGAAATTATGCTACTACTGAAAAAGAATTCTTAGCAGTTGTGTTTGCATGTGATAAGTTTAGACCTTATATTGTTGATTCCAAAGTTACTATTCACACGGATCATGCTGCTATTAAATATCTTATGGAAAAGAAAGACGCTAAGCCTAGACTCATTAGATGGGTTCTCCTGCTCCAAGAACTTGATTTGCATATTATTGATAGAAAGGGAGCTGAGAACCCCTGCTGCATAACTTGTCTAGGTTAGAGAATGTTCTTGATGACCCACTGCCTATTAACGATAGCTTTCCTGATGAACAATTAGCGGTCATTAATGCTTCTCATACTGCTCCTTGGTATGCTGATTATGCTAATTACATTGTTGCTAAATTTATACCTCCTAGTTTCACATACCAGTAAAAGAAAAAAGTTCTTTTATGATTTAAGACATTACTTTTGGGATGACCCACACCTTTATAAAGAAGGAGTAGATGGTGTTATTAGACGTTGTGTGCCTGAGCATGAACAGGAACAGATCTTACGCAAGTGTCACTCTGAATCCTATGGAGGACACCACGCTGGAGATAGAACTGCACACAAGGTACTACAATCTGGTTTTTATTGGCCTACTCTCTTGAAGGATGCTCGTAAGTTTGTTTTATCTTGTGATGAATGTCAAAGAATAGGTAACATTAGTAGACATCAAGAAATGCCTATGAACTATTCTCTTGTTATTGAACCGTTTGATGTTTGGGGCTTCGATTATATGGGACCTTTTCCTGCCTCTAATGGTTACACACATATTTTAGTTGTCGTTGATTACGTTACTAAGTGGGTAGAAGCTATTCCAACTAGTAGTGCTGATCATAAATCTTCTATTAAAATGCTTAAAGAAGTTGTTTTTCCAAGATTTGGAGTCCCTAGATATCTTATGACTGATGGTGGTTCACATTTTATTCATGGTGCTTTCCGTAAGATGCTTGCTAAGTATGATGTCAATCATAGAATCACATCTCCTTATCATCCGCAGTCTAGTGGTCAAGTAGAGTTGAGCAATACAGAGCTCAAATTAATTTTCCAAAAGACTATGAATAGATCTAGAAAGAATTGGTCCAAAAAACTTGATGATGCATTATGGGCCTATAGAACTGCATACAAAAATCCTATGGGTATGTCTCCATATAAGATGGTTTATGGGAAAGCATGTCATTTACCTCTTGAACTTGAACATAAAGCATATTGGGCTATTAAAGAGCTCAACTATGACTTCAAACTTGCCGGTGAGAAGAGGTTGTTTGACATTAGCTCACTTGATGAATGGAGAACCCATGCCTATGAGAATGCCAAGCTATTCAAAGAAAAAGTCAAACGCTGGCACGATGAAAGGATACAAAAGCGTGAGTTTAACGTAGGAGATTATGTGTTATTATTCAACTCTCGTTTAATATTTTTTGCAGGAAAACTTCTCTCTAAATGGGAAGGTCCTTACATTATTGAGGAGGTCTATCGTTCTGGTGCCATAAAAATCAATAACTTCGAAGGCACAAGTTCGAGGGTGGTAAAAGGTCAAAGAATTAAACATTATATTTCAGGTAATCCTATTAATGTTGAAACTAATATTATTGAAATCGTAACCCCGGAGGAATACATAAGGGACATTTTCCAGAACGATCCAGACTCCAAAAAGGAATAGGTATGTGGTACGGTAAGTAAACCGACTCCAAAACAACTCCAATGGCATTTTTTATAAGTTTTGGAATATTTAAGAATTTTAGGAAGAAAGAAGTAGTCCCAAAGTGACACGAGGACCCCACGAGAGTGGAGGGTGCGCCCACCCTTACTGGGCGCGCCCCCTGTCTCGTGGGCACCTCGTGTGCCTCCTGGACTCCGTTTTCTTGCATGTTACATATTTTGGTCGGTAAAAAATCATTATATATACCCCCGAAGGTTTTGACCACCGTATCACGCAAATATCCTCTGCTGCTTTCGTTTGCTGTTTTACATTTCAGATCTAGAGCATCATGGCGTCTCCAAGCGCTCCCAAGGACAAGTTTTTTGAGAGGTTTATCAAACCCTATCTCGCGGAGGTGCTGCAACACCCTCAAACCATGAGATGCGTGAGGGGGTGCTGCACATCCGCGACGTGGAGGGACCAAGGCGTACCGGAAGCATGGAGACAAAGCTCGAAGTCGTGGAGCGGCAAGTTTTCAAGTGCCAAGGGATGGTGGAGCATGGAATCAACGCCAACCAGATGATGATCACGGAGTTCGCCAACAACCACAAGCTGGATGCCAAAGTCATTGGGGAGACCATCTTCAAGCTTCAAGAGAAAATCGAGCACCTCCAAGCACAGATTTATGACCTGCAAAACCAGAACTGTGAGTATGAATATAGATTCAAGAGGATGAGTTTGGCTGCAGATTTAAGGATCCCAGAGACTCGATCATCCTTCTATGATGGTGAGCCTATGCCTTGGAAGACGGACGACAAGCCTACATCATCAATAACTCCTACTTCACCACCTCCGAGGACATAATCACATGGGTATGGGCACTCCCCTTGGCAACTGCCAAGCTTGGGGGAGGTGCCCCGGTATCGTATCACCATCACACTCCTATCTTTACCGTTTTATTTAGTTCGATCCTTTTAGTAGTGTCTTGATCTAGTAGATTGAAGTTTTGATATCAAGTAGTTTTGAGTTTTTCTTTGTGATCTCTTTTTGTAATCGAGTCCGTGAGCTATCTATAATAAAGATTAGTGTTGAGTCAAGGGCTTTGCTATGTTGCTATGATCTTGAGAAAGTAGAAAGAATTAAAGAGTTCATATTGATCTTATGGTTAGTGATGACTTCACATATAGAAAGTATGAGGCATAAAAATTGTTGAGAGTTGATAAACGTAGTTTTGGTCATCATTGCAATTAATAGGAAGTGATAAGGAAAGAGAGGTGCACATATAAATATATTATCTTGGACACCTTTTATGATTGGGAGCACTCATTAAGTATGACATGCTAAAGAGTTGATGTTGGACAAGGAAGACAACGTAATGGTTTATGTTTCTCACATCTCAGTTAAAGTATATTGTTATTGACCTTCCAAACGTGTTGAGCTTGCCTTTTCCCCTCATGCTAGCCAAACTCTTTGCACCAAGTAGAGATACTACTTGTGCTTCCAAATATCCTTAAACCCAGTTTTTGCCATGAGAGTCCACCATACCTACCTATGGATTGAGTAAGATCCTTCAAGTAAGTTGTCATCGGTGCAAGCAATAAAAATTGCTCTCTAAATATGTATCACTTATTAGTGCAGAGAAAATAAGCTTTGTACGATCTTGTTGTGGAAGCAATAAAAGCGACGGATTGCATAATAAAGGTCCACATACAAGGGGCAATATAAAGTGACGTTCTTTTGCATTAAGATTTTGTGCATCCAACCCTAAACGCGCATGACAACCTCTGCTTCCCTCTGCGAAGGGCCTATCTTTTACTTTATGTTTTTTACTTTATGCTTGAGTCAAGGTGATCCTCACCTTTCCCTTTTTCATTTTATCCTTTGGCAAGCTCTTCGTATTTGAAAGATCATGATATATATATCCAATTGGATGTAAGTTAGCATGGGCTATTATTGTTGACATCACCTAAAGGTGAATACGTTGGGAGGCAACACAATAAGCCCCTATCTTTCTCAAATCCGGCTGAAACTCCATAACCACAAGTATTGCGTGAGTGTTAGCAATTGTAGAAGACTACAAGATAGTTGAGTATGTGAACTTGCTGAAAAGCTCTATTGTTGACTCTTTCTGATGTTATGATAAATTGTGATTGCTTCAATGACTGAGATTATAGTTTGTTAGTTCTCAATGAAGTTTTTGAACCATACGTGATATTGTGAATTGATTGTTACTTGAGCATAAGAAATCATATGATAAATCTATATATGTTGCTGTTATAAGAATGATCATGATGCCCTCATGTCCGTATTTTTATTTTTATCAACACCTCTATCTCTAAACATGTGGACATATTTTTCGATATCGGCTTCCGCTTCAGGACAAGCAAGGTCTAAGCTTGGGGGAGTTGATACGTCTATTTTGCATCATGCTTTTATATCAATATTTATTGCATTATGGGCTGTTATTATACATTATATCTCAATACTTATGGCTATTCTCTCTTATTTTACAAGGTTTACTATGAAGAGGGGAATTGCGGGCAGCTGGAATTCTGGCTGGAAAAGGAGCAAACAATGGAAACAGATTTTGCACTGCTCCAAAAGTCCTGAAACTCCACTAAACATATTTTTGGATTTATTAAGAATTATTGAGCGAAAGAAATATATCAGGGGGCCCACACCCTGGCTAGGAGGGTGGGGAGCGCGCCCCCTCCTACTGGGCGCTCCCCCTGTCTCCTGGGCCCCCTGGTGGCCCCCCGATGTCCATCTTCTGCTATATGAGGGCTTTTACCCTGGAAAAAATCGTGGGCAAGCTTACGGGACGAAACTCCGCCGCCACGAGGCGGAACCTTGGCGGAATCAATCTAGGGCTCTGGCGGAGTTGTTCTGCCGGGGACACTTCCCTCCGGGAGGGGGAAATCATCACCAACGTCATCACCAACGATCCTCTCATCGGGAGGGGGTCATTCTCCATCAACATCTTCACCAGTACCATCTCCTCTCAAAACCCTAGTTCATCTCTTGTATCCAATCTTGTATCAAAAACACAAATTGGTACCCGTGGGTTGCTAGTAGTGTTGATTACTCCTTGTAGTTGATGCTAATTGATTTACTTGGTGGAAGATCATATGTTCAGATCCTTTATGCATATTATTACTCCTCTGATTATGAACATGAATATGCTTTGTGAGCAGTTACGTTTGTTCCTGAGGACATGGGTGAAGTCTTGCTATTAGTAGTCATGTGAATTTGGTATTCGTTCGATATTTTGATGAGATGTATGTTGTGTTTTCCTCTAGTGGTGTTATGTGAACGTCGACTACATGACACTTCACCATTATTTGGGCCTAGAGGAAGGCATAGGGAAGTAATAAGTAGATGATGGGTTGCAAAAGTGACAGAAGCTTAAACCCTAGTTTATGCGTTGCTTCGTTAGGGGCTGATTTGGATCCATATGTTTAATGCTGTGGTTAGGTTTACCTTAATACTTCTTTTGTAGTTGCGGACGCTTGCAATAGGGGTTAATCATAAGTGAGATGCTTGTCCAAGTAAGGGCAGTACCCAAGTACCGGCCCACCCACATATCAAATTATCAAAGTACCGAACGTGAATCATATGAGCGTGATGAAAATTAGCTTGACGATAATTCACATGTGTCCTCGGGAGCTCCTTTCTCATTATTAGAAATTGTCCAGGCTTATCCTTTGCTACATAAAGGATTGGGCCACCTTGCTGCACTTTATTTACTTTGTTTACTTGTTACTCGTTACTATTTATCTTATCACAAAACAATCTATCACCTATAATATCAGTGCTTGCAGAGAAAACCTTACTGAAAACCTCTTATCATTTCCTTCTGCTCCTTGTTGGGTTCGACACTCTTACTTATCGAAAGGACTACGATAGATCCCCTACACTTGTGGGTCATCAGCCGCCTCCAAGCCCTAAACTCTCTTGGGAGGGCTGATCTGGAGTCCGTTCGGGGCTCCGGAGAGGGGGATCCATCACCGTCGTCATCATCAACCATCCTCCATCACCAATTTCATGAGGCTCACTGCCGTGCGTGAGTAATTCCATCATAGGCTTGCTGGACGGTGATGGGTTGGATGAGATTTACCATGTAATTGAGTTAGTTTTGTTAGGGTTTGATCCCTAGTATCCACTATGTTCTGAGATTGATGTTGCTCTGACTTTGCTATTGTTAATGCTTGTCACTAGGGCCCGAGTGCCATGATTTCAGATCTGAACCTATTATGTTTTCATGAATATATGTGATTTCTTGATCCTATCTTGCAAGTCAATAGTCACCTATTATGTGTTATGATCCGACAACCCCAAAGTGACAATAATCGGGACCACTCTCGGTGATGATCGTAGTTTGAGGAGTTCATGTATTCACTAAGTGTTAATGCTTTGGTCCGGTACTCTATTAAAAGGAGGCCTTAATATCCCTTAGTTTCCAATAGGACCCCGCTGCCACGGGAGGGTAGGACAAAAGATGTCATGCAAGTTATTTTCCATAAGCACGTATGACTATATTCGGAATACATGCCTACATTACATTGATGAACTCGAGCTAGTTCTGTGTCACCCTATGTTATAACTATTTCATGAGGAATCACATCTGGCATAATTATCCATCACTGATCCAATGCCTATGAGCTTTTGACATATTGCTCTTTGCTTAGTTACTTTGCCGTTGCCACTGTTACAGTTACTACAAAACTGCTATTGTTACTTTTGCTACTATTACCGTTACTTCCATACTACTTTGCTACTAAATACTTTGCTACAGATATTAAGTTATCCAAGTGTGGTTGAATTGACAACTCAACTGCTAATACTTGAGAATATTTTTTGGCTCCCCTTGTGTCGAATCAATAAATTTGGGTTGAATACTCTACCCTCGAAAACTGTTGCGATCCCCTATACTTGTGGGTTATCAAGACTATTTTCAGGCGCCGTTGCCGGGGAGCATAGCTCTATTCTTTGAGTCACTTGGGATTTATATCTGTTGATCACTATGAGGAACCTGAAAGACGAAAGAACTAATATTTATCCCTCAACTACGAGGGGAGGTAAGGAACTGCCATCTAGCTCTGCACTTGATTCTCCTTCTGTTATGAGTAAGCTTGCGACACCTAAACCTGCTTCTGCTATTAATTCTAATATGTTGCATGTTATTGATGATGCCACTTCTGGTATGCATGATACTTATGATGAAACTACTTCTGTGCTTGATACTACTGTGCCATTAGGTGAATTTCTTGATGAACAACTTGCTAGGGCTAGAGAGAATGACATTCTTGAAAATGAAATTATTGATGAAAGTGATGATGAAGATTCTCCCCCTAAATATGAATTGCCTGTTGTGCCTGAGGGTTATGTTATGGATGAAGAAACTGCTAGAGATTTTCTTGCTTGCAATGATAGATCTGATCTTAAGAAGTTATTAGCTAAGTTGAAAGAAAAGTCTCTGAATGCTAGAATGAAATATGACCCTGCTTTTGCTACTTCACCTATCTGTGTTACTGATAAGGATTATGATTTCTCTGTCGATCCTGAGATAATTACTTTGGTTGAATCTGGTCCTTTCTATGGCTATGAATCTGAAACTGTTGTGGCATATCTTACTAAATTGAATGATATCCCACCCTATTCACTAATGATGAGAAAACTTGCTACTACTATATCCCTAAGATATTTCTGTTCTCATTAAAGGGTGATGCTAAAACATGGTTTAATTATCTTGATCCTGGTTGTGTGCGTAGTCCCCAGGATATGATTTATTACTTCTCTACTAAATATTTCCCTGCTCATAAGAAACAAGATGCTTTAAGGGAAATATATAATTTTGTGCAAATTGAAGAAGAGAGTCTCCCACAAGCTTGGGGGAGGCTTCTCCGATTACTTAATGCTTTACCTGATCATCCTCTTAAGAAAAATTAAATACTTGATATCTTTTATAATGGACTAAGCGATGCTTCCAGAGACCATCTGGATAGTTGTGTTGGTTGTGTTTTTAGGGAAAGAACTGTTGATCAAGATGAATTGTTATTGAATAATATGTTGACTAATGAGAACAATTGGACCCTTCCTGAGCCAACTCCTAATCCAACTCCGAAGAAAAGAGGTGTTCTATTTCTCAGTCCTGAAGATATGCAAGAGGCAAAGAAATCTATGAAAGAAAAAAGGTATTAAAGCTAAAGATGTTAAGAATTTACCTCCTGTTGAAGAAATACATGGCCTTAATATACCACCTATTGAAGAAATACATGGTCTTGATAACCCGACACAGGCAGTGAAGGTAAATTCTCTCTATAGATATGATAAAGCTGAAATCCCGTCTACTAAGTTTGCTAGCCAATGCTTGGATGAGTTTGATGACTTTATGGCTAAACAAGAAAATTTCAATGCTTATGTTGGTAGACAATTGAAAACTAATGCTTATATGATTGGACACTTGAGTGATTATATGTCTAGACTTAAGAATGAACTTAAACTTACTAGTAAACATGCTTCTATGGTTACCACTCAAGTAGAACAAGTTCTTAAAGCTCAAAATGATTTTCTCAATGAATTAAATGATAAGAGAAATGATAATGTTGTTAGAGTTATGACAAGAACGGGTAAAATGACTCAGGAACCTTTGTATCTTGAGGGTCACCCTAAGAGAATTGAGCAAGATTCTCAGATAAATAATGTAGATGCACCTAGTAAGAAGAACGGGCGCGGTAGTACCGTGGGCTCTGGCCAGGCTTAGCAGCATGAGCGGAAGTAGGGGCGGATGTAATTTTTACATCCGCGCCCTACGCGGTAGTACCGCTCTTCGTGTCTTGATAGTACCGTGCTTGGATTTTTTGCGCAGTCCTCCTCGGCGAAGTAGGTGCAAGTAATTTTTTACTTCCGTGCTTTCTCTGCGGCTAGTGTTGCCTGCCTTACGGTAGTACCGTAGGGGCGCGCGGTAGTACCGCTCCGGCGGTTCTACCGTTCGTTGCCCTGTGCAACAGGCCTTCATCTGGCCAGTGCTGCACTTGCGGTAGTATCAACCTGCAGCGGTAGTACATGACCGATCAGCGGTAGTACCGCAGCTCCGTGCGGTAGTACCGCGTCGTGTGGGCTGAGTGAGGGGATAACGGTTGGTTTTTCTCCCCACCTATAAAGGGGGTCTTCTTCCCCCTTGAGACCCATTCTTTTTAGCTCGTGTTCTTCCCCCATTGTTGACCTTCTTCGAGCTTGCTAACTCTCACTCCCTCCAATGATTCTTGCTAGTTCTTGATGGAAAAGAGAGAGGAGATCTAGATCCACGTTTCCACCAATCACTTTCTCCTCTAAGTGAGGGGAACCCCTTGGATCTAGATCTTGGAGTTCTTCGTGTTTTTCTTTCGTTCTTCCTCTCACTTTCCTCCCTAGCATTAGTTGCTTTGGTGGGATTTGGGAGAGAAGGACTTGGGCACTCCGTGTGCCCTTGCCATTGCATTTGGTGCATCGGTTTGAGTTCTCCACGGTGATACGTGGAAGTGAAGTTTGAGAAGCTTATACTCTTGGGTGTTTGGGCACCCTAGAGCTTGTTCCTCTTGGGTGCCTTGGCGCCCTAGACGATTGGTGGTGTTCGGAGCTCAATCATTGTGGTGTAAAGCTCCGGGCAAGCGTCGGGGTCTCCAATTAGGTTGTGGAGATCGCCAAGCAATTTGATCTGCAGTGACCGCCCCAAGGGTTGCCAAAGTGTACGGGTTCGGTGACCGCCCCAAGGGTTGCCATTTGTACGGGTTCGGTGACCGCCCTCAAGGGTCCCTTAGTGGAATCACGACATCTTGCATTGTGCGAGGGCGTGAGGAGATTACGGTGGCCCTAGTGGCTTCTTGGGGAGCATTGTGCCTCCACATCGCTCCAAACGGAGATTAGCATCCGCAAGGGTGTGAACTTCGGGATACATCGCCGTCTCCGCGTGCCTCGGTTATCTCTTACCCGAGCTCTTTACTTATGCACTTTACCTTGTGATAGCCATATTGGTTCTTGTCATATATCTTGCTATCACCTAGTAGTTTATCTTGCTTATCATAAGTTGTTGGTGCACATAGGTGAGCCTAGTTGTTGTAGGTTTTGTGCTTGACAAATTAACCGCTAGGTTTATTCCGCATTTGTTCAAGCCTAAACCGTAATTTTTTTAAAGCGCCTATTCACCCCCCCTATAGGCGACATCCACGACCTTTCAACTACCTTACTGATTACTTTGTGAGAAGGTTTAAATTCACATCTTCGCGTAATTCTCACAATGTTTTATTTGATCTTTATGATAAATCATATACCATGGACCTAGAAGATTTTACTACTGCTGTAAACTCCCGCAGTGGGGCAATGTCAATGAACCTCGCAAATCTGAATATAAAGACTTTCTTGCTAGTATCACCGTGGGAGAATCCAGAGAAATAGCACAAGCTACCATAGGGAGCATTCATTTTCCTGCTATAAATTATTTTACTATCTTTATAGGTAGATGCATAAATGGTAAAGTTGAAGCTTGTCACATGTGTATTAGGTGATAAACAATATAACTTGGGGGCAATTGTTGCACGAAGGTTGCATAATAATGGTTTAGATGGACACTTGTTTGGAGGGATTTATGCAACCCGTGTGGCTAATTATCTTGGTATGCCCATACATGGAAGTGATAGGGAGTTGCCTCCTGCTTATCTAGGTTATAATGCCATGGTTAACCATCAGTTTCTAGAGAGAAATGAACAGTTCCTACAGTACCGAGTAATCTTTGATAGACGTCGCACTATCCATGTTGCTCTCCCTGCTCCTGGTTTCTTTAACTTTCAGGCAAAAAGGAGATGTATTATAACTAGGGAGGAGGCGGACGAGTACGAGAGGAGGACGGAGGCAGCTCGCCTCCAAGCTGCAGCTCGTGAGGCAGTAGCTGCTGCATCCCAGTACGACCCCAGCCACCACTTTGATCCATGGGCATAGACCAACTTAGGCCAAAAGCCTAAGCTTGAGGGAGTACGTATTTCTCACCGACATTACATTCATGTTCACACACTCATTCTAGTTGTCGGTGCTCATACTTTTTCATTGTACTATCCATGCTAGTTTATTTTCTTTTTCTAGCTTTCTTTTTGTGTGTTTGAATAACCTTAAGAGAAACCAAAAAAAATAGTTGTAGCTTTTAGCTAGTTTACTCTCCATGCCTGTAGTAGTAGTAATTAAAAGAAAACCCAAAAAGATTTCTCGTTCTTCTTTTGCTTGTTGGGAGCTTTCCCGTGTAAATAGTTTTATTTCTTTTCTTTTCTTTGGGGGTCGAGAGGAGAAGACGATGATGAAAATGTTGAGTGGATCTCATATGCATTATTGTTGATTTAACCAAGAGCCCATATTACCTTGTCTTCTCCCTTGAATCGAAGGCTTGCAGATTCCAACTTAGTCCAATGCACGTGCACTATTATTATTATCCACACCGTTCGATTAGGTGCAAGTGAAAGGCAATAATGACGATATATGATGGACAGATTGAGATGAGAGAAGCTGGTATGAACTCGACCTCTCTTGTTTTTGTAAATATGATAGTTCTTCGTTCCTGATTCAGCCTATTATGAATAAACATGTTTGCAATGACAACTAGAGATTATAGTTGCTTATGCCATGCTTAATTAGCTAGGAGCTTATAATGGTTTACCTTGCGTGCCAACATGCTATTAAAATGGTTGTGATGTGGTATGATAGGGTGGTATCCTCCTTTGAATGATTCGAGTGACTTGACTTGGCACATGTTCACGCATGTAGTTGAAACAAAATCAACATAGCCTTCACGATATGCATGTTCATGACTGTTGTCGCTCTCTAGTTGGTCGCTTCCTAGTCTCTTTCTAGCCTTCACTTGTACTAAGCGGGAATACTGCTTGTGCATCCAAAATCCATAAACCCCAAAGTTATTCCATATGAGTCCACCATACCTTCCTATATGCGGTATCTACCTGCCGTTCCAAGTAAATTTGTATGTGCTAAACTCCAAACGTTCAAATGAAATTCTGTTTTGTACGCTCGAACAGCTCATGTATCAACTAGGGTTGTCTGTATCTTCCATGCTAGGTGGGTTATTATCAAGAGGAGTGGACTCCGCTCCTCACTCACAAGAAAATGGCTGGTCATCGGGATGCCCAGTCCCATGCTCAAATTAAATCAAAATAATTAAAAAAAACTCCCCCAGGATTGTTGTTAGTTGGAGGCACCCGTTGTTTTGGGCAAGCCATGGATTGATGCCTGTTGGGGGTGGGGGAGTATAAACTTTACCATTCTATTTTGGTACCACCTATAATGTGTGTAGCATGGAAGATATCGAGATCTCTTGGTTGTTATGTTGACAATGAAAGTATACCGCTCAAAATGTTATTTATCTCTATTTCAAAATCGAGCTCTGGCACCTCTACAAATCCCTGCTTCCCTCTATGAAGGGCCTATATATTTACTTTTATGTTGAGTCATCACCCTCTTATTAAAAAGCACCCGTTGGAGAGCACCGCTGTCATTTGCATGCATTACTATTAATTTAAATTGAGTATGACTATGACTAGATCTCTTTTACCATGAATTACAATGTTTAGTCAGTCCTTGATCTTCAGAGGTGCTCTGCATTCATGTTTTGCAGTCTCAGAAAGGGATAGCGAGATACCATCTTGTTATATCATATTATGATTGTTTTGAGAAAGTTTTTGTCATCCAAGATTTATTATTATTGCCCTCTAGTTGATTATGCCATTGATATGAGTAAACATGAGACCTAAGAGTTATTGTGAATATGGTTAGTTCATAATTTTTGCTGAAAACTTGAATGCTGGCTTTACATATTTGCAACAACAAGAGCAAATAGAGTTTGTAAATTTTTTTCTTTATCACTTTCAGTTTGTCAACTGAATTGCTTGAGGACAAGCAAATGTTTAAGCTTGGGGGAGTTGATACGTCTCCGTCGTATAAACTTTTCCAAACACTTTTGCCCTTGTTTTGGAATCTAACTTGCATGATTTGAATGGAACTAACCCGGACTGACGCTATTTTCAGCAGAACTGCCATGGTGTTATTTTTGTGCAGAAATAAAATTTCTCGGAATGACCTGAAAATCCACAGAGCAACTTTTTGGAAATAATAAAAAATACTGGCGAAAGAATCAGCACCAGGGGGCCCACACCCTGTCCATGAGGGTGCCCCCTAGGGCGCCCCCTGCCTCGTGGGCCCCCTGGGGCTCCACCGACCTCAACTCCAACTCCATATATTCACGTTCGGGGAGAAAAAAAATCAGAGAGAAGGATTCATCGCGTTTTACGATACGGAGCCGCCGCCAAGCCCTAAACTCTCTCGGGAGGGCTGATCTGGAGTCCGTTCGGGGCTGCGGAGAGGGAGATCCATCGTCGTCGTCATCATCAACCATCCTCCATCACCAATTTCATGATGCTCACCGCCGTGCGTGAGTAATTCCATCGTAGGCTTGCTGGACGGTGATGGGTTGGATGAGATTTACCATGTAATCGAGTTAGTTTTGTTAGGGTTTAATCCCTAGTATCCACTATGTTCTGAGATTGATGTTGCTATGACTTTGCTATGCTTGATGCTTGTCACTAGGGCCCGAGTGCCATGATTTCAGATCTGAACCTATTATATTTTCATGAATATATGTGAGTTCTTGATCCTATCTTGCAAGTCTATAGTCACCTATTATGTGTTATGATCCGACAACCCCGAAGTGATAATAATCGGGACCACCCTCGGTGATGACCGTAGTTTGAGGAGTTCATTTATTCACTGAGTGTTAATGCTTTGGTCCGGTACTCTATTAAAAGGAGGCCTTAATATCCCTTAGTTTCCAATAGGACCCCGCTGCCATGGGAGGGTAGGACAAAAGATGTCATGCAAGTTCTTTACCATAAGCATGTATGACTATATTCGGAATACATGCCTACATTACATTGATGAACTGGAGCTAGTTCTGTGTCACCCTATGTTATAACTATTACATGAGGAATCGCACCCGGTATAATTATCCATCACTGATCCAATTCCTACGAGCTTTTCACATATTGCTCTTTGCTTAGTTACTTTGCCGTTACATCGTTATAATTACTACAAAACTGCTATCACATTTTTACTTTTGCTATCAATTACTTCCATTCTACTTTGCTACTAACTACTTTGCTGCAGATACTAAGTTATCCGGTGTGGTCGAATTGACAACTCAACTGCTAATACTTGAGAATATTCTTTGGCTCCCCTTGTGTCGAATCAATAAATTTGGGTTGAATACTCTACCCTCGAAAACTGTTGCGATCCCCTATACTTGTGGGTTATCATGTGTGCCATGGCAGAAGAGGGGGAGGAAGGGGATGCCATGGGGACGCGGATTAATATTTTCCCCATGGGGACTCGGCTCCACCTCTCCCATCCTATGCTCCTCTCCATTGCGCGAGGCGGACACCATGGAGGCGGCAGCAGAAGGGCTGCCCGCGCAGGAGGAGCCGTGCAGACAACGACGATGCATCATCCAATGGATCGATTTGTCCCATGAAGGTTGTCACTCTCCTTCCCATCATCTCTCCCTCAGCACCACATCCTCATCTCCTTCCCCCGCTAGTTCTTCAAGAAGCTTTGACAAATCATGTGAGTTGAAATACCGTCCAAAATATAAGCTCAGGTCCAATGGAGTCTTCCCACCCTGTAATGTGCAAACGTAAATACAAACAATTTATGAGTTCAGAGTTTGGGCATCATCTTTTGGTCCTCAGGTAACATAACGCATCAACCCATGTAGTTTAGATAGTAGTTTATGAGTTCAGAGTAAAGAGCAAGATATGCATCACATGAATGGTGGTCTAGATAGAACGCCAAGATTCAGAAGTTGTACATTGGATATGAACATTTCTCAAGGCATCTGTCGAAAATTTGTGACATAGCATACAATGGTATGAAAATGTACACTGAATAGGACCTGAGCGCCTAAGAAGCAAAGATCATAGATCCAAAAACATTAAATCAAAAGGGCCATGCATTGGTTCTTCTTGTCTGATCAGCACCATTGACAAGCAATATCTTTGTTATATCTTGATTTCTACTCTGTACCGCTAAATGCAGTGGTGTCCGGCCATCCTGCACGACAGGAAAAATGTGAGAAAATAACTTATTGTCTCAGAATGGTTGAGCTGGTATGAGAAGTGTGCCCTTTAAACTTACAACATCAACAACGGTTTGCAGGGCACCAACTTGAACTGCATAATGTAATGGTGTGGCTCCATCCTGCAAATGGGGCAGATGAGGTGCGCATAGGTTTCTTTTTCATCAGGTTTTACTAGCTTGAGTTTAGTTTCATTTTCACATTACTTCTCTTCTATATGGGTTGGAGTGGGAGTTATGATATTCTTTTTCAGGGTACGACTATCTGAATGAGTACTAAGTAAATGATTATATATTTATATTTATAAACAAAAGAGGAAAAAAGAGAGTCAATACAGACCTGACCTGCGGGAAAGCATACGTGGTGATATGCACTGGTTCCTTTTCATTCCGAATTACTTGTTGAACCATTTACACTTATCCATCTTGGTGTAAGAATGTGCATGTACGTGTTTATTTAGTTATTTGGTTTATGTCAAGCTATGTGTCAACCTTCTCCTTACTTATGCTTCTTCCACAAGCATAATTTTTGCTTGCACATTATAATTACCAAATGCATAAGTTTTGCTTGCAGGCTACATTCTGTCATATGGTATCTGACATGCAGAATCAAGATACCGTATATTGATAGTGACCCATATCTTACTTAGATCTATTTGAAGCAACATTTCCATTATTATCTACCGTTACCACTAAAGCGGTTTCAAAGGAAACAGAGTGAATTGACCAATGTTTCTATACATACGCTGATAGCTCATCCAACATGATTGAATAAGTTTACATAATGTTCTCAAACACTTGTATGCCATTATTTTAGAGGTAGGAGTTTTTAATTATGTTACATCCTGTTCTTATGACAAAATAATAAATCCTAAGAATTATCCCTGGTGTAAATACATCATTTCGTTTACTGGTTGTGGGTCTGCAATGGGTGTTGGAGGAGATATATTGTGCAGGTTTAGGGATACCTCTTGCCAAGGTTATATTATTCTAGGTTTTGGCGAAATACAAAAATATATAATAGGTAAATAAAGCTCAGTTCTTCACTCAAATAATTATGAATACCAATACAGTAAAGGTATGATGTACGTTGTCAAATAATATTTTATAATTCTTTGGTAAAATCACTGAAAACTAATGGATTGTGTTCTCTAATTTATTACAGTTATCTTTGTTTTAGATTGGGTGTTAATATAAAACATATCCATGTATTGATGGATTCACATTTGAAGGGAAAATACTAAAAACGGAAGGCGACATATTCAATAGTTTCTTCTCTCATTATTCACAATCTAAACTTGGGGAGTGTCTAAAAGAAATCATGGCATGATTTACTCCCTTTATTGTTGATTTGTTCAATTTCATATCATCAGTGTTGCCCTAGGTTCGAATGAAAAAATCTGGAGCCTCGCTCTGAAGGTCCAAGGAGGTGGAAGCACCAATAATGCCCTCGACAGAGCTGCTCAATTGGATTTCAATCCAAGGATGACATCCAAGAAAAGGTCATTATTCACAATCTAAACTTAGTGAGTGTCTAAAAGAAATCATGGCATGACTTGTTCCCTTTATTGTTGATTTGTTCAATTTCATATCATCTGTGTTGCCCTAGGTTCGCATGAAAAAATCTAGAGCCTTGCTCTGAAGTTCCAAGGAGGTGAAAGCACCAATAATGCCCTCAACAGAGCTGCTCAATTGGATTTCAATCCAAGGATGACATCCAAGAAAAGGCACTACAAGAAATATGTCAACTAGTGACCTTCTGTCAGTGACCCTGGAAGAATTGGTCATAGATCTATGACCATTTCAGACCAATTGGTCAAAAGCTGTTCGGGGGGCTCCAAACCCTAAACCATTTGCGACCATTTTGGTCAGAAAGGTCGTAATTTCCTTACACGAAATGGTCACAAAGAAAACAGTGCTAGTCCATTTGCCTTATTTCTAGTCATTAATGACCAATATAGATGGTCATAGCCTTGTAGATTGTGGTGGGTTGTGATGACTAGGCGCCATCTCATCGGGCTTTGCCTATGTGTCATGTCCATGTGGCAGTTTTGCCCTAGGTTGTGAAGCAACCTATATTTCTGATATTCAAAATTCCCAAAAATTCTCATAAATGTTTTGGACATATCTTCATCAAATATGTCAAAAACATTCCTTGCCTAGTTCAAAAATAATTGAAAATATTCATTTTCCTATTCTGCTCAAAGCGACACTTTGTGAAGGAAGTACCACTTTGGCATGTCCAAATGGTATCCATTTTCTCTGATGCTTTCCTATGCCCAAATAACCATCCTCCACCAAATGCCAGCTCAATATTCATTATTTTGAGCCCGGCTTCAACATTCAGATTTATGTCCAAAGGTGGTACTTTGTAAAGCAAGTACCACCTAGGCTCCTCCTTTTGAGGTGAAAATTTGTGAAGACGGTCTTCTTAGTAACCGATCATCCTCGGAAAAAACTCACGCCCATTAGCCATGTGCATTTCCGTGCATCGCTAATCAAACACTTGGCTGCTTATTCATGTTTGAGCATTGATCGGTCTCCTCGTGAGAATATTATGTTGTGATTTTCTTCCTAGCACCTACCTGGGGAGTGCCCAACCCACTAGACATGCCTAGGCCGCCCAGAACACATGGCAACGGCACGGTCACGTGGTGACCACACGGCGGGCATGCGAGTTTACGCGCTCTAGAGTTGGGGCCCTCGGCCACCATCCAAACCTCGACGTATCACCACCAAACCATGTATTTATGATTAAATAGGTACTTATGTAATTAGAAATGATTTTAGGAAAAAATAAATGGCAAACTATGAGGCAGCTGTAGTTCAAATTTGACCCGCTGCCAACTAAATCGGCGGGAATTTGTCTTTTTCACCAGAGGTGGATCAAAACTTTTTACACCCAACCATTTTGTCAATTGTGCATTAAATATGGCCTAGTATTTTATAAAATTGATTTGGTCCAATTTTGCAACAAATATATGGTAGGCCCTTCATAAAAAAAACTCATTTTAGGCACTCGGAAAATGGAAAATAAATTTTCTGTGCAAAGAAAATGAAAACTTCCTTAGGAAACATTGTTTGCCATTCCAAGATGCACCCTTGTGCACAATATGAGATCATTTGAATAAACTATGCCATGAATGTGGCCATAAGATTGATCATTTGGCTTAAAAGCCAAGAATCTTCACGCATGATAGCTCATTTCTGAGAACACTTTTTAAAAATAATTTCCGTATTACAAGTTTATTATTTTTCCTGCAAACTTGGTCACATATAATGACACAATGCGAAGGTTTTCCAACTTTTTGATTTTTTTTGAATTTTTTACGCCCGTTTCAAAATGCGGTCAAAACGGCGGGCTTGACCGTTCCTAGCGAGTGCTTGAATCTTGGAAAACTTTTGATGTTTCTCTGATTAAATAGATACTAATGTACCTAGAAATGATTTTTGGAAAAAAATAAATAGCAAACTATGAGGCAGCTGCAGTTCAAATTTGACCCGCTTCCAACTGAATCGGTGGGAATTTGTCTTTTTCACCAGAGGTGGATCAAAACTTTTTACACCCAACCATTTGGTCAATTGTGCATTAAATATGGCGTAGTATTTTATAAAATTGATTAGGTCCAAATTTGCAACAATTATTTGGTAGGTCCTTCACAAAAAAACCTCATTTGGGGCACTCGGAAAATGGAAAATGGCTCTTGTGTGCAATGAAAGTGAAAACTCCCTTAGGAAACATTGTTTGGAATTCCAATATGCACCCTTGTGCAGAATATGAGATCATTTTAACAAACTATGCATTTGGCCATAAGATTGATCATTTGGCTTGAAAGCCATGAATCTTCACGCATGATAGCTCATTTCTGAGAACACTTTCTTAAAATAATTTCCGTATTACAAGTTTATTATTTTTCCTGGAAACTTGGTCATATATAATGACACATTCTGAAGGTTTTCCAATTTTTTGATTTTTTTGATTTTTTTATGCCCGTTTGAAAATGCGGTCAAAACGACGGGAATGGCCGTTCCTAGCTAGTGGTTGAATCTTATAATTTTTTGGTGTTTCTCGGATTAAATAGATACTTATGTACCTAGAAATGATTTTTTGAAAAAATAAAGAGCAAACTATGAGGTAGCTGAAGTTCAGATTTAACCCGCTTCCAGCTGAATCGGCGCAAATTTGTCTTTTTACCAGAGGTGGATCAAAAATTTTTACACCCAACCATTTGGTCAATTATGCACTAAATATGGCCTAGTATTTTATAAAAATGATTTGGTGCAATTTTGCAATAATTATTTGGTAGGTTCTTCACAAAAAAACATCATTTGGGGCACTCAAAAAATGATTAAAAATAGCTAGAAAGATGAGAAATGCGTACAAATTGGTCCTTATCCATAAAATGTGGTCTAACTCTAGTGAAAATTTATGTGGTACCCTTTTGCAAAATATTTTTGATAGCTACTTCACAAAATCCCTCTAGTAGTTTTACTTGGAAACTCTTTTAAATCACTGATTTTCCGAACCAATCAGAACCATTCCCACGGATCGATGACATGGCACTCATCCATTCATCCATCCATCTCACCATCCCACATCCATCCGTCCATCTATCTATAGAAAAAATAAAAAAATAATGAAAAAGAGATACCCCACCGCAGCACAAACCCTAGCTCACATCACACCCCTTCCAACATCGCACCCTTCTCCCCCCATCTGCTCGCCGCCGCCGCCACCTCCCGATCCAATCTCACCCCGCCGCCTCCCGATCCACCGCCGACCTCGCCGTCCTCCTCACTCACCGCGGACCTTGCCGTCCTCCTCACCCACCGCTGCCGACCTCGTCCCTCCCTCCCCTCACTATCTCTCCCTCGTCTCACTTCACCGCGAGCCCCGCAACCCAATCCGTCCGCCATGGCGCTGTCGGTGCCTTGCCGCCGTCGCTGCCCCGTCTCCTCCCCCTCCCCGCTCCACCGCTCTGCTCACGGCCACGGCGCCTCCTCTCTCCTCCCTCCTCCCACGCCGCCGCCTCCCTCCGCTCGGGCCCCAGCTCCTCCCGGTGGGCCTTGGCGGCAGCGTCTTGAGTCTTGGCGCCAGCGGTGGGGCGGGTGGAGGAGGAGTCCCGTCTGAGGTGCTCGGCGTGGCGCCGTCCACCGCGCCCGCCGAGATCAAGCAGCGTCTGGCGCCTCGCGCTCAAGTACCACCCGGGGCGTCAACAAGGAGGTGCGGTGCTCCCTGCTCTTCATATCCAGGCGGAGGATTCATCGATGGAAGTAGCTTGATAGGAGGCTTTCTTGTGAGTTACGCTTCATTGCGGCGAATGCTCGGGAGAAGTTTCGAGGATCAAGCATGCGTACAACACGCCGATGAACTCGGAGAGCCGATCCAAGTACGCGAGAAGCGGCAGCCCTGATTCTTCGTGGTCTCCCGGAAAAGAAGCCGGTGATGCGAAGAGGATTTCTATGGGTTTGGTACTGAAATCTCCTCTCTTCTCTTCTGCTCTAACAAACTTCTAGGAATTTTATGCTGGTCAGTGAACTGAAATGGATGTCTGACCATTGGTTGATCGTTGATGCGGTGGTACACTCTGCTAGTGCTAGTGCCATTTCATTGCAGTTTTCTACTAAGGAACTACTTGTAGATTCAGTTTCTATTGCAGTTTTGAATCTGCTGGTAGATAAGATAGTTATCTTGAGATATAACATGTTTGATCGATCGGTAAAAAATGTCTATTTTGTTGACGCCACTTGGTTCCTGGTTTTGCGAGGATTTCCTTAAAGACACGCAAATGTAATTTCAGAAGCTGGGAGGTGGCCGAACTCGAGTAGAAACCTAACAACTGTGGGAAGAACTGTCGATAAGTCATCTTTACGATCAAGCTTTGATTTACCTATCAAAATTTCCTCTCTCTACAACTAACCCCTTCTCCCTCGCCTTGTGGATGCAGATCCGT
Source organism: Aegilops bicornis (assembly GCA_021605145.1). Classification (NCBI taxonomy): domain Eukaryota; kingdom Viridiplantae; phylum Streptophyta; class Magnoliopsida; order Poales; family Poaceae; genus Aegilops; species Aegilops bicornis. The sequence continues at coordinate 75,674,830 of CM038671.1, read as the reverse complement.
CGAGGGATACATCATCACCGGAATGTAGTCCTGGGTGCAGTCCTCCCTCAGGCCACAACACCCACACTTGATTGACTCTATCTCCATTGCTGCCGGCTATGGCTATTGTTCTGTGGTGTGTTGTGTTGTGTTGAACTGACCTTGGTTGGCTTCTTGGGAGGCTATTTGTAGGGGAGGATGTTATTACGGTTGTGAGGGCAGGGGTGGGGATGGGAATTTAGGTTGTTGTTACTTGGTAGTACACAGTGAAGTCTAGTTGATTTTTCATATGGTATACCTTGTTATCGATTGTCATTTGCTTCCTAAACCACCTCATCAAAGATTTCAAAGGCTCTCATTTTTCTGCATTACAAAAACTTGTAGTGCTGACCCCACAAGTACTTAGCATTTCTAAATGTGTCTATTTCTTTTGCTACCCTAGGTTTACCCCTAAGCTACAAAAACTTTAAAACGGTCTGTGGGCAAGTGGGTTGGTAAATATAGAAGATGTAGAGATGTAGAACTGAAGCTTGGTACTTAGCCATTTAATTTATAGGTACTTAGTCTTACCTACACAATGAATTGTAGTTTTTTGTCATATGGCATAGCTTATTAGCATTGCTTTGCTCTTTATTTCAAGCGAATGCAAATTCTTTGCTACACAATGAATTTTGCTTTGGTTCCTGAGTTCCTGACTAGTGAAGACACAAACTCTTATTTATATCATTATTTACTGAATGTTATTGTATTATTTTTGTTGAACTAATCTTGTCTGAATCATCCCTCTTCTGTAGGTCTTTATGAAGCTTTGGAACTGAGGGACGATATATGGATCTGACTACTTGGGAAAGGGTGTTTCCAAGGCTCCATTTGAGCGAATTTTATATTAGCGTGGATAACAAATTCCTGAGCTATAGTCTTGAGTAATTCTGTTACCTAGTTAGTGTTGGTGTAGTCTACCGTCGCTCACATCTTTTGGTCTGACATATCTGCAGTGTTACTGTGTTACCTTCTTTGCCGTGTTGCCACGACATTTCTGCATGGTTGTTTTGTGCTGTTGGCCTAATTAAACAAGATAAATATGTATACTTCTTTGAGATAGAAGTTCCATGCATGTTTATGAGGCACAAATTCTTTGAGATAACCATAACTGTACTTCAAAAGTAAACATTAGCATCTTAAATAATCAGCTTTCTTGATGTAGGAGTAGTAGAAACTCCATGGTTGATCCTGATTCTTTGGACATGGGAGATGTATCTTTTGCATTTCAATTACATAGCGATTACTATGTAATGAAACAGGTTTATTCTTATATTCTTGGTTGTATACTTTGGAGATTTACCATGCAACATCTTTCATCTAGTAGTAGTACTACTACTGGTTTATGTATAGCCATATACATTTAGTACCTATTGCAATTTTCATTTCTAAGATCAATTTGGTATCCCAGGTCCTTCAACACTGTCTTCTTTGTTCCTGACTATAAAAATTGATGCATTTGCCCTGTTCTAAAGTGGAAAATCATTGATAGCTTGTACTACTCATCTATTCTGTTAACTTGAACTGCGGTCTTTGGTACTTGTCATTTGCAAAATACATCTCAATTTTCGCTGTTATGAGAATGTTATATGCATGGTTTCGTGTTAAATCTGAAGTTCTGCAGCAAATTTTCATTGTTATGAGAATTTTATATTCACTGATTCACTTGATTATGTTTCTAATTTTTCATAATTTATTATTTGCAGATGCTGGCTTTCATTCTTCAAAAGTTGGGTGTACATGAGCTCTAGGAAGAAGAATCCCGAAGAAAAACCACACCCATCAATGCGTTTTAGCTCACTGGAGATAGTTGTGTGTGAAGCTAGTTATGTGTATATTAGTTGTATTTTATAGCTGAATACCATAATTGTACTATGCTTGGCTGTTGTATGAAATATTAAGCCTTATTGGCTCTGTTTGAATCAAATTATGTAATTGCACAAATATAGAACCAATGTGTGGTACGGAAAGAGTGATCCTGCTAATTGATTCCCATTTGACTAGTGGGACCTACTTTAAAATGAAAAAGAAAAAGAAAATTGACAATTGGACTGGAAAAAGGCCGAGGCCCAAAAAACGTATACTATAAAAGACTGTGGCCCAAAAATAAATGGATGTTGGGCTTGGCCCATGTAGCTGACCCAAATTGAAAGGGGAAAGCAATAAATAGGCTGAATTAATGGGCTCGGCCCATGTAAAACGCCGAATTGGACCGGGCCGAATCTTGTGCCACATTAGCTTGCCACGCTGGATGCCTACGTGGCCTAGGGAGGTTGCTAGTGACCAAAACGCCACAGTGGACATATTTTGGTCATAAACGTCTTCGACCATTCCAGAAGAAAGGTCGCTATAGTCAGTTTACGACCGCCAGCTTTTGACCTTCTATTTTTGGTCACAAAAAGGTCGCAAATGAAAAACAATGACCTTTCAGTGACCAATAGTCAAGGTCACAAGTTGACATATTTCTTGTAGTGAGGTACCCAACTTCCTTTATTGTTTTAACCTCCCATACTAGAGTAGTTGTATATGGTGCACTTGGCAGTGATATTCTCAAGGAATTCCAAGATGATGGGCTGCATTTTGCACTGAAATTGTGAGGTCAGGCTCAAAAAGATATAGTGCTTACCGGCGGTGATGACGACAATGACGAAGACTGGCCCGGGAACTAGGATAGTGGATGCATTGAGCTAAGGTGAAGATCGGCCACTCCATCCACGATCATTGTTTTTATCTTCTTTTTGTGGATATGATTTGTATTCCTTATCAATGTGATGTTAGAACCAAGATGCATGTGTCATTTGTTCCATCAAGTGTGTAATGAACTTTCAATTCCGTTCCTGATGATGTAAAATCCCAATTGCGATATGCCTATTATGCAATAACACTACAGACTATAAAAAGGAAAGTGGAAGGGGCGCCCCCACCTGGCACCGCCCAACTTTCTCTTAGGCGGCGCGACCGGGTGGCGCCCCAAACACTAGTACACATACAAATCTAATCATATCATACACATGCAAATAGTCTCATTAAATCATGTCATCATCATATATATAATCATCATCAAACACAAAATGATGTCTCTCGTCATCATATCGAAATAGCGATACAAGTTATGACATGCCTCAAATAATTGCAACTACATTGTCATCCATCTAAACAATGATGTAGAAGAGAAGAGCTATCACTATGAGTGAGAGCGGAACTATGCAGTACATGAGGCGGAGGTTCTGATTCCTCTCTCACGCTAGCGTGAACCTCAAGTAACTAGCTTCTGCTTCTTGTCTGCTATCGAACCCTTTATGACTAGCGCCCGAGAACCACTTCACTTGCGTTTGACACTCGGGCCATTTATCGTACACTCCTGGAACCTTCCGTATGTAGACGACATATATCACTTCTTCACCATCAAGGATCTATGTACCTGTTAGAGATGCATCTTCATCAAGGGAATCAACAAAAATATGCAACATAATATCATTGAGCAACACAAAAAGAAAGGGTGTTAGCAAATAGATGCAACATATAGTAAACATAATTAATCAATGCAGGTCCATCGTACCCAAACTAATTAACTAGAGGTACGCAGTTCATCGTACTCAAACTAACAAACTAGCGTTACGCATGTTCGGCAGGCACCACTGACATCACAAAGTTTCATCGCTACATAAAGTACCAGTTCAACCGACACATCATCATCGACATTGTCAATCATTACTAGAAGTTCCATCCATCCAGATCATCGAGGATGCACCCTAACTTCTTGACGGCGTTAGTCCTGGCATTGTAGGCCTATGCGAGTTCTGACGTTAGCTCCCGATATAGGGCCGTGGTGGAACAACCCTTTCTCTTTGATGACTTCTTTCATGATGATCGTTGCAATGTCCCTTTGGATGCAAAAGAAGTCATCCCTGAATTTATAATCCGCATCTTCTCCTAGGGATTCTGCCCATCTGCGGATATGATCATCGTTTTTCGACACGCACCTTGCCCGACCCCTATCTAGTTCCATGTTCAACCCCAACATGTAAACCCACCCGACCCAGTTGCATGGCCAAGCCAAACATGGAACTCATGCCTAACATAGTTGCATGGCCACTCTCGGCACACAACTCATTCCCAAACCAGTATCCCTATATAGTTGTATTTTTTTATAAATACATGTCCACTTTTGTAGTACACACTATATATTTTTCACTATACACGGGAACAATTTTTAACACACACTGAACATTTAAGAAAATACATGATGAATATTTTTTTTTCAAATATAGGCACGAGCATGTTTAGAATACATGGTGAACCTTTTCAAATTCCTATTGGTAATTTTTCTAAACAATATGATTTAAAAAAATTATACGAACATTGTTTTTACATTGCATACTTACTTTCTAGAAAATGTCTTGATTTTTCTGAAATGCATGAAGTTTCTATTAAAAATTGTGACGAACATTTCTTTGAATGTTACGATTTTTTCCATTTTATAATACATTTTTTAAACATCACAAACAATCTTTGAAATGCATGAACATTTTTATATTGTCAGCATTTTCAAAATGGTGCAAAAAAATATTGAAAACTTATTATTAAAATAAAATAAAAAAAATATTTGCGTTTTTTCAGAATTTTCAAAAGTGTCCAGACTCTATAAACTATTTGGGGATTTTCAAAAACTCCAAAAATTTGGTCGAGAAGAAAGTGTTCAGAATACCAAATTTTGTTCTTATTTTTCAGAAAAAATAGAATTACAAAGTTTATTCACATTTGAAAAATACTTTTTGAAATTTTAAAATTGGTTGTGTTTAAAAAAATATTCGACATTAAAAAAAATCACAATCTGTAAAAAAAGGTTTCGAAAAATTTCAAACATGTCTTATAATCTGACGTTGTGCTATGCTCTTAAAGATTTCCGGTTTCCTAAATGTGAACAGAGAGCTGTACGAGTTGTCGTTCCTGGGCATGAGGTCCCTTGTTCAATACTTGTGCAGCCCATTATGCTAATGTTAGAACTCACATCTAGATGTTATATAAACAGACCCAAATAATAATAGGTCGCGACCAACTTGAACATAAAGACCTGGGTTTTCACTTGCTTTCCAGGGTTTCTTCTTTTTATTATTTTCTTGTTTTTCTTCCGTTTTTCTTCCCTTCTTTCTCCCTCTGTACTGGCTTCTTTCATTCTTTTCTCTCATTTTCTTTGTTTCTTTCTCTGTTTTCAATAGCTTTTTTCTTTTCTTTGGTTTTCTTTGTTTATTTCTGAGTTTTCATGAGATGTATAATCAATCATAAAACCGATACACAATTGTAATTTGTTCATCACATTTATGCTACATTTTCCTGAAGAGGTGCCACTAGTAAGTTATGGATCCCAACCCTTCATTCCTTGTAATCACGGCTTCGATCAGTTTTTTACTGTTCTTTAGGATCAAAACGGTTTTATTATTTGTTTCACAAATCAATTCCAAACATATACACTTATACCTGTACTACAAATCTATTGGGGAACATAGTAATTTCAAAAAAATCCAACGCACACGCAGGATCCATCTAGGTGATGCATAGCAATGAGAGGGGAGAGTGTTGTCTACGTACCCTCGTAGATCGTAAGCGGAAGCATTATGACAACGCGGTTGATGTAGTCGTACGTCTTCACGATCCGACCGATCGTAGCACCGAAGGTACGACACTTCCGCGATCTGCACACGTTCAGCTCGGTGACGTCCCACGTACTCTAGATCCAGCTGAGGCCGAGGGAGAGTTTAGTCAGCACGACGGCGTGATGATGGTGATGATGAAGTTATCGGCGCAGGGCTTCGCCTAAGCACTACGATGATATGACCAAGGTGGAATATGGTGGAGGGGGGCACCGCACACGGCTAAACAATCCACTTGTGTGTCTATGGGGTGCCCCCCTCCTTCGTATATAAATGAGTGGAGGAGGGGAGGGCCGACCCTCTCTATGGCGCGCCCTAGGGGGAGTCCTACTCCCACCGGGAGTAGGATCCCCCCTTTTCCCTAGTTGGAGTAGGAGAGGAAGGAAGGAGGAGAGAGGGAGAAGGAAGGGGGGGGGGGGCGTGCCCTCCACCTGGCTGCCTCCTCCTCTCTCCCACTAAGGCCCAATAAGGCCCATAGGTCCCGCCACGATGCTCTATTTAGAACTGCACCAACTGACAACTCCACCATTCAATATAAACACGTATCCGGTTTGTGACTTAGAGTCATTCGGATCAATGTCAAAGCTTGCATCGACGTAACCATTTATGATGAGCTCTTTGTCACCTCCATTCGGATCAATGTCAAAGCTTTCAGGTATTTCAGGATGTTCTTGACCACTGTCCAGTGATCCACTCCTGGATTACTTTGGTACCTCCCTACTCTACTTATAGCAAGGCACACATCAGGTCTGGTACACAGCATTGCATACATTATAGAACCTATGGCTGAAGCATGGGGAATGACTTTCATTTTCTCTCTATCTTCTGCAATGGTTGGGCATTAAGTCTCACTCAACTTCACACCTTGTAACATAGGCATGAACCCTTTCTTTGACTGGTCCATTTTGAACTTCTTCAAAATGTTATCAAGGTATGTGCTTTGTGAAAGTCCAGTTAAGCGTCTTGATCTATCTCTATAGATCTTGATGCCCAATATATAAGCAGCTTCACCGAGGTCTTTCATTGAAAAACTTTTATTCAAGTATCCTTTTATGCTATCCAGAAATTCTATATCATTTCCAATCAACAATATGTCATCCACATATAATATTAGAAAAGCTATAGAGCTCCCACTCACTTTCTTGAAAATACATGCTTCTCCAAAAGTCTGTATAAAACCATATGCTTTGATCACACTATCAAAATGTTTATTCCAACTCCGAGAGGTTTGCACCAGTCCATAAATGGATCGCTGGAGCTTGCACACTTTGTTAGCACCCTTTGGATCGACAAAACCTTCTGGTTGCATCATATACATCTCTTCTTCCAGAAATCCATTCAGGAATGCAGTTTTGACATCTATTTGCCAAATTTCATAATCATAAAATGCGGCAATTGCTAACATGATTCGGTCAGACTTAAGCATCACTACGGGTGAGAAAGTCTCATCGTAGTCAACTCCTTGAACTTGTCGAAAACCTTTCGCAACAAGGCGAGCTTTGTAGATAGTAACATTACCGTCAGCGTCAGTCTTCTTCTTGAAGATCCATTTATTCTCGATGGCTTGCCGATCATCGGTTAAGTCAACCAAACTCCACACTTTGTTCTCATAGATGGATCATGTCTTAGATTTCATGGCCTCAAGCCATTTCGCGGAATCCGGGCTCATCATCTCTTCCTCATAGTATGTAGGTTCGTTATGGTCTAGTAACATAACGTCCAGAATGTCACGACCGGTTTTTCAATAAAAGTATTTATTGAACAACCGACCTATGAATTCCAATATGAGGAAAAATCCTCCATATCGGTAGACAAAACTTTGATACAAGAAGCCGGTAGCATTACAATATTACAGGGTCGGATGAAGATGCCCAACCATTTATTACAACACGACAATAATTATACATGATGGCGGATATGGCACAAAGGTGCGGAGTAGAAATACTACTGACTCGAAGTATGCGTGGTTGGTGGAATAACACAACGGAGTGGTTAATAAATCTACTGCACTGGCGGCTCATCGAGCATCGAGGAGAGGCTCGATGAATTTATTTGGGTAGCGGAAGCGGATATATCACAATGACAAATCCGAGGTGAAATGCGAGACTGGGATTCCTCTAGGCGTCGGACTCGCTATCGAACTCTTCATCCATGAGATCGCCTTCGTCGACATCTGGCCAAATCAACAAGCCGGTGAGTACTATGACAAGATTTCGCAAGATAGTTCGGACAAAAGATATAACAAATGAATGCATGAATGCGACATGGTTAATCTTAACAATGCTCAATTAAAACAGTATAGCAAAATAAGTAAGAAGGGAATCGGCGGTAGTCCGCTCAAAAACCCAAAGGAGATAAACTCAAAACTGATCGGGTGTCTGAAGCGACGCCTCGAAGGGTGAATAAATAAGCAAAACATGCCACGCGGCCTCGAGCGTCGGCGACACCTCATAAAGGGCTTACATTGATATAAAAATACATGTGTGCCGCAATGGAGGTCCGGCGACATCACAGAAAGGGCTTATAATGAAAGTAATAACAATGCCGCAGTCGGACGTCTGAGCGACATCACAGAAAGGGCTTATAATGAAAGTAATAACAATGCCGCAGTTGGACGTCCGAGCGACATCACAGAAAGGGCTTATAATAAAAGTAATAACAATGCCGCAGTCGGACGTCTGAGCGACATCACAGAAAGGGCTTATAATGAAAGTAATAACAATGCCGCAGTCGCACGTCTGAGCGACATCGCAGAAAGGGCTTATAATGAAAGTAATAACAATGCCATAGCCGGACGTCCGAGCGACATCACGTAAAGGGCTTATAATGAAAGTAATAACAATGCAGCGATCGGACGTCTGGCGACATCACGAAAGGGCTTATAATGAAAGTAATAACAATGTCAGCGATCGAGCGTCTGAGCGACATCACGTAAAGGGCTTATAATGAAAGTAATAACAATGTCGATCGGACGTCTGAGCGACATCACAGAAAGGGCTTATAATGAAAGTAATAACAATGCCGCAGTCGGACGTCTGAGCGTCATCGCAGAAAGGGCTTATAGTACATTATTCACAACTGATAAGATATAGTGCTCACGGAAAATATTCATCACAAGACAATAAGCGGGTTAGTCCATTCACAGGAAAATAAACATTTGATACTCAAATGGCTCTCAGGAGTTCCTGTCACCGAGACTGACACTCGACAAGATGAGATGAGCACGGTACTTGGATATGAATAAGATGAATTCAAGAATTTTGACTCTGCAGAGTTTGTACCAAATTGTCCACAGCCAACGGATTTCCGTAGTCACGAAGGACTAGTTCCGTTTACGGTATTTCAGAGGAAACACAACTAGCTAGTACACACCCATCATACCTTACGTTGCCAGGAATCACCCTAGACAGCGTTTAAGAAAAAACTTTGAGGCGGGGAGATCACAATCTCGAATAACATGGGATCAAATTTATTTACGCGCGCTCTAAGGGGTGCCCCCCTCTCGGTCCCAACCGGAAACACCCATGCCCCCTGACCAGATGAAAGGCTTTAATCCAGGGCCATGGAACCTTCATCCCGGTCTCTCAATTTGGTGTGTACCAGGAAGAGGTTTGCAACCTACTAAGTCAGATTCCCTTGCGGGAAACAGGTGGTAGTACGGAAGGGAGGACGAACGGAATCTGATCGACTTATGTTGACACCGGGTCAACGATATGGCATAAGCCTGGCATGCTACAACACTGCCGTCTTACCCATACTCATGCCAACTCATGGCCATGCAACAAGTTTCCAACAACTCATGGATTTACCAAGCCCATTTGCCACGTTGCTCACGAGATAAACATTCATCGAAATGCTCGTGAACGTGCCATGATACAAAAATAATGCAAACATGCTCAAACACTCATCATATCAAAAGTTAAAACTTTGCTTGCCTGGTTCGGAGTAGTCAGGGTCTAGCTCGGCGAAGTTCGCGGTTCCGTCACCTCCCTCGGTATCTACGGTACACAAAAATACACACGCTAACGTAAATACCGTCGGGTACAGAAAGTTGATCCAAATATTTTTCAAATAAATATGATAAAAAACTAGACAAAAATTTGAAGAGGACAGAAAAATAATCACTCAAAAATTCCTTTCTGTTAAAAAGCTATAAGGGTTTTAACCCAAGGACCCATCTGTAATGAAACAGAAAACTTCCAGGGGGCTTTGCAGAAAAATCCAGAAAAACGGTTCAGAGTGGAAGCGTATTTGCCAAAGCACGCTTTCGAGAACGATTCAAAAAACAAAGAGAGGCTGACGGGCGGGTCCCACCCGTCAGGTTTGAAATTTCAAACGAGGGGTCGGGGCTCGACGGCGCCCAAAGACGCGGGTGGTCGTTTACAAGCGATCCACGGCGAGGTGGAGATCGGAGAGTACCTCCGTGTTCGTGGTGCCATTCCGTGTGCATGGGAGGTGGTGGTGGTCGCCGGCCGAGTACCACGTCGACGGCGGCCCCTTGCTCCGTGACGGTGGTTCAGACGGTCGTGGATCTCACGGAGAGAGCTGCGGGCCAAAATTGAGGTGGGGTTATCCTACTAGAGGTGGCACGAGGCTACGGGCGAAAGTAGGGCGGTAGAGGAGTTCTCACGGGGAGAACGATGCCGGAGCCCGAGGCGGACGGAGGTGGCCGAGTCGAGGAAGAAAGGCCTCGAGGCCCCTCCAAGTGGCTAGGCGGGTGCAGTGAGGTAGAGGAGGTGTCTTGAGGCGAGCAAGCTCGGGGTGCTATATATAGCCGGCCCGAGTCGGTTGCCGTGAACGGATAAGTCCGGCGAGTTGATTACGGCGGCGCTGTGGCTGGACGGTCGGCTTAGGAGCTTGAGCATCGCCTAGGAGGAGTATTGGAGCCGTTCCCGTGTCCAACTTAGCACGGAGGGCTGGTTACGCCCTCGACGGAATGGCCGCACGCCCATCGGCGGCAGAGAGCGCTTCTGCGTGCCAACCTGGCGACGGTGCCGCGTCTGCGCTGGCAAGGAGGTGGTACGCGAGCCACCAGACGCTTAAGCGGCGCCGAACGGCGTTCGCGCAGCTTTTGCCCCCTCGCCGTTACGGTGGTGCAGCCGCCGCATAAGCACGCCCTTGGCGGGCTGGCGCCACCGACGCCAGAACGTGCTAGCGCCGTGTGAAGCTCCTGGACAAGAGGGATAGGCTGCGAGCAACATGCCAAAGGCATCAGGACTCGTGGACTGAAGTTCTTGACGGAGATCGACATTGAACTTCTGAATTTTTCTCGAAGTGAACAACACTAGTGCATGCAAGGTGTTCGGCGTAATGATCTAGGCATGTAGGGATTTTTCCTTAGGCTGGTTTTTGGTGGAGGGGCTTCTCATTGCATCTAGAGGCTGCCTTAATATTTGTGGAATTTTTGGAGTAATGTAGATATGAATTTCACCAAATTTGGCAAATCTGGTCCAAACTTGCAGGGACTATAATTTGAAATTTTTGAACAGAAGAGGAGTGGATCTTGATAGTTCTAGGTTGTAGGTACCAAGGACTATCCAAGGAGTTGGTTTGAGGTCAAAATTCAAATGCATTAAGGTACTTGCTTTGCAAATTACCTAGGCTCAAAGTAATAGACAGAAAAGATTTGGGAGAGAATTAATTGAAATAAAAATTCAGAAGAGGGTTGAACTAGTTGAGACAGAATGTTTGGATTGCCCAAAGTGTAAGGAGATATATTTGGGAAGATTTTACCATGAGGTGCATGGCCAAATCATGAATGATTTCAAATATGGGAGAGGATGAAAAACTCCTAGAGTTTCTTTTTGAAAGAAAATAAACTTCAAAGATTTTTCTTGAATCCTTGAGAAGAGGGCAATCAGAGGGAAAATTTAAAAACCAAACACCAGAGTTGAAGGAGATGCAAAACTAAAATATTTGCCAGAGGGAAAAAGCTTTTGATAGAGATTTTTGAAAGGGTTTTGGTGACCTCCTTCAAATTTTGAAGAAAACCAAAGGAAATTTTTTTTTGGAGTGTCACAACACCTACCCCCTTAGTAAAAATCTCGTCCCCGAGATTCCAGTTGATCCTCAAATAATTGTGGGTGCTCACCAAGGAAATCCTCTCTTTCCCAAGTGGCTTCACTTTCGGTGTGGTTGCTCCACTGAACTTTGAAGAACTTGATGGTTTTCTGTCGGGTTCTCCTTTCTGACTCCTCCAAGATTTTTATCGGATGCTCCCGATCCGCAAGGTCTGGTTGCACGTCAATGTTTTTATGGGGTACCTGTTTCTCTGGGTTGCTTACACACTTCCTCAATTGGGAGACGTGGAATACGTCGTGGATGTCGGATAATTCTTCGGGTAAGTCTAGCTGGTAGGGCACCGTGCCCCTTCGTGCTACTATGCAGAAAGGTCCGATGAATCTTGGTGCTAGATTACCTTTAATCTTGAATCGGTGCAGGCCTCTCATAGGGGATACTCGTAGGTACACAAATTCACCGGGTTCAAAGTGGACTCCACGATGCTTCTGATCGTAATAACTCTTTTGTCGACTTTGGGCTGTCTTGAGTCGGTCCTTAATTACCTTGACCTTATCTTCAGCCTCTTTGAGCAGGTCTGGGCCGAAGATATGACTGTCTCCGGTTTCCGACCAATTTAGCGGGGTACGACATCTTCGTCCGTACAGAGCTTCAAATGGTGCCATTTGTAGGCTGGTCTGATAGTTGTTGTTATATGCGAATTCTGCGTATGGTAAGCTCTCCTCCCAACTGGTCCCATAGGTGAGGACACATGCTCAAAGATATCTTCTAGAATCTGGTTTACTCGCTCGGTTGCCCATCCGTCTGGGGATGGTATGCGATCTTGAATGCCAGCTGAGTTCCCAGAGCTTGTTGTAAGTGATCCCAAAACCGGGAGACGAATTGAGTGCCTCTGTCCAAGATTATTTTCTTTGGGACTCCATGTAAGCAAACGATACGGGAGAGGTAGAGCCAAGCAAGCTTCTGAGTGGTGTGTGTTGTCTTCACGGGGATGAAGTGAGCTACTTTAGTCAGTCTATCAGTGATGACCCATATGGCATCATGTCCGTGTCCTGACCGAGGTAGTCCAACAATAAAATCCATTCCAATCTCGTCCCATTTCCACTCGGGTATCTTATTGGGTTGCAATAGCCCGGCCTGTTTCTGGTGATCGGCCTTGATGCGTTGACAAGAGTCACAACATGCAATAAACGTGGTTATGTCTCTTTTTATACCATGCCACCAAAATGTTTCCTGAAGATCTTTGTACATTTTTGTTCCTCCAGGATGGATTGAATATGGAGCGGTGTGGCCTTCAGCCAGGATTTGCTGTTTAAGGTCATGGATGTTTGGTACGCAAAGCCTATTCCCGTACCACAATATTCCTTGCTCATCAATAATGAATTCTGAGGCCTTGCCCAACTTCATCTTCCGTTTTATGCCTTCAATGCTGGGGTTTCCACGTTAAGCCTCTTTAACCTTCTCTATCAGGGTAGGCTGTAATTCTAAGTTTGACACACTGCCTTCGGTGACCACCATCAGGTTGAGCTTTGCGAATTCCTGCTGGAATTCAGGTCTTAAGTCTGGCATGCTGTCGTTGTCCGGACTAGGGTTCCGACTCGAGGCGTCTGCTACAACATTTTCTTTGCACAGGTGGTAGTGGATCCCAACATCATAATCCTTTACTAATTCCAACCAAGCGTCGCTGCCGTAAATTCAGTTCTGGTTGTGTGAAAATATACTTGAGGCTTTTGTGGTCCGTGTATATTTCACAACGATTACCAAGTAAAAGTGTCTCCATTCCTTGAGTGCATGAATAACTGCTGCTAATTCCAGGTCATGTGTAGGATAATTTTCCTCATGTTTGCGAAGTTGTCTGGAGACATATGCGACAACCTTGCCTTCCTGCATCAATACGCACCCGAGGCCCTTTCGAGATGCGTTACAAAATACCTCAAATTTATTGTGTATATCAGGCACAATTAGTACTGGTGCTGTCGTCAGTTTCCTCTTCAGTTCTTGGAAACTTTTCTCGCAAGCTTCCGTCCATTCAAACTTCCTGTCTTTCTTGAGTAGTTGCGTCATTGGCTTTGCTATGGTGGAGAATCCTTCAATAAATCTTCGGTAGTATCCTGCCATACCCAAGAAACTTCGTACATCCGTCACACTGGCTGGTGGCTTCCAGCCAAGTACGGCCTTGACTTTTTCCGGGTCCACGGCGATACCTTCTTGAGTCAGTACGTGGCCCAGAAAACCTACTTGCCTTAGCCAAAATTCACACTTGCTGAATTTAGCGTACAATTGATGTTTTCCTGAGTTCTCCTAGTACAATCCGGAGATGTTCAGCCTGTTCTTCTGGTGTTTTGGAGTATACCAGAATATCATCGATAAATACCACAACAAACTTATCCATAAACTTCATGAATACTTTGTTCATGAGGTGAACAAAATATGCGGGGGTGTTTGTAAGTCCGAATGGCATTACGGTGAATTCGTACAATCCGTATCTGGAGGTGAAAGCGGTCTTGGGAATATCCTCGGTTCGCACTTTCAGTTGGTGGTATCCCGACCTCAAATCAATCTTTGAGAACACCTTGGCTCGAAGCGAGTTGATCGAATAAATCATTTATTCGTGGCATCGGATATTTGTTCTTGGCTGTGACCATGTTTAGAGCTCGATAGTCTATGCACAATCTTAGCGTTCCATCCTTCTTTTTGGCAAATAAAATTGGTGAACCCCAAGGTGAGGAACTGGCTCGTATGTACCCTTTTTCCAACAATTCCTTTATGTGCTTCTTCAGTTCTACTAATTCGGAAGGTGCCATTCTGTATGGTTTCTTGTATATGGGAGCGGTTCCGGGTGCTAGCTCAATGCTGAATTCTGTCTCTCAATCTGGTGGCATGCCTGGTAGTTCTTCGGGGAATACATCTGGAAATTCACACACTACTGGAACTTTTCTCAATTCAGAAATATCCACCTTGTTCAATCTCGGTTGCCTGGATATTTTTCTTTCCTTGGCTGAAACCTTTATGGTCTTCCCGTGGTGATGGGTGAGAATTACGGTCCTGTTGAAGCGATCAATAAAACCTTTGTTGGTGGTTAACCAGTCCATCCCTAAGATGACATCCAGTCCTTTATTTTCCAATACGATAAGATTTGCGTGAAACTTCAACCCTTCAAACTCGATAACCACACCACGGCAATAATTTCGGGTAACTTGCTTAATTCCGAGGACTTGACGATCATAGATTTTCCCAAGGGAAGCATCGAAAAATTATTTTGCAAAGCAAAACTTTTCAAACGAATGAGTGAGAAGCTCGAGAATCAAACAAAACCATGGCAGGTATTGTGTTGACAGGAAGCGTCGAGTATGATATCCGGGGCATTTTGTGCTTCCTCTTTGGTCACGTGGTTCAGATGACCCTTCTGTGGTTGTTATTTGGGTTGAAATTGTTGCGCTTTGGTGCAGAATTACTGCTTCCGTTGATCGGCTTAGGGGTCGATATCCTTGGCTTGGGGCACTGCTTGGCATAGTGCCCTTCTTCTCCACAAGCGTAACAGGTAATGCCTGGGCGGTATGTGAACTCCTTGTCCCTTGCGTGGAAATTCTTGATTGGGCGTGAGACGCTTGTCGTGGGTTTGGGTGTCCAGTTCTTCTGAACATCTGTCTTGATGCGGTGGTTGCGGGTGTGTTTAGTCTGGTCCCTCTTCCGCTTGCGGAAATCTTCTAAGATGCATCTCTCATTTTCCAAGGTAATGGCCTTATCCACCAGCGTCTTAAAATCTGGAAATGTGTGTACGATCAATTGACATTTAAGCGGGTGTCGACCGTCTAGGAATTTCTCCATCTTTTGTTTTCTGACATACGCTCCTCGTTGGCGTAGCGAGACAGCAGGGTAAACTGACCGTTGTATTCTGACACTGTCATTGTTCTTTGCTTGAGGTCATCAAATTCTCTCTTTTTGATCTTCATAAGACTCTTAGGAATATGTGCCCCACGAAAACCTTCTTTAAATTCCTCCCATGATATATTATTTTCGTTGGGGTGCATGTGTAGGAAATTTTCCCACCACGATGCGGCTGCTCCAAAGGTGAGATAGTGCGGAGCATAAAGCACTTTCTCAAGGTCTGAACACTGGGCGATAATTAATTTTCTCTCCATGTCTCAAGCCAGTCCTCGGCTTCGAGAGGTTTTTCAGTGTGAGAAAATGTTTGGGGGACGTCTTCTGTAGCTCAGATAACTTGGATTGCTGCTGATCTGTCCGTGGTGATTTCCCATATTGATGACTTGGTTCAAGATTTCCTGATGTTGCTGCTAACTTTGTTCATAAAGACGGCACATTTGGGAAAGTGCCGTTTCACCGCCCTGTTGACTTGTCCGCCTGTGTGAAATTGTTGCTGGGGTGTGCCATAATTTTCTTCTGTAGGAGTTGGCATGGAGCGCGTCCAAGGACGAGACATAGTTTACTCTGGGGATATATTTTGAAACACTCATAAGAAAAGAAATTGAGCCGCGAAAATCAATAAATTCAAGAGGATGCAAAAAGTTGCAAATGCTCCAAGATTTTTCAAGAGAAAAATACATTTGTGCACGGAGAAGGACTGTCCATTACATATCTTACACGCAAACAGTAATTATACAATACATCACTCAGGATATGCGTACATAAATCCTGACATGTTATTTAGTCTAGTGCACTTCTCCAGATCCTACATGATGCGCAAACAAACTACTTCTCACGGACTATTTACATATAAACATATCGTACAAGTCGGTACATCGCATGGCGGCTAAGCGTACTTAGTCGGAGATGGTAAGGATTTCCCTTGGCCTGCCAAGGGTGAGGCGTAGAGAGGCTGGGGACTCAACCTCCTCTTCGGAGATAGGCTCTAGACGAGAGGTGCTGCACGGAGTTGGTGGAGCAGGTGCCCTGTGTGGGACAACTCGAATTTGAGCGGGCACGAGGGGTGGTGCAGAACGAACCGGAGTAGGCGCAATGACATGGTTGAACTCCTCCATGGTAGGCAGGTGACGAGTAGCAGTGCGAGCAGTAGGAGCGAACGATGCTGATGACGAGACGAAAGTCAGTGGCGGTGCAGCACGCAGGAGTTCCCTCCTGTTGGCGGCACAGCCATGGACTGAGTCCATGCGGGCAGCTACAAAGTCGTCCACCAGGTTGTCGAAGGCTGCCTCCAAAGCCCGGAGATACTCGATGAGCATCTCAAAAGCTTCGTCCCGTTCTCCTCTGGGGCAAGAGAACACGTAGTGGCAGGTGTATGGCACGTGACATGGCAGGTAGCGGTAGCGACGAGTCTTCATCGAAGGAATGATATCCCTGAGACGAGCTATCGCCTCACGGGATGCCATCTGTAGTGCATGCTTCTCTGTGGGCATGGCTCTCCCCACGAACCGGTAACGCTCAACTCGTCCTCTCTTGAATTCCACCGCGGCTTGGTGCATGGTTAGACGGTCATTGACCTTGTCTTTGAGAGAGAGAAGACTGGGCGCACATCCGCCCCATCGCGACTTGGACGATGAAGGAGAGAAGCTTGACAAACCCATCGGGCATGTTGGCGAAGATCTGCGACTCGCGATCATTGCCGACCATCTACAAAAGTAGGCAAAAATCCTGAGTAGTCAAATCATAAATTTATCTTTGGATCGTAAATTGACTACATTTGTGAAAATAATAAATAGCTCTATTATGCTAATAACCGATTAGTGATCGCACCTAGTGGCTTCCTACAGTCAGCCTGGCTCTGGTACCAAGCTTGTCACGACCGGTTTTCAATAAAAGTATTTATTGAACAACCGACCTATGAATTCCAATATGAGGAAAAATCCTCCATATCGGTAGACAAAACTTTGATACAAGAAGCGGTAGCATTACAATATTACAGGGGTCGGACTGAAGATGCCCAACCAATTATTACAACACGACAATAATTATACATGATGGCGGATATGGCACAAAGGTGCGGGGTAGAAATACTACTGACTCGAAGTATGCGTGGTTGGTGTTATAACACAATGGAGTGGTTAATAAATCTAATGCACTGGCGGCTCATCGAGCGTCGAGGAGAGGCTCGATGAATTTATTTGGGTAGCGGAAGCGGATATCACAATGACAAATCCCGGGGTCGTAGGAGACTGACTGGGATTCCTCTAGGCGTCGGACTCGCTATCGAACTCTTCATCCATGAGATCGCCTTCGTCAGCATCTGGCCAAATCAACAAGCCAGGTGAGTACTATGAAAGTACTCGCAAGACAGTTCGGACAAAAGATATAACAAATGAATGCATGAATGCGACATGGTTAATCTTAACAATGCTCAATTCAAACAGTATAGCAAAATAAGTAAGAAGGGAATCGACGGTAGTCCGCTCAAAAACCCAAAGGAGATAAACTCAAAACTGATTGGGTGTCTGAAGCGACGCCTCAAAGGGTGAATAAATAAGCAAAACATGCCACAGTCGGGCGTCTGAGCGACACCTCATAAAGGGCTTATATTGAAATAAAAAAATACATGTGTGCCGCAGTCGGACGTCTGAGCGGCATCACAGAAAGGGCTTATAATGAAGTAATAACAATGCCGCAGTCGGACATCTGAACGACATCACAGAAAGGGCTTATAATGAAAGTAATAACAATGCATGCGATCGGACGTCTGGCGACATCACGAAAGGGCTTATAATGAAAGTAATAACAATGCCGCAGTCGGACGTCTGAGCGACATCACAAAAAGGGCTTATAATGAAAGTAGTAACAATGCCGCAGTCGGACGTCTGAGCGACATCACAGAAAGGGTTTATAATGAAAGTAATAACAATGCTACAGTCGGACGTCTGAGCGACATCACAGAGGGCTTATAATGAAAGTAATAACAATGCAGCGATCCGGACGTCTGGCGACATCACGTAAAGGGCTTATAATGAAAGTAATAACAATGCATGATCCGGACGTCTGAGCGACATCACAGAAAGGGCTTATAATGAAAGTAATAACAATGCCGCAGTCGGACGTCTGAGCGACATCACCGAAAGGGCTTATAATGAAAGTAATAACAATGCCGCAGTCGGACGTCTGTGCGACATCGCAGAAAGGGCTTATAATACATTATTCACAACTGACAAGATATAGTTCTCACGGAAAATATTCATCACAAGACAATAAGCGGGTTAGTCATTCACAAGAAAATAAACATTTGATACTCAAATGGTTCTTAGGAGTTCCTGTCACCGAGACTGACACTCGACAAGATGAGATGAGCACGGTACTTGGATATGAATAAGATGAATTCAAGAATTTTGACTCTGCAGAGTTTGTACCAAATTGTCCACAGCCAACGGATTTCCATAGTCACGAAGGACTAGTTCTTTTTACGGTATTTCAGAGGAAACACAACTAGCTAGTACACACCCATCATACCTTACGTTGCCAGGAATCACCCTAGACAGCGTTTAAGAAAAACTTTGAGGCGGGGAGATCACAATCTCGAATAACATGGGATCAAATTTATTTATGCGCGCTCTAAGGGGTGCCCCCCTCTCGGTCCCAAACGGAAACACCCATGCCCCCTGACAGGATGAAAGGCTTTAATCCAAGGCCATGGAACCTTCATCCCGGTCTCTCAATTTGGTGTGTGCCAGGAAGTGGTTTGCAACCTACTAAGCCGTATCCCTTGCGGGAAATAGGTGGTAGTACGGAAGGGAGGACGGACGGGAATCTGACTGACTTATGTTGACACCGGGTCAACGATATGGCATAAGCCAGGCATGCTACAACACTGCCATCTTACCCATACTCATGCCAACTCATGGCCATGCAACAAGTTTCCAACAACTCATGGATTTACCGAGCCCATTTGCACCGACGCTCACAAGATAAACATTCATCGAAATGCTCGTGAACGTGCCATGATACAAAAATAATACAAACATGCTCAGACACTCATCATATCAAAAGTTCAAACTTTTCTTGCCTGGTTCGGAGTAGTCGGGGTCTAGCTTGGCGAAGTTCGCGGTTCCGTCACCTCCCTCGGTATCTACGGTACACAAAAATACACGCGCTAACGTAAATACCGTGGGGTACAGAAAGTTGATCCAAATATTTTTCAAATAAATATGATAAAAAACTAGACAAAAATTTGAAGAGGACAGAAAAAGAATCACTCAAAAATTCCTTTATGTTAAAAAGTTATAAGGGTTTTAACCCAAGGACCCATCTGTAATGAAACAGAAAACTTCCAGGGGGCTTTGCAGAAAAATCCAGAAAAACGGTTCAGAGTGGAAGCGTATTTGCCAAAGTACGCTTTCAGTAAACGATTCAAAAAAACAAAAGAGAGGCTGACGGGCGGGTCCCACCCGTCAGGTTTGAAATTTCAAACGAGGGGGTCGGGGCTCGACGGCGCCCGAAAGACGCGGTGGTCGTCGGCGGCGATCCACGGCGAGGCAGGGAGATCGGAGAGTACCTCCGTGTTCAGGGTGCCATTCCGTGTCTGTGGGAGGTGGTGGTGGTCGTCGGCGAGTACCACGTCGACGGCGGCCCTTGCTCCGGCGGACGGTGGTTCAGACGGTCGTGGATCTCGCCGGAGAGAGCTGCGGGGCCAAAATTGAGGTGGGGGTTATCCTACTAGAGGTGGTACGAGGCTACGGGCGAAGTAGGGCGGCGGAGGAGTTCTCACCGGGGAGAACGATGCCGGAGCCCGAGGCGGACGGAGGTGGCCGGAGTCGAGGAAGAAAGGCCCCTCGAGGCCCCTCCAGTGGCTAGGCGGGGTCTGGTGAGGTAGAGGAGGTGTGCGGGGGCGAGAGCAAGCTCGGGGTGCTATATATAGCCGGCCCGAGTCGGTTGCCGTGAACGGATAAGTCCGGCGAGTTGATTACGGTGGCGCTGTGGCTGGACGGTCGGCTTAGGAGCTTGAGCATCGCCTAGGAGGAGTATTGGAGCCGTTCCGTGTCCAACTCAGCACGGGAGGGCTGGTTACGGTACGCCCTCGGCCGGAGCGGCCGCCGCGGCCCGTCGGCGGCAAGCGCGCTGCTGCGTGCCAAGCCAGCGACGGTGCCGCATCGTCTTGGCAAGGAGGTGGCCACGCGAGCCACCGGGATGCTTAAGCGGCGCCCGAGCGGCGTTGCGCCGCTTTTGACCCATGTCGCCCGTTACGATGGTGCAGCGCCGCCAAAAGCATGCCGGCCAAGCGGGCAGGCGCCACCGACGCCAGAACGTGCCATAGCGCTCGTGTGAAGCTCCGGACAAGAGGGATAGGCTGCGAGCAACGTGCCAAGGGCACTGTGGACTCGTGGTGAAGTTCTTGACGGAGATCGACCTTTGAACTTGAATTTTCTGAAAGTGAACAACACTAGTGCATGCAAGGTGTTCGACAGAATGATCTAGGCATGTAGGGATTTTTCCTTAGGCTGGTTTTTGGTGGAGGGGCTTCTCATTGCATCTAGAGGCTGCCTGAATATTTGTGGAATTTTTGGAGTAATGTAGATATGAATTTCACCAAATTTGGCAAATCTGGTCCAAACTTGCAGGGACTATAATTTGAAATTTTTGAACAGAAGAGGAGTGGATCTTGATAGTTCTAGGTTGTGGGTACCAAGGACTATCCAAGGGAGTTGGTTTGAGGTCAAAATTCAAATGCATTAAGGTACTTGCTTTGCAAATTACCTAGGCTCAAAGTAATAGACAGAAAAGATTTGGGAGAGAATTAATTGAAATAAAAATTCAGAAGAGGGTTGAACTAGTTGAGACAGAATGTTTGGATTGCCCAAAGTGGAAGGAGATATATTTGGGAAGATTTTACCATGTGGTGCATGGCCAAATCATGAATGATTTCAAATATGGGAGAGGATGAAAAACTCCTAGAGTTTCTTTTTGAAAGAAAATAAACTTCAAAGATTTTTCTTGAATCCTTGAGAAGAGGGCAATCAGATTGAAAATTTAAACACCAAACACCAGAGTTGAAGGAGATGAAAAATTAAAATATTTGCCAGAGGGAAAAAGCTTTTGATAGAGATTTTTGGAAGGGTTTTGGTGACCTCCTTCAAATTTTGAAGAAAACCAAAGGAATTTTTTTTGGAGTGTCACACAGAATAGTATTACCATACCACTCTGGTGTGGATCTTACTCTGGTTGACCTACGAGGTTCGGTAGTAACTTGATCAGAAGTTTCATGATCATCATCATTAGCTTCCTCACTTATTGGTGTAGGAATCACTGGAACTGATTTATATGATGAACTATCTTCCAATAAGTGAGTAGGTAAAATTACCTCGTCAAGTTCTACTTTCCGCCCACTCACTTCTTTCGAGAGAAACTCCTTGTCTAGAAAGGATCCATTCTTAGCAACCAATATCTTGCCTTCGGATCTGTGATAGAAGGTGTACCGAACAGTCTCCTTTGGGTATCCTATGAAGACATATTTCTCCGATTTGGGTCCGAACTTATCATGTTGAACTTTTTTGCATAAGCATCGCAACCCCAAACTTTAAGAAACGACAACTTGGGTTTCTTGCCAAACCACAATTCATAAGGTGTCGTCTCGACGGATTTAGATGGTGCCCTATTTAACGTGAATGCAGCTGTCTCTAAAGCTTAACCCCAAAACGATAGTGGTAAATCAGTGAGAGACATCATAGATCGCACCATATCAAGTAAAGTACGATTACGACGTTCGGACACACCATTACGTTGTGGTGTTCCGGGTGCCGTGAGTTGCGAAACTATTCTACATTGTTTCAAATGAAGACCAAACTCATAAATCAAATATTCTTCTCCACAATCAGATCGCAGAAACTTTATTTTCTTGTTATGATGATTTTCCACTTCACTCTGAAATTCTTTGAACTTTTCAAAAGTTTCAGACTTATGTTTCATCAAGTAGATATACCCATATCTGCTCAAATCATCTGTGAAGGTAAGAAAATAACGATACCCGCCGCGAGCATCAATACTCATCGGACCGCATACATCAATATGTATTATTTCCAACAAGTCTGTTGCTCGCTCCATTGTTCCTGAGAACGGAGTCTTAGTCATCTTGCCCATGAGACATGGCGCAAGCATCAAGTGATTCCAAAAGCCCATCAGCATGGAGTTTCTTCATGCGCTTTACACCAATATGACCTAAACGGCAGTGCCACAAATAAGTTGCACTATCATTATTAAACTTATATCTTTTTGCTTCAATACTATTAACATGTGTATCACTACTATCAAGATTTAGTAAAAATAGACCACTCATCAAGGGTGCATGACCAGAAAAGATATTATTCATATAAATAGAACAACCATTATTCTCGGATTTAAATGAATAACCATCTCGCATCAAACAAGATCCAGATATATTGTTCATGCTTAACACTGGCACCAATAACAATTATTCAGGTCTAAAACTAATCCCCAAGGTAGATGTAGAGGTAGTGTGCCGACGGCGATCACGTCGACTTTGGAACCATTTCCCACACGCATCGTCACCTCGTCCTTAGCCAATCTTCGCTTAATCCGTAGCCCCTGTTCGAGTTACAAATATTAGCAACAGAACCAGTATCAAATACCCAGGCGCTACTGCGAGCATTAGTAAGGTGCACATCAATAACATGTATATCAAATATATCTTTCACTTTGCCATCCTTCTTCTCCGCCAAATAATTGGGGCAGTTCCGCTGCCAGTGACCAGTCCCTTTGCAATAGAAGCACTCATTCTCAGGCTTAGGTCTAGACTTGGGCTTCTTCACTTGAGCAGCAACTTGCTTGATGTTCTTCTTGAAGTTCCCCTTCTTCCCTTTACCCTTTTTCTTGAAACTGGTGGTCTTGTTGACCATCAACACTTGATGCTCCTTCTTGATTTCTACCTCCGCAGCCTTTAGTATTGCGAAGAGCTAGAGAATTTTCGTATCCATCCCTTGCATATTATAGTTCATCACGAAGCTCTTGTAGCTTGGTGGCAGTGATTGAAGAACTCTGTCAATGAAACTATCATCAGGAAGATTAACTCCCAGTTGAGTCAAGTGGTTGTGGTACCAAAACATTCTGAGTATATGTTCACTGACAGAACTATTCTCCTCCATCTTGCAGCTGTAGAACTTATTGGAGACTTCATATCTCTCAGTCCGGGCATTTGCTTGAAATATTAACTTCAAATCTTGGAACATCTCATATGCTCCACGACATTCAAAACATCGTTGAAGTCCCGGTTCTAAGCCGTAAAGCATGGCACACTGAACTATCGAGTAGTCATCGGCTTTGCTCTGCCAGACGTTCATAACATCTGGCATTCCTGCACATGTTTGTCACCTAGCGGTGCTTCCAGGACGTAATTCTTCTGTGCAGCAATGAGGATAATCCTGAAGTTACAGACCCAGGCCGTGTAATTGCTACCATCATCTTTCAACTTAGCTTTCTCTAGGAACGTATTAAAAGTCAACGGAACAACAACACGGGCCATTAATCTACAACAACATAGACATGCAAAATACTGTGAGGTACTAAGTTCATGATAAATTAAAGTTCAATTAATCATATTACTTAAGAACTCCCACTTAGATAGACATCCCTCTAATCATCTAAGTGATCACGTGATCCACATCAACTAAACCATGTCCGATCATCACGTGAGATGGAGTAGTTTTCAATGGTGAACATCACTATGTTGATCATATCTACTATATGCTTCACGCTCGACCTTTCGGTCTCAGTGTTTCGAGGACATATATGCATATGCTAGGCTCGTCAAGTTTAACCCGAGTATTCTGCATGTGCAAAACTAGCTTGCACCCGTTGTATGTGAACGTAGAGCTTATAACACCCGATCATCCCGTAGTGCCTCGGCACGATGAACTGTAGCAATGGTGCATACTCAGGGAGAACACTTGTACCTTGAAATTTAGAAAGAGATCATTTTATAATGCTACTGCCGAACTAAGCAAAATAAGATGCATAAAGGATAAACATCACATGCAATCAATATAAGTGATATGATATGGCCATCATCATCTTGTGCCTTTGATCTCCAACTCCAAAGCACCGTCATGATCACCATCGTCACCGGCTTGCCACCTTGATCTCCATCGAAGCATCGTTGCCATCTCGCCAACTATTGTTTGTACGACTATCGCTACCGCTTAGTGATAAAGTAAAAAACAATTACAGGACGATTGCATTGCATACAATAAAGCGACAACTATATGGTTCCTGCCAGTTACCGATAACTCTGTTACAAAACATGATCATCTCATACAATAAAATATAGCATCATGCCTTGAGCATATCACATCAAAACATGCCCTGCAAAAACAAGTTAGACGTCCTCTACTTTGTTGTTGCAAGTTTTACGTGGCTGCTACGGGCTTAGCAAGAACCGTTCTTACCTACGCATCAAAAACCACAACGATTTTTCGTCAAGTGTGCTGTTTTAACCTTCAACAAGGACCGGGCGTAGCCACACTCGATTCAACTAAAGTTGGAGAACATACACCCACTAGCCAGCTATGTGCGAAGCATGTCGGTAGAACCAGTCTCGTGAAAGCGTACGCGTAATGTCCATCTGAGCCGCTTCATCCAACAATACCGCCGAATCAAAGTATGACATGCTGGTAAGCAGTATGACTATTATCGCCCACAACTCTTTGTGTTCTACTCATGCTTATAACATCTACGCATAGACCTGGATCGGATGCCACTTTTGGGGAACGTAGTAATTTCAAAAAAAATCATATGCACACGCAAGATCCATCTAGGTGAAGCATAGCAACGGGATGGGAGAGTGTTGTCTACGTACCCTCGTATACCGTAAGCGAAAGCGTTATGACAATGCTGTGGATGTAGTCGTACATCTTCATGATCCGACCGATCCTAGCACCGAAGGTACGGCACCTCCGCGATGTGCATGTTTTTAGCTTGGTGACGTCCCACGAACACTAGATCCAGCTAAGGCCGACGGAGAGTTTCGTCAGCACGACGGCGTGATGACGGTGATGATGAAGTTTGATACGTCTCCAACGTATCTATAATTTATGAAGTATTCATGCCATGTTTACAATAGTTTTATATGATTTTGGTTTGATTTGATTAGAACTAACCCGGACTGACGCTGTTTTCAGCAGAACTACCGTGGTGTTGTTTTTGTGCAGAAATAGAAGTTCTCGGAATGAGCTGAAAATCAATGGAGATTTTTTCTGGAAAATATAAAAAATACTGGAGCAAAGAGTTACCGGAGGGGAGTTCCGTGGGCTCCACGAGGGTGGAGGGCGCCCCCACCACCCGGGGCGCGCCCCCCTGCCTTGTGGACTCCCTGTGGGGCCCCCTGACTTGTTCTCGACGCCAACCTCTCCTATAAATCCCCAAACTTCCATAACTTGACCTAGGTCAGAAGTTCCTCCGCCGCAAGCCTCTGTAGCCACTAGAAATCAATCTAGGCCCTCTCTGGCACCCTGCCAGAGGGGGCCATCATCATCGGAGGCCATGGAGGAGGATCCCGGAGGGGCCATCATCACCATGAAGACCAAGGACCAGAGGGATAACCTCTCCCCATCCAGGGGGGAGGCCATGGATGAGGAAGTATAAGGAGGAGGACCTCTCCTCCTCTCTCTTGGGGGTGCCGGAGTGCCATCGGGAGGGGAATCATCACCGATGTGATCGTCTTCATCAACATCACCATCATCATCACCATACTCATCTCTTTTACGCGGTCCGCTCTCCCGCACCCCGCTGTAATCCCTACTTGAACATGGTGCTTTATGCCACATATTATGATCCAATGATGTGTTGCCATCCTATGATGTTTTGAGTAGATATCTTTTGTCTTTGTGTTGATTGATGATCTAGATTGGTACGAGTTGTATGTTTTATTTTGGTGTTGTCCTATTGTGCCCTCCGTGTCGCGCAAGCGTGAGGGATTACCGCTATAGGGTGTTGCAATATGTTCATGATTCTCTTATAATGGGTTTCTTGAGTGACATAAGCATAAACCCGAGTAAGGGGGTTCTGGCGTATGGGGTAAAGGGGACTTGATGCTTTAATGTTATTGTTGGGTTGTACCTTAATGATCTTTAGTAGTTGCGGATGCTTGCTAGAGTTCCAATCATAAGTTCATATGATCCAAGAAGATAAAATATGTTACCTTATGCCTCTCCCAAATATGAAATTGCAATGACGACTACCGGTCTTGTTAACAATTGCCTAGGATAATTCCGCACACCGATCCATCATTATTCCACACTCGCTATTTATAATATTTAGTAATATATTCTAACTTTATGATAACATCACCTACTTTTATATTTTACCTCTCCGACATCATGCGAAGTTATCCTCTTCATACTCACAACGTAGTTTTATTTCTCGTATCTAGTTGGAAGCAAACGTTCAGTGTGCGTAGAATCATATCAGTGGCAGATAGGACTTGGGAGAATATTGATCTTACCTTTATCTCCTTGTGAGTTCAACACTCCATACTTATCACTTCCACCTTAGGAAATTGCTACAATGATTCTCTGCACTTGGGGATTATCAAGCTCTTTTCTGGCGCCGTTGCCGGGGAGCAATAGCGTGGGGTTGATATTCTCGTGTGTGCTTGTTTGTTTTCGTCACTAAGTAGATTTTGTTTTTCCTTTTTGTCTCCGTTTAGTTGTGGTTGAAACATACAAAAAAAATTAAAAGAATTAAAATACGAAAAAAATTACTTGCCTCTCATGCCTAAAAAAGTTTTTCAAAAAGAGAAGTGATTGGAAAGTTATGCATTCAAGAAGTGAGGGTCGACCTTGAGCACTTGTGTTCATGCTCACGGAAACAATGTATAATTTTTCATGGAAGTTTCACTGTAAATAATTATCACCTTGTATATATCCATTGTATTATAAAAATAATGTGCCAAGCTTTGGTTTTAGGATGATTAGATTGCTTGTTTACTATGTGCAGAACAAAAACAGAAACTTTGGCTGTAGCGCGTGATTTTACATTTTTTACTGGAAGGTCAAATGGGTCTGAAACTTTTTTCACGTTACTTATGTACAAAATTTTCAAATTTTCAAATTTATTTCATAATATTTGGAGTTACAGAAGTTTACTAAACTTCCAGATTACTACAGACTGTCCTGTTTTTGAGAGATTCTGTTTTTTTTTTTGCGTGTTGTTTGCTTATTTTGATGAATCTATGGCTAGTATCGGGGGGTATGAACCATAGAGAAGTTGGAATACAGTAGGTTTAACACCAATATAAATAAAGAATGAATTCATTACAGTACCTTAAAGTGGTAGTTTGCTTTATTACACTAACAGATCTCACAAAGTTTTTGTTAAGTTTTTGTGGATGAAGTGTTCGAAGAACGAGGAGTTACCGATGTGAGAAGAATAAAGAGAGGCAAGAGTTCAAGCTTGGGGATGCCCAAGGCACCCCAAGTAAATATTTCAAAGGATACTCAAGCATCTAAGCTTGGGGATGCCCCAGTTGGCATCCCATCTTTCTTCTTCAACAAATATCGGTATACCTCGGTTTTTGTTTTGTTCACATGATTTGTGTCATTTGTGTTTTTGTCTTTCTTTAAGGACCATGCTAGTATGAGATATCCCTTCATTTATTTATATAATAATTCATGTGCTTCACTTAAATCTTTTAAGTATGATCTTACAGAATTGCCCTTTGTGCTTCACTTAAATCATTTGAGTATGGTTTTATAGAATGCTTCGTGTGCTTCACTTATATATTTTGAGCTTGAATATTGGTTAGTCTATATTAATTGTAGAATTCTCCATGAACTTCACTTATATCTTTTGGAGTATGAATAATACTATCATCTAAAGCAGGTTTGGAAGAGTGTCAACTTTAGGAATTAGTGATCCCACTATTCCGAATGAGAAGAGTTTTGCTTATGTGGAGAGTAGTAAAATTTCTATGCTTATAGATCATGAAAAGAATGCTTTATGTGACGGTTATATTGTTGAATTCATTCATGATGCTACTGAAAATTATTATGAGGGAGAAATATATTCTTGTAGGAGTTGCAATAATATCAAGTTTCCTCTCTATGTGCTTAAAGTTTCGAAGTTATACTTGTTTTGCCTTCCTATGCTAGTTGATTCTTGTTCCCTTAAATTGTGTGCTCACAAAATCCCTAGGCATAGGAATTGGGTTAGGTTTAAATTTTCTAGTCATATTCTTCATGATGCTCTCTTTATGTTTTAATTCTTATCTTTTATGTGAGCATCATTGAAATCATCATGCCTAGCTAAAAGACATTAAAGAAAAGCTGTTGTTGGGAGACAAACCAATATTTACCCTTACTGTTTCTGTGTGTTTACATAATTAATCTACTGTATTAATCATGTTTTATAGCTTTTTGTTTCAATAAAGTGCCAAGTAAGACCTTTGGGAAGACATAGGTGAAGTCTTTGCAATCTTGTTGTAAAAAACAGAAACTTTGTGCTCACGAGAATAGATGCCATTTTTTACTGGAGAGTGCTTTTAGGTTGACTATTTTTGCAGATAATTAATAGCCAAATTCCTCATGTACACCAATTTATTTCATAATTGTTGAAGTATCAGAAGTATGGTTGTTGTTCAGATCATTACAGACTGTCCTGTTTCTGACAGATTCTGTTTTCATTGCATAGTTTGCTTGTTTTATAGTTTCTATGGCTTATATTTTTCAATATAAATCGTAGAAATGATATGGTACAGTAGGCATTGTGTGAGAACAATTATGAACCTTGTCTTTGACAGTACCAAAGTGAACGGTTTACTCTTAATCATACTAACCTATCTCACGAAGTTCCGTTAAGTTTTGTGTGATTGAAGTTTTCAAGCTTTGGGTGAGATATTGATATGAGGAGAATAAGGAGCGTAAAGACCCTAAGATTGGGGATGCCCAAGGCACCCCAAGGTAATATTCAAGGAAGACTCAAGCGCCTAAGCTTGGGGATGCCCCGGAAGGCATCCCCTCTTTCGTCTTCAAAACTATCGGTATACCTTACTCGGAGCTATATTTTTATTCGTCACATGATATGTGTTTTGCTTGGAGCGTATTTTCAATTTTACTTGCTGTTTGAATAAAATCATTGGATCTGAAATCTTGAATACAAAATAATCCTCCCATGGCTAGTAATTAGTTGACTACTCGGTGTTCTTCACTTATATCTTTCGGAGTAGTTTGTCATTTACTCACGTGTTTCATGTATATCCTATGAGTAAATGGTTGAATGAATTGAATATCATAAATCTTAATTTATATATGTTTCATATGCTTATACCATGGGGAGTAAGGACTTCACACGTAATAAGTATAGGTAGTAAACTTATTGAAAGTTAACAAACGCAAAATTGGTCACTTGAACAATTCATGAAAGAATATTGAAGGAAGAGAGATTTCACATATAAATATACTATCTTGGACATCTTTTGTAATTGTGAGCACTCATTAAAATATGACATGCTACAAGGTTGATGTTGGACAAGGAAGACAACGTAATGGGTTATGTTTTCTTATATCTGAAATAAGTATATTGTCATGGATCATCCAACATGATGAGCTTGCCTTTGCCCCTCATGCTAGCCAAATTCTTTGCACCAAGTAGAGATACAACTTGTGCTTTTGAATATCCCTCAAACTAGTTTTGCCATGAGAGTCCACCATACCTACCTATGGATTGAGTAAGATCCTTCAAGTAAGTTGTCATCGGTGCATGCAACAAAAAATGCTCTCTAAATATGTATGATCTATTAGTGCGAAGAAAATTAGCTTTATATGAACTTGTGATAGGGAAGAAATAAAAGCGACGGACTGCATAATAAAGGTCTCTATCACAAGAGGCAATATAAAGTGACATTCTTTTGCATTAAGATTTTATGCATCCAACCTTAAAAGCACATGACAATCTCTGCTTCCCTCTGCGAAGGGCCTATCTTTTAATTCTTGTCTTATACCTTATACAAGAGTCATGGTGATCCTCACCTTTCCTTTTTACATTTTATCCTTTGGCAAGCACATTGTGTTGGAAAGTTCCTGATATATATATCCAATTGGATGTAAGTTATGATGAACTATTATTGTTGACATTACCCTTGAGGTAAAAGGTTGGGAGGCGAAACTATAAGCCCATATCTTTCTCTGTGTCCGATTAAAACTTTGAACCATAAATATAACATGAGTGTTAGCAATTGTGAAAGATTAAATGATAGTTGAGTTTGCTAAATCAAAGCTCTGACATAGACCCTTCCTGAAAATAAGATGAATTTCAATTGTTTGATGACTGAGAATATAGCTTGTTAGTTTTCAAGAAAGTTTATGATCTATACTTTAACATGTGAATAGCTTGTTACTTGATCATGAGAAGTTTTATGAGTTGAGCTACTGTTATGATATATAATGATGCTAGAAAAAAGTGATTGGAACTATCATTGATCAAACTTATGCACTTAATAGCATTCACACTTCATAAATTATTTCTTTTATCATTTACCTACTCAAGGACGAGCAGGAATTAAGCTTGGGGATGCTGATATGTCTCCAACGTATCTATAATTTATGAAGTATTCATGCCATGTTTGATTTTGGTATGATTTGATTAGAACTAACCCGGACTAACGTTGTTTTCAGCAGAACTATCGTGGTGTTGTTTTGTGCAGAAATAAAAGTTCTCGGAATGGCTGAAAATCAACGGAGATTTTTTCTGGAAAATATAAAAAATACTGGAGCAAAGAGTTACCCGAGGGGAGTCCCGTGGGCTCCACGAGGGTGGAGGGTGCGCCCACCCCCCTGGGGCGTGCCCCCTGCCTCGTGGACTCCCTGTGGGGCCCCCTGACTTGTTCTAGACGCCAACCTCTCCTATAAATCCCCAAACTTGCATAACTTGAACAAGATCGGAAGTTTCGCCGCCGCAAGCCTGTGTAGCCACGAGAAATCAATCTAGGCCCTCTCTGGCACCCTGCCGGAGGGGGCCATCATCACCGGAGGCCATGGAGGAGGATCCCGGAGGGGCCATCATCGCCATGAAGGCCAAGGACCATAGGGAGAACCTCTCCCCATCCAGGAGGGAGGCCATGGAGGAGGAAGCACAAGGGAGAGGACCTCCCCTCCTCTCTCTCGGTTGCGCCGGAGTGCCATCGGGAGAGGAATCATCGCCGCGGTGATCGTCTTCATCAACATCACCATCATCATCACCATCCTCATCTCTTTTACACGGTCCACTCTCCCGCACCCCGCTGTAATCCCTACTTGAACATGGTGCTTTATGCCACATATTATGATCCAACGATGTGTTGCCATCCTATGATGTTTTGAGTAGATATCTTTTGTCTTTGGGTTGATTGATGATCTAGATTGGTACGAGTTGTATGTTTTATTTTGGTGTTGTCCTATTGTGCCCTCCGCGTCGCGCAACCGTGAGGGATTCCCGTTGTAGGTGTTGCAATATGTTCATGATTAAACTTATAGTTGGTTGCTTGAGTGATGAAGCATAAACCCGAGTAAGGGGTTGTGGGCGTATGGGATAAAGGGACTTGATGCTTTAATGCTATGGTTGGGTTTTACCTTAATGATCTCTAATAGTTGTGGATGCTTGCTAGAGTTCCAATCATAAGTGCATATGATCCAAGAAGAGAAAGTATGTTAGCTTATGCCTCTCCCTCATATGAAATTGCAATGATGACTACTGGTCTTGTTACCAATTGCCTAGGATAATTCCGCACACCGATCCATCATTATTCCATACTCGCTATTTATAATATTTAGTAATATATTCTAACTTTATGATAACAACACCTACTTTTATATTTTAGCTCTCCGATATCATGCAAAGTTATCCTCTTCATACCCACAACATAGTTTTATTTCTCGTATCTAGTTGGAAGCAAACGTTTGGTGTACGTAGAATCGTATCAGTGGCAGATAGGACTTGAGAGAATATTGATCTTACCTTTAGCTCCGTGTGGGTTCGACACTCCATACTTATCACTTCCACATTTGGAAATTGCTACGATGATTCCCTGCACTTGGGGATTATCAAAGTTACTAGCGTAGGGCTTCGCCTAAGCACTACGACGATATGTCCGAGGTGGAATATGGGGGAGGGGGGCACAACACACTGCTAAACAATCAACTTGTGTGCCTATGGGGTGCCCCCCTCCTCCGTATATAAAGGAGTGGAGGAGGGGAGGGCTGGCCCTCTGTATGGCGTGCCCTGGGGGGAGTCCTACTCCCACCGGGAGTAGGATTCCTCCTTTTCCCTAGTTGGAGTAGGAGAGGAAGGAAGGAGGAGAGAGGGAGAAGGAAAGGGGGGCCCGGCCCCCACCCAATTCAGATTGGGCTTGGGGGCGCCCTCCACATGGCCACCTCCTCCTCTCTCCCACTAAGGCCCAATAAGGCCCATACACTCCCCGGGGGGTTCCGGTAACCCCCCAATACTCCGGTAAATGCCCGAACTTACCCGGAACTATTCAGATGTCCAAAAATAGTCATCCAATATATCGATCTTCATGTCTCGACCATTTCGAGACTCCTCGTCATGTTCGTGATCATATCCGGGACCCCGAACTACCTTCGGTACATGAAAACACATAAACTCATAATACCGATCGTCACCGAACGTTAAGCGTGCGGACCCTACGGGTTCGAGAACTATGTAGACAGGACCGAGACTCATCTCCGGTCAATAACCAATAGAGGAACCTGGATGCTCATATTGGTTCCTACATATTCTACAAAGATCTTTGTCGGTCAAACCGCATAACAACATATGGTGTTCCCTTTGTCATCGGTATGTTACTTGCCCGAGATTCGATCGTCGGTATCTCAATACCTAGTTCAATCTTGTTACCCGCAAGTCTCTTTACTCGTTCCATAATGCATAATCCCGTAACTAACTCATTAGTCACGTTGCTTGCAGGGCTTATAGTGATGTGCATTACCGAGAGGGCCCAGAGATACCTCTCCGAAACATGGAGTGACAAATCCTAATCTCGATCTATGCCAACCCAACAAACACCATCAGAAACACCTGTAGAGCATCTTTATAATCACCCAGTTACGTTGTGACGTCTGATAGCACACTAAGTGTTCCTCCAGTACTCGGGAGTTGCATAATCTCATAGTCATAGGAACATGTATAAGTTATGAAGAAAGCAATAGCAATAAACTAAATGAGCATAAGCTAACGGTTGGGTGTGATCCCGTTTATCAAATGACAACTCTTTGTCCATGGCTAGGAAACTTAACCATCTTTGATTAACGAGCTAGTCAAGTAGAGGCATACTAGTGACACTCTGTTTGTCTATGTATTCACACATGCACTAAGTTTCCGGTTAATACAATTATAGCATGAATAATAAACATTTATCATGATATAAGGAAATATAAATAAAAACTTTATTATTGCCTCTAGGGAATATTTCCTTCAAAATCTAGCGAGATTGACAACCTCACTAGATAAGTCTAGTGACCAATAAAAAGTTCTTAATTGTGTGCATGTACTGATCATTGATCGAGCACCCATAGATCGATAATCTTGGTTCTTATTTTGGGGGAACTTAGTGTTTGCTGCAAACCCTGCTCATGGGCCGAGCCCGTTGCTTGGTGCTGCCTGGTGGCCATGGCCGTGTGGGCAGCGTGGTAGCCGGGATGTGGCGTTCGGTGGCGGTGAGTGTTGGCAGGGATGAAAACTTGTTCTATCTTCGGATAGATCGGCGGCGGCGAGCTTGTTCCCTTCTTGAAGGTGTCGTTGCGGCTCTCGTTGACTGTTGTGCGGCTCCAGGGACAACTCCGATCCTCGGATTGGGCGGTGGCGGCGCTCCGGTGTCGTATCCTTCCTGAAGGCGCCGCCTTGGAGCTCACGATTCGTCGTATGCAGCTTCATCTCTTCACGGTGGTAGTGCTAGGAGTGGTGTTGCTACGCTCAGCGCCTATGTATCCGGCCTTGGGTGTGTACGTGTGTTGTGGTGGTGTGCATTTGTACCGGGTTGTTGATGATCTTTGCTTTATATATAAAGCGGGGCGAAAGCCTTTTTCGATACAATTCCCTATAAAGATAACACGAGGCAAGAAGAATGTTTTGCATCGTTGTAGGGGATCATTCATCACAAATTATTGGTTGTACACTCAATCATTTTACTTTTCTTACTTACTATTAATTGTCTTTAGTTTGTTTTTCTCCACTCCAAAAAACTCAAAAACCACAACTGAAAAACAGTAAAACAGAGCCACCTAGGCCTTCTCACAGCGATTTGACACTCTCAACCATTAGGTTTACTCATTAACGCACTAGATCGCTCCGTTGTCCCGCTATAGACGCCGCCAGGATTTTTAACGTTGCCACACCACGCGCGTCCCAGCCAGCTAACGTTAATGGGCTGCTGCTCCCGAGATTGACCTCGACGCATTGTCCTAAGTCGGGCTGAGAAAACTGCGTGGCCCACACTTTTCTGGCTGGCCTTGCACGCACGAGAGAAGACCCCTTCCATCTCAAAAGAAAAGAAAGAGAGAGAAACCCTTCAGAAAAAACAAGAGAGAGAGAGAGAGATCGTTCCTGGCCGCTCGCCTTCCCGTATTCTTGTAACCGCTCCCGAAGTCTAATCCCACCTAATCGCAAATTACGCCAGCACACCATTAGATCCATCGTAGGTCTCATAATCGCAAATGACGCAGCGCATGTATGCATTTCACGATCTCTCTTGATTTCTAATTATTTTCTAAGATCTTTTTTGTTTTGCCAATTCGTAATACTCTCTTAGTTCTTAAATATTTGTTATTTAGATATTTCAAATGAACTATCATATACGAAAATGTTTGTGTTTTCTAAAGAATTCAATACGTGACTACATACGGAGCAAAATAAGTGAATCTACATTCTAAAACATGTCTATATAAACATGTCTATATATGAACGTATATAGACATGTTTTAGAATGTAGATTCACTTATTTTGCTCCGTATGTAGTCACGTATTGAATTCTTTAGAAAACACAAACATTTAGAAACAGAGCAAGTAGTACATATCAATGTGAATAATTAATAAGATTGTCGCATGCATCGTCCAGATGCAGAGGACAGGGGTCTATCCTCCTTTTCAAAAAAGAAACATATCAATGTGAAGAAGCTTTGTGAGTGAATGTCCTCAGAGTCATTTGAGCGATTGAGCGACACGGTGGTGGCAGCGGTGAAGAAGCTGCTACCAGTCATCTGTAGTGTCACTTTGATCGGCCTGAGCTCCTGGGCGAAAGCCAGGTTCAGGTGTTCTGCCGCTGATTCGAGCCCCTTTGCTCCACTGATAACTCCAATCTCTACAACTACTCCAACGATAATGTAAGCAAATACTCACCCGAACTAACTCTTGCACATTGTTAGCAAATGATTGTGACCATGCATATTTGCATCAATCTCTCGGCTGGGTTCAATGGACTGCAAGTATGAGGAGGGCATCAAGGGTTGATGTCATCTTCAATTGTATTGTTTCTTATCTTCAAATAGTCGGGCGCAGCAACACGCGCCTTTATGTTCTAGTAAGATCTAAATTCCAACAAGGATACTTCATAGACCAGATTGGGTGCAGTGTGTACACTAAAAAATGAAACCACTTTATGTTCTAGTCTAATTAAGGGAGAAAAAAAATTATACACATGCATGATAGCTTTATAACTTCTCTTGTGCTAATTATATATGCTGAAATAACCAAAACATTTATAAGACAAAGGAGATTGACCTACATACGTATAGTCAATTATTGGCCGAGACACGACGGTGGAAGCGAAAGTTGCAAATGGCAATTCTATCTCCAAGCTGTTTTGGCGCCTTCGTAACATGGGTGCATGTATTTGTGAGAGGATCGTAAATTTGAAGTATCACTGATTGGGCAGGACCATCGCATTGCAGTAGAAGCTTACCACCTCCAGGCATCACCATCAGCGGCAAGTAACGACCCGTAGTATATGGGATCATTGGGATCGAATAGGCCTTGATCCAGTTGATCTTACCAGAGTCATCCAATGTCCATATGTTTGTGCTTCGACTGTCCTGTTTTTCGGCTATAACCATGCACAGAGCGCCGTTGAGCTCGCATATACAGATTGCTGCTGTTTTTCTCCGCGTCTCCGGGCAACCGCCTTTCCGTGGCCCTTTGATCATGTTGGCCTTCCATTGCTCGCTCTCGAGGTCGAAGCAGAGCAAAGTGTCGCCTCTTTCACGTTTCTCATCTGCCAAGAAGTACATGATGCCATTGACAGTGACCGGGGAACCCACATCAGTGGGCACACTGATCAGAGGCAACGGCGTCTGCCTCCAGGATGCTGTGTCGTCTCCTAAAGTGAGGACTTGACAAGTTGTTTTGTCATTGGCAATGCGGACCTCCTTGTATTCATCAGACGAAATGGAACGGCCGAAGCCGAAGA
Organism: Aegilops bicornis; assembly: GCA_021605145.1. Classification (NCBI taxonomy): domain Eukaryota; kingdom Viridiplantae; phylum Streptophyta; class Magnoliopsida; order Poales; family Poaceae; genus Aegilops; species Aegilops bicornis. The sequence goes on along the minus strand of CM038671.1, from coordinate 75,637,789 downwards.
TTTCATAGCGAGCCATGGCAATGAATGGATGCACGTCAAGCACCCTCACCTCCATTGGTGGGCAGGCAAGGAGAACCTGGCCGGAGGCCGGATCGGCTACATGGATGCCGTTTGATGGACCGCGGCTGACGGCGATGAGGTCGTCGAGGCTCGACGAGCACGTGATCCCAAAACCTCCGACGACCCTGATGACTCTGATGACGTTGCCTTCCATGTCCATGAGGCGCATATCACGGCCGGCGGTGGGTGTTTCTTGTCGAAAGTAGCCGGTGTCGACGAGGAGCGGGCCGTGGTGGTACTTGTGCGCGCTGGCGAAGTCTGGGCCGGAGATAAGGTCGCGCCACCCCCTTGAGACGCATCGGAATCGGCAGACGGACCTAACCGGCGTCCGGCAGAGGATGTCGAAGATGGTGTCGTTCGATAAGGGCGCGGCGGTAGCCTCCGACATGCCCGTCGTCCGTGCCACTGTCGCCGCCGCGATTTTGATCTGTTGGCTAAGTCAATAGGTGGTTGCATTGATCTGTTGCGGTCGACAACCAAGGAGGTTAGACTCGTACGTTAATGGGCTGCTTGTTGTACGAGAGTCTCATCTCCTCCGTTTCCAGCCCAAACCTAGCCCAATAAGCCAACAAAGGCGATGCATCTACATAAGGGCGCAAAACTGCCCTAGGTTTAGGGTTCCACTTCTCCTCTGGCGATCAAGCCAGAGTCCACGTAAAACCTTGCTGGGGGCCAGATTTCCTTCGGCCGTCGGTGAGATCAACCTATCTCTGCCACGCAAATCCATTTGCATGGCGGAACCATCGCTGCAGAAGTCAGGGGGAAGGAGGAAGGCGGGACGGCGGGGTTAGCATCGGTGGCGCATATTGGATCGAGAGGTGTGATGGGGGACGAGGAAGATCTGGAAGTGGAGGGAATCAGGAGAGCGGGCGGGATGAGAGGGAATATAGCGGAGACAGGGGAGCATGAGGATGAGATCGAAGATTTAGATGGGGATCTCCATGATTCCGATCATGGTCTGGAGGACCAGTTGGCTGGGATGAAGCTACATGGGAAGGAAGAAGAAGACCTAGATTTCGCGGCGGAGGTGGAAGAATTGATCAAGGACGTCCGTTGGTTGGCGTTGTTCCGTGTTCACACGACGAAGCCGTTCAGTCACGCGGCTTTACTGCAGCAGATGTGCAATGCGTGGGCGGCCGTGGAGGGGGTTACTTTCAACATCAAGGGGCCAAACCTTTTCTTGGTCCAATGCCACTACTTGGGGGATTGGAGGAAGATCATGGAAGGATGGCCTTGGCTGTTCAGAAGGGCACCAGTGGTGATCCAAGAGTATGATGGTTTCTCGGATGTGAAGGAATACAAACTTGACAAGATTCCTGTGTGGGCTAGGGTGAAGGGGCTGCCAGATGGCCTCACCAGGAAGAGAGAGTTGGCAAAAAAGGTGGCTGCAAAAGTTGGGGACCCCCCGTTCGATGTGATCATGAATGAGGGGAGGATCAACCCGGCCAGTACTTTGCGGGCTAGGGTTTATGTGAATGTCCACATCCCACTAGTTCGCTTTTTCCATATTACTTTGAAGGAGAGGAAGAAATATAGTGTGTACTATGAGAAGCTTCCTGATTTTTGCCATGCATGTTGACTGATGGGACACCTTGCTGATGAATGCAGGGATGGAGTTCATGACCCGAGTACCTTCGAGTGGGGCGATTGGCTGTTATGGAAGCCGGAGATGCCAGCTACTCAGCCCTTTGGGGGTAGAGGAATAGGAGAAGGAGGGGGAAGAGGGAGAGGCAGGACGGCAGAAGGAGTAGATAGAGGAGCGTGGGGGGGGGGGGGGCAGAGGACCGTTGGGAGGTAGAGGCAGGAATGAGGGAGGATAAGAAGCTTTTCACGCCCCGCATCAGATGGATGTGGATGAACGGGGCGCTCTGGTTGAGAAGGCAGGCGAGAAGGGGGCGAGGAAGAGGCTGGTGGCGGCAGATGAAACGCTTAATGTTGGAGGGCACCCATTGAAGAACTTGTCTGGCAGGGTTGCAGGTACGGTGATGATGATCGAAGGCAACTCGCTTTCAGCCGGCCCATCTGATGTGGTCACTACGCCGGAGAAAAATCGCACCATCAAGAAGCGGCGTCAAGGAGGGGATGAAGGAGAATGTTCTGAGCAAGATAATGAGGCGGCCTCCTAGGAGGAGGGCCGCCAGTCAAGATGAGGACCTTATTCTGGAACTGCTCCGGGATTGGCGATCCCGCGATAGTACGTGAGCTCCGCGATCTTGTGGAGGCTAGTGCGCCGTCGGTGCTTCGTATAGTGGAGACACAGATAGCAAAGAACCGAGTGGAGGGTTTGGCGGCTTCTTTAGGCTTTGATAGTAGTTTTGCAGTAGCGAGTAGTGGCAGGAGTGGAGGACTATGTATTTTCTGGAAATCAACTGCTGAGCTTGCAATAAAAAACTTTTCTCAATACCACATTAACTCATGGGTTTCTGAACCAGGAGCCGTGCAATGGCGACTGACGTGTTTCTATGGGGAGGCAAATAGGAGCTTGAGGTATAAAACTTGGGATACGATGAGGAGACTGCGGGGGGAGTACCATGCCTTGGCTTTGCATCGGTGATTTCAACGAGATTTTGCGCCAAGAGGAGCAGATGGGCCCAAACACCCGAGACAGTTCGCAGATCGCTGGGTTTCGGGAGGCTGTTGATGTATGTGGCTTGTCCGACCTAGGATACAAGGGCTTGGACTGGACATTTGAGAGGCGAGTGACGGGCGGACAATACTGCAAGGTCCGGTTGGATAGAGCTTTGGCTACGTCTAGCTGGTCGAGCTTGTTTCGTTTTGCTAGCGTCGAGCATCTGACAGCGGCAAAGAGAGATCATAGCCCAATCCTACTGGTGAGTAACTTGGAGGTTGGGAACGAGAGGATGGTCATGGAAAAACCGTCTCGCTATGAATGCGCGTGGGAGACGGATAGTCGATTTGAGGAAACTGTGGAAGCTGTCTGGAATGAAGATGGCCCTGCAGGTTCGATTACTGAGCTGGCAAACAAACAAACCTCGCTATCAAAACGGCGGGAATGACCGTTCCTAGATAGTTCTTGAATCTTGATTTTTTTCTTGGTGTTTCTTTGATTAAATAGATACTTATGTACGTAAAAATTATTTTTGGAAAAAATAAAGAGCAAACTACGAGGCAACTACAGTTCAAATTTGACCCGCTTCCAACTGAATCAGCGGGAATTTGTCTTTTTCACGAGAGGTAGATCAAAACTTTGTACACCCAACCATTTGGTCAATTGTGCATTAAATATGACCTATTATTTTAGAAAAATGATTTGGTCCAATTTTGGAACAATTATTTGGTATGTTCTTCACAAAAAAACCTCCTTTGGGGCACTCGAAAAATGGAGAATGGTTTTTTCGTTCAAAGAAAATGAAAAATTTCTTAGGCAATATTGTTTGCTATTCCAATATGCACCCTTTTGTACAATATGAGATCATTTGAACAAACTATGCCTTGAATGTGGCCACAAGATTGATCATTTGGCTTGAAAGCCATTGATCTCCACACGTGATAGCTCGTTTCTGATAACACTTTTTTAAAATAATTGCCTTATTACAATTTTATTATTTTTCCTAGGAACTTGGCCACATGTAATGACATAATGCGAAGGTTTCCCGATTTTTTGAATTTTTTTGAATTTTTTATGCCCGTTTCAAAATGTGGTCAAAACAACGGGAATGACCGTTCCTAGTTAGTGGTTGAATCTTGGAATTTTTTGGTATTTCTATGATTAAATAGATACTTATGTACCTAGAAATGATTTTTGGAAAAAATAAAGAGCAAACTACAAGGCAGCTACAGTTCAAATTTGACCCGCTTCCAGCTGAATCGGCGGAAATTTGTCTTTTTCACGAGAGGTGGATCAAAACTTTTTGCACGCAACCATTTGGTCAACTGTGCATTAAATATGACCTATTATTTTAGAAAAATAATTTGGTCCAATTTTGCAACAAATATATGGTAGGTCCTTCACACAAAAAAACTCATTTTGTGCACTCAAAAAATGGAAAATGTATTTTTGTTATTCGAGGGAAAAATACTACTACTTATGAGGAACCTTTACAAACATTGTCAAAAAAGAGAAGGAAACTTACCGCCAGTTGTCATGGTGCTGCGATGGATCTCCCCGACGCTGCAACAGAGCTTCGTCGGGCGCCGTGGTGCTGTGCTGGAACTCTTGAAGCACCATCGAGAGATGCAATGGAGCTTTATGGGGATGTCATCGGTGTTGTGTTGAAGCTTTTTCACACTCGGTGCTGTTGTGACATATTGATGTGATCGAACGACCACCAATGGACAGATCGGGCGGCTAGCTAGGCGGATGATTTCTAGGCAAAATCATCTAGCTGACTGGTAGCATCTACCTATTGTTAATCAATTATGACCAATTTAGAAGGTCATAACATCATCAAAGTCTATACTTCGTTCTGATTGGTCTATCGGCATGTCACGCGGATCAAGCATCAGAGACCATCGGATACTCCCAGATCCAACGGCCCACACCCACTCACCCTCTCACCCATCGTCCCATCCACCCACCCACCCACCGCCGCCTCACTCTCCCATCGCAACCCTAACTCATATCCCATCGAACACCTCCTCCTCCCGCAACCCTAACGCACCCACAGCCGCCTCTCCCTCCCTCAGATCTCGATCCGATCCAGATCGACGCCGCCACCCCTCTCTAACCCTAGCTTCCCGTCGCCGGCGGCAGCGCCCTACCTCCCTCGCCCTCTCCTCCTTCCCTCCTCACGGCCGCCTCCACCACGCCACAAACCTCGGCGACGGCCTCGTGTAGATCCCATCCTCCCCCGGTCCCGTCCCCAGCCCTGCCCGGATCCACCGTGCTTCTCCACAACCGCCGCCCCACCCCGCCGTCGATCTCGCCCACGGCGGCCGCCACCACCCCGCCGTCATCCTTGCCCACGGCAGCCGCCCCAACCCCGCCGTTGTCCTCGCCCATGGTGGCCGCACCACCCCGCCGTCGACCTCTCCTCGATCCGCAACCAATCAAACCGCAACCAATCCCCCACCCTACCCTTCCCCCCTCTCACTCGCGCAGGTGCAGGCGCAGGGCACAATGCCCAATCCAAGGCGGCGCCATCCTCGTCTTGAGCATCTTTGTAGCCATGATGCAGGCGCCAGCGTCGCCCGCCCAGGAGCCGCACATGGCGGGCGGTGGGCGGCACGCTCTTGGCCGCCCGTCTACACGCCCATGGTCTACTACGTCTGTGGCTTCTACGTCGTCTCCCTACGGCCTCGGCATCTACCTCCTCAACCTCCTCATCGGCTTCCTCTCCCCATGGTCGACCCAGAGCTCGAGGCGCTCGACCAGGCCGGCCCCGCGCTCCCCACCCGCGGCAACAACGAGTTCAAGCCCTTCAGCCGCCGCCTCCCCGAGTTCAAGTTCTGGTATATCCATCTCTTCTACTGCCCCCTTCTTCTGATTTGATTGCGTGAAATTGATGCTAAATTCGAGATCAGATGCAATACCCTTCTCGAGACCCAGATTTGATCGAATAGCTCGCTTATTTTTCCGGCAGCCAAGAAGATTCGCCTGCCAGCAAGTGGGCTCACCAACAACCCATTTGTAAATAGGTGGATAGCTGGAACATTTATACAGCCTTGCTAATTCATGTGCCTTGCCAGCTACTACGTTAGATGTGATACACCCATTTTGTTGACCTGCTTGAGCGTTTTCCATTCATAGTCGGAGCCACTTGCTGACAAAGTTTTCTAGTGCAATTGCTTAGGATTGCATAGTGTGGGATTCTCTAGGTGAACTCTTGCATTTGTGTCCAATTGGAGTTTTGTAGTGCTCTGACTTTAAGAGGTTGTGTATTCTGGAAAGGATATGCTGCATTTTCTAGGCCATTCCATCTTGCTAACTGCTTTTACTTCCCTATGAAGAGCTGTTAGCCTTCCATTTTGTAAAATAACTCCTTGTTAAGCCATTTGTTGTTCTGTCCGTGGTAGTCTCGGTGTTGTATGCATGGTTCAGAAGTTCAGATGGGATTCTACAATCAATATCTTTCCAGTTTGGAAGTAATATATGTTAACTGCCTCTGCCGCATTGCTTTTCAATTCATTGTGGTGTTCTTTTAGTGGTATTTAGTCTGCTGTTATATGGTAACATTTTGATCCTTCAATCTGCTCTCTAGCACTTAAAAATTCATTTTGTGCCTAATTGGTAGGCTTCCTCTGTTTCCTTGCTGCAGGTATTTACCAGGGTGGTGCGTGGAAGGTCAGGGTTGAACTTACAGAAGCTTACCCTTACAAATCGATATATCAGAACTAGTTTACTAGTCTTGACCTTGAGGATTTTTACTAGCTGAAG